>JAOQGH010000023.1:90103501-90135707 GCA_025769975.1 Gallinago jamesoni
AGGTCTCCCCAGAGCCTTCTCTTCTCCAGGCTGAACAACCCCAGCTCTCTCAGCCTGTCCTCACAGGAGAGGTGCTCTATCCCTCTGATCATCTTTGTGGCCCTCTGATGGACCCATTCTAACAGGTCCGTGCCCCTTCTGTGATGAGGACTCCAGAGCTGGACACAGGAGTTCAGTGGGGTCTCACTAGCACAGAGTAGAGGGGCAGAATCACCTCCCTTGCCCTGCTGGCAACCCAACTTCTCTTGATGCAACCCAGGACACGGTTGGCTCTCTGGGCTGCCAGCACGCACTGCTGGCTCATGTTGAGCTTCTCATCCATGAGCACCCCCAAGTCCTTCTCCTCAGGGCTGCTTTCCAGCTGTTCTCCACCCAACCTGTATTTGTGCCTGGCATTGCCATGTCCCAGGTGCAGGACCCTGCACTTGGCTTGGTTGAACTTCCTGCAATTCATAGAATTGTCTAGGTTGGAAGGGACCTTCAAGATCTAGTCCAAACATCAACCTAACTGACAAAAAACCATCACTAAACCATGTCCCCCAGCACCATGTCAACCCGTCTCTTGAACACCTCCAGAGATGGTGCCTCAACCACTGCCCTGGGCAGCCCATTCCAAGGCTTGATAACCCTTTCAGTGTAAAAAATTTTTCCTAATATCCAAATTCATGCAACAATAAAGAATCTTTTCATTAAACATCAGAATGTATATTCTCAAGGAGGTTGTACTAAGGTTTCGCAGGTGGTTTTAATCACAGTTTTAACTGCACTTTTGAGTGCTTTACTTTGCAACCTTAATAATGTTCTTTTAATGCAGCTTTTTGAGTTTAACATAAATCTGTATTGGAAATGGAAGCAATATGAGCAAAAAAGGTAGTGCATTTGTACATGAGTAAGCTATAATGCCCATCAGGGCGTTTGTAAATACCTGGACAAATGTGGAAAAACCTGTTGCTTATCTAGCCGTTCCTACAGGCAAACAAATACCAGCAGAGAAGCAAATGTGACAGCAAAGCAAAAAGCTGCCTAAGAAATGGTGATTTTTTTCAAGTCTGTCCCTAGGTGGAGGAAATCCAAACTTTGATATTTTTCCCATTAGAGTAAAGAAAGCAGCACAGCTCATCTAGAAAACTGGGGTGTTTCATACTCCAGTGTTCTTCTTGCCTTTCCTCCCATCAGTGTGGAGAGAAGCTCGCTGTTCTTGTTCAAACCGGTGGTGTCTGGTCACTCAGAGACAGTTCCAGGTTGCCTTCAGGCAGAGAGGACCAGTCAGCAGCTTCTCTCCAGGACAGCATTCAGGGGGCATCAATACCACTTGTTGCCTTTGGTATAGTTCTGGTAGGAAACCCATCCTCTTGAGAAATCGGTTTAGTTTTCAGACGCTGTAATCCATGCAAGTCTTTGGGATTCATGGAAGGGGGCATCGGTGTTAGAAGGATCTGGCCCCTCAATTTGTCTTTGGGATTGAGGAATTACAAGAACACGCCATAAGGTATCTTCTTTGTTGCAGCAACTGCTTTTTAAATCCAAATATTCTAATCTGGAGCCTCTTAGATGCTGCTGTGTTGTAGTGTAGGTTCATAAAGTAGGTGTCAGTCTGTTAAGACCAGAGACATCTCTCGTGGTAAATTCTGGGCGTTTCAGTTTGTGTGTCTGGTATCAGAATAACGTCTGTCCTACATGTGTCTGCAATAACAGGTGAAAGCAGAGAAACTCAAGTTGATTAATTAACCACTGTGAGTTTATTGTGATGATCTACGGATGGGATGACCTTGGAAGATGTGTTTGTGTTCTGCAGCCCCTGCCCCACCTGTACTATGACATTACCTTGGCTCACACAGCCCTGCTCTGCTCCTCTCCCGGGGACGCTCGCTCCTCGCTACTCACTGCTGCTACAGGGGAAAAAAATACTTCCTGGTTTGAAAAGCTCAACAAACAAACATTGATGCTTAATTTACTTTTTATTATGAGTTAAATCCAAAGAACTGGCCGTTTTGCTTGCTGGCACAGCAGATGGGCTGTCTGCTACTGGGTTGGTTGTTTTTGTGTTGTGGTTTGTTTTTTTGTTTTTTTTTTTTTTAATAAAGGGGAGTTACTACTGTCTGTCAGCTGGGAGAAGCCCTGGTCACTCCTTGGCTCTCCTTTCCCTGCAAAGAAAAGGAACTCTGAAGTTTTGAAGGGAAGAATGAGACAGTTTGCTGAGGATGCAGAGGAGGGGAGCGCAAAGCTGGTGGGAGTGATGTGCTGCATGGGTCAGTACCGCGTGCTGCCGCGCTGGGGGGCACAGACAGAGCCCTCCGGGGGGCACGCTCTCAACAGACTTTCAGATTTCTTAGTTTGGTCCTTTTTCTGTAGTCTGTCTTCTAGTTACTTCATTCGGGGGCTTGATTGGGTATGTTCTGCTCCGAGCTTGAGCACACCGAATACCGTCGCGTTTTCCTCTGACTGTGCGTTTGCTTTCTGGAAACATTTGGCTTTTTGATTAAAAAAATCACCATTGTGGTGGTTTAGGTTTTTGGATTGTTTGTTGGTTTTTCTTTAATCCTGGTGTTTTTCACAACACGAGAGGGGACAGCTTTCCTCCTCATTACACATTTGTATGTGTCAGGTACAGAGTTATTCTACGTGTGTATGTGTAATATATACATATATAAAAGGAATATGGTAGTCAGCATCACTTCTTTTACTGATGTTGGTATTTTAATTTAAAATAGAGTTGAAATTAATAGTCACTGCATGGTCTAACAAGATAAAAAGTTGATATTTTTTTTTTACAACTTCTTTTTTTTTTTTTTTTAGTGTTGCCACAGTAACATTTCCCAAAGTGTAAGCTTTTGTGGTAGTTAGGTAAGCTCAGCTGGTTTTGACTCAGGAAAAAAGACATGTTGTACACTTGTGGCCTGAAATGTTAAATTCTCAGTTTTGAAAACTTGTATTACTTCTAAAACAGCTACCCATAATGGCACAATTAAAGAGAGAGGATTTATGGATTTCTTTTATTTCTGAGATTTTCTGTTCTCTACACCTAACAAACCAGAGCTTTTCCCTTATTAGGATAAATTACCAGTGTTGAAAATGCTGTCTCACTATATGAAGTCTATAAGGAAATGTATATACAGAAGAAAGTGTCCTTAATCTGCCAGATTTTTATTCTTCAGTAGTGCTGCTTTGCTCTTTAGTTTGTCTTTTACTCCTCTTTTTTGGGTCCCCAATTAGAGTAAGAGAGTGGAGAGCAGGGAAAAAGCATATGCCAGAAGCTTGGGAGATCTTGGGTGCCATGGAGAAGGTGTTGGGGAACAGCAGCTATTCTGCACAGAGCTGAATGTACACAGGTATTACACATCATACCTGAAGAACTCATTGCCACAGTCAACTATGGTTACAAAAGCTATAGGTGTGCTAAAAATGATTGAAAAAAATAGCAGAAAAATAATACATCTATGACTTAAATGCAAAGATATGTATAAGCATGTAGAGAGTCTGTGAGTCATATAAGGGAGGGGTATACAAAGGCTTCACAGGCTTTTGCTTGTCTTGGTTTTTTTTTGTGTTTGTTCCTGAATACTCACTTCTCAGTACTGTTAGGAAGAGCGTATGGTGCCCAGGATGGACTCTTGTAGGATCTCATGTGACAGACCTCAGTATCACACTAGAAACTTGAAAGTCCATGAATAGGAACTTGCTGTGATTTTTTTTTTTTTTTTTATTACTTATGTTACCTTTGACCAATCTGAAAATGGTAATTTTTAATGTAAAATACAGGATCTTATTCTATCCTCTAGCGATGGCAGTAGCTACAGAAGGCTCTTGTTTTGCTACCTGAGCTCATTGCTCATTCTCAGCTGCGCTCCAAGTAGCGCGAGTCAATGAAACAGCTGCAGTTTTGTTGTACAGGGTCTTAAGGGATCTTGCTATTTTGAGCTTGCACAGATGGTTCTGGTCCTGATGCACCACGACTCCTGCTCCGGGAAGCTCCGGGACTGGAAGCGGGGTCTGCAGCAGTTGTACTGGCTAGTGACCATACAACCAGACCTAGGTTTGTGGAGATAAGTCAGGTGGGGTGCTTTCCTACTTGGAGTCTACTGCTTTTATTTTTTTCTTTTCAATATTTTTATGGGCAGTAATTGATGCGAACTGCCATGCCAGGGAGCAAACTGCTGGCAGTGGCCAGGTCCCATATCTGGGTTAGTGGACATCCCTGTATGTGTTATAGAGGATTAAAAGAACAAAAGTGCTTTCTCTGATTGAAGTTGTAGCTGATCCTTGTGTGGTGAAACAACATCAAAAAGCATAGCCACTAAAACCGCTGACTTTGATACAGTAAGAGATTTTTCTATTGGTAAATACTTTAATTGGATTTTAGAGACTGTAAGTAGTATTTATAGCTCATAAAGTTTGCCTTGATCTTTTTAGTTCATTTTAGGGTATAGTTGACTTCTAGGAAATCATAGTTGTGTCAGTAGGGGGACTGTCACCCCAGAGGAACTCACCTGGAACTTGTGCCCAAGGAACTGTTACGTGACATGATGTGGGGTACCGCGAAAACATCTCCATGCTATTCTTTTAATGAGACATTTTAGAGCCTTTACAGGCTATTTTGTTTTTAAACTTTATTAAAGTGTTAATTTTATAAAGCTGTCCATTAAAAAAAAATAATCTTTTGCATCATTTGTAGGCTGTTAAACCCTTTTCTTTTTCCTTTTTACCTCCAGATGAGCGGGACAAAGTGCAAAAGAAGACCTTCACAAAATGGATCAATCAGCATCTCGTGAAGGTCAGTTGATATTTCTGTGACGTCTGGATGACTGATTACTACAGCAGTGATTGTCTTTTGCCAACTGTTTGATTTCAGGATGCAGCTGGGTTACATACAATAACGAAGATCTTAAATTGTGAGAATTATGCATGTACTTTATCTTTGAGGAGTCGTGGGGGAGTTGAAATGCTGCTGTCTGATATCCCAAGGAAATCTATTTGAATACTTGCATTTGAAATTTAAATGAGTCAAAGTTTAAGGGACATGATTTCTTTCTAGAAAGCTTGGCTCTTTTTCTGGCATTAGACTGTTATGCCTGTAGCACCGAAGCTGAGGCAAGTGAACTTTTTTATTATTTAAATTTATTATTTAAATTTTTTTTAAGTACCATGTCGAGGACAGGGAAATGACCTTGAGAAGGGCAGCTCTAGATCATCCTCTGGCATCAGTGTGCTGCTCGTGGATTAAAAATAGAGGCTTTCTAGGGACAAAAGTCAGTTTTGAACATCTTTCTTCTGAACGGCAGCGAACTTTGCCTCAGGGACAGAGCACATCATTATAACAACATGTGCAGCTTTTAGTCAACAGAGAACTAAAAGCCGCAAGTTCACCTTCACTGCATGGTCCTTCACTTCTAAATTTAATCTGCTGTTTCAGCGCCAACTGTCTAACCCAGACATTTCACTGGAGCAACAGATTGTATAATTACTTAACACAACTTGCTTTGATTTTTTTTTTCTTTTTCCCCAGAGGTTGAATTCATGTAGAAGTCACATTAAATAAAAATGTACCTGCAAACTCTCAGTTGAGATTTAATTAACAAGCATAGCGTATAATGTTCAGAAACTGCTGTAAAGATTTGCTCATGTTCGTATTTAGAGAAAGATACTTTTTTTTTTAGGCAACAACTTAATTATCTCTCTGCTTCTTGTGACTGTAGTTGTGGGTATTTGAGAAATATTGGACACTGAAGCATAACAGGGTTTCTTCAGGGATGTTTAAAATCAACTTGGAATGCTCCTTGAATCTTTAGAAGGTGCAGAATTCTGGTTTCGCATCTTTTTGGAACCAGGGTAGCTCTTGGAAATTTGACTGAAGGACCTAGCAAGACCTGGAGGTGAAGTTTGGTCCCAGGTTTATCTTTAGCAAGAGACCTCTCTTCTACAGTGGTCTTTTAGTCCTTCCCACCATGACTGAGCCATCAGGAGTAATCCTGACATCAACCTTGGTGTATGCTGCAACCTTTCCTTGCACAGGGTGAGTCTGGAGCAGTCATACCAGTAGGTTTTCCTTTATAGATTTGCTAGACTGAAAGGAATCATACTGGGTAGAAACAGCTGCTCCAAAGACAAGAGACTGCAGACATGCCCTCATCCCTTTATGGATTTTTACCTCTTATTTATAATATAAGAAAAATATCCATTGTTCAGTACTTCAGACAAATTAGATTTAAAGAAAAAAGCATGCAGGAAGATCGCCAGTACTCTGGCAGCAAAATGCAATCTCCAAATTAACCATCTCCTCCTAACTGAAGTAGGTAATTGTTACTATGTTTGTAGAAGTCACTGATCTTTTTCGATATTAAAAATGTATTTTAAAGATGTAGTTTTCTATATTAAAGATGTATTTTAAAGATGTAGTTTTAATTTCCTGTGGGAAGCAGAAAAGTCTATCTGAAGCTCTTAAAAATAAGTTTAAATTATGCCTGTTTTTACAGAAGTGTATTGAAAATTATATTTCTGTACCCCAGTATTTTACACAATTTTAAAACATGCACAGTCATCATTGCCATACTGTCAACCTCCTGGAACTAGCTTAAAAAAGATTTAGACTAAACCTGTAAGGAAATCGGGGTAAAGAGTTCACATTAAATCCTTTTGACTTGCTTGCCAAGGTCAGTGGCTTTAGGCCTTCATCTTCAAATAGTTCTCTGTGTGAAGGATTGTAGATAAAAGATATATAGGTACATGTGTGTGTCTGTACTACTGGCCTTGATTTTCATCTCAGATCTCTCACTTTAGAATTCAAGTAAAGAATTGTTAACTTACACAGATACAGTTTGACTATGGCTCTTCCACTAACTCCAAGTTTTTGTAGCAAGTCAACTTTTTTTGGAAATACTCAATTTGAAAACAGTTGGTGATACAGTTGTCAATTTTCTGTTCTTACAGCATTTTTTTCTGGGACAGTGTCTTGCATGGAAATGAAAATCAGTCTTTCAAATGCTCTCTCTTAAGACACAAAAGTGTGTTTAGAAAATACGATATAATGGAGGGAATGCAGAAAAAGTATCACCATAAATGACTAGCGGAGTATGCATCAAGTTGAATTTGAGTCCTAGTTTTCAGCTTTATTACCTTGGATTTAATAGAAAATACATGCAACTCATATTTGCCCACTTGCTGCCAATAGCTTGTTGCAGACAAAGGAAAAAAGGTAGGAATCAGCTTATTTCAGGCATCTCAATAGCTTTGAGGTAGGTAGCAGAAAGAGCAGGCCTTTCTAGATAGATGTCTTGGACATTTACCACTTTAGTGGGAAATGAATTGTGTTCTTTCACCCCATTGAAGAAGGATGTCAGCGTGCTTCATCTGTCATGGTGTAGGGTTCAAGTGGAAAGGATGAAGGTGAAAATTGTGAGAGATCCTGGAAAACTCCAGACCATACGTGTGGACAGGACCCCGCTATGGGCATGGGGATGGATTGCATTTTTCTGTCTTTTTTTCCCATCCTATTTTATGTTCTTTACTTTCTCTTTCCCCACTTTCTTTTCTTGGTCTCCTGTTTCTGTTTTGGTTTTCTTGTTTCTTTTTTTTTCCCTGTTTGTTTTCTTCTCTTGTCTCTTTTTATTTTTTTCCCCTGCTTGTTTAGTTCTTTCCTTGCTCATTTTAATTAATCTTCTGCTCCTTTGCAGTCCTTGGGAAAGTACCAGACTCTTATCCCTTTATAGTAGTATATTCAAAAGAGTTTTTTCTAGGTCAGTAGCACGATGCTTTTATGGGTTACCATTGTTCGTTAGGGGATGGCATGGAAGCTTACTTTCATTCATCTAATTAACTTCTGTATTTCTGGGATTCACTGGGTAACCACAAACAGCAAGACGGCTGAGAAATATTTTGCCTTTTGTTTGCTGTAGCCCATCTTTAGTTACATTAGATTCAAAGCATGTAGGTGCATAATATATAAAATTCAGTGCTTGAGATTAGTCCCTTGTCAGTTCAGCAACTCATTAAGCACGTATTTGTGTACTTTACTAAACTGGAAACACAGTCATTGCAGAAATATTTCCTGCAAGTGATCTTGTGATATGCAGTTTGAGAGGCAGGTACCTAATGTGTTATTATTTGCAAAATTCAACTGTTGAAGTTATCTTTGAATTCCACAGTTGAGGATCAAGTGGGCTGTCACTACATTTTTTAAATGCTGAAGGTTTTCTTTTGAGTTGATAATACATTTTCCTAGGGCTGATTAGAGCACTGCTCTTGCTAAGGTTACTGTTTAATGTCTGATGGTGGGGCTCCAGTTTAAATGTTATCTTTCACTTCTTGTTGACATATGGGCTGGAGAGGTGAGATACTGGACTTCAGATTCGCCTGCTGCTGCTGTGGTATGAGCTTCCAGGGGGGAACTCACATGCCGGCGTAGCGTGGCAGCGGGGTAGAGATCTCTGAACTTCTCAAAGCCTGCCTCTGCTTCCAGCAAGCGTTTCGCTTTGCTGTTGTCAAAATAGGATGTTAAATTCTAGTGCTTGCTACAGTAGTAGAAGAGCAGGTAAATTTGTGGAAGCAAGAAGTTTCATTCTAGTGCATCGGGTTTGCACGGTCCTAAAGCACCCAAAGAGAAACCCAACTTCCATGAAAGCCCAGAAAAATTCTTCCTGATGGTCCTTTGAATCCCAAACCCCCAAACCTAAGGAAAGAATGAAAGAAATGTGAAATAGAGGGCGAGGATAAGATAAAAGTAAGAAAAGAAAAAAGTTGATGATGGAAAAAAGAGTGAATGCAGACATTCTTTTGTTGTTCAGTTCCTTTCTCAAGCCAATTGAAAAATATTCGTGTAGTTCCAGATCTTATTATTGACAGATTAAAGAGGGTATTTCAAAATACTTAGTTTCTTTGTCAGAAATTATGATGAACAGAAACTAGAACTAAAGGCAAGGAAAGGCAACCAGAGATTGGCTAGATCAGTGCTCTGATGGGGAAAATATGGTGAACACCCAGTTATCTTCCCTCCAAGGGAAAACGTTTCTTCTTTTGATAGAAGAAAAGGTTCTAGCAGCAATATGAGACCTTGGGGTCCCTGAGCAGCTCCCTGGAGAGGGAGAGCTGTCCTGCCCATGGCACCCGCAGGGATCCCTGCCAACCAGCACCCAAGCCTGACTCAGGACTGGCCGGACCTCGGGAGAAATACAGTGGTGATGGGAGCAGTGGACAGCATCCTTGCACAGCCATTAGTGGCCCCAAAAGTCACCTTTAAAGGTCTTATGAACAAGAAGGCTTTTATAGGTAGCAGGAGAAAATTCTTTCTAAAAATGTTTTAAAGCTCAGGGTTCAAAATCCCATACTGTGTTGCAGTGACGGTGCATTAGAGAGAAAGCGAGCAGCTTTTTGTTGTGCGGAGGCTGAATAAATAATTCAGACTAGAAACCTGGAGTTATTGATTTCCTGTGCGTCCTTGAGGCAGCACACAATTTGTAAATGGCCACTTAGGGTCGATTGCTTCGTGAAATGTTCAGGTATGCAGAGGGACCCTTCCTGATACAGCGCAGACGTTCCCTTGCTGAAAGCTGGCACTTCACTGACACTAGTGGTTATCATTTTAGATAGCGCTACTCTGCAGTGTCTGCTTTTTAGCCATGCAGTTAATCTAAAATCCCCCACCTCCTCCTCCTTTTAGAGATGAACATTTTTGAGCTCTACATTTACATTTATTTTAAGGGATGAGGCACCTGGTATTAGTCCAACAGTATTTTTTTAAAGAAGCCTCAATGTAACATCTTTCATTTTTGAAACATACTTTGAAAAAGCATGTTTTGGAGTTTATTTCCTGTGTGTTAAGAAAAATAAGATAAAGATTGCTTACTGTACCAGTGCATCTAAATGAGCCTTCTCTATATTCCTTGTAGTTAATTCTGACAGCTGCTGCAAACTGTGCCAGGAGCAAATCCTGTGAAATCTCACTTCCAGCACGGCGTGTGGTTTGCTTCAGGCACTGGGTGAAGCTGAAGGATCAGTATTTCCTTCTCTATTTTGTTTTTCAGTTGTTCAGCAAGGCCTATGGTCTTCTGGTACAGGAGAATATTTCTGTTTGTCTCCTAAGTATTTGATTTTGTTATTTTTCCTGGAAATATGCACAATTGTAGTTTATTCATGCTACATTGTGTACAAATTTTTCAAAAGTCTTCCATTTGGAGGTAAACCACACATCTTTCATCTGTTGTTTGTAATCTGTAGCTGTTTGCAAAGTAGATCAGCAAGCAGACTCAGGACTTCTTTGGTGCTTAATCAAAGTTTAGACTTTCCTCCCTCCTTAGGGAGGAAGGTAACCAAGAGATGGTGAGGAAAAGTAGCAACAGAACACCAGAAGTTAAAGCTGAAAAAAAGGAGGAAATGTGCATAAAGTTTTAGAGGCTAAAGATAAACCGCATCACAAAATCTCTCTGCAGGCAAATATATAAATAAATCCACATCAATAAAACCTGTGCCACAGATTTCATCCTTTTGATCCTCTTAATGCATGCAGACTTCATGACTAATTGGGAGCAGGAAAGAGAATAATTGAAAAAAGTAAATTAAATATGCATGAAATACATGATATGAGTGCATCAATATTTTTATGGCATGCAGGACTATTGAACCAGTTCAGTGTATGTTTTATGACCCCTTTTATTGTAGTGTTTGAGGGTTTTTTAGAATTGTTTTATATAGGTGCTCATATATGAAAGAATGAGTATAAGAAGAATTAAGTCTACCATGAGGTTACTGTATGATGAAATAGAACCACTAGAATCAATATGTTTCCTATGGTAGACTAATATATTAATTCATTCTCTTTTTGTGGGTTCATTGTTTGAAATTTGCTCTTAGCATAGATTTTATTTAGTATTATTTATTCCTTAGAGATCACAAGAGATAAAATTATACGATTTGCAATTAAATGTTGTTTTTTTAATTAATTGTTAAATTATGCATGGGATTACATTTTATCTATATACTTTTGATGTATCCACATTTATTAATCATTTCTATATAGGTTTAGAAATACTCTGGTTTGATCTTGCTCCCACGGGGCCAGCGTAATTGTGCTACTGGCTCCAGTGGGAGCCAATATGTGGACTCCAGACAGTAAGCAACCTCCAGCATTATCATAAACATCACCAAAATATTTCATTCCACAACAATATTTCATATGCTTTGGAAAGCCGTTGGCCTGAGGTGATATAGATATGTGACTAGATGAAGACCTGAGAAGGTATCAGAATAAGTCATTTATAGTGCTTTGAACAAGGAAATTTAAATATAATAACATAATGTTTAAAATCCTCACCTACTGAAATACAGTACCTTGGGTTTAATCAGAATAGTGTCATGGCTGTCAACCTTACATTTTACCTGTTTAGGCAGATGTGGATTGTATTGTCTTTGGTCTGAGTGAGTGCATCCCTGTACTCTTAACTGGGGAAGTGTTGGGGTGGCTGCCTCTGGTGTGGATGTGCCTTGTGAGAGAAATACCAGCCAGAGAGACCTCCAGCCTGGTGGGTTCAGAAAATCACTAGCCAAGCTGTTAGTTAGGTCTGCACTGATGGGGAGGGACTGCTTCAAAGTTTAAAAAGAGGAATGTAGCTTAACAGCAAGTCATTGCAAAATCCCAGGCTCAACTTTCAAAGAGAGAAGTGACAAGTAGAAAAAGGACAATGAACTTCTAAGCAGCAGAACTGGGGAGAGAAATAGGTAGGGTCTCCCGGGGAAAGTAATCCAGGAGAGGGAAGAATGCAGGAGATCTGGCAGTCATTGATGGCGTTTGTGTTGGAGGCACAAAGGCAGGCTGCAGACAGGCAGGACAGGTAGGAGGCATTGTATAGAATATACTGCTGTTCTTCAGAGGCTTGTGAGATGCAAAGGAACCATTAAAGAAGTAGAAATAAGGGCAGCAGCACTAAAGATTTGAATGAAGGAGTTAGTAAAGCATGGTGAGGTAAAATCAAATAAGTAAAAACTCTGGAAGGAGTCATTTTAAGAGTGTGACATTCCCCATGAGAAAGGTTCTGTAATTACAAAGAAGAATATGAAGAAGAAAGGAAAACTATGGATGCATTACCAAGGAAAAAAATGAAAAATAGTATTGTATGTGTAGAAAAGTCTGAATTACTCTGGCCTCTTCAGTCTACAAAGTGCTGACTTGACAAAACACATTTTAACAAGATCGGGATAAAATTCAGATAAGGGAAGAGTAGGTCAAAGAATATTTAGGTAAGTTATGTGCTCTCTGGTTGCAGAGTTTCGTTCACCCGATAGGAACTAATTGAAGTGATTTACAACATTTTCTTTGTGCTTAAGAATTCAGAGAGGATGGGGGACTTGTAGGAGTCTGCAGTTACAGTCAGCATGATGTACCTCTCTCCTGAGCAGAATTAAAGAATGGGGAGTTACAGAGCTTGCAGGGTAATTTCTCTCCCTGGTAAGACAGTGGAACAGATTACTAAACTATCACTTATCCCACCTTTGGCTGGTGGTTTTTGAAAGCAAGTGGACAAAGGGGAAGTGGTGTACTTGGTGCATCCACATTTTTTGACATGCTACCATATGTAGACTCATTACCAGATTACTGTCATAAAATCTGAACAAAAGAATCCCAGATAAGGTTCGTTTGGATTGCCATCAGTAACAGCTGTGGCTAGAACTGGCACTAGAGGGAGCCAGTGCCATCAGCTGTGGTTGCTGTCATGGCTGCCATCAGGTACTGCAACAGCATCATCTGGCTTTGGGAGGCCACACGGGTGAGCCAAGGACCTGTCTGATTTCACCAGAGATGGCACCCCAGCACCCACTGCCCTTGCCATGTGCCCTGCCACGGTCCTTACTAAGGTCCTTTACCTGCCCTGGGCTGTGTTGGTTTATGCCCAGGGAGCTCCAGGAACTAGAGATGAGCTCCATGCCCTGCCTGTGGGCCAGCAGGGTGCTTAGGACACAGCTCATAATTCTGCCTTTTCGTAGACACGTGAGTGTGCTTGTGGGCACGTGGTTGTGAAACTCCACCTGGGCACACAACTCCTGATCTTTGCAATGACAAGAGGTTTGTAGCCGTCTGTAATAAAGCAGTGAGAAGATAAGTCTTCTTGGAAAATCAAGGATGGGTTGTGATAATTGAGTTTGTTTAGTCTGAAACAGAGAAGACTGAAGGGAGATCTGATAACTTGTCCTCGGTATTTAAAAAAGTGGTTATGCAAAGGCTGGTGAGCAAATGTTTTCTGAGGTCAGGCTCTAAGGAGAGGGACAACAAAAAGTTCAGCTTAGTGTACAGAAGAAGATTAAGGGGTTGGAACTTGATGATCTTTAAGGTCCCCTCCAGCCTGAACCATTCTATGATTCTAGTTCAAAGATTAGCAAGAAAAATCCCCCTCCCTGGGAAGCAAGTAAACACAGAAGTATATGTATTGGACTGTAGAATACCTTTCATCTGAATTTTCAGGAATAAATTAGAGAAGCATCTGTGCATATTCTAGCCAAACTCAGTCTGCTCTACTGCATTGGGCGGGGTGAGGTTATCTCTTCAGTCCTTTTTAGCCTTATAGTTGTATGATTCTGTCAAAATTATATTCAATTTTGATTCTTAGAGCTAATCGTTGCCAAGTTCCTTACCAAAGCTTGTATTTTCATTGAATTAACTATTTCAATCCATCTCAATCCTCCAGTCCCAGTGAGCATACGCTCTTCTGGTGACCTACCTTGTAAAATCAAACTTGCTGATGTTTGGATTGTGTTCTTGGTTCGTTTGTATTTATGCCTTTGTAAGTAAGATGTTTGCACAAATGTCACAAATGAGCAAGTTGTGAATCACACTTGAGTTATCATCAGTAACGTGCCGAGGCCTGTCCTGGTGTGGGCTGGCCCAGGGCCTACCTTCTCCTCAGGGAGAGAGGCTCTTCCTCTTGTTGCCATGGCAACCAGGGTCAGCTGACTCGGTTGTTTACCCGATGGGGAGGGGCAAACAGGTCATGTGACACCAACTGACCAATGGGGTGTTCTGTCCCATCCGCCATGCTGAGGGTAAAAGCTGAGGGACCAAAGGGGCTGGGTTGGCTCTTCCTCAGTGGCCTGGCCTCTGGTGGCTCTGTCTGCAGGGACTGACCTCTGAGGAGCTCCCTGTCACTTCCTCTACCTTTGATCCCCACCCATGGCTTCCTGAATCCAGACCTGGAATCCAGTTCCCATTAGTCACGGAGTCCGGTCTGGAACTTCCCCAGTGCCTGCCGGTGACATCTCCCTGGGAGCTTGATACAATTTTGTTTATATTTGTATAAATTTTATCTATTTAATTGTGTCCTTTTTTATTTTATTTTCCCGATTGCATTAGTTTACTTTTTCTAAACTCAAAAAACCTTTTGTCTGTCTTCTTCCTCTCCTTGGAGCAAGAGGTGGGGGAGAGCGTCTGTGACCTTGTTGTTGGCCAACCCGGCCCAAACTGTGACAAGGCATGTGATTCTGTGATTCTGTAATATGCAAAGTTACAAATAGTGGACCCACACTGTGCAAGTGTTAAAAAAAAAAAAATAAAAAAAAAATGAGGGTGGTTATGTGTTGATCAACACTGTCTTGATGATGATGAAGAAGAGGAATGGGACCCATGGAGGTATTCAGTGCTGGTTGGGGAGAACCTTCTAGCTCATTCTTCAAAAAGATTGCAGATGTGTGAGCTGGAATGGAGACAAGGGTTATTTTTCTGTAGGAGGAAGAAAGACGGATTTTTGACATTTATGACATTTGATTAAACTTGTTCTATACAATAAAGGTGTTTCAGATATCACGCAGCTACTGAAATCCAGAAGAAGGCTCATGGATGTCACATGTTTATGTCCTACTGTTTGATATTAACATAAGATTATGCACCTGCTTACATACTAACCAAACACAGGAAGATAGGAAGAAAAATGTAAGGACAAGATTTAGCAATGGCCTGATTATTTTTTTTTTTAATTGAGCGACACTATATTACCTTAAAGCTGTACAAGTATCTTTTTTATGATTATTAAGAGCTTATCTAGAGATGTGAAATAATCGAAGGCTGGGAGCAAAATTCAAAATAGAGTACACAAAAGCAATGCTTTAATCAGACGATTGAGTTGTCTGCAAGAGATGGAAAGGTCAGTGTAAAAACAAAACAAAAAATCATGACTGATCCACTATTGGATACAAGGACAGGGCTTTAGAGGAGTATGTTCATGATGTATGAAGTATGTTGACATCACAAAGTTTTTGTTGTAATAGAGTGTAGAGCGTTGGCTGGATGAGAAAGTGAAGGTTGAAGCCAAGGATGCAGCCGAGGATGAATCTTCAGTTAGGAAGCATCTGTTACAAAGAAAGATCAGGGGTGTTGAGCTCTCTTTGGGTGGGAGACTTGTTTAAAGGTGACGTAGTAAAAATATTTGAAATGTTAAAGGGATTTTATGTAATAGAGTATCATTAGCTGTGCCTGCTATTTGGGAAAATTAATATCCAGGAATGAAGTCAAAAGAGCTAGAAAATTACTCCTGAGTATGAAATCAAAACCGATGTATTTTCAGTGAACTGTAAGAAATAACTTCCTGCAGAGAGGATTATCAGACTGGCAAGCAAAAGAAAAGAGTGAGAGTGAGTTTTGGACCACTGGACCTAAACCTAAAGGGAAATTTGCCAGATTTCGCTTGCAAGGGAATAGGTGTGGAGAAGAGACCAGGCACAAGTTTTTCCCCCTTTTGCCATCTCTCCACCAGCCCTGGCTGCGGGCCCATGCTGTTGGGCTGGGGGGGAGCCAGTTGGTGTGTCCTGGGTGGTGCGTGTCCAGCACTGGAGCACGTGTGCCTGCCCAGAGCCGGGGGAACAGCACCATCTGCAGCCCAGAGCCGTCCCCCAGGGGAAAGCTGTGCCCAGAGAGCACCATCACAGGGTTAGCCGGTGATTAAATTGTGCCAGAACTTGCATGCCTGTTTATTTTTAACAGGATGGGTGAACTTTATAATAAAACTCAGTACAAAACAAAGATCATGACCGCGGTGTGTATTTACAGTTTGTTTTTTCCCTAGAAATACATTTTTGGGTTTGAAATGAGTAGATTAAAAACCGTGAGGGACTCATGGGGGAGGATGTCAGTCTGCATGTGACCGCGTTGGCTCCCTGATCTCTTGGTGTGACATGAGGGTGGCTATGGACCACGGCTCAGCACCTGGCTGCACTAACTAACCCATTGGGATGATTGAGCAAGACTCCTGTGCTTTACATGGGGGAGCCTAAGAGGTCTGAAGAATAAAATAAATAGCCTTGAGATGTTTGAGGAAGCAGACTTGCTTGACAGATCAGTCACCTGGGAATATTTTGACAAATCTGGTATTTTGACATTTACAAAATGTCTTGCCTTTAAGCAAGGATCTTGTTAGAACCTGCTCAGAATTTTAGGATCTGTCGTACATCGCGCTGTGTGTGCTGGCATAGCAAACCTTTATTTTTATACAGAAATAGAACTTTTCGTATGAGATACTTGTTTATTCTTTACTCATGATGCAGTTTTATTTGTTATCGTGCAGTCAGACCTGCCCAGTGGGATTTCTCAGTTTTCAAAGGGGGAAGGACTAAAACATACACATTTTCAAAACTTACAGAAAACTGGTTAGTCATGAGTAGCACTTCTAATATGATTTGTCCTTTAAAAACAAGCTTAAGTACATTTTTAGGAAGCTGAAACATTAAGGAAACTCAGCAGGATGTCAGGATCTCATGCAGTGGCCACAGCAGTTTTTCAGCAGTCTGAATGCTGATAGCATTTTCTGTGGAACAGGGTAATTATAGGAGCTTTTAACTATCTGTGTCTATTATCTCGGAGAAAAGCGTTTTACTGTAGCTGAAGTGAATGGGAGTCTTAAGGGATCTTTTTTCCACGGGCACCGAGTCAGATTCTGAAAGAATAAACTTGAAGTTTATTGTGAAACTCATGGTGGCCTTGTGCCAGCTGTCCTTGGGACTTATCTGTGACCTCACTGGTAATTAAGGCCTGACCCTTTTTTTCCCCAAACACACCCCTTACAGTTACAACTTTTGAGCCTTATCGCGTTTTTCCTTTGCAAAAGTGATAATGCTTTATGTCTGAGCTGGGCATTTAATTAACTTTGCATCCAGAAGCGAGGAGAGCAGTACTTGAAAAGATTTTCCCAGGCAATGTAGTCTGAAAAGCCACTGTTGGATCCATAATATTATAATTCTTGATGGTGCCTGGGGATGATACTCTTTTTTATAAAGGCTTGTCAGCTGAGCTTCTGGTTTTCAAAACAAACGTGATTCTAATTATGCCTGCTCTGAAGACTGCAAGAAAAGGTCTAATTTGGCATGTTCTCATAATGATCAATTTAGTTTAATAATATAGGTAAGGAGACTTCTGTTGTTTTAAGAACGATACTTGATTACAGTTGTCTGCTTTTCTCACCCTGTAAAAATGGATAATTTTGCAAGTTTGTGAGCACAGAACTCTGCCTTGTTTCTAGGCTCTGGAGCCTGCCAGGGCCGTGGCAGTTGCCTCACCTCCCTCAGGGAGTTCCTGGTGGCCTCTGGTACATGGGAGTTACTTCTAGTTATTCCTGCCTGATCTGATTATATACCCTTTCCTGCCTCTTTTGCCTTGAGTCTCGATTCTGCAACATGTTACTGTTTGTTTCTGCTACTTCCTACACTATTTCAGATGGGAATGTGGTCTCTTGCATTTGAGGTGGAACACGGTGTCTCCTACTGTGAATGTCTGGGACGTCTGTCTATGTGTATGCTGGGTGTCCACCCACTGGATACACAGAAAACAACCCTCTTTTCCTGCAAAATTTACTTCTGAATAAGGAAAAGGGTGGGATTCTTCTGTGTTTTCACAGAATCATCATAGAAACATAAAATAGTTTGTGTTGGAAGGGATCTGCAATGAGCAGGAACATCTTCGACTGCATCAGGTTGCTCAGAGCTCTGTCCAGCCTGACCTAGAATGTTTCCAGGGGTGGAGCATCTGTCACCTCTCCGGGCAACTTGTTCCTGTGTTTCACCACACTTGATGTAAAAAATGTCTGTCTTCTATCTAGCCTAAATCTACCTTCTTTGAGTTGAAAACCATTACACCTTGTCCTATTGCAACAGGCCCTACTAAGGAGTAGAGTTGTGGCGTTGTTAGAGAGAGGGACGTTCCTGCACTGCTCCAGCCTGTGCATCTTCTCTCCATCCTTTTCAAGACCAAGCTGGTTTTGCTTGCAGAAGCATGAGGCATAGCCCTTCCCCTTTCACCCATAAAAGCATAAACAACCTGTGGTTTTATTCTGTAAAACTATAGATTTTGTTCTTGTATCAACACAACTAATAATATAAAGAAAAATTGTAAGAAACAGGCTCGCTATGGAAGATGGCCTGTTCTTTGCTGTGACTTATAGCAAAAATAGAGATCAGTTCCCTAGATATGGACTTCTAGGGCTGGTTGAGATGTCTAATGGGGGGATTGGCCAGCAGGACTTACCACAAGCCTTAGTCCTTCTGGAAAAGGAGGTGGAGGCTGGGTGTCATACCTCCTAAACATAAACATAGAACAGCGCTGTAGGTGTGTGTCTGGGCAGCCGAATCACACCTTCGTTCTCCATCAGTGGAAACAAGAACCAGACAGTCTGAAGGCAGCGATGACAGATTAGCTGTGACGCCAGACCTGGAGGAGGAAGCCAAGGCTGGCGGGCCAGGGTCTTTAACTGCAGAAGCAGAACATGAGGTTGGGACCGATAGCGACTTGATTGTAAGGACAACCAGATGTGTCATCTGAACACGATGATAAAGCTATGCGAGTTATGTGGGGTATGAGACTGCTAGCTTTCAGAGGCAGCAGCTGTCTTCATGGTCTTCATTTGTCAAGTGCCTAACGTGCTAGCGTCTGGGGACAAGACTGCAGCTTTGTGACTGTGTGACAGTTTTGAAAGCTGGTTTGTGGGTGGTTTTTTTTTTGTTTCTGTTTTTTTTTTTAGTGGTAATGCAGGTTCCCCAAGGCGCTAGGCTGCAAAGCTTAAGCTTACTTGGAAGGCATGGTAGGAAACTATCTCATGCTCATATCAAGGAGGATGGAGCTTTCCTTACCACAAACATCATAGTATACGTGCCAGAAGGTGAAGATCAGAAGATGAATCACTTTTGAAGCAGTGCCTTCAGTTCTCACTGTCTCCTTTTGACTGCTGAAGCCATTTTGCTTCTCTTGTTTAAGTTTTGTCAGATGTGCCTCAGCCATTCAGTATCTCCCACGTCTTCCTTAAAGAATTTCTTCTCATACCCAAATTATCCAACCTGCCAGACTCACGTGGGCATATTGCAAAAAGTTGCCCAAGGCAGCAGGTAACCTACTTTGCACGTGGACCTTGCAAAAACATAGGGCTGACAATTCTGCGATTTTATTGAGAAGCCACAAGAACTCTTATGAAATATGGGAGTCAGCAGATCCCACAGATCCATTCAGGGCCCCCCGTCTGTATCTAATACTGGTGGTACCGTGAGTTCTGAAGGAGGCTGAATGTGGGAGCAAAGCAGCAATGAAGGAAAATATTTTATTTGTATCTTGTGAATGTAAAGATCTAAGAATTCACTATATATGTTGAGAGACAAGACTTACCTAAGTTAAAGAGCTTTTCCTCAGTTGGCAGCATAGGATCTCTTGAGAAGCACAAGATGTCAAGTTACGCCAGGGGAGGTTCAGATTGGATATTAGGAAAAATTTTTACACTGAAAGAGTTATTAAGCATTGGAATTGGCTGCCCAGGGAAGTGGATGAGGGAACATCCCAGGAAGTATTTAAAAGATGGGTTGACATAGTGCTTAGTGACATGGTTTAGTGATGTTTTTTTTATCAGAGTTAGGTTGATGGTTGGACTAGATGATCTTAAAGGTCCCTTCCAACCTAGACAATTTTATGGTTTTATGTTCTTTTAAAGTAAGTGATGTAATGGTTTGAGTGAACATGCTTGCTGCACGCCACTTCCCCAAATACCTCATTTAAGGTGCACATCTGCTGCTCAAAGTATTGGAAGAGATTTCTTATTATGTTGTCCTGTACTGGCGTACTGACGTGCCATGTCCTAAATAATTAATCCCCACGGTAATTGTCAGTCAGTGGCAGAACTAAGACAGATGTCTAAGGTGTCCTGCTGGTTTTCCTGTTTTGACAGCTCTAGGCCACTTTTCTTCATGCACAGTGTGAGTTCATCTCTGAAGCATCTGTGATTTCTAGAAAGATAAGTCAGGGAAGATGGTTGTCTCTGTACTACTCTGGAACCCTCAGAGTTTAAGAAACAAACAGAAGGTCAACGAATGTGTGTTGTGAGAGACAGACTGGTAGGATAACAAAATTATCTTGCATCTAATGGAAAATAAAAGCAGATGGTTTAGAAATGGTAGTATTTTCTCATCCCACGATTCAGATAACTGCACGTCGGGCAACTCCCATGAGCTCTACATTGAAAAGAGCATGGGTGTTGACTTGGTGCTGCACAGATAGTTCTTCAGATGTACACACCCTTCCTTTGTCCTTAACCTGATGTCCTCCCATGCTTCTGCCCACCAGCCTGGCTTGGGATTCTGTTCTCCAAAGGGCAGTGGAGAGTGGCACCTCCTGCGTGACGTGGCAGGCAGGAGTGGGGAACCCCCTCACTGGGTTTTATTCTAAAGAAAACTTGCCTGCTTTTGTTGGAAAGATTTTAGCACTCAGTTTGGCATAGAGTGTGTAAAGCTATGTAAATGTCTAAGTACTGTATAGGTAGAGTACTGCTATGGAACTTGACTGCGTATGCACAGTCTGTATAAAATGTTTTGGAAAATATTATTAATTTTAATTCCTTATGGAATAGTCTCCTCCATGACTTGTTATGGCTAGTCTTCAGCATGAGCATAAATATAGTCTGATGTTGTTCTCAATTAAGATGATGGTCTTTGTGGAAACAGATTGCAGGGTAATTCCATGTTTAAAAGTTGAAGTAAGAAAACCTGAACAAAAAGCATTTATGAAGCTAATCACCAGTATGGAGGCAGTTATGAAGCAGGAAGGATCTAGAGATTCCTTTGAAAGTCAGGTAAACAGAGCTGCTGTATAAAGCTGAAGACCTAGGTCTGATTCCTGATGCTTTCGTCATACATGCAGAATTGTTGGTGTCCCATAGATCCCATATTGGAAGTACAGTTCATCTCTAGCGGAGGTGATAACTTCAGAAGAAAATTCTAATATTTTAGCCTCTATAGGCTTAGGAAATTTCTGATGTGGTGCCTCAATGGGGAACGCCAGGGAACCACCATTAAACTATAGCAGGAAAGCCCTCAACCTCCGCCCTGGCTGGCAATGTCAAATGTTTCTACTTCCAAGAAATGAGGTCCTTTGTTTCACATTTAGAGAAAAGCTGGCCAAAATTGTTAAAGAAATTTCAGATAAAGTTATATTTAAGCTAATAGTAAGAAACAAGAAGTTAGCCTGTGGATAGCCATCTCCCAGCTCTGTTGTGCCCATCAGAAAAGTTACATCTGCTCCCTTGCTGGTGGTCGGCCTTGCAGGGTCTGCAGGTTATCAACCCTTCTCAACCCAGCTTGGCTGAATGAGGTCAGCTGGCAAAGGCTGACCATCTGTTAGGGTGGCACCTCAGGAGAGGATCGGTTGGGCTGGTAACTGCTGGTGGTAGAGCGTTGCTGAGCTGTAGGGAGCATTAACCTCTGCTGCTGGCGTGGCTGGTGGGGAAGGACTGTGGGTCTCCTTGGCTTCACTAGGTCAACCTGATGTCTAGCTAGTGTTGTCTGTAAGTAGACATTATTTAGGTCAAAATAGGTGGGTATCTTGTATTGTTTCAATTGTTAGTTACTGATTATTTTTTTTGTGTTGCTATATGCATTCTTTACCCGTAACTTCATACTATTGTCCTTTTCCATAAAATGAAATAAAATGTGATGGAACTGTGCGAGTGCAGATATAGATGTGAAATTTGCCTGTAGCAATTAATTTCAGTTTAAAAATTTGTCATGAAAGCGAATAACTTGGAAAAGCCATGGTGGGGTATAACTGAGGTTTTTCTAAATATCAAAAGATAAGTGTTAATATGAGCATGAATTCTCAGTTATAAATGGGGATCTTATATTTAATTTTTGCATTTGTCTGTGCAGGTTCGAAAGCATGTGAAGGACCTATATGAAGACCTAAGAGATGGACATAACTTGATCTCACTTTTAGAAGTCCTTTCTGGAGACACCTTGGTAAGCTTTTAGATCAGAATGCAGCGGTTCCAGTTTGTTATATATACATTTTCTCTGTTTGTTAACTCTTTGCCGTTGACTGCTGGAGGTTTCTTTGATATTTTCTGTAGTCTGTAACGATGCCAAAGACACAGGTTGTATTTCTGTTGGTAAAATATTTCGCTGTGAATTCTGTGGGGGAATGCAATCTGTTCTCTTCATTTCTTGTGGTCAGGGAGACTTCCTTTATTAATAGGGTAATGCGCTATTTTTTTTGTTCCTCCCTTTTCTTTACAATTTTTCTTTTAACAAGTATCGGATGCTTAATATCCCTTCGCATTAAAGGGAGTAACTTACAAATAACAAGGATAAAATGTCCCTGAAATTGTCTAACACGCTCCTCAGGTGTCATTTCCTTTCTTTGTGAGCATTACTTCCCTTGCTTGGTATTTGTTCTCTTCATTATGTTCTTCTTTTCATGCTCTTCTTTTCATTTGTGGTCTGTCTTGTGTCTTTGCTGTCCTGTCTCCTGTCTATTATATTCATTAGCCAAGAGAGCGAGATTTTTTGAAGACCTTACGGTTGGTGAGTTCAACAGAAGCATGCGCAAATGAACAGCATGAGGATGTGGAGGATGAGGATAAGGGGGTAGGTGCCGACCCCCGTAACTGTACTAATGTAGTGTTTGAAGTGTGGTGTCTGCTGATGTGACTTCTTAGTTTGGTGTGCTGCAGTAGTGTGCTGTAGAAAGGACAAAAGAACTCACCTTGGTTTATGATGTTTATGATGGAGGTACGGGAAAGACAATTTTCTACTCAGCCTTTTTCCCGAACAGCTAAAAATGCAAATGTTCAAGATTTCTATTTGTTTTCGTCCATTAACTATACAAATCCATGGTGCTACTGTGTGCTGGGCAACATTACCAAAATGTTATAAAATAATCTTTTTAAATAATAAATAGGGAAATACCATAATTCCACTAAACTATTTTTTTTAACATGCAAACAGTATTGCCCATATACAGATAATTTAGACAAAGGCTTGAAGGCTCTCCCTAGCAAAGTCAATGGCAAAAAATTGATTGGTCTTAATTAGAAGCACCAGTCTACTGCACCCACACTGTATTTGACATAATACTGGCTGATATTTTAAAATGAGCTATAATTCAGGTGCGCAGATCTATTTGTTAGAATCCATAAAATGCAATAGTTACTTTTATCACAGCAGATAGCCAAAATAGAAGTGAAGTGAGAGCTCTGTGTGGTGACTACTAAGTGTACGATGGTTTGCAGGATTGATCTTTCTCGCAGCAAATACTAAATTGTTGTTTCACTGTATTTTAACTATCCAGAAGGGAAATATCTACTTATAAAGTGTAACAGTTCTCTTTAGTCCAAGTGAGCTGTATCGTGCCTTTGTAGACCTTGCATTATTAGCATTTGCTAAAGGAATTTGTTTTCATAGGGCTCAAGTGCCTTCTGGCTCCCCGTGTGTTGCCCTGCAGTTGGGATTTCAGTGGAATTTGTGTGTGTGTTTTTTTTTTTTTTTTTTTCCTGGGGAATAACATAACTCAAAATGCTGCATATTAGCTGTACATTGAAAAAAAATATTTCCCCTCTGAGATGCTGTACCTAACTATATAGTTTGGGATTTATCATACCCTCTTTGTTGTGGAAAACCCAAATTCCAGCTCTGCAGTCCTTCATTCCATCCAGGGAAGCTACTCGGTAGCAAGGGCTGCAGGGCTTGATCCTGGGCTATGAGTGTGAAAAACAAGGGGCTAAATTGAAGGTTCCATAATGGAATTTAAAATTCTTTTGTGTTTTAGTTTATGCTACTTATTCAACTCCCATTTTCCCATGTTTCCTTTTGGCAAGCATCTGATACTCCACGGGGCTGGGGGGGGAAGAAGGCAGTTAAGGCAGGCTTGGGCTTACCCGTGTGTTTCGCAGTGATTGTCTGAAGAAATACTCATGTTCATGGCTGATCCCTAGCAATTACAGCCTGCTTCAGTTTATTACTGTGAAAGCTTGTGAAAAATCTGAAATAAGGAAGAAGAATTGAAGGATTTGGAAATGATGATGATGTAAATTTAACTGCTTTCCCATTGCTGATCTGTGACAGCTAAGTAAAGTATGCTTTTTCTGTGTGATTCTTCTCCTTGCTGATTTTACACTAACTGCATGCAGTTTTGCCATGTTTCTGTTAACACACCACTCATGCTGATTTTACAGTTTCTTCTTGCTTGTTTTGATCTTGCTTTGAGAAGAATGACCTGTTTGGGGTATTTTTTTTTACGTTTGATAATGTTCTACCCAAGTCAAGAGTTTAAAGTTGCATTCTAGGGCTATCTATGTTGTAGTATTCTGTTAGGAGGAAGGTATTGATATCATAATGATTACGCAGCCATGCCATAAGTAAACAGCATTAAATCATAAAATTGCATACAGAGGTAAGCTTTTCCATCACAGTGTTTACCAGAGCAACATTAAAAGTCCATCACATTACTTACATTTTGCTTTGCATAATGTACTGTAAATCTTTTTAAATAATATATTGCAGTTTGGTTTCTGTAGGTGCTTTTTTTTAGCCCTCTTGGCCTAAATAGCAGTTTACAGGGAAACAGCTCTCAGCCTGCATGGATCAAGGTTGCAGTTTGGGACCACTGATCTCTCTTGCCATCTACCGTGCTAAAAAATGTCAACTACGTTTTAAAAAATAAAATTTTCAAAGCCCATTTTTTCCACCAAAGGTATCTGCTTCATTAAAACTGCAGTGTTTTAAATGTTTTACGTGGTATCTTTTAAACTGGACTGTTTGTTCTTTTGTCTGACGAGACAATCTCACAACTGTCGTTTTCCAATTTTAGCCCCGAGAAAAAGGTCGGATGCGTTTTCACAGACTTCAGAACGTCCAAATTGCACTTGAATATTTGAAAAAACGCCAGGTATGGTGAAAATTTAATTAAGAAAAATAATGAAAATTTCGTTACCTGTAGCTAATAAATAAAAATTTTTTCCTGCTTGCTTGGCATTTTATGCATGTTGTATAATAGCTGCTGGTGTAAGCTTGGATGATCTCCTGCTTGAGATGGTTGAGAGAGAAGTGGCAAAGGTAACTTGTACACCATTCTTCTCTGAGCAGTAATATCAACATGCTCCATGTGGTATATGATGGTAGAGAGAAAAAATTATGGGTAGGATGCTCAGGAGTTGCATATAGTAGATTTATCTATCGTTTATGCTGCCCACAGACTCTAGCTGGTATGCAGTTTTGCCCACAATCTTATTTTTAGCGCAAAATGCAGATTGAAAGAAGTTTGAATATTGTGTGGGAGTTCCTTGTTTTGATTATTTGATATTTGTTTTGGAAAAGCGTTTTCAAGCCTTGATCCTGATGAAAGCATAACTGGTGCCCTAGAAAGGCAGCAGAGTCACCTGAGCTGGGGAAGATTCAGGCTTAATTTCACCTGGATCTCTTTTAAGCAAAGCACTTGAAACCCATGCTGCTGGGTTTTTTTCTGCTGCTGGGGGTTTCTTTCCACTTTTAAATTTTTGTTATACACTTAAAGGATTCTTGCTTTCTCCCTTTTTAAAATGGCAATGTTAAAAAATATCCAAAACATGCATGGAAAGAAAAACTGTCCCTCCCCATCCATCCCACCCAAATGAGTTGACAGTGGTAATCTGCTTTCTGATGGTTGATTTTTAAAATTTTTTTTTATTTTAAATTTTATTTGCTACTTAAAAGGTTTGAAAAAATGTGAGGTAGCCAAGCTATAGACAGATAGTTCGGTTAGAAAAACAGATGTCTTTTTGTATTTTGAGTAGGATTGTAAATTATCTTACGGGTCGCTGAGTGATGTGTGTGCACTGAGAGCTCAGTCCTGCTTCACTCAGTTCAAAGCCAACTTTTTCCTGTTAAGCCAAGTGAGCCATTGAACGAACACGCCATGAAGTAAATGAATGGCCACTTGAAATGACAGTCACAATGGCGTTTTTATGCTGCAACCATGCTTTATTTATGCATGACAGACCACGCATATTAAAACCTAGGAGGTGGAGGATCAGGTCATCCTCGTGCTTATGAACATGAGGGTGTCATTGAAAATAGGAAATCTCCATCGCGCAGCCATCGATCGTGATCCCAGGAGTTTTGTGCTGTCTTAAGCCTTGCAGTTTGGAGAAGATGGCTGTATGCTGTCACATGAAATGCTTGCAGGGCTTTGGCCTTCTTGGCAAGGTGCCAGCAGGACTTGGATTTGATTAAAGTTTCAGCTCCCTGTTAACATGTTTCTAAACTCTTATTCAGGAAGTATTGGCTGCAGAGCTTCCAAATGCAATGCTCTATTGGGTTTGCAAGGCAGAGAGAAACTATATACTGATAATTTTGAAGCCTGACTTGGGAAAAAACAAAGAAAAAACTAAAGATAAGGCATATTGGACTCTCTTGTAGAGTTTTGCCAAAGAGTTTTTATAAACAGAGGAAAATGTTTGTATTTGGTTTTAATTTGTTTTCTGAATTGTGGAATACGCTCTTTCTTCCAGAGACATTGTTTTTGGTTTGGGGTTGTTTGGCTTTTTTCCTCTAATAGTTAGGATTATGTCTGCAGATCAAAAGAAGGACATGCCTTTGCTTGTTCAGTTGATAACAGGATCTATGTTAATAAGCATGTGCATGTAACTTTACTAACATAAGCATAAAATGCCTTTTAGCTGAGTCATCTTCAATTGCCAGGCTATGTGGATACATAATACATATGGAGAAATTAAATGTAATAATTAAATAAGCAAAAAAAATAGAATTATTGAACTTATTGTGGATGTGAGTTTATGGAAGTGGCAATAATCTCAGCCTTTTTTTTAATCCTATTAACCATTTTGTGTTTATTGCACTGTGCATGAGCAGAAGTGATAATAATTGTTGTCATTATAAAGCTATTGGTTATTTAACTCTGATACTAAATTCCTGATTTTATCAAACCAGGCCATTAGCAGGCCAGTTCTCCTGCCACGGAATTCTTGCTTTGGTGCAGGAGAGCATGGGGAGGAAGAAAGGCAGTAATAGTTTCCCAGGTCTCAGGGTTGTCCTGAGACTGATAAACCACAGCTACAGATGATCATATTTTTGTTATCCTTTCCCCTCTGTGTCATGCCTTCCCCTCTGACATGGACCGAGGTGAAGAATATTTGGCACAAGCAGCAGATCTGCCAGTGTAGGGACAGCTGAGGAATCTTCTCAGCTTGGTGTGGGTGGGAGAGGGCAATTCCTGGGGGGCCACTTACAGCTCAAATGCATTTCCTTCCTGCTTTTGGGAATTAAAAAAACCCAACAGAGTAAGCTCGGGAAGTGGGCAGTGCAGTATGTATTTGTGGCATATTTATTTCAATTTTGTCTGTATTATCTTTCCACTATGGCAGGTGAAACTGGTTAACATCAGAAACGATGACATAACAGATGGGAATCCCAAATTGACTTTGGGGTTGATATGGACCATAATTTTGCACTTTCAGGTAAGTCTAGTTTTGTTTGAGTCAGATTCAGTCAGATTCTTGGGTACAGTTATGATGAATGTATCAATTTAGACAGGACTGCATGTGCAAAAATATAGATTATATCTCTTCTCTCACGTGTATTTGAAGGTTTTGATGATGTATGTGATTTTGTGATGTAAGCTGAACCTGAAGGTAGTGTTTGCTTGTTCATCTCCTGTCTGTGGAGAGATAGTTTGGGTTTTGAACATCATTAAAGTCAACAGCTGATGTATTTCTTCCAGCTTTTGGACAAACCGGTCTTGTTTTATTCTGCAGATTTACGTTGATGAGTATTAAAATCTATTAAAAAGTTTTAATTCTTTTTTCATTCTGGATCTGAATTTCTCTGCTGGTACAAGTACGTCAGCAAGCACTGCTCAGCCATTTCAAGCAGTCTCCAACACTGCAGCATTTGTTTTTAGCCCCGGTGATGGTAACACGGGTCACACTAGGTGGCACTCTGGTTGTTGTACACTGCTGGGATTGTGTACAGTATAATGCAGCTTTTACAGTCTGTGGTGTTAAATTGCTCCTCAAAATGAGCCCTTGACAATGGCCGTGGCTGTAGATGATGTAATTCAGATGACAGATAATTCCCATTTAGTGACTGCAGCATTGTTAGCGATAAGCTCCCTGCTGTGCAGGCATTTGAAATGATCAGAAAATTACATGATCACACAGAAAAAGTGTGGTTCACTTAGGAATACCCTGCACTGGATTTACAACTGGAAAAAAAATCTTAAATAAAACCAAACAATCCAATAAAGGCTGCTGGGATCCAGTTTGCCTTTCTGCAAATCCTAATGAGGAAAACAGAAGACCAGTGTGACTGTGATCTACACAGGGTGCTCAGGCCAGGGCACAGGGTAAAGGAGAAGTCACTGATTGCTCACCGCTAGTAAGGACCTGAAGTTCCCTCAGCTCCCTCCTGTTGTGTCAGCCTTTGCTCCCACATGGATACAGAGAAAGAAGGATGGGCTTAAATATACTTAAGTATGACCCACAGAATAGTCAGTGATTGTTGCTGTATTTTAGGAAATAGAGATTATTAAAAACTTACTACTACAGCTGTTAGTGGAGATGAATTTTTACTTGATGTGTGTTTCGTCTTTCTGAACCTTGATGACCAGGTTTTTGCAGGATGAAATTGTTAGTTTTTCTCACTAGCTGAAGCTTCTGATACAATTTTGGTTGCTTATAAAAAGGGATGAAAGTTAGTGTTACTAGTTACAGGTGGAACAAATGATGGGAAGGAAAAACATTTCTATAAAGGTGAGCTAGTGCGACAAGGATTTTCCCCTGTAAGGTAGCCAGCTCCATATGAAATACATAGAAGCTTTTAAGTTGCAGTTGAAACACACTTACTTTTCTCTGCCCTGACCCCCAGGCACTACCAACTAAATCTCTACCAGCAGATCTGTCTGCTTTTATTTTTTTCAAAATAGTATCCTAAAAAAATTCATGTCAGAATAATTTAAGAATGAATAGTTGCTCTTGGACTAAATATTAAGCCTCATTAGTAAATGTGAAATAACTGAAGAACAGGATTTTTTGAAAAATGTTTTCTGTCTTTTTGCTATTACCTACACTGAATGAGATTTGTGAGATGTTGTAAGAGACACCCTCTGTGCTAATGTGTGCTACCCTGGTGTTTGTCAGTACTCCACTTCTTTGGAAGTATATGGCAGATTGGTGTCATTGACACCAATATATGGCTGGGTTGGGTTCAGAATGTATACGGAGGTTCAGAAGAACTGCATGCTTACACCCCATGTCTTTTTATTTTTGGCTTCATTTAGATCTTGAATGAGGGAAACCTCTGAACTGAGGTCCAGCAGCAGAATCTTCACAAAGGGATGAAGCTTCACAAACGGATGACAATGTTTAAGCATGGAGCAATCCTATAGATATTGGGAAAGTTATAGTGAGGTTCAATTTCAAGTGAAGACACCTAAATTCAGGTGCTTACAGGGAGCTGTGTTCATATGCATTAAGATTGTCCCTATAATCTGATAATCTGAGTGATAGAGGTTTAGTCCATACAGCTCGTATGGCCTAGAGAGTGTCAGCTAACCAGGTACTAGAGGTTCACGCCATTTGACTAAACGAAAACATCTGTGCTGTTGGAGATTCATGAGACACCCATGTGAGTATGAGAAACATGACATTGGTCTTCTGGGAAACCTGCTACCATCTGGGAGGAGACAGATCAGGCAGGATGAACTCCATCTTAAATGGCAATAAACATGTTTAGCAACAGATCTGAGGACTGGATGGGTAGTCACTTGCACTAGGTGCCTAGAGTACTGTCCAGCATAGGACAGCTGTGTGCTTAGTGTGACCTGAGATGACGCATCATATCCAGTAGGATATGCAGTGGGAAGCAAGTTTACTTAGGTCCTGTGGTGTATTTGTTGTCTCCATGTAGATATCTTAGATAGTTTTAAGTGTTTCATTTGTTCTTGGTGGTCCTTTGACTTTCCTCTCGTGTCTTTGCTTCAGGATGTGCAAGAGCTGTTATTGCGCTAAGTCTCTAGGCCTTTTGGTTCAGTTTCCTAAAGACAGGTGGCATTTGAGTAACATCTGAGGTGTGCTAGAGTATCCAGGACAGGCATGTGGAGTTTTCTGATGTGACACCACATCTATGAGACAGCCATACTCTTCTAGACCTGTGGCTGGAGGCCAGTTGGGATATAGCAGGATATCTCAAAGAGCTCTAGAAGGCTCTCCAAAGGCGGTGGAAACTGCCTCCACTGGATGAAGCGGGCTCTTCAAGACCTCGCCATCATGTAAGCACATATGTGTAGCCACCTACTTTGAGATGGCTTCATCTGAATGACCCCTTAAATTGTCCTAGCATTTGGAGAATTAGTTATTTTCTCAGTGTGCTTAAGGAGCTGTTTGCTGTATGATATTACTGCCTCTGTTCCATCATTTAAATATATTCATCGCGACCTAGGAGGCAGTCAAAATGCCAGGGATGTTTTTTGGCTGGTTTTTGTGGCTTCTTGTTTCTCTGAGTCATGACACTTATCTGGAGGATATTATTTCCTCAAAATAGAAGATCCTTCTGAGTACTGGAATGAATTTAGGAATGATTTAGGGGAAATACGTGATGGACAAAATTAAGAGATGATACACGTTTGAGGATTACATTTCTCTTGCATCAGAGCTATGTCTAGAGATGGCTATGGCTTTCTAACTTGGTACATGTAATTAGATAAACATAACTGCTGTTCTGAGTTATACCACTGACTTTTGCAGCTGCACAAGACCAGAAATTGTACATTCTGCTGTGTCCCAAGTAATTACATATATAATATAGAAAAGATGGAATGGGAAATCTGGTGATTTATTGAGTTGAGCGTGTTAGAAAATAATTTGTCCTGTGGGTATTGAAAATCCCTGAGACGTGTATGTTATTAGGATTTAGGCAAGCTTTCAATGTATGCATTTCACGTGCTTTTAATAATATGTGGCTTTTTTAAAAGATCTGTTTCGTCATGCATTAACTACTATGAGTTATTTTCCTGGCACCGGTAGAACATGCTAAATCAGATTACAGTATTTGGTATAATTATAGGCTGTATGTATAAATACCCAAATTCAATTCTTGAATGGATTCCTCCTTCAACACCCACTACATTTTCACTGATGGCATTAGAGATGAATGGAATGAAAGTAGAATTTGGCCTCAGTAAGTAACCACAATTTTAGTAAGATAATTTCTTTGAAAATTGGTGATCATTTATTTTCAAACCACTGCAAACATTCCTTAATGTAACAAATGTTAAATATTTAGAGTAATATGCAGTTGGATGAAAAAGCCACACCAAAAGAAAGCAAAATCTGAAACTTTAAACTTTCAGGCATCCAAAATTAGGCCTTTGTGACCTCAGACCTTAAAAAATTTGTGGAGCTTCCCAAGTCATGATTCGGTAGACTGTTTCTATTTCAACTTCATCATGATGTTGTAGCTCAGGAGCTGCTGTGAAACGCTTTTCCTTCTACGCTCCCAGGCCTCTTTGTAGGAAGCTGCTTTTCAAGGCTCTGGTCGGGAACATCTTTGCTCAGATGTTACAGCACCATCCAGCCTTCTCAGGCCTCTTTAGGCCACCTGTAACCCCTCCGTGTTTCTCTTGTCAGCCAGTAAATACTTTTTTTTTTTTCTTTTTTTTCTGCTGACTCCTCGTAAGTCTTCAAGCAAAATTAATTCTTTTATCAGACTACCCCAAATCAGTCTATAGACTGTTCATTTGGTCCAGCAGATCACAGAATCATGGAATTGTCAGAGTTGGACTTCTAGAGATCATCTAGTCCAACTTTCCTGCCAAAGCAGGGCTGTCCAGAGCACATCACTTAGGACTGCATTCTGAGTCTTGAAGATCTTGAAGGTCTTGAAGATCTCCAGAGAAGGGGACTCCACACCCTCCCTGGGCAGCCTCTGCCAGGGCTCTGCCACCCTCACC
>JAOQGH010000023.1:90135807-90152305 GCA_025769975.1 Gallinago jamesoni
AGAAAGAAGTTCTTCCTCAGATTTGAGTGGAACTTCCCACGTTCCAGCTTGTGCCCATTGCCCCTTGTCCTGTCACTGGGAACCACTGAGAAGAGTCTGGCTCCATCCTCCCTCAATCCACCCTGTAGATACTTCTAAGCATTAATAAGGTCTCCCCTCAGATCTGCAGTTAAACTTCTACTCAAGTTGGGCAAAAAGGTAAGAAGGGTGGATTAGTTTGTAGATGACTCAGCTGAGATAAAGGACAGGTACCCAGGTACCCATTTCCCAAATTCCTTATTCCCTTTACCACAGTGAGGCGTTCAGAGTCTGCAATGCAGGTAGTAATTTTGAAGCACTCTCGTGTCCGTCGTGAAGTCTGTGGCCTTCCTACAGGGTGGCCAAAGGAGGAGACAGCTCAGCTGTGGTGGCCCATTCCAGTAAATGACATGCAGGAGGCAGAGGAATAGTGGGATGTTCATGGACCCACGCACCTTCCTCTGCTTCAGCTGTTTTGCTGTTAAATCTGTGGTGGGATCACCATACAAGAGACGGGCTGCCAGCTGTCCTCCTGTCTTTCCTCAGGTGGCAGTGTGGAGCTGAGAGAGCTGGGTCTGGCCTTCACTCGCCATTCTCACAGAATCCTAGGGGTTGGAAAGGACTCTTGGAGATGATCTAGTCCAACCCCCCTGCTAAAGCAGGTTCACCTAGAGCAGGCTGGACAGGAATATATCCAGCTGGGTTTTGAATGTCTCCAGCGAAGGAGACTCCACAACCTCTCTCAGCAGCCTGTTCCTGTTCTCTGTCACCCTCAAAAGAAAGAAGTTTTTTCCTCATCTTTAGATGGAATTTCCTGTGTTCCAGCTTGTGCTTACACTGGGAGCCACTGAGACGAGTCTGAGGCTGTCCTCTTGATACCTGCCCTTTAGATACTTCTAAGCATTAATAAGATCCCCTCTCAGTCTTGTCTTCTCCAGGCTGAACAGACCCAGGTCTCTCAGCCATTCCTCTTACATTCCCTTGATCATCTTTGTAGCCCTCTGCTGTACCCTCTCCAGCAGTTCCCTGTCCTTCTTGAACTGGGAGGCCCAGAACTGGACACAGTACTCTAGATGTGGCTTCACCAGTGCAGAGTAGAGGCGGAGGACGACCTCCCTCAACCAGCTGACCATGCTCTTTTCAATGCACTTCAGAAGACCGTTGGCCTTCTTGGCCACAAGGACATATTGGTGGCTCGTGGTCCACCAGGACTCCCAGGTGGACAACAGGCACCCTCTCCTGGGACCTCTTTCTGCTTGGAGCAGTTGGCTGGTAAGAGCTGGCTCTGAAGTTTCCCTCTGGGTCTTACTGGAGCCATGGGTCTTGGCGCCCAAAGACTGAAGCTTAATCTGCCTCTACTTTAAAATAGCTAGAACAGTTCAAGGTCTGATCTTCTCAAAGATTTAAAAGTGGAGCTGTGTGACCAGTTGTCTAATCTCTAAGTGGTCATAGGGTAAACTGTATTCCACCTGGGAGCTGCAATTCCCAGTCGTCAGCCAGTGCAGCAGACCTGTCATTCAGCATATGAAGGCGTATTGTCTTCCTGTATTTTATTCCTCAGCTGAGCTCCTAGTTAGCTCTTGAATTCTTCAGCAATTTAAAGAAAAAAAAAGTAAAAAAAAAAAAAAAAAGTTGTGAACTCACAGGTAAGAAACTGTGTGTGGAGTTCTTGGGGCTTTTGTTAGTCACCTGCAAGGACGAGAGGCATTAAGGCTTATTGCAGGGTCATATTTAGACTTTATCTCTACAAAAAATGGGATATCTGCAGCAGGATAAGATTTATGAGCAGTTAGATCATCCCTTGGATCCTTTTCATCCTTAATCCCATAAAACCATCAACAAGGAACAAATTTCTCTTTTTGTAAGCCCTGTCACTGGATATAAAACCTCTCCTCTTCAGGGTCATGACTTTTGGTACCTCAGTGGTACCTGAAAGCTGAGCAGCTCTTTCAGATTTTGGGTAGTGGTTGCCAGGACAGCTCAAACAGCTCCAACTATAACCTTTGTTATATTGATCGCTGGCAAGCCTTGATTTTTTTGCCTTGTTCTCTATCTCCCGCTGCTTTAATTTTCACTTTCTCTTTGACTTATGTTTATCTCTCTCTCTCTCATTCTGCGTATGACCCTTGGGCTGTGCAGCAAAACGCTTGCTGGTTATCAGGTATGCTGTTCCAGTGCTGTGAAACCTGAAATGACATGTCCCATTTATGCTAAACGCTCCATTGCTTTTGCTGTGTTGCATAAACAACAACCACCCCCCAAAAAAATTGTCAGAAGGCATCTTAGATCCAAAACTACCTGAAATGCGTTCTGAGTAGGCTTTTGATCGCGTTATTCTTGGATAAAAGGTAGCAGCCACAGTTTGATTGGCAAAGTGGATTGACCTTTTGTTAACTGCATTTGCTAACTCTAGGAAACCGATGATAAAGTATGATAATGGTAAATTAACAGTGTACAAAGGATGAACGGTCTCTGGGTTTTGCACGCTAACAAATACCCAGTTACTCAACAACATTGCCACTTCAATGTGTCATACACCTCTCCCATGTGAAGAGCGTAACGTGTGTCACAGACATGCATGGCAAGTTACAGAAATCGAGGGTTAAATTCAAACTCCTACCAATCTGCACGAGCTATTTCATGTCTTGATGTTAATCTTTTGTTTGCCGTGTCTCAATGTTAACCTCTTGGTTGCGATTAAGCAGCCTCTAAGACAGATCAAACTGCAGACAAGTGTTGGTCTAATCCTTTATTCATCTTATACTTTAGGGTTTATGTGCCAGAAAAAGTCTTTTGCTAATCTCCCCTTAAAACTTTCCACCATTGGTGGGTATAAATTTGTATCTTTGGGCTTTTTGTTAAAAGATAAAAAAAGGAAAATTAAAAAAGAAAAGAAACACAACAATCCATGATAGTATTTTTAATCGCTTCAATCGTCTGGCTCTTTGGCTTTAGCCGGCTCTGAGCTTCCCTTCGGGTCCAGACAGATGTCTGAGACAAAGCCTCTGGTGTGGCCAGGTCTTTGCTGTATTGTGGTGGTTCTTGTAGGCTTTGGTGGTAGTCTCTTTGGATTCTTTAGAATATTGTATTTCTTTGCTCTAGCAGGCAGGCTTTAGAAGATATTTCAATTTCCCTTCCCTGTATCTCCAGTTTAATCCTGTTGTCTCTGCCTCTTTCCTTGCTGAGACCAAAGTTGTGACTTTATAGAATTTTAATTAGCTGAAAGTCGTAATTTGTCTTTAGTTGCTTACACTTTCATTTGTTGTCTTCCCTTAACATGGAGTATTATTTTGAACATGTCTTTTTATATTATAAAAAACCCACGACTGATGTAAGTGCAATTTGTCAGTTCTTTGGTCATTGATCTTTTCTTTGGTTCAAGAGCATAAGTGACTTATAAAGTGACTATAAAGTTACTTTTTGCTTCATGGACAAACTTAATAGAGAGGTAATAGCCTTCTCATTCAAGAACAGCAGATAAGAATTGCTGAATTGGTTATTAAGTATCAAAAATACATGTTTCTTGGAAGATAGAAAGGCACAAATACTACTAATAATCTGTAGAAATATGTTTGGAGTGCTTTTATTCCTAACTAATAATTAGAAATGGTTAAATTCTAGGAGTAGCTGCAGATATACTCTGCATTTAACTAAATTGGCCTGGAATATGGAGCACTAAGCCAGGATTGTTGGAAGCATTGAGCTTCTAACCGGTGTTTCAGACCTGATCCTTGTACTTTTTGCTGCCTCCGTTTTTTTTAATTCTACTTCAGAAGCACCTGCTTTTCTGAAAAAGTGAATTACCCTCTCTTAAGAAAAAAAATAATCCAGATTTAAGGTATATATGAAAGAGGATGTAAATAATCAGAGACTTTCTAAATTACTGATTACATCACAAAACACATATTGACAGCTGTAAAATAACAATATCTGTTTCTTCCTACCTATCTTGAATTAGATTTGTTTTTATATTTTTATGACATTGAGAGTGACACCGGTTCTGTTTTGAAATAACAGAGAATGCTTTAGGGATGTTTTCACTTTGGAAGAACAAGCTATCATCCTGATTGTTAAACATCCAAACAGTTTAAAGAAAGTGTATAATAAATCACACTATATTAGACCTCAGATAGTCTTATATCATTATTGTTTAGAAACCTCAGTGACCATGTGTTTTAATTTAAATATGCACTTGCATTGGGAAATGTAAATTTGCAGTATTTTTAAGCAAATTCTTAACTCCTACAAAATTTGTGGATGGAGATCAACATTGGCAATGCACTTGTGTTAAGCTATATTTACTTTGATACATTTTTTGATTAAACATTTAATATAGCGTGATAACTTACGATTTTTCATTCAAATGCTGGATGCTTGTCTTTAATCCTTTACATAATTTCTGCTTTATCAAGATAGTCATAATAAGTCTTTTTTTTTTATAAGAGTATGTAATGTAACTTTTTTGTAAGAGTATGTAATGTAATTCAATATTCAGTATTCAATAATAATATATTATACTTTACCGGGCATTAATATTATTATTAGATATGTTATTGTTAAACCAAAAGCTATATCTGTGTGAAATCAAATCAGTTTTGGTCTGTTGCACTGCAAAGTCCTGAATCTTCTTTCCTGTTGAAAGGAGAGGAGAAAGATATAAGTGTGTATATATATATATATATATATATATATATATATATGAGTGTAAAAGCCATTTGTGCAAACACAGCCATGTCATTCACAAAGACTATATTTTTATTTTTTTGAATGTGCTCTTCTTTTAGTTCAAGGGGGAAGGAAGGACAGGTAAGGAGCCTGCTCGGTCCCATGTGGATGTGTGTTTGAAATCAGCGAGTCCTCTGAGCCTTGACTGAAAATGGCTTTTCTAAGCTGATTAGAACACAGCTTTTTACTGTGAGTGAAGGGAGCAAATGTCAGAGCCACACCTGTGTGTTAAGCAAATACAAACTGAGGCCATGAAAGAGAGTGTGGTCATGGCATAAACATCTACTTTGAAAAGAAACGTGTTAGCATTGTGCCTGTCTATTTTCTAAGCATTAGTGTCACGTTTTACCCCAGTGCCCTGAGAGTGGTCAGCAGCGAGCAGCTGTATCGTTGGAAATTCTTTGCTGTATTATTCATTCTGGATCCCGTCAGTAAAATGTCATAGAATACTTCAGTGGAACCTGGCCTCTGGGGTTAAAGTCTCTGAGTTCCATTATTGCAATTCCTTTTCAAATAAACAAGGGAGGCTCAGTGGTAACACCTGATAATACTTGGCAAGTCACTCAGTTGTTCTTTCCTGGCATGAGACACCACACACACCAACCTCTGCTGATGCATCTCGGTTTTAGTAGGCTTTATATATTGGTAACAAAAACTAAGCTGAAGCTTCAAAACACAGGTATTTTTCAAGCCAAGTATCTTGGTGATGAGCCTTGCTTGCATTTTAATAGTTTACATTTCTACCTGTAGTTAGACACAGTTCTTGGCTGTTACATTCAGAGCTACCCAGAGATGCCTACAGAGCAGGAGCACAGGAGGAGGATGAAGCTCCATTTTTATAAAGAGTAGCTTTAGGGACAGCTTTCTAGACAGACTGGCTCGTAGGATTTGTTTCTCCTTTATCTGCCAGGATGTTCCAATCTGCTGCAAAGTTCCAGCCCCCAGTACACAGCACCGCTGCCCCGAGCGAGCTGCTCTGCTTGGGTGATAGTAGTGAAGCCGAGGTTATTTATAGCTGACAAATCAGTGAAAAAATCACATCAGCTGCTATGAAAACTCCACGTGCAAATAAAAATTTGACCCCCGACAAGATGGCAGAGCATTCTCTGATCCTTCACTTTAATCTCCCTTTCTGTGGATCATCGGATACGTAATAAAAACATACGAAGCGCAAATCAAATCAGCTAACTAAATCCCTGCAGTTTGCTGCCCTGCTTGCTTTGGGATTTGCAGAGTAGCTAACAGTTTCAAAGGTTGCTGCCTCTTTTTCTACTTTACATCGCCGGAGTTACGAACCGAAAGGGGAAGTTCGAATGCAGGCGAGAATTTTCTATGGCTCATAAATGCTCTGTCATCTCTGGGAAAGGCCATCGGCGTTACAGCCCGACGCTGAAGCCGCGATGTTTATTTAAGAGGATTGGTGGCCAGAAATAAGCCACAGTGTCTAATCAGACCCAGGCCCTGCCTGGGCACCCTGCCACAACCTTTCTTGCGTGTGCATTTCTCATAAGCAAAATGGCTACGTAGTGAGGAGGGTGGACGTGAAGCCTGGAAGGAATTACGGGGCAAAACGGTGGTTTTGAACTTTCTGAGGAGGATTTAAGTGTATGTAAATAGACTGGAATGAATGAGACTGCGCGGCTGTGAGTTACCGAAAGCCAAATGGGGAACGTCTGTGGATGTGTGAGGGCTGCAAAGGAAGAACAGCGTTTAGATCCTGCCAAAGCTCCCTTAAGTCCAGCTAAACATTCCCCTGGAAGAAAATATTTCCGAAGAAAAAGGAGAAAGAAATCAACTGACGGGGGACCGGAGTCGGTACAGGTTAAAGAAAATGAAGATAAAAGCCAGTATGGAGCAGGGATTTCAGGAAACACCGAGAATTGTCCCAAGGATGTGGGACTGGCTGATACCTTCCCCCGGAGAGAGACAGTGGATGGTAATGCTCAGCCTGTGAGTACAGACCTTTCATCTCATCTTGTTAAAGCAAAAGTTTTACCGGGTGAAACAAAGAGTTTTCATGGCAGTAATCAGAGGCTCACTGGTGAAACGCAGACATGGTTAAAGGAACAAGGCAAGAGGAGTTCAGAGAAACACTCTATGTGGAAGAGGAAATACTCAGAGGGTAGCAACAGGAGAGAATTAGCATTCCTGAAGAAATCTAGTGGTCTTTGTTATGGAAAAGCAGTCAGCTTGGATTCTGCTATCCACGTTTTAGGCAGACAATGTGAAGAAACTGGATTAAACATAACTTCTTGCAGAATTGTTGAAGATGTCCCAGAAAGCAATAAATCTGAAAAGTTGCATCGCTTTCTTTCTGAAAGCAAGAGTGATCTGCTGCTTAAACAAAAGAGGTTTTATTCTTCTGATGCTGTGTTTTCCCAGTTGCCAAAAGAAAAGGCATCATTTAGCATTCCACCAACCAGAAGCAAGGTAAATATTTTGGCACGGTGCGTTATCTTTGAAAGCTAGCTCAGAACAAGTATTGGAACACTATTTTTACTGTTACAAAAATATCTTCACTTTGCTGTGTATAAGCCTTTTTACATGTGCTGTGGTACTGTGGGTAGTTGTAGGACACAACATATTACTTCATCTTTTTCATAGGTTGAGTAATTCCTCTGTACTTCAGGGATGTTGATGTATCCTTGTGCCGTTTTGCTGTCTGTGGTTTGATTTGTTTCCTAATTTAGGAAAAGGATTTTCATGTTAAAAAGGTTCTAGCAGGTAGAGGGAGTTTTAGAGAGTTAACTTTCAATATCTGCAGTAAATTTTCTTATCAACTCTTGATGGTCTTGTAATTCCTTTGGGTCTTGTATTAAGGAAATGAATATTTGTAATTCCTTTAAGTTATGGCCAACAGGAACTGAAGAAAGATAGAAATATGTAGGCAGCTTGAAACAGAAGAATTGAACATAAATCATGTTAATGACAATCTACATTTCTTTTAAAAGATCTTTCCTTCCAAGCTGCCTATATGACCTATTAATATTAATTATTGAAATTCTAGCTTTCCCTGAGTGTAGGATTATTTTCCTTTTACAATAAAAGAAACCAAAACACAAGCTTAGTTGTAGAGTATCTGAAAGAAAGCAAGTTTTGTCTGTTGGTGTTCATCCTTACCAGTTCTGCCCAGTTTATCTTCAGCACAGCTCAAATCTGTAGGTGTGGTTCAAATGCTGATGCCAGGATCCAGTCCAAAACTGCTTTCCCTTGCTCAGCAGGGACATCTGAGCTTTGAGCTGAGTGAACAGAGGGAATGGACATAGACCAAAGGTTCTCTTCCCAGCAGAGAGGAAATACACTTCTGTTTATGTAATTTAGTTTTGTGATGGTAATCAAATAATACTTTTTCCAAGCTTAGTTTTTAAGTCCGGGTAACACACCCATTTACACCACGCTGTACACACTAGTACAAGTAGCCTCCTAATACACATGGAGATCTTTGCCCTCTTAATCTTAGCTGGAATTCAGGAACAGCTTAGGAATGCTCTTTGATTTGAACAAAACGTTATTACAGAGTAAAAGAGTGTAAGGCCTTGTCTGTTCAGCCAAGCATGGCTGGTTTTTTTTCTCTGTAAGGAGAGTCCTACAGCTTCTAATATTACTTCAGTTATTATTCCACCCAGGCATATATAACCCTCGTTCCTACAGGAGGAAGGGGGGAAAAAATGAGGCTTTTGCTGAGCACCCACATCAGTACTGAGACTCGTGCTGGTGATGTCGATAAAACACTGCATAATTATGTAGATGTGAAATCTACTGACAGATCAGGCTGAATGCCAGAGCTGCTGAAAGGTCTGGTTTCCAGTTCAGTTCCCTTTCTCCACCCAAAATTCTAAGTATAAGTAATTTTAAGAGCACCTCGCTGAAATCCAGGAAGATGACTAGATTTCAGACTCTAGCTTGTTCTACAGAGTCATGACCACTTTCCTTCTGATTGCATTTGAGAGCTAAACAAGTATTTGAATGTTTTGCATTTTGGTATAAAACGGTAAAGCTGCTATTTATACAAATCCACAGGGTTCCTGTTAACCAGCCTGAGCTGGTTTGCACAAGGTTTGCAATTACCAGTCTCGGTTTTTACCATTTTCTTCGCAGTAATGACAGAGATCAGCAGCCTTCACTCACCTTGTCGACTTCCCCATGCTTTAACGTGCTCTCGGTTCCCAGAGTGCCTCAGAGGAGGCTGATATTTGAAAGTGCCTTGGCTTTTCAAACTGAGAGACACAAGAAGAAGCTCGGTGGGACAGCTGGCTAATTTGTGCTGTCACAGAGATGGGACATTATACCTTCTAAACAGCCCAGTCCCCACTGCTGGAATATATCTTTTCAGTTTTCTTTCTTCTTTCATCTTCTTTCATCTTCCTATGCATGGCAAACAATTAGGTTTTTGTGTTAAAATACGTGCTACCTCGTTACCTGTGTTTCCCTATTTGCGAAGTTCAGTTGAGCAGGGTGTTCTGAAGCTTGGTCCTGACTTCTCACTAATAGCTTTGAGATAAAGGGGTTTTGATTCTCTGCTGGAGCCTAATTTCTCCAGCCCTTCCCTTGTTTTCCTATACAGGAAGGTTACTTCCTCAAGCAAGATACGCTCTGATACTGTTCTGACTCAGGGCTGTGCTAGAGCAGATGGCAGTTTGTGTTAAGGTGGAGAAGTTGTGAGCAGGACACCCCTTCTCAGTCATGTTTTTGCACAACGCATGTAGAGTAGAAAATCAAGGCTGTAGGTTTTGCTTCTCTACTGGGAAAACAGCCACTGTGATATTTGATGTCTCCTGTGTTGAAACAAGCCATGGTTTTCATTCAGTAGCAGCAAAAGATAGCGACCAGCTGGTGTTACCACCAGTTTTTGGTGGTTGTGAGCTGGTGTCAAAACCAATAACTTGTGTATCGTGTTATCAATCATTATCATTATTCTTACAGTATAATTTGTGGTAGTTTCAATTCCAGTTTATGGGTGTAAATATTTTCTAGCAAAAAAAAGTCTAATATATAAACAGAATCATTCCTCTACTTCCTGTACTCAACTGTTGACTTGGCTGCAAGTTCTTCAGTTGGTTTTTTGCCATGCATCTACATAGCGTCTGATGCAGTGGATTTCTTATCTCATCTACAGTACTACTAATAATCTGCAAGAAAACAGCCCCATGTATTTGAGTCAGGTTGAAGGCAATGCACTTCCTTTCAAATAAAGAAAAAAATTTACATTATTTATTATCTTGTTCAGTAGAATACTTCTGGCTAAGTAGTCATCTGTTTATTATTTCAGTTATTGCAAACCATTGTAAGATAACGTGACCCCTTCCAACTATGTCCACCATCATATAATCTTGTATTAATGCAGTACATTTAAGGGAGGGAGAGATAAAAGTCTATGGTCTTCTGGAATGTGACTGACAGGGCAAAGGTGCAAAAGTCAGGAGTTTTGCTTTATTGACATAGATTCGTTCACTTTCATGTAATACTCAAAAGAAGCAGAAACCGTACACCTTAAATGCTGGTGAATGGATGAGATCTATCATCATTGATGGAGCTATAAAACTGGGGCCAGAAAGGTTCTGGACAGGTCATCTAGGTCATCTCTGTAGCTGAAGGCAAGATAACTTAATAAAAATTATTCTTGAGTGATACTTGTTCTTCTGGTGTCTGCCTTACTGGTGGTTTCACATGCTTTCCTGAGTAATCATTCTAGTGCTTTTAAATTTTTCATTTTAAACTCATTAGTTCTTTTCCCATTCCCAGAAGAGTTATCTATTACCTTTTTTTCAGCAGCATTCTACATATTTGAAGACTGTTGTCACATGTATCTCCCCTTGGTTTTCCCTACTTTAGAATAAATAAACCAAATTTTCCAGTCCTAACAAGTCATGTATTTTGAGATCTTTGTCATTCTTGTTTTTCTCTTTTGTTATGCTTCAACTGATGCAATATTTTTTGAAGGGTGTTGCCTGAAGCTGGACTCGCAGCTCCTTAGAGCCTTGAGGGAGCTGAGTAGGAGCACTTGAATTTATGGCCAAATGGAAACTTCACAAAGTCCAACTGTAACGTCAGGGGAGATGACTTCTTGTGATCACATGCAAGTTCAAATTCCATTCGTATAACTATACCTCCCTCAACATGCAGTTAACAGTCCTTTTCAAACACAACACGTAGCTAACTCCTTAGCTTAGGTGGAAAACAGCATTTCTAATCTCTCTATATTCATGCGTGCTTTTTCCTCTTATTTTTTTGTGTTCTTCAGACTTTTCTAGCTGACATCAGAATACATTCCATAATGCATCATACATCTCTAGGCCATTCTATATTTTTGTGCAGTTAGGTACGTTGTGTCAAGTTTAGACTTGCTCCAAAACAGTAGGGATAAGATGGAACGGGAGGGAAATCTCCACACTGCCTATACCAGTCTCTTCCTCTGTTTGCACCATAAAAACCAAGCCAGGGAAATCCAGCACCACCGGTGATCTCTGTTGGAAGGTGTTCTCTGATCTGCTCGTTGGACTCAAGACTGCATCAGCGAAATCAGTGCAGGCAAAGAGCTTGGGGCTTTTTGGTGTGTGGATTTTGTATACTGTATGATGCAGAGAAAAATTACAGGCAGAGGAAAAAACACTTCCAGTAGCAAAAGGGGGAACTAGTTCTCCCAGTTAGAAACAAGAAATAGAGTATTTAGTGCCAATGAAGGCTTTGATCCTGAGATACTAGGGGTGTGCAGAGAATTACCTCTGTCTCCTTTTTCTTGCATAACTTGTAATTCACAGGCTTTGAGGTAGTTTGGAGAACTGAATCTCTAGCAAACAAACTCGTGCAAACTCAATAATTTGTTCCACGCTGAAGGAACAAATGTCCTCTAGTAACAGATGATAGGCTTACGGGATGTAAGAATGAAAGGTTCACACAAACTGTTTGCTTTGAAGGACAAAGTTTGAACGGTAAAAGATTTGATTGCCCCTTCACTTATTTTCTGTTCTAGTATTCCTGATTTAGTAGTCTGTCTTTTTCTTTCCAGTAGAAAATGATATTATAAATATTGATGATAATGCACAATTGGTAGATGAGTATCTGTACTGTCCCTACTGGGTTATCAAGGGGAAGATGTGCTCTCTCTGACACCTTGTTTAGTGGAGGTAGTATTTTACTTGTTAAGTTGTTCCGAGCTAATAGGGCATCTTGCGAAGCACAGCTCGTATTTGGAAGCATAATAAAATAGAGCTCTTTGACTCACCGTTGCCCTCAGTGTGTTTTTATACTTCTTAAGTATGAATTCAGTGTTGATGAAAAAGTCTGAAATCTTAGCCCTGGAATCTGAACTACTTTATTTAGAGAACAGAAGTGCTCAGGCTGCTTCGAGCCTCAGGCTAATGTTTAGTGTTCCTTAACCTGCACTGAAATGGACCACCTCCATGAGTGAAAAGCCATTTCAGATTTTAAACCCAGTCTAGTCTGTTTCTTTTTCTTCAGATGGCCAACTAGGGCACTGAAGGGTGCTTGGAAGATTCATGGTTGAAATCCTGTTGATCTTGGGGTAACGAGCTAAATTTGTGGTTTACCCAACCAGTGTTTGGATTGCAAGCTTGTCTAGTAGAAATACTCTCCTTGTGTTTGTGTCCGTAGCTATTTGTATGTAACAACAGATACAAGGACAACCTTTGGAGGTTGCCTTGATATCTGAAATCTCTTGTTGCCAGAGGAATAGAATGTGCACTCAAATATGCTGTGTTTGCACTCTCTGCAGCCCGTGATGTGCATAGCCATGGCTGGGCAATTAACCGTGACGGAGGCTCAAGGTTTGAACTTAGCAGTAAGGAATGGCCATTAGCAAATGACATTGTTAGCTTGCTTAGCTAGATTTTATTTTTTAAAAAAATGATACTTCAGGATTACACATAGAGGGCTGTCTGAAAACAACGGTGAAAAAATTGTAGGCTTGTTGTTTTTTTGTTTTTTTGTTTTTTTTTTTTTGCTAGACATCTGGGCACTTCCAGATGAGATCATCTCTTTCAGAAGCGTTGTCAGGATAAGTGGTAAATGGTTGACTTCATTTATATTGTGGTCTGGTTGTTCTGTGATGAATAGAAACTAAAGCTACTGAAAAAATATTTAGTTTGCTTTCTTGCTGTGAATTACCAAAGAATAAAGGTAACCCACACAAAGGAGGTCTTACACTGCAGATGAGTTCCCTAGATTTTTACAAGCAGAGTGATTTTAAGTTGGTCTTTTGCCACGTTGGATTCCCTTTCATCTTCACATATGGGCCTCATACCGTCTGTGTTTTGTGTGATTTCATGCAGTAAATACTCCATGCAGGATTTTGATATCTACAAATTTATAAACAATCACAGCTGCATATACATCTCTTCAGTGTTTTAAACAAAAAAGGTTTTTTTTTTTTATTTTATTTTTTCTTACAAATATGCTGGAGATAGTAGGATGCAAAGAGGCTATCAGGTCTTTGGAGGTATTTCTGGTTTAGTTGAACAGTTAAAACTACTTTGCTTTCTAGCATCGGTGCCCCTATCATTCCCTTAGCCAGAGCCAGCAGATATGATGGGCTGTGATAAGTCCCTGAAGAACCGCTTTCACAACTTGGTGTTTTGTGGATACTTGGATAGAAAATAATGTAAATCAATTTGTACCCCGCATTAAATCTACAGTTTACTGCATGGTTGTAAATGCTTATCATCCCCTGGAAGAGTGAAAGGTGGTTGAACAGAAATTGTGGTGAGAGCTGGGGCAGCTACGTTGCTCTGACACCTCCAGGGCTCTTCCTTTAGTCCCTGCTTTCTAGTGCTTCCCACCACCTCCTGCCAGGCAGTGACACAGCAGCAGCAGTAGGAAAGCTACAGCTCTTTGTTCCTGGCACTGTGTTTGATGATGATACCAAACTGGGAGGGCTGGCTGACCCTCCAGAGGGCTGTGCCACCATCCAGCATGACCTGGATAGGATGGAGAGCTGGGCAGAGAAGAACCTCATGAGGTTCAACAAGGACAAATGTAGGGTCCTGCACGTGGGGAGGAAGAACCCCAGGCACCAATACAGGTTAGGGATGGATCTTCTGGGAAGCACTACTGAGGAGAAGGATCTCGGGGTCCTGGTGGAGAGTAAACTATCCATGAGCCAGCAATGTGCCCTTGGTGCCAATTATTGTCAATTTTCACTGTAAATTACTGGTTTTATTATTGAATTCCATAACAGGATATATAATAATTTAACCTGTTTTAAGAGAGGAACATGGTAGCTAAATAAAGTATGTATAATATAAATACAGATATTACATAGATGTGAATATATACATATGAAATATGCTGTATTTTATATGTATTTATGTACAATAGATATAATACACAAAATAGATGACTATTCAAATTATCAACGTAAAATAGACATATTTAAGTATTTATTATCTAATAACATTATATTGTCCCCAGAAATTAAGAGCCTGAGAACTAGCTAACTGAAGAAGATTATAAAGTTATGAATTTTGTATTTCATATTGATTCTAAGAATGCGTAAGATGAAAGAATATTAATACACTACGTGGATATTCATACATGCACTTATCAGACAGAAAATCCTGCACTAATGCAGAGTGGTTTTCTGCAGTATTTTAAGCATTACTATGTGTTAGATGTAATTTTAATACTTATATTTGCTCTATTTTAGATATCTGATATCCATGTTACTGGAGAGTCAGAGGATATGTCTGCTAAGGAGAGACTGCTCCTGTGGTCGCAGCAGATAACTGAGGGTTATGCTGGAATCCGTTGTGAAAATTTCACTACCTGCTGGCGCGATGGAAGATTATTTAATGCCATCATTCATAAATACAGGTAAGTACTCCCTCTGTTCTCATTAGTTGCAACGTTTTAATGAACATAGAGAGAGGGCTCTGTGGTTTATGTCTGGAATAGCACTGCACCCGTGGAGATGACACTGGTTCTTCCTGGACAATTTCCTGCTCTTTGCAGCCAAAGGGTTCTTCATTAGCCCTTGCCTGTCACTCCTTCCTTGGAGGAGCATCCTCATCAATCCTGCGCATCTCTTGTGGGGCACCTCCAAGCTGCTGAGAAGAGTGTCTCCAGGGCTCAGTCTTTTCCACAGTCCATTTTTGTCATTTTGACATTTAAATATAGGCAGGGTAAAACCAGAACTGATCCCCAAAGTCCAAAACTAGACCACTGGTGAAATCCATCAGCTACTGCATGACCTGAGATATGACCAAGATCCCCTTATTCTTCGCTGTATGACTTTACCGTGCCCCTGGAGCCTAGAGATTCTTAGGTGCTTCTGCTTGTAGCCCAGATCTACTCTGAGATGTTTCCTGTAAAATGGCAGGGTATTCTTATGGAAAATGGGAATTTTGGCTTGAATGTTCTCAGTCTAAGATGGGAATTGTGCTACTTTCTGCCCCTTTCTATGCTTTTGTGACCACAATCTTAGTCATTTGTAGAACCACTGGTGGCTGTGGCTAGAAGCTCAAGGATGCACTACATTAACTTAATTAAAGTACAGTTGAAGAAGTCTACTGGCAAGAGAGGATTTCTAATTCTGGATTCTAAGTAAAAACAGGTCTCTCCTGAAAAAGCTGACTTTGGCATCAAAACTTGGCAGAAGAATGAGATTTAAGGTCATTGCTGTGCTCAGCCTTCCCTCTTGGTTGGTGGCATCTCTCTGTATTTGCACGTTTTTTGGTTCCTGAATTGAATAAGGAGATTTTTGTCTTTGAGGACCTTATGGGAGAGTATTCTGGCCACTGGCCTAATTAGTGTGTACTGACTTGTCCCTTGCAACTTTGGGATTTTATTATAGAATGTGTAAAGATGTTGTGCTGCATACCCTGGAGCATGTCGTAAGGAAGTTCGAGGGTACAGGATTTCCTTGGTGTAGTACTGAAGGAGTGTCCCGAGTAGAGAGCACCACATTTGGCAGGTTTTAACACAGCTCCAGGGAACAGACCCTGGAGCAGATTATTCTGTTCTTGGATTTCCTCTTGTGGGACCGTTTGGCTCCCTCCAGAAGGAAGCCTGGGGAGAGCCAACATCCGTGAGGTACGGGGACTAGGACACTGAAATAAAATGGGAGATGGGTCAAGAAGATACAGCCTTTTCCTCACACAGTGTGTACAGAGTCCTGGAGAAGTGAACTGTGGCAGTGCATAGCTTCATGGTAAAACGGAGCTGCGTCTGAATCAATGAGGTCTTTTTTCTGACTAACGTTTCTGTTCTGGGTGGCCAGTCTGGGAGGAGGTGCATGCCAGCAAGCAAGTCTTCTTTTAGTAACATTGGCAAGACAAAGGGAAATAGCTGGCAAATGACTGGGCTGTTTTACTGCAGGACAGAGCGGCTAAAAGAGTGAACAGAGCACAGGCGAGTATTTGAAAAAATAAACAATTTGAAAGATACAGAGAGAGCGGAAGGGGAAAAGAGGAAGGAGCTTAATGAGATGGAATAATGGAAAATATTTCCCAGGGCTTCTTCAGAGCCTTATAGCACTTCCACAGAGCAGCGTAGTCTTTACAGCTCAGCAACTAGTAGTTATTAATAAATAATGAAAAAGGTGAATTCCGTCCTCCGGCCGTGCGAATGTGAATGCCTTGGGCTGTGAGTGTGCCCCCGCGGTCGCTTTGTGGGAGCAGTGTTGCTGCATTGCTCCCCGAGTTCCATTTGCGGGATTTTAGCAGGGAAGCACAGGCACCTTTGAGGGGACTGCGTTGCACAAACCAGATGATTCAATGTCTGAGGAGCAGAGTCCCCATTT
>JAOQGH010000023.1:90164079-90175022 GCA_025769975.1 Gallinago jamesoni
GGGGATGGAACTCCATGATCTTTAAGGTCCCTTCCAACTCTAACCCTTCTATGATTCTATGAAATGCTGTCTTTTGTAGTGTTTTCTGGTTGGTCAAGACTTCAGATAAGTATATACCGGTTAATCTATGTTGGTGTGCTATGTGTAAGTGTATAATTAACTGAAAACAGCAGTATGCATTGCAATTTTCCCATCTTCTTAAAGCGGAATTGGAATAACCCTACGCTGGTAGGAGTTGCAGGGGTGGGAAAATACATGTAAAAGAGGGGCATCTCCCAGGGCGGGCTCTTCAGCTGGGGGGCAAAGCCACGGCACTGATGGAAAATGACATATTACACAACAGCAGGTTTTTTTATTGATTTTTACTTGTATTTTGGTGCGAAAAATCTTACCTGTTCTTCATCTAAATGAAAGCTTTATTCTAAGGAGATTATTGTGTTGACGTCTCTGCAGCTCGTTTGCTGGGAATAGTCAAGGCTTTTACAACAACTTGTCCTTTCTTGTTCTGAGAGTTGGCAATCCAAAAAGCAGTGTATGTGATTCTTGGGCCATTTTTAACATGTGTGAAACAAACGTAAAGGCAGGTGAAAAAAAAAAACCAACAAATTAAGAGTGTACACTTACAGAAACCTGCTTCTCTTGTCAAAACCGTGCCATGAAAGCAATCTTTATTACTTACTGTCTCCATTATTGTGGCTGAAATAGGAGACTGGAGTGTTCTGTTTCCTTTTCTAGTATTGTCTTTTATTTTTCATGGATTTTCTGTGCTGCTAAGAGCAACGACTGATATTGGTTTCGTTGCATTGTTTTCATTGCACTGAAATTCAGAGAAGAATGGCATGAGCTTCATCAAGCTCCCACTAAGCATATTGGAAGTGGAAAGTCCCGTGGGTTTAGGAGGATTATGTTTCTTTTCACACCACTTCAGTTTTATTATTAATTAAACCTTCTTTCAAGAAATAATAGGGGCAGGGCTATTATCTGTCATGTAGACTTGTCTTCTAAAGAGCACAAGGAAACCAGTGATTCTAAATAGCTGAGAAAAAAATAAATTTTTATTTACAGTCCCCTGTAATTAATTCAAAAGACAAGTTTGTATTGCGTTTCCCAAAGCAAATACCATTTTGTGATCAAGGGAACTCGGGGCGTTGCCAAATGAAATGATATCATTCGTTTTGAACAATGTGATATTTAGTAATTTTATTTCTCTCTGTTGCGGTTACTTAAAGCTTCTGTTAAGTAAAACTAAGAAACTAATTTCTCTACAAACAAAAATGAGAAAATTTAAGGACTGAATTGTTCACTGAAACTTAGGTTGCGTTTTTGTCTTCTGGGGTTTTGTTTTAGGTTTTTTTCAGAGTGGGTCAGGTTTTCAGAAGTGTGGGATTTCAGCAGCAGACGTTTCAGAGCCTTGTGACTCCTTTTGGCTTCAGTGGGATGACTTTTTGCCCAGCATCTTTGAAAATTCCTTCTTTCTTTTAGGTGCTATGGCTAAGAGGGTTCCCGTGGTGAGGAAGGCAGACGGTAACACCCTCTGCTCTGAGAACTGCAGAAGATCTAAAAGCCAAGCACCACATAGCAAACCTGAAGGACAATATTAATTTTGAAGTTTTACAGTAATTTAAAACATTAAAATAGCGATGATAACACTTAGGGGCCTTTAAAATGTTTATAGGTGAGATTGGCTTAGGACGTGTTGTGGCTGGTGGTGGAGTTGGGTGGGATGAAGGTGTGAAGGTGTAAGTGCCACGGGGCTTGAGTGGTTTCTGCAAAACGACTGCCAGCAATGTTTATTTGAAAGGAGGGCTTCGATGCAGTTTGAACAGTAAAGCCCAGTAAGAATACTCATCTTCCAGGTTAAAGTGGTGGTTTTGTGACCGAACTTGTTTCTGTATGGGTTTCGACACCCGCTCAAGGGTTCGATGCAGAATCACTAAAAAGTTGTAAAGGCAGTGGAAATGAAGTTCCTCACGTAATTAAGTCCTAAGAGAAAAAGGAATTTAACCTCCTCAAGGGCAACAGAAAGGACAAGGCATGGTAATGAAATGGCAATAAATATGCATAATAATATAGTGCTATAAATAAGGGATGGCTAGAAAGTCTCTTGCAGATAAAGAACTGCCGGTGCTGTGCTCTCCTGCTGCTTGTGTTTATCAGCTAATCCTGACTTCAGCCTGTTCACGTGATTTTAATGAAACCCTTTTTTAATGAAAACCTTGTTGCTTTATCCATTGGTGCTCTTGGTTTGATTTACTAATACAGCAGTGATTTAAAACTGGTAAAGAGTTGTAATTGAGTGTTACTGTTTTTATTTGACAGGCCGGACCTGATAGACATGAATACCGTTGCTGTTCAAAGCAACCTTGCAAATTTAGAACATGCTTTTTTTGTAGCAGAAAAACTTGGTGTTGCCAGACTTCTGGATCCTGAAGGTAAATAAGCTGCAAAAGGTTTTGTTGCAAAAACCCTAATATAAAAATAAAATCCAATCTGCCAACAGATTGTAGCATATTTTGGGGCTTTCTTACAACTACATGATAAAGCGCTGCTCTGTCTTGCTCTTTTAGATGTTGATGTTCCCACACCTGATGAGAAATCAGTAATAACTTACGTGTCATCACTTTACGATGCATTTCCCAAAGTACCAGAGGGTGGTGAAGGCATCAGTGCAAATGTAAGTAGGAGAAAAATACTTGTGCAGTGTGTGAACTTCGTTAAAACAATTCTTGATTTCGGCTCCAGAATGTTTGCGGGGTCTTCCATAGGAGTGCTGTCACCCTTCTCTTTGACATGAATTTCTAGGGGGAGCTTTTAGAGGCTTAGCAGCTGTTTCTTGTTCTGGACACGAAAATGTTCATGCAAAGAGCTTAATTAAAAGCAATATACCTGAAGCTGGAGATAAATAAGAGTCAAAGTTCTTACTTTTCAGTCATGGACCGATAAAATTTGCTTCTCTGATTTTTCTCAATTTGAAGTTTATTAAGCTAGAAAATTCTGGTTTCTGTGAAATTATTTGGGACCAAAACTAAAGAGTGAAATCATTTATTTGGAAGCTTTAAGTGAGCTGTAATGAGCGAGTAAATATTGTTTTAGAATTGCAAGGTTTACAAATCTCTTTTCTATGTATGTGAAGACCCTCAGACTGTGAAAATAAGGCAAAAATGAGCTTTCATATGATTTTTTCCTAATCTGTAATCTGGATTGTGCTTTGGTAGGATGTTGAAGTCAAATGGGTTGAATATCAGAATATGGTGAACTACCTCAGGCAGTGGATCAGATACCATGTCACGATAATGTCTGACAGAACGTTTTCCAACAATCCTGTGGAATTGAAGGTGAGGTGTGGCATCTTAAACTCCCGGTTGGGATGACACTTTATCTTACTGACTCAAAGCGTGCTCGAACAAATGTAGTGCTTGTTGATTTATACTATCAAATCAACTGCAGAACTACTCCTTAACCTTTTCAAAGTACAATAAATACATTACTAACACAAGAACAATCAAAAGCAAATATTTAGCTTGTCACTGACCATTTTTTGCAGAACTTAAGTAGAAAAGTACAAGAACATAAGCTTACAAAGATTATTCGAGGGGCTTAGAGAGTAAGGTTATATTCACTGTAAATAAAAACTGATGATGTTTTTTTATGTTTCTGTAGGCATTTTATAATCACTATTTACAGTTTAAAGAAACAGAAATTCCACCAGCGGAAGCAGATAAATCAAAAATTAAACATCTATATAAACTGCTCGAGGTAAGTTTTAACATGCATTGAAATGTACGGAAGTTCCCTTTCTGTGGCTTAAAATAACAAATATGTATGAATTGTTAAGGTCTGGATAGAATTTGGACGCATCAAACTTCCTCAAGGCTACCATCCAAATGATATAGAGAAAGAATGGGGAAAGCTTATCGTCGCCATGCTGGAAAGAGAGAAGACCCTTCGCCTTGAAATGGAGAGGTACAGTAGTGAATGTTAGACAGGCTTGGTTAATATATTGTTTTAACCTGTAAATGTCTTCCTCCATGATAATGTCCACATTATTTTTCTAGATCAAGTAATTTTGCCTTTGTTCAAGGCCTGAAGTTCTTTACCTACTTCACAGAGGCAGGTTCAGATGGCTGTGACTTTTGGTGGCCTCAGGTCATGATGAATAGTATTGTGCCTCAGATCATCAAAGCACTTAAACACAAATATAACCACCTAGTTCATACAGTTAGTCAAAGCTAGGTTCATATCATTTCGCTGTCTCATTTGGACTTGATTTCATATAAGCATCATCCTCATCCTTTACATGAAATGTGTATTTCAGTTGGGCTGAGAGCATTTCTGCTTTTCAATGGTACTTCTTTTGTGTTGTGGCAGACACAGGTGCTATACATTCATTAATTAAAAAAACCCTTTTCTTTAAGTTAGATTCTAGAGGTCCACATAAGAAGTTCCATCTAAACACGAGGAAGAACTTCTTCACATTGAGGGTGGCAGAGTCCTGGAACAGGCTGCCCGGGGAGGTGGTGGAGTCTCCTCTGGAGACTTTCAAAACCTGCCTGGACACGTTCCTGTGCAACCTGTTTTAGGAGGATGTGCTTTGGTGGGGGGTTGGACTAGATGATCTCCAGAGGTCCCTTCCAGCCCCATATCATTCTGTGATTCTTCAGGTTTCTCCCTGGAGGTAGGTATAGATGCCTGGGTCTGAATTAATTCTACTTAAAGCATCTAAGGGAGACACCCAAGATGTGAATCACTTTCTAGAGAATCCTGGCACTGACTTCCTGGTGACAATAGGGTGATCATTCTCTGTGGTTTAGGGACCTGAAATTAGGTGTGAAGAATCCAGATCATTGTGTAGGAAGTCCCCAGAAAGACAGATTTTAGCAAGAGAAGATCCCAAAGACAGTCAGAGGCAATTAAATATGTGTCATGCTTACAAAAGCAAGAGCGTGACGGAAATGGCAGATTCAATGGGAGGTGGTGATTCACATCATCCTGCTGCGAAAGAAATTCCCTTAGAGGAGTAGAAAGTTGTCCCCATCATGCAGGGGAGAACACTGGAAAGCAGCAGAAGAAATACAGCCTGCTAAAGCTTGCAGGTTAATCTGTCCCGACCTGCCAAAAGCAAAGTTAGTGCCTGCCTTTGCCAAAAGGCGAATTCACATTTGCAGAAAGCTGGATAATCTGTGTTGAGAATGTGTGTAAATGACATTAGTTTATTTCTTTTTTTATTCAGATGGATTGAACACAGATAAACAAACAGAAATATAAACCCCTTCAGGATTGGCAACCCCACTTCAAGTGACAGATCACATGGTGATGGTCACTGTGTGTGGTGGTCACTGTAAAATGGGAGAGAAAAGTTGATTAAGCGATTCTTAGTGGTAAAGATAAAATTGTCAGTTGATCTCGACACAAGAACTCAATCCATATTTGTTATATTGGTTACTAGCACACCTTGCTCAACAGCCCCTGGGGTGGGATTTGGTTGTGGCAAAGATGTGACCTTGGCTAATAATGAAATTTGGCAAGTAATCTAACTCTGCCTGCGAGCCTGGTGGATGCGTCCGAAACCATCAACGCAAATAGACAAAGTGTGGCCAGATCGGTGTGTGGGTTCAAAACGAGCGTGATGTCAGTGAGGAGAGTGCCAAACTGAGCTCCAGTTTGCAGGACCTGCCCAGTTTGGCATTACTGCTGGGGTGTGTCCGTGCCTTTGCTCCGCTCTTCTGCATCAACACAGTAGTCTTGTGGTGTGGATGTGGTTTCCAGGAGGTCCTAAAAGCAAGGGGTGGAATACTGAAAAAAATCACCCCTAACCCAAATTCTGAGTTGAAGCATAAACTTATGGACAGTCTCAAATTTTTCTTACTTGTTTTGTGGTCAAAACAGCAAGAAGCAATTAGCTGTGAACGGGGCAGAAGTTGGGAGGAAATTTGCAGGAGAGCAGTAAGAGTGGGGCAGGGCAGTGAGTAAATATGGATACTTGGACATGGAGTAATGATGGTGGGCTAGATGGTGCACAGGTCTCTCAAATTAAAGTGTTACAAGCTGATTAACCATGGTAGGGGACTGGAGCATCTCCCTGATGAGGAAAGGCTGAGAGAGCTGGAACTCTTTAGCCTGGAGAAGAGAAGGCTGAAGGGAGACCTTATCAATGCTTATAAATGTCTAAAGGGTGGTTTGAGAGAGGATGGAGCTGGACTCTTTTTGGTGGTTCCCAGTGACAGGACGAGGGGCAATGGGCACAAGCTGGAACATGGGAAGTTCCACTCAAACCTGAGGAAGAACTTCTTTTGGGTGAGGGTGGCAGAGCCCTGGCAGAGGCTGCCCAGGGAGGGTGTGGAGTCCCCTTCTCTGGAGATCTTCAAGCCCCACCTGCATGACTGAGTGATGTGCTCTGGGCAACCCTGCTTTGGCAGGGGAGTTGGCCTAGATGGTCTCTAGCAGGTCCCTTCCAACTCCAACAATTGTGTGATTCCATGATATTCCCCCAGTTTTACGGTGCAGTTCCGTGTGAAGGAAAAGAGTCAGCCCAGCCCGGAGGTATTTTGTACCGTAGTGTGGAGTTCTCATTTCACTCCTTTTTGAAACTTCATTGAAGAGTCTGAGAAACACTGCAAAGACTTCTTTAAATTCCTATTTGGCTTATAGACCTTTAGTGACGCTTAAATAAAATATTTGGCGCGTCTGTTTCCTAGAGACGCCCTGATGCTGCTGCCTCGTCTGTACTTGCAGATCTTCAATGCAAGGTATTGGCCATGGCCCCGGGTAACAGCCTTTGAAGAGCTGGCAGAGTATTAATTGCTGGGGTTTGAATATGCATACCGAAGCCTATTTAAAGGAGGAGTTCTGGGTGTTTCCAAAGCCAGTAGTGACATTTCATCCCTGGAAGCTGTACATTTTGTAGGAGTTTTGTCTTTTTATTTTTTTCAGCAAATGTAAACAGCCAGAAGGACCGTGCTCTGGATGTAAAAATGACCAGCACTAGTTACAGCTATCACAGCAGTGATTCACTGTTTAGCAACAGTACTAGTGCTCGAACCAGCGTTGGTTCGAATGAGAATTTCCTTTCTGTTAATTGTGGTCCCAAGCTGATTAGATCTTGTATAAGCTTTGGTAATGGTACCTTGGAAGGAAACAGGTAATTTGGCGTATGTATTTGTGTTTTGTGTTAGATGCTGTTTGGTTGGTTTTTGAAGTCATTCAAAATGTCTGGTAAATAACATTAATACTAATTTTTCTGAAATATTCTGGCATCACCTAGGTTGGAAATGCTGACGCAGATTGCAAACAGAATTCAACGGGACAGCCAGAGCTGTGAGGACAAACTGGTACTCGCCCGGAATGCTCTGCAATCTGTAAGTCAGTCGTGTGTCTGCGTTCGTGAACTTACTGCAGTGGAATGGCTACTTAAAAAAATAGAATCGTTAGGATTTTTGAGTACATACTTTTATTTTCATTGTACTGTTATTTTTAATTTAGTATTGTTTCAAGAAAACACCAAAAATTGCCTAGAGTGAGTTCTGTTAGATTTTTATTTTGTTGCCTGTTAGATAAAATGCTTTGCAATTATTTCAAGATCAGAAGTAGTTTTTACAAAATCTTAGGATTTCTTACAGCTCATTTCTCTTTGATTTAGCTTCAGGGCTTAATGGCTTTCTCTTATTTATTCAGGACACCAAGCGATTAGAGTCAGGGCTCCAGTTCCAACATGAAGCAGAGTTAGCTGGCTATCTTCTTGAATCTGAGAACCTTCTCCGCCAGCAAGTGATTGATGCCCAAATTCTTATTGATGGAAAATACTATCAGGCAGACCAGCTTGTGCAAAGGTATGTTACAGTGTATTTATATGAATACATAAATGTCCGAAATATGGATACCCATTGTGGGCAATATTTTCAAATCTTTATGGGTGCACTTCTCAATCTGTCACTGGGCATCCAAATAAAGATTATCAGCTATTCTGGTGAGTATGTTGCCCATAAACTTTGAAGTCAGGAGGAGCTGTTTGTACTCATTTGTGAAATTGAGTAATTCACCAGAACATGACTTTAATGTTTGCCAGATATCTGAGTATAAAGAGAATTAGCTCGTTTTATTGCACATAAAATGCATTTACAATTCACTAACTTTAATTTTAAAAATGGAGGCAAGGTTTCTGGTGATAGCTGTAGATGTCTTAACAGATAATAAATGGGACAACATTAGTTTATGTGTGGCAGTGTGTACAGTCTTAGCAGAAAGATGCATTTAAATGGCATGATTCAATTTTATGAAGCAGCAGCCCCAAAGTTTTTCAGGATTCATCCTGGGCTGGGTGAGATCAAGCTCACGAAACAGCTCTTTGGCAGTGAACTGCAAGTGTTTGATCTACTGCAACATGTACTATCTTGTAAGATTTCTGCTTTGCTGATTGTTCCCTGGAATTGTGTGTGGTGCATGCTAGTGCCCGTACCTTGCTGATTTTTTGGTCACTGCCTGATTTCTGCGGCTGTTATCTGTATTTATATAAGCATAGGGTGACATACCCTATACTTTGTGATACAAATGCTTATTTATCAATATTTACATACAACTAAAGTGTAAGAGATCATCTGATTTCATACTGCTGTTCAGTTCGCAATAATAAACCTTAATCATGAGCATTCGTTGAAAAGATTTTATTTACTTATGTATTTATTTATTTATTTTCTTGTATTTTAATAGAGTTGCAAAACTTCATGATAAACTGATAGCCATACGGAACGAATATTCTTCCATGTACAACAAGGGGCACGCACTGACAACGGAGCAGACAAAGCTGATGATATCAGGACTAACCGAGAGCTTAAACTCAGGATTTACAACAAACTTAACCCCTGAATTAAATGCTGCAATGACCCAAGGTTTAACACCTACTTTGACTTCTTCCAGCTTGACATCTGGCCTTTCATCAGGTCTTACTTCCAGACTGACACCAATCATCACTCCCGCTTGCACACCAGGCATCCCACCACGGTTAGTTCAAAGCTATGTGACAGGAGTAGACAGCGGGACTCTGCAAACACTCAAACTGATGCAAATCAGAAAACCTCTTATGAAATCAGCTTTGGTGGATCAGAATTTAACAGAAGAAGAGGTGAACATGAAATTTGTCCAGGACCTATTGAGCTGGGTGGAGGAAATGCAGGTAGCAATCTTTATGGAAACAGTCTGCTTTAATTATTACATTTTCTCCTTGTAGATCATGGCTAATTTTTCCTTCTTGTTTGTAAGGTGCAACTTGATCGAACAGAATGGGGTTCAGATTTACCAAGTGTTGAAAGCCATTTCGAAAATCACAAAAACGTTCACAAAGCTATTGAGGAATTTGAATCCAGCCTTAAAGAAGCTAAAATGAGTGAGGTACAGCAACACATTCCTTATTTCTTTGGTTACTTTCTTACTGGGTGACCCACAGACTACTGTTGAATTTTAGAACTGGGTTTGGGTTTCCCAGTCTTAGTCACTTTTCTCTGATCTCTAAATGGCATATCATGGAATCGGGAGATCTAATGGTTTAACATGTCTAACCTTTTTGTTGTCTTTTGACCTCATATACCAAATACAGATGCAAATGACTGCCCCTCTGAAGCTCAGTTACACAGAAAAATTGCACAAACTGGAGAGTCAGTATTCGAAACTCTTGGTAAGTTAGTCCTACGTCTTCGATGCTCAGCTTTTCAGTGTATATCATCTCTGATAAGGGATGAGCTTTAAATTCTGATTTTTGTAAATATTTTTTTTTTCTTTTTAATAAAGAACACATCGAGAAATCAGGAAAGGCATCTAGATACTCTTCACAATTTTGTGTCTCGCGCTACAAGAGAGCTGATATGGCTGAATGAAAAAGAAGAGGAAGAGGTTGCATATGACTGGAGTGAAAGAAACCCCAATATAACAAGAAAAAAGGAATACCACGCAGTATGTATTGCTAGTACAATCCAGAGGGAAATAAATCATCTTTAAGAATTGAAGAGATTTCTGAAACTTTTATTTTTTTTTTTTTTTTTTTTGTCTGGAAAAAAGGAATTAATGAGAGAACTTGATCAAAAAGAAGAAGTTATTAAATCAGTACAAGAAATAGCCGAGCAATTGCTTCTTGAAAATCACCCAGCCCGGCTAACCATTGAGGTAAGTTAGTAAAAACAGCACACAAACACGAAAATAGTGTTGTGATTGAAAAGAGCTTGGATTTTAGGGGAAAAGAAGGGAAGTGCTAAGACATGAGAATTTTAACAAGACTCTTAAATTGTGTTGACAGACTGAGGGCACAGAGCAGTCTTTAGGTGTCTTCTCCCCTGTTGGATTGAAAGAAGTTTCAGTAGAGCTTTTCTAGTCACTTCTATACGTACGGGTTCCTGTTACAGTTTTGGGTTGGTTTCCTAAGTTATTTGTCAGTGAATTGTGAATCCTGTTTGGATGTTAAAAATGGAACCAATAAAATGCTGTTTATTGTATATAATATAATCCATCCAGAGAGGATGGATTTTTATGGTTCTTCAGCTCAGTTAATATCAGCATAAATTGGAAACATGAAGAAAACTCCCTTCCTTCCTTCTCATAACATTTACTTTGAATAATAAGTGATTTTTTTATGTAACACAGGGAATTCCACTATTTTAGAAGTATATGCTGTTCTAATGGGTTCTTATCAGTGTAGTATAATTAATATATGAATATGTTAAAGATACATATTATGAAAGCAGGCCATCACAGTGAGGATGACTATGCAGTTTATGATGTCTGCGGTAATGCTGTATTGGGACATTTAAAAAGAAAATAAGAAATGTATGCCTTTTCTACAGAAGAATCTATATACATTAATGCATTGGTTTGAAATTCCTTTACGCCAATGGAAAAATTCTTTTGAATTCCTTGATAATCACACAGAATTGAAAAATTGGGACTTTTGGCTGATTTCACAA
>JAOQGH010000023.1:90175122-90236208 GCA_025769975.1 Gallinago jamesoni
GCCAATGGAAAAATTCTTTTGAATTCCTTGATAATCACACAGAATTGAAAAATTGGGACTTTTGGCTGATTTCACAAAGTCAAGGGTACCCTCTGCTGGTGAACACTTGTGAAGCACGTTTCTCGTGGCAGCACCAGACAGACGGTACAGAAGGCATCACTGGAGTAGCATTATGTTCTTTAAATTCTTGGGCAACTCTTAGACAAAATTCTACGTTGCAGCGAGTCCTGCTTAATTATTTTTATTGCGCATTCAGTGTTACTTTAATATCTGATTTGTATCCGAGGAAGAATCCAGCTCTTTTGAGTGAGTAAGTAGAGTCACAGAATCACAGACCAGCTCAGACGGGGGGAACCTCAGGAGAGGTAGTGCAGCCTCTGCTTAAAGCAGTGTCTGGGCTTTGTTTTGCTGTACTTGCCCAGGATGTGGTGATTTCACAGCTTCTCTGGGCGAGTTCTCTGATGCTTGACTAGCATCATTTAGTGATAGGAATTTTTCATGGCTAATTGGACTTTTCCGTGCTGCGGCTTGCTTTTCCTGGGCGAGTAAGTTAGGTTTAGATGCTTGTTCTTTGCTACGTTACTTTTATGATTCCTAAATTCTGGAAATGTATGCGTGTTTTAATTTTCATTTCCTTTCCTAAAATCTCTTTGTCTCCTTTAAAGGCCTATAGAGCTGCAATGCAGACACAATGGAGCTGGATTCTTCAGCTCTGTCACTGTGTTGAACAGCATTTGAGAGAAAATGCTGCATATTTTGAGGTAAGAATGAGACGTGGTTTAAGTTAGTACCATAGTTAGCAAGTTCCACTGAAATGACTAGTTGCTGTCTCTCAGTAATTGTAGAATTGACGTTTGTCACACGCGATCATTAGATGATGAGCCGTGCTCCCACAGCGTTACCACACCTGCATCCTCTTCACTACAGTTGTAGCAGTTCACAGCTGAGGAAACAGTTCAACATCAGGTGTTTTCATCAACATCAGATGAAAATCTGGCCTAATGTTTTTTCATAGTCCTGCATCTGCAAGGAGAGATTCTGAGAACGAAGCCGTGTTCTCTCCCCGTCACACACAACTGCGGGCAGTACAGCTTTTGTGGGTGATGTCAAGCGGGCGATGGTTAATGATGGCCAAGATAGAACATATTCTAGGTTTTTCCAGAAGTACCCAAATAGAAATGGAACGTACAGCATGGATAATAAACAGAGCAGAAAAGGCCCCAACAGCAGGCGCGTCTCGTGAAACCCCTTTCTGGCTATTGCCCATTTACACGCTCAGCAAATGTTGCAGTGCTTGGTTACATGCACGAGGATTGAAGATTTAAGAAGTTTTGTTTTTTAACTCTATGTTTAAATTGAGGAGATTAGTCCTTTGTGTCTTCTGGGTTGGTTGAGTGGAAGAAGAGGGTGATGTTGGGATGAGATACATTTGGGCTAAGAATGGTAAGAGCCCAAAGTTAAGAAACGGGCACTGGAAAAGACAAAGCTGAGTGATTGGGGCTCCTTAGTGGTAGGGGGAAGAAATGAGCATTCTGGATTTGAGAAACAAGGTTTCAGGGACAGAAGGGAGTGAGGATTATCACAGGACACTTCCTTTCTCAGTTGTGCTTAACCAGGACCCTAGTTTGGGGGTTCAGGTGTCCAGGCAGAACTGCCAAGTGCAGGAGCTCGCTTCCCCTCCGGCACAGGGTGTTTGCTCCAGTGCTCGTGCAGAAGTTTGCAGCTACTTTACTGCACTTTGTTGGCTTTGTCTGTTTGTTATATATGAAAGTAATTGTAATTCCAAGAGAAGCAAGAATCAGTTCAAGAAAAGTTTCCATTGCAGGAACAGTAATTAGCTAAAGCTCAATAACCGCTGAATTAATTTTGCCTGTAAATCACATTGGGAATAACTGATGCTATGACCTGTGCTTTCTTGAATAGTAGATTTAGACTGAGATGACAAATAGTGCTGTGTGATGCAGTGATCACTTCAAGCTACTAGAAAAGATTAGATTTAAAAAGAAAGCACTTAAAAAAAAGCTTTATAATGTAGCTGTTTGTATACTTTTTAGGCTTTTTAAAAATAACCCAGATATTTATCTCATTCTAGTTTTTCAGTGATGCCAAAGAAGCCATGGAATATTTAAAGAATTTAAAAGATACCATATACCGAAAATACAGTTGTGATAGATCAACCAGCCTTCACAGGCTGGAAGAACTCGTCCAGGAGTCAATGGTAAGTACTCGAGGATCCTATTAACATGAGTTACAATTGAACAAGGAATGTGTGGATCATAGTTGCATATAAAAAAGGTGTGTTAAAATGATTCCTCTGAAGTGAAGGAAGATTTGTGTTTTAGAACTTATAATTAAATAATTGCATTTATCTATGTATAACGGACTGTTTTTCATACCCTTAAAATACAGTTTTATTTATTTCTTTGTCTTTACAATATCAGATGTTATGGGAAAACAGTGACTTCAGAAAGATACTTTGTTCTTGTAAAATGCGTTATTTTTAAGGAAAACAGTTAAATGAGTCAGGAAAATAAAAGCTTAACAGGATCAAAGAAGCAGCACTGTACTCTGGCCATCTCTTACTATGTGTTCTTTTCTTAACTGTTTTAGGAAGAAAAAGAACAACTCTTGCAGTATAAGAGCACAGTAGCAGGCCTTGTGGGGAGAGCAAAGGCAATAATTCAGCTGAAGCCAAGGAACCCTGACTGTATACTCAAAACATCCATCCCAATTAAAGCCATCTGTGACTATAGACAAATTGAGGTTAGAAACTTGAATTTCCTCAAATCAATTACAGACGTGAGAATTCAACTAAACTTTCATTAATTGCCATGTTCCCGCAGAACACTAGGCTTTAAATTTCTTCCACCCTAGTAAACAAGCACGAATCCTTGTGTTGAGCATTGTTTCTGTTGTTCTGCTGCTTATTTGTTGACACCATTTGCAGAAGTGCTCTGTAAAAGGATTTTGTAACGCTTAGCTCATTAAATTATTGTGCTTTTCTGTTAATACTAGATAACTATTTACAAAGATGATGAGTGTGTATTAGCAAACAACTCCCATCGTGCTAAATGGAAAGTCATTAGCCCGAGTGGTAACGAGGCCATGGTTCCATCTGTATGCTTTACAGTTCCTCCACCAAACAAAGAAGCAATAGATACAGCCAACAGGTAGGGACAAATCAAAACCACCCATTTTCTTTTAAAATGCATTTATATGAAGCGTGGGTTAAAATAATGTCTAACTTTTTTTTTTTCCCTTTTCACACGGTGCTTTGATCTAAAGCTGGAATCTTTTTCCGTTTCAGGATTGAACAGCAATTTCAGAATGTTCTGGCCCTTTGGCACGAGTCGCATCTAAACATGAAGAGTGTGGTGTCCTGGCATTACCTGACAAATGAAATCGAAGCTGTTCGAGCTGGCAATGTTGCCTCGGTACGTGCTGTGCCTGGCAAGGGGCTCTCAGCTGTTTGCTGGGGTGTCATAGGCTATGCTTCCCAAAAATACTGCATAATCAAGGATTTGCAGCAATCCTCATCTTCCTTCTGGGAATAGCTGGCAGTGGCCACGCTGGTTACCACCGTACAACGGTCTGCCTTGATCTGAGTAGCCTTGACACAGGTGTCTTTGGGGAAGGAGCAGAGAGGTTGTGGTATGAAAACTCCCAGCAGCCTTAATTGCGCTCATCTTCCTGCTCTCCTGTTGTCAGCACAGGGACAGGATCTCTTGAAAGCCACAGAACAGTGACTACATCTGAATTTTGTTCTAGAAGAGTCTACCTTTCTGTGCTTACGTTATAGATACCCGGGGAGATTTGCTTCAGTAGGCTAAGGTTAATCTTTATGAAAACCCCCAGATTTCCATATTACTGCAAGTTGTTACTAACCATGGAACATCTGTGAAGGATCCATTAGCCTCTCAAAGCTGAAGGCAGCTGAACACTCATTCCTCTGTAATACATTTTTTCATTTTTATACACGTCTGTAACTTGAAATGTTAAATAGCTAATTAGAATCAATTTGTCAGAGATGAAATAGTGATATAGATCAAAATCCTGTTCTGTCTGGCTATAACAGTGTGTGAGATCACTGAATTACACAACGTTAGATGCGTAGCAACATACTTAATAGGATAGTTTATTATATAACATTGGTGCATATCTATCTACAGACTGGTGCAATAATATTTGTAATACCCAAAAGGATATTTTCACTCCTAATTTCCCACTGTTGCTGTTGAAAGAAGAAATCTAAGATAATTCTTGAAGTATCTCTACTTCTGTGGCTCTTGCTGCCTTCCTGTTTGTAGCTACCTGGTATTAGAGAGAGAAACGGTGTCTGATACAGGATTGTCTTAACAGAGCTCACTACTGGCATTAAAGATGGAAAAGGATTTCCTAGTGAGTGTAAACTATCAGCTGTTATGCTGATACCTGTCAAGTGGACTTCAGCCAAGGAGAAACAAGCTTTCAGAACCTCCGTTCTTCCACTTTACCATTTCAGGAGTTGGTCAACGTTGCTTTTTGATAAAAATCACTACAGGGAACCGTGTGGGTGATGCATCATTGCTGATAATGCCTTGGGTTTGTAATCTGTTACAGATAAAGACAATGTTGCCAGGTGAACATCAGCAGGTTCTAAGCAATTTGCAGTCCCGTTTTGATGATTTTGTGGAAGATAGCCAGGAGTCCAAAATTTTTACGAGCTCCGATACGGCACAGCTGGAAAGAGAAGTTAATGTTTGCAAGCAATACTATCAAGAGCTGCTGAAATCTGCAGAAAGAGGTAAAACTTTGCTGAGAAGAGTAGAAAGATGGCCTCAAGAGAGAGATTGTAGGTTTGGATAACACCTCTCTGAATGCAAGCCCTAGTGAATTACCTATTTTGTCATATTGATATTTTAATGCCCAGTTCTTTTGAACAGTGTCATCATTTTAACAGTGTGCACAATTACACTGCACAGAAGTTCTAAGTTTTTTTTTTAACTTTGTATATTAAGCTATGTAGAAATATTGATGTGTTACTTAATATACAGAGTGCTAAAAAAAATTTACACCCAAGAATTTATTCTCTGCACTACAGCTCACTGTTTAGTTGGTTTGAAACGTTGGAAATGCAACTTGATTACTTTGTTGAGTTTATAACAGAATTAGAACTTTTTTCACACTGTTATGGCAAGAAAAAGTGTCCTAGATACTTTCCTAGTTCCACAGAATGCTGTAGTTAGTGCTGTCTTAGCTGTGTTTTTAAAAACAGTAAGAACAGAATGCTTAAAATACCTGCTCTGATGTACTGTCAAGTCGCTAATGACTTAAAGAAATGCAGTAGTGCGAAGCTGACGACTGTGTTGGCATAGTTCCTTGTACTAAAGGAAAGATGTGCTGCCCTGTGCATCTGAAAGAGAGGATTTAAAAAAATTTTAAAACCCTGATTTACTATAGTCTCGTGCCTGATATCATCTGACTGAAAAGTCAGTCACTGAGTTCAGCTGTGTCTGTGTAAGGGGTGATGCTTGTGCCTGGAATGGATGGTCAAAGATCTACGTTAATTTTTCACTCGTGAGGAGATCATCTAATAATAGCTAAAATTTAAAGGTTGCTAAAATTTGCCTTATAGCCAAAATTGAAATGGAAACTGATGGGATTTCAGCCAGTTATGGAAAGACCTGTAGAATGGTGACTTTATAAAGTGTTTCCATGGTGGAAATGGTGTGATGGCTTGGTTTGCAAACGTGTGCCTTGTTTCTTTCTACAGAGGAGCACGAAGAATCTCTTTACAATCTTTACATCTCTGAAGTTAGAAATATCAGGCTTCAGCTGAAGAGCTGCGAGGAGCAGTTAATACAGCAGATCCGAACTCCAATGGAAAGGGATGATCCTGAGGAAAGTTTGCCTAGGATTTCAGAGCAAGAGGTGGGCCTTTGAGAAAGACTGTTTTACCTTAGAAAAGAGTTTTATTTTAAAACAAGCGTATCCAGGCATTTTGAGTGTAGCCAGGAAAGTTTGTGGTGCACCTTGAAAAGTCAAAAGTCAAAGATGAGAAAAAAGATGCCAATAAACGGTGACTCTGTTACTTTCCCTTTTCTGCATATGTTCCTTTTAAAATTTTTTTAATGGTGTCATCATGAAACAAGCAAAGGAGAGCAGGCGTGTACTGATAATATTTGGACTATACATGAGGTTGATGATGCTTTCGATCACCCTTCGTTTTACAGAAACTGAAGGAAGAACTGGATCGACTGAAGGATGACCTGGGAGTCATCACGGATAAATGCGAAGAGTTTTTCAGTCAAGCTGCCGGTTCCCCTTCAGTCCCTACTCTGCGCTCTGAACTCAACGTTGTTATTCAGAACATGAACCAAGTTTATTCCATGTCTTCCATATACATAGATAAGTATGTAATAGGCCATGTTTTAGTTTACAGTTTTCTCATAAAAATAAAGATATTAGCATGAATAATACTGATACGGGAAAAGGGAGTTAATGTGTTTTTAACGTTTTACAAATAGATAGCCCGTGACATGAAAAGGCTGAAAAACACAAGTGTGTTGAATGTTGTGATGTTATTAATGGTTCTGTTAACAGGAGATGACTGTTTTTCAGATTAAAAACTGTAAATTTGGTGCTGAAGAACACCCAAGATGCAGAAGCCTTAGTAAAACGCTATGAAACGAAGTTGTGTGAAGAAGAGGCAGTGACGGCCGACAAGAACAATATTGAAAATCTGATGGGTACATTAAAGGTAAGAGTCGTCTGCTACGTTTTCATGGGCAAATCAAAAAATAGTGGGAAAATGATCAGTCTTACAAGACCTGTTTTGGTAATGCTGTACTGTAGAATGGATCAAAAGTCAGATTAAAAGAAAAAAAGTTAGACAAAGTTAGAAAAGTTAGAAAGTTGTATTAGGATTGCCATCTCAGAAAAAAATGACAGCTTTGGATCCTTAGGAATTGGATAGTTTGCATCCTCCTTTCTGCTGCTAGGAAATGCCTTGCAGCATAGGAACTTCCAAGAGTGGCACTTATTAATGCTACAGTAAGACTTAATTTTTTTTGTCTCTTCAAGAAGTAACACATACTTAAGGTAACTTAAAAATATTGTTGTATAAATGTGGCCACAGTAACATTCCTGCTGCTGCTATGGAACATGGCTCAGGGTTTCCTAGGAGGTTTGGCAGAAGTCTTTGAGAAAGGGTAAGACTTAAGTTCAGCATTTCTTGTGTGCTGTATGTGCCTCATTTTAATATTGCAGATTATTAGTAATGCTTTTTTGTTAGATAGAATGATTGGCATCTACCTAAGGATTTTTGAAAGCCTTAGTTTATAAGGTGTGTGTTAATTTGCTGTCTCTGTTTTGAGGTATGTGTGGTGGGGGATGTTACTAATTAGAATTATTCTACAGTTTATAGCTAATTAGTTGCTTCAGACCCATTCTCGTGCCATTCCAGTGTTTGAGAACCAGAAGTTAAATATTAATTTAAATATTTTTCATTTGTGCATTTATACATTTTACTGATATAAAATACTCATTTATAAATAGTGTCATAGTTTAGGACTTATGTGCAATATGTCATTTCTCACATACTAGCAATGGAGGTCTGAAGTAGATGAGAAAAGACAAGTGTTCCATGCCTTGGAGGATGAACTGCAGAAGGCAAAGATGATCAGTGATCAGATGTTTAAAATGCACAAGGAACGTGATTTGGACTTCGACTGGCATAAAGAGAAAGTCGATCAGTTAGCTGAGAGATGGCAAAACATTCATTCTCAAATCGAAAATAGGTTTGTATAACTTTTTCTTATAATCTGTTCATATTTTATGCTGCTTTTTTTTTTTCTTTCTGAGGAAAAATAATCAGAAATTCATTTTAAAATAGGTCAGAATAGTTTTCTAAACTATTGGTGAAAAGTGCCAAGGTGAAAAGAATATCAAGGATTCTTACCTTTTCTGTGCTGTTGACATTGTTGTCTTACTTTTCCATGGAAATGTCTGTCACTACTGAGAGCCAAAAGATTAACAGGATATGGATGTTGTGGCTGCCCCATCCCCGGAGGGGTTCAAGGCCAGGCTGGATGGGGCTTGGAGCAACCTGGTCTGGTGGGAGGTGTCCCTGCCCAGGGCAGAGGTTGGAACTTGATAATCTTTAAGGTCCCTTCCAACCCAAACCATTCTATGATTCTATGATATAGAAACTTTATTTAATTACAACTTACTGAGGCACACTAGAGGGAAATTGTCTTTTTTCTTTCCAAAAACCCTGCAGAAATGCCTTGCTGTCCTATGGAAACACCATCTGTTTCTCCACATAATTAGTTTTGACAGGCTGAACTGGTGAGCTGATCCATCACTTATGATTGGATTCATGTTAATTTGCATTTAATGACTCAAGCGCTAACTCTGGAAGCCCTTAGCTTCCATTGACTTCTGGGTTAATTTTGTCACAGTAACTTTTGGTGAAGTGCCAGTATTTTCTATATGGAAAGGATACAGAACTATAGACTGAAGGAAACAAATACGGGCAAGTTAAGGAAGCCTGAATTTATTTCATTTAAAGTCTACTTTATTTTGTCATTATAGCTAAGCTGAACAGGAGCATCAAAGATAGTCCTTTTCAAGTAAAACTTCATGCAACAATGTTTCACATTTTTGTCCTTTTTTTTTTAAAGGGGCAAATGTCCATACAGGTGCAATCCTGAAGGTATTCACTCGTAATTAACTAATTTAGTTGTCTCTATTTAACATTGCTAGAAATTAAAAGGGATATGGGCAAAAGCTGACTCATTTAAAGCTGACTACACAAGGGCTACCTCTAAATCCACCTCGCATTTTTTCATCCCCTGGTAGCGTGACAGAATTTAAGTGCTAAAACATTAATTTTATGAGGTACTTTATTTCTTCAGAGGGCAAATATGAACCGTGTGCTCTCCTCAGAGGGCCTTATCCTGAATAGAAGATGCTGAAAAATGACTGTTAATACATAGGGACTTTTAGTGCAGCTAGGACAGATTGTGGCCGTTGCAGCACGTCGCTGTAAACAAGCTGCTTTCAGCAAATGTTCGCTCTGCTGCTTCCCAACAGCTTGACTGGTATCATTATACAAAAAGCACATACGAACATTGGCTGCAGTTATCCTGAGCCTTTCTCTTTTTCAGGGTTATTAGCTTTAAAACATGCTTAAGTATGAAACTTGAGCAATATTGTTTCCATCGCTTGCTCTTTTTCGGTCTCTTTTTGCCATTTTGAGAACACCACCAGTGTGATTCGAGCTATTCGTTCCAAACCAGATTATAACAAGTTGTTAAATAAGTATTTTTATCCATAGTCATGCAGCCTTTTGGATTAGTTGCATTTGTATGAGCTTTGAAGTATAAGCATTATGAAAGAAAAATTGTCAATATGATCATCACTATGGAAACCACTTTCAAGAAATACACAGCCCTTTTTTTTTCAGGTCAAACCCGTGATTTTAAAAATGGAGTTGACCAGCAGGATCAATTGCTTTCACACGTTAGAATATTTAAAAGCTTTGGGTTGTGGTGTAACTCCTGTAGTTGTGTGGGAGGCACAGACTTTGGTAAAGTGCTACTTAACCTCTGGTACAGCTCTTTCCCTTCTTGATTCACATAGGTCAGATGTGAAATACTCTCCTTTCTTATAACGCAATTAATTGCTGCAGCAGAGCCCTCCCTCGTGCTCGGGGATTCCTGTGCTCGAGGAGTTTTAAGCAATTTAGGTCACTAATGAGGGTTATATGCAGAATTTCTTCTGTAGTTGGATCTCTCCTGGGTTGTCATTTATGACAAATGAAAAGGTTTCTTCAAGCTGGCAATCTTGATGCTTGAGAATTTAATTTACTGTTTAGTTAGTACTATTTTAGTGCGTTTATAGAGTGAGCTATAGCAGAGCTAAGACACCCAAAACTTTTAAAGCTGTGTTTGACTTAGTGTTGTAGTTTCATATTCATCTTCTCTCCTTTGGCATATCTTCTAAATTAAAATCAGGTTGCGTGACTTAGAAGGTATTAATAAATCTCTGAAGTATTACAAAGATACTTACAATTCTTTGGACACGTGGATTCAACAAGTGGAAGATACTCAGCAAAAGATTCAAGAAATCCATCCTGAAAATAGTAAAGCATTGGCTAAACAGCTGAACCAACACAAGGTATGAAAGGGATCTCATTGGAGGAAAGCACTGCTTTAATGACTGAAAAAAAGTGTTCAAATATCTTTTGATCCTAGTCCTGTAAGTCTTATTTCCTGATGGGAAGTGCTTAGGTCCCTCAGCCTTTACTATAAAATTCCAAATATTCACTGGCTTTTATGTTTTATGTTTACAGTGCAGCTAATATCATTAATGTATCACTCACAGATTAGAGCCTTTTTATAGATCAGGTTATTTTGGTCTTCAAATCTGCAGGAAGAGCAAAGCCTTAGAGAGTGCCTACAATTCTGGACTCTCCTTATCACATCATTTTTTATTTGGTCCTCCTCTTGGTAGTTATGGCCATAGTAATATCTTCATACAGGCAGCTAAATTTAGTAACTTTCTCCTGCAAGAAGGAAATGCAGCTTAAATAAGAGACAGAATAACAAATTATATGCATGACGTGGTATATTCCTAATTTCTTTTTAAGTTTACTCAGCGACTGTTAAACCTGGCAGGGTTTTTTTTACTGCTTCTGTAAGCCTGGCAAAGCCAGGACATGGGCTGGAGCATTTAATTACTTGTATGCACATGGAAATGAGCGTATTGTGTCAATGTCATGACGTTAGGTGAAGTAGAAATGCTAATAATAATAGTAATAAAAATCACTTTTAAGATGAAGATGTAGATTCGTGTTTTACAGATGCTGGTTTCTGAGATTGAAATGAAACAAAGCAAAATAGATGAATGCCAGAAGTATGCAGAACAATACTCAGCTGCCGTGAAGGTAAAAAATAATATTATGCTTAGAATCTTTGTTTTAACTTGTCAGTATCATGTGGAATGCTGATCATTTTGTGTGTTTTCTCTTTTTGCAGGACTATGAGCTGCAGACTATGACCTACAGAGCTATGGTTGACTCCCAACAAAAATCTCCAGTGAAACGCCGAAGAATACAAAGCTCATCAGACTTCATTATTCAAGAGGTAAATGGATTTCTTATATCAGGACAATGGGGTTTTTTTTGAGTTTTTGCTTAAAACAGATTAAACACAAGAATGGGATTTAGGATTTAGTAATGATGGAGCAGGGTAACCCAAGCAAGATTATTTTTTCTCTGTATAGGTTTATAGTGTGATAAATACCCTATTGGTCATTATGCAGTATTTAGATAATGAGATGGTATATTGCTCTTGATGAACAAAAGTCCCCCAGATCATAAAAAACTATATGAAAAAAGTACCTTGGAAAAACTGCCTGTGGGCTGGGTCTTGATCAGAGTAAACAAGATTTGCTATGGTAGAACTTGCCAGATCTGGATACTTGGACAGATTCCAAGGCAAAACAGTCTCATTTGGATGAGAAGGAGAAATGTGTCTCCCTGCTGGTGTTAGAGAGAGGGATAGTGACCAGTACTGCTTGTCCCTCTTATAACCAGTTCTTCCATGGGGGAAGAATCAAGTGACTGTGAAGTCAAAACAGTGTCTTCTGTTTCTTCTCCTTATGGATCCTTCTCATAGATCCTTAGGATTTATTTGTGTGAGTGCACCCAGCTGATGGCATTCAACTTTGGAATCAAAGTTAGGACAGTGGATTCCACAATCAGGATTTTGGAATCAAAATAGGGATAGGTTCTAGAGTACTGTTTTTCACTTATTTGAAAGTTAATAGGAGTGTTTTCCATTCTCTCCCTCCCCTCATCTCCCCCATCTTTCTCCTTGTTTCTCTGCAGTTCATGGATTTACGGACTCATTATACTGCCTTAGTGACCCTGATGAGCCAATACATTAAATTTGCAGGTGACTCTCTGAAAAGACTGGAAGAGGAAGAGGTAGGTCTTCCCTTGGCAGCCAACCAAGCAAAAAGAACAGCTAGGCAAACAGAGAGCAATATACCTGTTGGAATTATTCACAAACTTTGCAGCAGATACAAAAGACTAAAATTCCTTATATACTGCACTTTACACAGGAATGTAGGAGCGTTAAATTACACCGTTATCATTCAGATAAGCAAAATCCTATACTGTCCATATGTTTTACCAGTTCTTCCAACCAGAAGGATCATATGATTCACTAAATTCTGATGGAGACGTAATTACCTACAGTACATTATAATACTTCAATATTTTAGGGCTTGAGCTTTTGGATAAGTGCAGACATTAAAATGAGGGCAAACTGAGCGTGCATGCACTGTTGATATCCTGTGTAGGCCTTAATATTCCATAGTATGCATTCTGGTCCATTTAACAATGTATAGGGGAGTTCTTTAAACAGAGCGACGCGATGCCTAATTAATTAATTTCTTAAGTTTCTTTGACGTGTGTAGATTATTTTTTTCCTTCTACCTTTCTACTGCGTTGATTCCTTGGGGTCAAACAGCATTTTATTTGTGCTTAGCGTCGAATCTTAGTAACAAGAGTAGGTTACTGAAATTGAGCAGACAAATGACTCAAAACTTTTGTGCTTGCTGCACGATCAACCTTCCAAATAAGTGAGGAAAAAATACTTTTAAATTCTTCACTTTCTTTGGAAGTGTTTCTCACTGAAAGAGACAGTATAGCTATTTTTTAAACACTGCAGTGTTTTAGTGACATACGAAGTGCACATCTCTAAAACGATGTCCATATTAAATATAGTCCTGTAATTAATTGTGCCCACATTAAAAGTAGTCCTATGTAAATTACATAAAATTGGAGAATACTCTCATAAGGGTATAAATTTTAGTGTTGTTACAGAAAAAAATATATGTCAGAGTTCTTAAACTAATGTTCTGTGGTTCTGGTGTTGGCTTTGTCTTTATTGGCTTTTCTTGCTAATGACTACCTCTGGGCAAAGCGTAACACTAACAGCATGTGTCTTTGTGTGTCATGAAGTGGTGGAGCACACGGATGGAAATAGATAATGTTAATTGATAAGTAGCCATTATAAATGAGGATTTAGTGTGACTGGTAATGCTAATGGTATCAAGGATAAAAAGTGAAACGAAGAACAAGAATTCAAATGAGGATCAAGAAACCTGTAAATGCCAATAGGCTCCTCATTCGTCAAGATCAGATGGAATCTTTTAAACTCTTCTGGGTTTCAGTCTGCTCTGAATCTCCAGGACTGTTTTTTTAGATATGAAACACCCCTCATCTTCCATCCTTTTCCACCTTCTAAATTTTTGATAGCTTCTTTGAAGATAACCTAAATAGTTTTCCAGTCTCAAAGGGATTTGATGACATTTTTCTTTGTAATCAGGGTAGTAAATCAGACAATGAATAATCCTTTTCAAAGGAGGAATGATAATTTTTTTCTCTTCTGGGATCAGACCTCTGAGGTCTGTGATTGTTCCAAGATTTTCTTCCATGCCAATCTTTCTTCCTGACTCTCAGTAATGGCATTAAGAATGCACAGAATAAGGGACAAATAAGAACCTTTCCATGATCTCAGTTTAATCCATGTGCTGTCATGCTCAGAGTTTACCAGAGGAGAGTGGACTCCAGCAACTTGGGAAGCCAGCTGAAGTCTTGCAACGTTTGGGATGTAATGAAGCTGTTGAATTCAGAGAGGAAAACACACCCAATGAAAGCGTAATGGATGTCGAATATTTGCAAAAAGATAATTCTTCCAGTAAACCTGAACCTACAGAAAATAAATCAGACAGAAGAAAATTAGATGTAGGCAGTTATGATGAAATCAAAGCTGGTAGAACATTAAAGCGATTTTTAAATTTCAGTGGTCAAGAAAGTAGCATTAGTGGCAACAGAGAAAATAAGCTACATACAGAGCAAGAGAATTTAATGGGTTCTGGTAATCAAAGTAAAGAAGAAGAAAATGGTAGAAAAGATAGTTTTGTTTCAGCTGAGATCTGCGTGAGTATGAGTAACGAGCCTGGTGAGATGCTAAATGAGCAAATTGTTAATGGGGAGAGACAGAAAACAGAGGGAGTATCAAAGAAATTGCCTGAAGGGGAAATGATACACAAAACCAAGGGAAAAAATCGTCAGAGAAAGGCAGGGAATGATGTTCCAACAAAGGAAGAACATGAGATGCAATCAGAAACTAATTTTGAGCTAACAACGAAGAAAGATGAAGTTACTCCAGCAACTGGAAAGCGTGCCCTGGATATCAGCCGTCACACGCAGCAACATTTTTTGGCAAGACCTAATTTTGAATGTCAGCATAAGGACCATTGCTTTGCAGACAGTAAGAGCCCTAAGACTTCAGACTGTGAAGACAGAGAGTTTCAAGTGCGTGTTGAAAAAGGCGACTCAGGCAGAAGGGATGCACCGCCTTTAGAGAAAGCTGCATCCTTTTGCAGAGAGCCGGCAGTGCACGGTGGAGGTGAAAAGCCAAAGTTAAATTTGCAATCTTTGAGCAATCTGGGCATTTCTGGTAGCGCTGATACAGAAGAACCACACAGAGCATCTCTGGATAAAAGTTCCTTCGTAGCAGGAAACAAAATCGTAGAAAAAACAAGTTTCGATCCAAATGAAGGCAAGAGTACAAGGCAAGAAATTGTGGCTGTTCCTTCAGGAAGTATTTTAGAGAATTGTTATGCAGCAAAAATCTCTGAATCTTACCCATTGGGTTTTGAAGTGTCACCAGTGCGGAGTGATCCAAGTTTAGGTGCAAAATTAGGAAATACAGGTGATTTAAATGCAAATATAGCCCTCTCAGAAATTATTTCTGGAGGAGAGGATTATTTTCCGTTGTCAGAACATGGATCAGAAAAAAAGCTGTTGAGTCACGATGAGAATGGAAGTGAGAAGAAAATACCACAGGGTAAAATTTGTGGTTTGGGCACCATAAATGTAAGCGGGAAGAAGCAGAACCAAGAAGACAGGTTAGGACAGGGTCAGAAATATAAAGATTTAGTGCTGGTTGCAGAAATGGACAGTAGAGGTAAGGGTCAGAGCACAAGGGTACCTGGGAAAACCACTGAACTCCAGAAAATATTCTGTGAAAAAACAGGGAAAAAAGCCTCACTTGAAAAAAAAGAAAAGCAAAAAAACCAAGACAATGAGAATGAAGAGAAATGGAACTTGACTATTATTAAGGTACCAGAGCTTTCATGCAATGCAAATGAAACGGTTAATTTAAGAATGATTCTATACCAATCTAAATCAACATTTGAATCTCAAAATATACCCAGGTCAGGTGATTTGAAGTTGATTGAACATAATTTAAACAATGACTATTCAAATGATATTAATTACTTTGTATTTTTAGATGCTTACATTTTTTACATTCTTATAAATCTCTTTCTATTTATTTTGTATTACTCTCTAATTGCCATCCTTTTCTCCACCCAGCTGATGCTCAGCCATGTCTATTAGAAATAACAGAAGTTAACAAGATATATTTCGTTACTATATCTGTATTTTTAGTTTTTCTTTTTCAAGCATAATAAATTAGATTTTGTGTCTATAGGAGAGTAAAAAAAAAATCTGATAAGAAACCAATTTACATGTTTTGTATCCACTGGGGTCTGTTCCACATTATGATACAGGGGAAACATGGAGAGGAACTGAAGAAGCTGCCTTTGCATTAGCCTTTTAGGAAATAAGTTTCATAAATCATACAAAAAATGAAGTAAACCTGGTAATTTTGAGCTAAACCAACATTCTGTTTATTGGAAAATATTGCTATGATTGCCCTTCATGCCATGTTTGTATGATCCTAGGAAGATAAGTGTGTTCTTACCTCATGTTAGGTCACATTGGGTAAGTAAGGCCACAGTAGTGCTAACAAAGACAAGGTATGTATGGTTTCAGCCATGGTATTCCTGCTGAATACACATCTTGCTTACAAGAGTTTCCCTTGATCTGCCAACATAGAGAGACTATGTTTTCACTAGGATTTTCCTAATTACCATGTTTGTACTTCTAAATGTGTCTCTGCAGCGTGGCTGTGCTCTTCCCAGTCCCCCAGCACACTATGGAGCACAGATGTACTGGGGTTCAGATACTTCTCTTTGTGGAGTTGATGCATCTTGGCTCTAGCTCTGGATACTCTTTCTTTTCTTGGAGGGGATTTCCAAACTTCTCTTGTGTTATATGTGCTTGCAAGCATAAAATCCTTCTTGCTATTCCTACTGGACTGACCCAGAAATGGTAGGCCACTTTCTCCTTGGGAACTCCTGCGCACAGCGTTTGGCTCACTGTTTGCTCTACCCATTTGTTTGGAGAAAAAAAGCCTGTGCAAGCTGTTGTTTGACGCTGCTTACCGCTAAGAGGCATCTGACTGAAGTGAGAGGCTTCAGGACTTCTTCACTTTGTGGATGTCTTTACGAAGGGTTTCCTATTTGGCTAATGATCTCTTCCTGAAGCTTACTGACTCAAGAGAAGGTGATGGTGGTGGGAACTGCTCGTCCTGCTTTCTGGACATACCATGTATATATCTGAGTAAGTATTTTCCACTCTGCTTTTCAAAGAGCCTAATACGTTTTGTATGCTGTGTTACAAAAAGTACATTCCAACTTATCTCGTTGTTTTACAGATTTTAAAGAATAAGGAAGCCTCAGTGCGTGAGGCGTATTCAGATCTAATGGCACGGCAAAATAGCACCATTGATGAGAACAGAAAACTCATGGGAAAGGTAAAAACGCTTGAGGAGATGTTGGAGGATATGAAGAAACAAAAATCTCAAGTGGAACAGGAGCTCCCTAAAGTGAGGGAAGCTGCAGAAAAAGAGCAGAAGAAGCAGCAAAAGGACATGGAAGAGATCTGTCTTCAGAAGACCAAGGCTGAGCAAGAGGCAAAGCAGTGTCGTGTAGATCTGGAGAACGTTAAGAAAGAGAAAGCGGATGCAGAGCAGGAATTGGAGTGTGTAAGGCAGCTCGTTCTTCAGGCAGAGACTCAAAGAAGTATATTGGAAGAAAACCTCCGTGCTTTTCGAAATCAAGTAGAAGAAAGCACCTTTACCAGAAGAAACCTTGAAGAGCATCTAAGAAGAAAAGACACTAATCTTCATGATTTAGAGCAACAAAAAAAATCCTTAATGCAGGAGCTGAAGAAGAAAACAGAGGGGGAAGAAAAACTTATGAAATTGATAAAGCAAATGGAAGAAGATCTTGAATTTAAGGGGAATCTATCAGAAATAAAGCTGCAAGAGACTGAAACCAGAAGGAGGGTTGAAGACAAGTACTCTGTAACTAGAGAAACTTCCCTGCCAACTCGCACGGCTGGGCAATGCAGCCATTGTAGGACTGACTCTGAAATTACAAGTTTCCAGAAGAAGCTAGAAGCCAAAAAAGTAGATGAGCTTAAACAGAAGATAGATGAGCTAACCCTTGCTAACAAAAAAGCTGATAAAACTATTAAAGATCTGAAATATGAACTGAATGAAATTGAGCTTCAGAAATCATCAACAGAAGAAAAGTCTCGTTTACTAAAAGAAAAACTAGATAAAGTCAATAGTGAACTTAAATGCCTCAAAATTAAGTTGGAGGAAAAAGACCAAGCAGAGCAGGGATATTTGCAACAGTTGAAAGAACTGGACAAGCAGCTGCATAGAACTACAGATAAAGCTGAGGAGGTGATGCAAGAAGCTATAGATCTTAAGAAAATTAAGATGAACTATCAGGAGGAGCTGAAATCTGTTCAACAAGAAAAGGTACAGCTAAGAAGAGAAGTAGAGGAATTAACTAGATCACAGGCAAAAGCTGAAATCACTATCAGTCATTTAAATTCACAAATCAGTTCTCTTCAAAAAGAGAAGCTGGCAGCTGAACACAGAACACAGTCATGCAAAGGAGAAGCAAATAATCTTCAAGACCAGTATAAGAAAATTCAGGAACAGTTGCTTCAAAAAACAAAAGTGGAGAAAGAAAACCACCGGGAAATTCAGATGCTGAGGAACGAATTAGCCAAAAGTAATCAGATGTCGGGAACACTGAAACGGGAGATAGAGGACCTTACTAAATGGAATGCTGAAACAAAACTACTGATGAAGCAAATTCAGTCTGAATCGGAGAAGATGACTTTGGAAAAGCAAAGCATTCAGAAGAAAAATGATGCATTAAAAGCCCTGGCAGATGGTTTCAAAGAGCAACTGCATACAACAAATGAACAATTGCACAAGCAAACAATAATTGAGCAAGAATTCATATGTAAAATCAAAAGCCTAGAAGTTGATCTAGCAAAAGCAAAAGACTTAGCTAGTGAATATAAACAAAAATGTGATAAACAAAGTGCTTCCACCCTAAGCATTGACCGGGAGGTTCAAAATCTAAATGCCCAAATGAATGCCCTAGCTCTGGAAAAGAGAATGAATGAGCAGAAGATACAATCACACCAAGCTCATATACAAGAGCTAAATAGTAAATTAAAAAAATTACAGGATGAACTCCATCAGAAGACTCTGGATGAACAAAAGGCACGCAAGAAGATGATTCTGTTTCAGGAAGAATCCATTAAGTTTAAACACTCTGCAGAGGAGTTTAGGAAAAAAGTTGAAAAATTACTGGAATCCCATAGCATCAAAGAAAAGGACGTTTCTGGCATAAAACTAGAATGTATTGCTCTTCAGCAGGAAAAGAATATGGCTGAGGAAAACGTCATGTTGTACAAGATCCAAATGGAAGATCTGCAAGAAAGGCTTAAAAAATGTCAGGAACAACTGCAGCAAGGGAAGCAGGCTGAGATGGACTATCACCAGAAGTGCAGGAAGCTCGAGGAAGAGTTGGAAGTGCAGAAGCGCACAGTTGAGAGCTTGAAACAGAAAATGGACCTGCAGGTCAAGGAGAGCGAACACAGGTTTCTTTTGGTTCAGAATGAAGTTCAGCAGAATAATAGACTCCAAGATTCTGGCTTTAAGTTGAACTGCGAGAGAAGAGGCAATGATTTCAATTACCTGAGTGACACTGCAGCTAGGGAATTTGGTCAGCTTGCTCCACATGCAAAACCTAGCTCACCTTTGCTAAGGCAGAAACAGGAGAGATCGGTTTTTAAATCTGATCAAATAGAAGAAAATACCTTGTATATGAGCACTGATGCTATGATACCAAGAGAGGTGCAGTTCCAGATGTCAAGAATAAACAAATCGCTAGAAGAAGATGCGAGCCCGCCATCTTTTACAGAGTTTGTTTCTCAAACGAGTACGGAGTTCCAGATAACTTTTGATAAAGCAAGCCAAATCTCTGGAACATCTGAAAGGGACAGGTTGAGGAACAGGAGCCTACACAGTTCCAGGCAAACTATTAGACATGGAGAAGACATGAAACATGAATTAGGAGTGGTAAAACTGCATCCCCTGGAGGTACACGCTACATTTTGTGAGGGTTTGTCTTCCTCGTGCTGATTTTTACTGTTCTCTCTGGTTGGTTGGTTTTAGTTACGCTTTATCACTATTCTGTATTCTCTCTGGTGTTTCTTAACGCTCTTACCTTGGTGAAGGGAACCCCTTCGTTCTTGCTGACGCAAAAAGTTTTTCATTAGGTCTTCATAGCAGGTTTGTTAATATCTAAGAAACACGTTATTTTAAAAGTTTGTGGCAATTCACATGCACCGCTGTATTGGGATCGGTGAAAATAAGCTTGGATGAAGAGCACTAAGTTCATGTAGTAGCAAACAACAGTTACTCTCACTTAGTCTAGTCATATTCCTGTTACGGAATAAATATTTGAAATGTCAAATGCTCTTGAAAATTCTAGATATTTACATTTCTCTCCTCTCCATGCTAGTAGCAGTTCCCCTTTCTAACTTATATTCAGGTTCTCCCTTTTGTTTCTCTGGTGGTGGATTTAGGAGTGAATTATGCACAGCCTAGTTCTGCAGATGTATTTCTCATTGTGTCCAAAAATTCCTATTTACAGATAGAGAAGAACAAGCAGTATGACATGCATGTTGAAGTGACATCATTAAACCAAGAAAAAGACAAGACTTTTGGTAATGAAGAGAGAATGTTTGAGGGATACAAAACATCTGAAGGGTTTAGGAGAGAAGACTTTGCAAAGATGAGCTCTTTCTTAGGAGAAGAGATTTTGAAAACTGTTGATGATGCTGCGCAGTTGGAATATTTTACAAAGGAATATGATGATATTAAATTTCAAGGTCTCCGACATGATGTAACTGCCAGACAGTTGGTTGAAGTCAAGCTTTTAGACAGGCTCACAGTCGAGCAGCTCCATTCAGGGCAGAAAACTATTGACGAGGTTCAGAAAAGTCTTGAAAAATTCTTAACCAAACCTACAGCTATAGCTGGGCTGTACCTTGAATCCAGCAAAGAGATACTCTCTTTTGCTTTAGCAGCAAAGAGAAAAATCATAGGAAAAGCATTGGCATTAGCATTTTTAGAGGCTCAGGCAGCTACCGGTTTCATCATTGATCCCACAACAGGTCAGAAATTCTCCGTTGAGGATTCGGTTGTTAGAGGGCTTACGGATAATGAATTCAAGAGCAGACTGCTTGAGGCAGAGAAAGCTGTTTTGGGCTATTGCTGTTCTGGAAAGCTGATGTCTGTGTATCAGGCTATGGAGGCTCGACTCCTAGAAAGGCAAAAAGGTAAAAACATTCTTGAGGCTCAGATTGCAAGTGGAGGGGTCATTGATCCTGTAAGAAGTGTTCGTGTACCTCCGGAAACCGCCGTGCAGTTTGGCTTGCTTAATAACACAATTTTAAAATTTTTGCACGAACCTTCTAGTAACTCGAAATGTTTTCACAATCCCAATACCAGGAAAGCTATGTACTACTGTGATTTGCTGAAAATGTGTTTGTTCAGTGTGAGCAGTAAATGCTTTCTTCTTCCAGTTGGTGAGAGGAAAATAAGCAGCCCATCGGCAGAGAGAAGTCATAAAATTTCTGTAGTAAACATCAAAACAGGAGCTGAAATGACTTCGTATGAGGCTTATCAAAAAAGTTATCTTGATAAAGATACGTATCTTGAACTTTCCAAACAGGAATTTGATTGGAAGGAGTCTACATGTTTTGACTCTGATGGGAATTCTTTTCTTTTGCTTACGGATCTTAAAACGGGTATCCAGTTTAACATCGAGGAGACCTTAAATCAGGGTAGAATTGACAGAGCGTTGGTCAATAACTATAAGGAGGGGTTAATCACAGCTAATGAGTTTGGGGATATTTTGGTTAGCAGTTCTCAGCCAAATAAAGATTTAAACAGTCCTATTGCGGGCTTCTGGCTTTCTGAAACCAACGAAAGAATTCCAGTTTTAAAAGCCTCACGCAAAAATCTGGTAGATAGAGTTACTGCCCTGCGGTGTCTGGAAGCTCAGGTTAGTACAGGAGGCATCATCGATCCATTTACCGGGAAAAAGTACAGCGTTTCAGAAGCTTTGCAAAGGGAGTTAATCGATGATGGTTGCGCCAAGCAAATCCAGCAGTGTGAGCTGATCTTTACTGGGATCATTCACCCTGTGAGGAACACGCTCATGTCAGCCCTTGAAGCGATGCACGTAAATGCCGTAGACAAAGAAATGGGTATGCGCTGCCTGGAGTATCAGTACTTGACTGGTGGGTTGATAGATCCAAAGTCTCACTCCAGATTAACCATGGAAGATGCGATTAAGAATGGTATTATCGATGCTGTCACAGCTACAAAGATGAAAGATGAAAAATCACATGTTAAAATTTTAACATGCCCCAAAACGAAGAAGAAGGTAACCTACAAAGAAGCTTTAGAGACAGCTGTTTTTGATTGCCACACTGGACTGCGATTGTTAGAAGCAGCTCAGCCCATGAAAACAGGAATTTCCAGTCTTTACTATAATTCGTAATGGAACAAAGATGTTAGTAGTCATCTTGGGGCCCGCTTCAAAACCCGTTCTGGTCAAGGAAAAGATCCAAGGTGGTCTTTATGGAAAATCATAAATGGTATATTCTAAAGTAATCATAAGTTGCTGCAAAAGAAATTAGCACAAACCACTGAAGCTGGAAGTAGACATTACTTGTAACAAAGCTGAATTTTATAGATAAACTTAGGCAGATTCAGAATTTGAGAATGCAGATGGTGTGTTCAGTCCTTTCCTGAAGGCCTGGCGTGACGTTATCTACATGTAGGTATAAATCTTATACCCAGATTGGTGAAGTGAACATTAGTGCTAAATGGGTCCATTTAGGTGAGACAAGAATCAGATTCTGCTATTTAAAATAGCTCATTTTACAAATGAAGACAGTGCAGTGTTTCATGCGACCTGATACTTAATTTAATATTATAAAACAATTTGTAGACATCATTCATTTTCCAAAAGTGGCAATAAAGTATAGAGGGGTTGAATCTGCAGTCTAGTAAACACCTGTGCCGTAAGGAATTTTTCTCACACTGGTATTTCATTAATTTTAATGGGCTACTCATATCCTAATTTTTTTCTCTCACTTCAGCTAACATGGTTTTTTAGAATTGTTTTCATGCTCTAATAGGCAAGTGAGTTGCAATAACATATCAAATTAAAAAAATATTTTTACTGGTGATACATAGAAGGGCTTAAGCACTTAAACTTCGCTGAGTTTCAAACTACTAACGGGTTGTACTGCTATAAAAAGAAGTGTGCCTTCCTGCGCAGGAAAAGATGAAATGTCTCAGTATTTTCCTTTTATTATGTAGACATAAAAGCAATGTATTCTTCCTAATTGTAATTTAGTAATCCATGTGCATAGATGGCGAAATCCTGATCTCCTATGCTGGCTGTATATATCCACACCTGAGGGTAATGCAAAGGCAGCAATTCAAAGATACTCTAGATGCAAATGTTGTTTAGATTTTATCTGCTGAGTAATGGCTGGGAAGCTATGCTTTTTCTTAATATCAATCATTTTATAATGAATGTGCATGCGTATGAATAAGCATCATAATTATGATTACAAATAATTTGAGGAATTATTTTGTTAATGTCTGTAATTATGTGGCATTTTTGTTCCTACATCAAAGTGTGGCAGTAATGCACGTGGTGATAAATAAAAAGCAATCACTTTATGTTTATGTGATAATACTGCCATTGTGGTAGAATTGTGTTTCTAGGGACGGTGATGTTAAATATTCCAGCAATTTACATTTACATGTTTTTTACAATTTGTGGTGCTCATCAGAAGTCAATGGCAGAAGAAAAGAAGGAGCATGTTGAGAAAGCTGGGGATTTACTGAAATGGGTGTCAAATCTCAGCAAGACACTCAGCAAAGAAGAAGGAGAAAAGGCTGAAAAGACAGATTTACCTAAGCAGCAGGTACACGGATGTCTTTTGGTAAAGCACCACTTCCTCTTTTTAGCTTTTTGTGTTGATTAAAGTGTAAGAAAGTATTCCTTTTTTTTTTTTTTCCTCCAAATCACCATCCACATTTTACTGACGATACAATTTCACACTTGGCTGTGAGTGGAGGGTTGGGGGAAGGAGCACCAATGCTGAGGAACACAAACGCGTTCCTGGGGAAGAAGCTCAAGCTGCTTTTTGAAGGCCTGGTGTGTGACACAGTCTGACACTGCACAGCGTCACTTCAGAGAAACTAGACCCTGCAGGCTGTAACGCAGCCTTTGGAGAGGGACAGTGCACCCTGGCAGGATGGCACTTGGTAGATCTGCCCCCTTGACCCAAAACAGTTTGGTGAATCAGTCTGGTGGCTTCCAGCCTGGCATCAGGAAGGGGAGAGTTGGCCTGAGGGCCAGGTTTCTTATTTTGAGGGGTTATCTTAGGAGATAGTCAAAATTACTGAGCGTTCTCACACTAGTCCCCAGGCTGCTGGAGTGGCCCATCTTGCCACCTTTGTGTTTAACAGGTACATTGTGGTTGTGTACAGGTGTAACTCTGACCCATAAATTTCCATCTGTGAAATTGGCTGTCATTTCTAACAGCTCTGCTGCTAGACTTATCCCACAAAATAGCTTAGCGACACCTGAAAAGTTCTCAGGAGGTGAAGGTCTACCTTCAGGAGGAAAGGTCTGCCTTTCAGTGTTGAACGTCAACACCGACCAGCAGAGAAATGGAGCGGTCTCTTTTCCACGTCCCTCAGTACAGGGCTGGATGGGTGGGCATGCAAACATGATTTTGGCCCTCCTGGCAGCCTGGTCCTGATTTGGGCACACGTGCTGGTACCAGATAGAGCCACTGGAGCAGTGTGTGCATAAATCAAGCTTGCTGTAAGGCAGGTAGGCAGTCCTACCGTCCCCATGGCCACTGGTCCCAGCGCGCTGCTTGTGAGTAGAGGACCAGTGCTATTCCATCACCGAGTCTGTCCCTATACCATAAGAACAAGTATTGAATTGTATTGATTGGTAAATCACTAATAGTTAGGATCAGGATTTGCAAAAACATTCAGCGCTGGTCTTTTTCTGAAGTTGTTAATGGCAACAGCGCAAACCTTCATCAGCGTTGGGCCAGTGCCCAACTCCATAGAGCACCTCAGCGTACCAGGGCAACTGGGGCTGGCATCTTCCCTGCCCAGCCTCAGCCCTCAGCAGGTCACCTGCAAGTTAGCTGCCTCGTCTTCCTCCAGCCCGTGGGAGGATGTTATTCTCCCTTGAGAAACGGCCCAGAGAAGTAGGGTCACCTTCCTGGGTGCCTGGGTTTAGGTCTCCACTGACTAGCATAGGTGCCTTGACAAGTTTGTAGAGACATGTAGTGACTTGATAGCTAACGTTAGCCAAAATACATTTCACGCAGTGGTTTGGAGTTGATGTGTAGTGTAGGGTGGGTGTAGTGTTGAGGTGTCACCAACACCGGCAGGGAACACACAGCAGCCACGATGATGCCACTTCCATGAGCAAAGTAGAGCTGGTGGTGCCACCTGCTACCTCAGCGTGCTCCCGTCACCTTCTTGTGCAGTGCCAGCAGGGCTTCCTCTCTTGGATTCTCTCCGAGCAGCAGAGGTGGTGGGGTTGTGGCTCGCTGCTGCTGATTGCAAAGGGAGACCCCGTTCCAGACCATGTTCAGCCCTTTGACACGATGCACACAGGGATGGAACGGGTTCTGTCCAGACCCAGGTGCCCAGGGTGCCCGAGCACTTTGCTAGAGTTCTCTTGGCACCAACGTTGAACGTATCTTGGAATAGCTAATGAAGCCCTAGACTCCCCTTTGACACTTTGCCTTTATTTATCCAAAATCAGTGTTTTCCTCTGAAGACGCTACAGGCAGTTTCTCAGAAAAGTTCAAAGATAACATTCTTCCAAGTTCTTCTGCCAGAACAAGTGCTTTAGTGAGGGTGACGCAGAAATCACAGCAGGGAGAATATAATATCTAATTCATTTTTTCCAAGTGTCCGATGTTGTATTTGTCTCTGTCGCTTAATTTCCTGAGGGTTTGTGGCTTACAGGTATCATTTTTTAAAAAGTTACTGTCTCTCCTCATGGTGAGCAACTTCTTTCACGTGAGCATCGTACACATATCTTTATAAAGCTGCTTTAAACTGTGCCAACTGGAATAAGTGGGTTTACGTGATTGGTTAATTTTCAAACAAATAGTATGTAAAAATAAATCCTTTTTGACTCACCTAATAGTTTGTTGATACAAACAGCTTATTTAACCAAAAGGCATGGCAAACAACTTATCTGTGTATCAATGATACAATTCTGTAGTAAATAATGTCAATCTAACAATTAGCTGATGTTGGAAGAAAAAATAAACAAATAAAGTTCTTACGCTGTTTAGTTGCAGATAGAAATATTACGTTGTTTGTTTGTTTTTCTTTTTATATCTGTGCATAGTTAAGCCTTGAACACAGGCTGTTTATTTTTCAGATTTCCCTGGATGAAATGTCAACCAAGAAAGAACAAATAGCTGAAGCTCTGCAGACCACTCAGTCCTTTTTAGCTAAGCACAGTGACAAGTATGCCGCTTCTTAATTTTGAAATAGTGTAAATTAATTGAATCAGTACATCCTGTTTGCTTAAGAAGAAGTCATATCCTCACCTCCCAGTTCCAATTACATTCCACGTACAAATATGGGAGGTTTTTTCTTTTAATTTGATAATTTTGGCCTCTCGTTTGTGGAAGGCTGATGCAGTTTTGTTTATTTTATTTTGTTTATTTTTATTTTGTTTATTTTAAGAATTTGACTATCTATTTGACTATTGAAAACTATTTCCAGTCATCTTAAAAACGTTAGATAGTGTTTTTTCATTAGAAGTCGAGCTAATTAACAAATCAGTAGTAAATTAGTATTTGAACTATATGCCACAAGTTTGTTTCATCTATGCCTGAAATCAAACTGGTTTAAGATGCTAAATTGCTGAGTTTTCTCAGGACTCCTGCGAGTTGTGTCTTGACTGGGAATCAGTAGGCAAAGGCACGGGCAAATGTGAAATGCTTCAGTGATAACTCTGCATAAATTCTAGATTAATGTAGCTTCTTTTCCTGAAGCAGGTCGTAGCTTTCTTGAACATTCTGTAATTAGAGTCTCTTTTTTTTTTGACCACTTTTACCAATTTCAACCCCTTTTTTTAAAGTAAAGGTAAGCAGATCGCTCGCTGCAGGTTAGAAATTACTCAGCGATCTCCTTGTGTTTTTCTTTTTTTCTGAATAGAATGACAGATGAAGAAAGAAATGAAATGGAAAAGCAAGTCAGATCCCTCCAGGAGAGCTACAGCTTATTATCCAATGAAGCTTTGAAGCAGCTGCAGGAAGCACAGTATCTGAGTGATGAAAAGATGGAAGAAAAGGTAACGAGATTGAAAGTTACACTTGAGTCTCTTTTGAGGTTTGCTGCATGGTTTTGGAACCACACCTGATCAGTGATAGAAGAAGCTGCAATTAACAGTGTGTAAAGAAACCTGAGATTTAATTGACTGGAGGTTTTGTCAATTTGCTGTGGAATACTGTGTGTGACCTTAACCTGTGCATACGAACATTCTGCTTAGCAGATTTTTTTGTGAAGAGTGTTAATAATGTGTGCCTTGCATGAAAAAAGATAAACAAATCATTCATCTCTTACCTCTTCTCTTAAAAGCCATTCTTTGACTGCTAGATAAGTCTGTGTTTCTGCTGCAAAAATGACACCGTAAAATAACATGTTCATCTCCCCCATATAGCATCAGAAATGTCCTAGAAGGGATCTACTTTCAGTTTTTCTTAAAATTTTCTGAATATGAAAATGGGAGCACATAACGTGATTAGCTCTGAGACACTGCAAATACATCTGTTAATGGATCTTAATTTTAAATATGGAATTGTCAAAAATTATGTTGCAAATGAGCATTCTCATATATGCATAGAAGCAGCGTCTGTGTAATTAGTTCAGATAATGTTGCCAAACTGACATCATGCTTTCCATGCAAACTAAATGCTGTATTTGGTGCTAGAGTATCTGATTCCATATTGTTGAGTGTCTTTACAGAAGTCCTGTATGCTGTAAACATGAATAGCATGGTGGTTGTTTTGAATCACATACCGTTTCCGAATATTCTAACCTTTCACAGACATTTAGAGCATGAAAATTTTGCCTTTCAGGTATATGTTCTATTTGCTCACTCTGCAATCATTTCTTCTATTGTCTTTCACTAACCCTATTTATGTATGCAAAGCCTAGGTTTTCAATTCACAGATGCATGTTGATTTAAAATCTTTTATCACATCGTGTGCTGTTGAATGACTGACATAGATCACTTGCGCATTTTGAGCTGCTAACATTCACAGCATTCCTCAAGGCCTGGTAAGTACTTGTTTTTATGCTTATCATGCATTTAAAATCAAAAGAAAATCTAAAATACGCGGTCTGAAAATAGTGATAGCTTTTCTTTTATATTCCTTTTTAGGTGAATAAAGTCGTTGCTGGTGTCATTGACCAAACGACTGGAGAAGTCCTTTCAGTCTTTCAGTCTATTTTAAAAGGTTTTATTGACTATGACACTGGGATTAGATTGCTCGAGAATCAGCTGATCCTTTCTGGAATCATTTCTCCAGAATTAGGAACATGTTACGATTTGGAAGAAGCTAAAGCTCATGCTTTAATTGATGAGCAGACTCTGTTGCAGTTGCAGGAATTAAGTAATGCAAAGAAGCTCATTTCAGAATCATCGTTATCAAATCTTCCAGTTGTGTCAGCTTTAGGACAAGGTCTAATTTCAGAACCTTTGGCTGTTAAAATTCTTGAGAATCAGCTTTCAAGTGGGCACTTGATTTTGCCATCTACTGGAGAAAACCTGACTTTGCAGCATGCTTTCCAGAGAAACCTGATTTCTCCAACATTATACACAAAGCTTCTAGAAAGACAAGACACGTGTAAAGACCTCATAGACCCCAACTGTGCTGAGAAGATTTCTCTTGAACAGATGGTTCATAGAAGCGTAATACATGAAAAAACAGGGTTAAGACTCCTACCTGTGAAACCACAAGAAAAAGGTAGAATCACACTCAAATGTGGAAGGAAGATAACTATTTTGAGGGCAGCCCACGAAGGACTCATCGATCGGGAAACAATGTTCAGGCTGCTGGGCGCTCAGTTAATGTCTGGAGGTATAATTGACCCTGACTCAGGGAAGCGAATGACTGTGGAAGAGGCCATGAGACAAGGGATGATAGATCAGGACACTGCTTGTGGGATCCTCACCCATCAGGTTCAGACTGGTGGAATCCTCTGTCCAAATTCAGGACAACGCCTGACTGTTGATGAAGCTGTCCAATGCAACTTAATATCATCCACTAGTGCACTGCTGGTGTTAGAAGCACAGAGAGGCTTTGTTGGACTCATTTGGCCTCACACGGGTGAAATATTCCCCATATCAACTTCTTTGCACCAAGAGATGATAACGAATGAGCTGGCATTCAAAATACTAAACGATAGACAGAAAATAGCTGCACTTTACATTCCAGAAACTTGTGAAATCGTCAGTCTAGATACGGCTGCACAATCAGGGATAATAGACATCAATACGGTGTCTGTTTTGACCAATGTGACTTTACCAGATAAAATGCCCAATGTAGAAGAATTAGAGTCCCCTTGTAAAAATGCTGCAAAATGGTTATCAATGTATGAATTTGTGCCATCTGTGTTTCATGACTGTGGGGAGGAACATGAAGATTCTGGCACAGAAGACTCTGTGTGCCACAATTTAGATCAAGCAAAGAAATTATTCATATCTTATCTGATGGTAAATAGTTATATGGATGCAAACACTGGAAGAAGACTTTTATTGTATGATGGACAACTCCAAGAAGCAGTCAGTATGTTGCTGGGAGGTGATGGTGCTGTATACAATGACGATGTGTCAGAAATGGAGTTTAATTACAAATACATGAACCCAAAAGGAAGTAACCTAAAGTCAACTGGCAATTTCCACTTTAATAATGTTACAGGCAGTGTTCAGGGTGATCTTTCAGGTGCTCAGAATACGTCTAATAACAGTAAATTAAATGTTGGGAACTACACATCTTTACAAGGAGAAGATCTCCATGTGTGTAGACCAGATGTTTGCAATGCAATTGGTACTGAGCAATCGGAATATACCCAGGAGATGTTGTTAGCTAACCCTACAGACCTTAGAAATATAGTAAGTAGCACTCAAAATTTCATGAACAGAAATGCACTCAGAGGTCTTCCAGAGGTTTCTGAATGGACAGAACTGCCCAAGTGTCAGAAGGCAAATTCAGGAGACGTTGAAGGATATCTTCCAAAAGCCTCAAATCCAGATCTTATTTCAGAAACAGAGAAAGAACAGATTTATATGGCAGACAGTCTGGGTAATGGAAACAGGAATGATAAAACCTTACTTAATTTCTTGAGTGTGAACGATCTGTCAGATGATGAAACCTGGAGAGAGCTGGAAAGGTGCACAAAGTACGGGCCTCACGTATCTCAAGATGACAACAGCAGAATGGTACTGGGTAACAGCAAGAAGGATGATTTTCAGAGAAGTCTTTGTTCATCCATCAGTGCAGATACTGAATGTAGACTTCCAGAAGAATTGGTTAGTCAGTGTGGTGACACGCTACAGTTTGAAGATAATGGATACAGTCAGCAACCTCTACAGGACTACACTGATGTACGTAACAGGCTATCCCTAGAGGACTATCTTCGTATACAAGGCAGGCCATCCTTGGAGGATTGTACTGATCTGAGGAGTAAATTGTGTGTAGAGGACAGTGGAGGTACACACTGCAGGCCTTCATTGGGTAGCAATACCGTTATACGTGATGGATCACCCATGGGGGACAGTAGCAGCACAGCAGAAGAAAGCGATGTTACGTTCAACAAGTTACTGCTGTGTGACAGTAGTTCTGACTCTTCGGTAGAAGGAGGTGATGGCATCTCACAGTTTGAAAGTAACTGCTTGCAGCAGGAACATGGTGAGATAGCCTCTGAAGATGACAGCTCTCCGTTTGATGATGATGATGATGTCTATGAAACACCTCAGGTTGATGATGATGATGACAGTGATGTCTATGATAGTTCACCAATTGATGATGATGATTCCTATGAGACTCCTCAAGGTGATGATGGTTTTGATGCCTTGCAGTTGAGGGATGATGATGCACCAGAGCCAGAATTGTCTGGAGCATCAGTTCCGTTAGGTTTTCTAGAGGAGAGAGGTGGTCTAATAACCCCGAGAGAAGAAACCAGCTCTTTTCAAGAACTTGCAGCTCATGTTGGAGGGAGTGTCCGTGTCGATCTGACGGGTCTACCTGAGAGTCTAAATACAGCTTCTGCAAGTGCTGAAACTGTGGAAAGAAACCCTGAGGAGGAAAGGGAAAGAACGGGGAGCTTTGGTGAGAAGGAGCAAAAATTGCCAGTTACTCCGGAGAGTGAGGGGAGAAAGGAGGGAACCCTTAGTTCTTTACAGAAGACGTATGAAGCAGAAATACGAAATGGAACTGAGGAAGACGAAACAGAAGCAGAAAGTGACTCCTATGAGGATGAATCTGAAGGAACACAGGAAGAGAAGGAGTATGATAGTTATGATGACTCTGACACTGAGTCTGACAGTGACGAAGAATTGGATATTTTTTACTCACACTATCGGTGTATAAACAAAGGTGACCAGCTGTTAATTTCCTTAGGAGACACAGGAAATAGTCATAAAAATAATCAGAATATTGACGACTCTTGCTATTCTTTAAGCCACAAGAGAGGGTATACTTCGCAATCCCAGTCTAGCCGTGAAAATGGAGGACAATCCTCAGGAAGATGTGAATCTGCATCAGGTGTTTCTGAGGAAGGATGTGTTAGTCTTCCATGTACAAATGAAGATGAATATGGGACTTGTGTCAGAAGTAAACACACGTCACAAGATACTACTGAGCCTGTTCAGTCTGAAAATACCTTTGACACTAAATGGACATCCTGTAAGAGTGAAGAAAATAATAAAACACAGCTTGAGGTTCGAAGTTCTGAGCTTCTTGATGACATTGGGACATCTGACATTAGTGTAACAGCCTTCCCAATCACAAAGCAACATGATGATGAAAGTACTCAGACAATTTTGCTTCTCTCAGAATGCTTTATTCATAGTGTGAATAAAACCAGTAGTACCACGCCAACGTTACAGTCAAACAATGGGCAAAGACAGAGAGAAGCCGTATTTGCAGAGGAAAAAGTATTATGTGATATGGCTGGTATGGAGCAAGTAAAGGAACGTTCTTCCCAAATGGACCATAAATTCCTTGCGGATATGCCTTATGCGAGTGATGGTGACAGTTTTCTTAGTGACCAAGTACATACAGTCACCAGTTGGAAGCATGGTCAAGTAGGAAGAGATGATGAGATTCCTACAGAAAATAAAAACAGAGTAAATATTATGGAGGAGTGTGATATCACGGGGCAAAATAAAAGTCCCATTCAGATGGAAAGCCTCGGGGAAATATTTGATGCATCAGTAATGAAAGCTGATAGAGAAACTCCTGTTTCAACTAAAGAACAAGTAAATGTTGATCAAGCTTTGCTTGGCATCGGAGGTAGTGCAAAATCAGATGAATTTAAGAGAGATTTTAACATTTCTGCTTCTTTGAAACAATATATAACAGATATAAAAGAAGGCCACCATTCAGAATTGGATAAAACGCAATCCTTTTGCTTTGAGGACAGGGAAAAAGAGGAAAAAAATATACAGAACAAAAAGGATTTTCTGCTAAATATGGAAGAGATGCATTCAGGTCCATTTAACGCTTACTCTTTCCCACCGGATGATCCAGTGAAAGCAAAGGAAATCAGCACAACTGAAGAAACAGCGAGAGGTATCTGTCGAAATACTGATGACTTTCTTAAGGACTTTTCAGAAATCAAGGGCATCAATGATAGTGAATTTTCCCCAATAAAAGCAGGTGCTTTAGGTGGTGTTGAGGATGCCAAAGAATCGGGGGAAGGGAGTGAAATGCCACCTTCTGGGGGTCGTACCCATACCACTGATGTTTCTTCTCCAGTTGTGAGCAGCACAGGGGCTGACCTGAATTCTGGTCCCCACAAAGAACTTGCGCTGAAAAACACACAGGGAGAAAATTTCATGGCCAGTGAGACTTCTTCACTTGGAAATTATTTCAACAAACAAATATCCATAGAGTCATTACAGAAGGAATTAGGTTCCTGCAAAGATTTTCAAGTAAAAGAAAGTATTTCACAACTGCCAGAAGTGACTGACGCGCTAATGGAAGACTTAAGGAATATATTACAAAGGAAATTGAAAATGGGACATGTTTACTGCAAGCAGGAGGGCGAACCCCTGAGTTATTCTGATACCAAAGTTTTAATGCAAAATTTGCTTAAAATGGTTAGAAGTACACAACTCGGGGGTGACACATCCGGTGAGTCAAATCTCAAGCAAATAAGCAATGCTGTTAGAACTGCATTAACGGTTACCACGGCGTGCCCAGAGTCAAAGGACAGGGATGCTCTTCCACTGCCTTGGCCTGATTGCAAAAGTCCTGATCTTCTTTGTGATATTCTGAAGCAGGAATCCTGCAAGCAAAAGATGGATAATCCAGGTGAAAGGAAGAGCGAGACAGATGTGAAAGCTCCTGGTCCAAAACTTACTACTTCTGAACTTCTGGAGATTTTTCAAATCGCACCTGGAGATGAAAGTCCAAGCAAGTTAGAGGAGCTGATAAGTGGTTTGATTACAAGCTCACGGGTTGCTGATATCACCACAGAATGTGAGGGTAAAGGCAAAGTAGATGGGCTTTGTACTCTTTTCTCAACAGAACAATCAGAGTTTGGATCAGAAACTGCTGAAGAGAAGACATTGGCAGGTGACCCAGCCAGTGCTTGGAAAAGTGACCAGGAGCATGGGAAGACACAGAGCTTCTCCAAAGGCTTTACTGAGCCTGTTTTCAAAAGAAGCGAAGCGGTCCTGGAAGACACCCCCACTAACATGGTAAGTAACAACAGGTGGTGTGTGCCGTGTCCTGTGTTAAAGGAATTGCACGAATCCTTCCAAGTGCTGGAGAGAATAATTAAACTGGGAAAACGGTTGAAAAATTAAAGGATAACTTTAAAATAAATTGTAACGAAAGCAAGGACGTTTATTGCTTATTTTCAAGTCTGTCAGTTTGGAAAACCTTTTCTTGTTGTTAAAACTCATTTTCAGGTGGATGGAGTACAGCAATGCTTAAAGTTAACAGGGAAAATGCGAGGACATTTGGCAGTGCTGCAAGATATGAAAAGCCACCTAGATAACCAGCAGCCTGTTAGTAACAACCTGGAACTACTAAAAGATGAACTGGAACAACTAGAGGTAAGTAAAGTGTTCTTTATGCTTGTACTTCGGTGGAGCTTGCTAGGAAAAGCCCTTAGATAAAAAAAAAAAAAAGAGAGAGATTTCAAATATAATTAAAGAAATTCAGGTTTAAATGTCTTCCTTGCCCAGTAGCTTAATGCATTTTATATATATTCTCTTTGTAGTCATTTGAATCAAGACTGGCTACCTTTGCAGTTATCCTTAAAAAGGACATGAAGTTGACAGAAGAGTTCTTAAAGTTTTGTCACAGGGATATTCCTGAAGAGAAGCTTCAAGAGTTGAAGCTAAGCTATGACTGCTCGCAGGAAGCGTTTGTGGTGGTCTGTGATACCTCTTCAAAACGAGCAAAGCAAATTGTCTGTGCTGTTGACTCAGAAATGGTATGTCTTCATCAGTGTACACTTTAACCTTGGTTTTCTTCAAGATAACTTAGCTAAAAAGAAGGTTTGGTTCTGCTTTATTTTATGTTCTATTAACATAAAAATACATCCATCATTCTATTTAATGGGATAGAAGATGTGATTAGACTCCAGGAGCATAAATAAGTATATAATTTCCCTTTCTAGTCTAAGCTTGGAGCGGTACACCAGCAACTTTTAACCAAACTGCAGAGATTTTCAGACTGGATCACAGAAAACAGTAAAATGGTGAATGACTTCATAATGAATACTGATGATATAGAAGAGATGAAAAAAAGTTTACAGATACTTAAAGTAAGTATCCTTTATGGCAGGTGTCAGTGCTTCTGACAAATGTTATTACTTACTATGAATTATTATGTAGGCTTTGTAAACCTGCTGATTAACCTCTATTGCTTAAACAGACAGCTAGAACTAATTACTTAGGAAGACAACTACTTCATAATCCAGTAAAAAAAACCTTGTTGATTTGCTTTTTATCTTGAAAAAAGATAGATTTTGGCTCACAAAGGAAGTTATTGGTTCTGCCTATATTTGTTGCAATAAAGCTGAGCCCTTTTGGAAATGTAATTTATTATATAAATATTTCAGTAATTAAAAGTGGATTTTTATGCATAAGATCCAAAATCTTTACTGAAGTTTAAGCCTCTTCATTACACACTCTGTGAAATGAGTCACGAAAAACAAATCAGATCCAGTTTTCTGTGAAGTTCCTGCAGGTCTCTATGTATGAATGATAGAAATGACATGTTTTTACTGTGCTTTAACAGGGTTCCAGTATGCATGGTAACGTTACAGTGCTTGTACAGTGTATAGCTATGGGCAGAATTTGCCACACTGCTGAAAATGGGGCAACTCTTCCAGAGTTGAAGCCAGTTTTCAGATATCCATGAGAGAGCCAAGAGATAGAGATGTTCAAGGTCATCTATTTATTGCTTGGACACGGATGTCCCAGTGGCAAACCGTGCACAAATTCAAATGTCCTATCTGAATGTGTCAGCCATTCGTGATTCTGACAGAGAGTTTTGATTTACTGTGGCTAAACTGGCTCCCAAAAGCACTTTGGGATAGGAGCTAAATACAGAGGGCGGTGATATTTGTGTTTTATTTGTACTGAAGTTGTCTTCCTTGCTAGTCGTTTCCTTCTCTCCATTTACAGAGCAGTGCTGCGGAGCTCGCCGGTGAAAAATTGCAACTGGAGTCCGCTGCGTTGGATGTTCAGTTTTTCATTTCTGAACACGCCCAAGATCTTTCTCCCAACCAGAGCAAACAGCTGCTGAGGCTCTTAAATGCCACCCAGAAATCTTTTCAGGAAGCACAGGAAGCAATAACCTCTCGGGTGGCAAGTTTAGAGACTCGGTTACAGGCAGCGCAAGAGCTGGGTGATCAGAAGGTTTGCCTTTCCCTGGGAATGTGTGCTGAGGGGGGGGGTGTCTATGGATGAGGAATTTTCATGCCAGCATGCACTATGAAATGTATTCCTCTCTTCTTGGGTTTACTACAGCTACACTCGTAGTTCTACAAAGTTGGTATTGATCAGGTTTGGTGAATTGTAATTTTTGGCTTTCCTTGGTACGGTCGTAGAAACAAGATATTAAATTTGGGACAGATAGAGTTCAGAGCATGAGAATCTGGACAGCCTGAGGTGAGCGGGTCTGCTCGTTCTAGCAATGAGAGAAATTTTACATGAGGTTTCTCCCAGGTGGTGTTTGTTTAGCAGCTGTATCAGTAAAGCTGTGAGCTCTTCTGGCTTCAGCTGTATAGACCAATGACTCTGCTATCGCACCGTTGCTCATCACTTCTGTCCTGCTGAAGACTTCTCCTCTGGTTTGCCAGGTCTGCTTATGTGACCTTTTTTCTAGGTCTTTGTAGTCAAAGAACCAGATGTGTTTAAATCCATGTTAGTTTGGCTTGTTTTGACCGAGACAAGTAAGAGGGACAAGCATGTGAGTAAGTCAGCTAAAATATTTGCAATTTTAGGCATGGGCACTGGGAAAGCTATGAGTCAAGTTGGGACAGTTACCTCTTCAGGTGACCTGCCTGCAGTTGGCAAGCATAAGCAAACTTTGTTGAGTCTTTTGGGAGTCAAAGATGCTGATGAGTCCTTTGGGAATCAGAGATGCTGGTGAGATGCTGCAGTGTAACCGCATCTCCTCTTCTCTCATAGAAGAGCTGTTAAGACTCAGAATCACCACCTCAGTGCCCAGTTTATGCACAATGAAAGGTGTTTTAGCATTCTGAGGACTTGGTAGTATTTTGCCATTTTAAGAACATTTGTTTCCACCATACTTTGTGAAAGAAACATAAAACTGAGTAAAGGAAAGGCACAGATAACTTTTCTAGGACTCGGTAACTGTAACAAGCTTGCATGTTTTGTTCTTTTCTGCTGCTTAAAAAGTCCACGTTTTCTACTCAGGTAACATGTATTGCATACCAAAAAGAGCTAACTCGCAATCACAACTAACCTCTGTTTTGATATCCTTTTTTCAGAATTAATAGTGTTTCTCACAGGTTTCAAGCCGTTCCGAGACTGGATTTTCACTCCTGCTGTTTGGAGATTCCATCTTTCACCTGTGTGCATGGCCAGACTCCTAGCCGGCAATTCCATCAAACATGGTCTCTCTTACTTACAAAAGAGGTTTCCTTACAATTTGAGGTTGATCCATAACTTCTGTACATTCATCTTGCTCTGTGTACCACTGCTATCATGTTTACAGCATACTTTACAAGGATTGCTTTGCAATATTGATACGGGAGGGTAATTTCTAGTTAAGTGTCTGGTAGCTCCTGAAGCGAGGATGGTTTCGTTTCATTGTTGGGTTGTATTTGGCTCCGATATAGGACGTGGCTGAACGGCAGCAGGAATGCAAAGAGAAGCTGCAGGAAATCTGTGATTTGCTTACCCAGACCGAAAATCGACTCATCGGACAGCAAGAGTCTCTTGTTATCGTAGACAGCAAGGCTGAGCTAGAACAATACCAGACCAAACAGGAGGTACGCGCCATTCCCCTCGGAGAAGCTAAAGAAGACCGAGTGCAGAAGGGAATGACTAGACTCTCTGGTTGAATAACAAGGCTGTCATGGGAGAGGGGAGGGTAAAACAGATTTGTTTGACCTACCAAAAGTAAAGGCTTAATTTACACTGAATACACTGCGTTATGTGCCCGTGGGAGGAGAGACACGGTGGAGCTGGGAGACAGTAGAATAAGGGGTAGGCACTGGGACTTCAAGAAGCATTCTTGGAGCAGGCATGAAACTTGCTGTGTATTAGCTTAAGGTTGTTCCTGTCGGGTGTGATAAAATCATGCTCATTGATTACTCTAAAATCATTTAACCAGCTTTTGGACTGGTAGCAGGTAGTGCTTACTTCTGTTCACAGTATTTTGAAGAATTTTGCTGCAAGGCTTGCTCTTGCCTGAGGCTTTCCATTGCCTCACTCTTGCTTTGGTTTGAATTTTGGGTTTTTTTTTCTGGTGCTGCCTGCCATCTCCTTGGCAGCCTCACGTAACAGCCCTTTCAGTTTGCTTGCTTTCCTCTTGAGCCCCTGCTTTTCAGCCTTGTCCTGTCACCTATAAGCTTTTACTCTGTGCTGACGGATGCTAAATGAGTTTATGATAGGTGAAGGACTGAATGACTCTTCTTCCTCCTCCTAGTAGTAGTTTACTGTACTATAGAGCTCCAAATCCAGTTTTATTATTTATAAAGGCAGAAATGTCCTTATTGACCTTGCCTTGCTTTACTTAACTTCAAAGTAACACATCTAGTTTGTCAAAGTTTTCCTTATAGTGAGTGGAAAGATAGAGACACCCCTGAGGTGCCTCTTGCTATTGCTTACCTGTCTTAAAAATTTATGGCCTTAAATGGAACCTAAATGGGAGTGAAGAACAGATACAACATCTGCTTTGGTTTTTGTTTTTGGTTTTTTTTTTCCATCAGCTATTTGTGACTGCCAAGCAGATTACTTGTTATTTGCTGACTGATTTCTTGTAGGCACCATGTTTCAGGAGGGAAATGGGGGTTTAAAAAGTCCCTTCTAGATGGAGTCAGAGCTTTCATCCTCAGTGAGCTGCTTGGAAGGGAGCACAGAGATCTTTTTCAGAGGAGAATTTTGTCTTAATACGATGTCCCCAGCAAAATCTTTCTCACATACCTGCCGAAGTGTTAAAACAAGCTGCAGTTTTAGCTGCCAAACTATAATCTGTAATTGCTGACAAATCTGTAGTCTAGAGTGAGAATCAAATGATCTGGTGAATAACTGGCTTAGTTCTATTTGCTTTCTTTTTTCTCCAAAGGAGATACAGAAAGACATGAGAATGAGTGCCCAGACACTGGCAGAGATTGTGAAAAACACTGAAACCTTCTTGAAAGAGAATGGAGAGAAATTATCACAAGAAGACAAGACTGTTCTTGAACAGAAACTGAATGAAGCTAAGACAAAGTGTTTGCTCCTTAGCCAGAAGGCAGAAGAGTCCAAAAAGGAACTGGATAAAGCTATGACAACAGCAATTAAGCAGGAAACAGAAAAGGTTTTTAGGCAACCCTTTTATACCTTTATTCAAACTTCTAATGTGTCTTACAGGATTAGTCTCACAACTTATTATTGATACCCTATGGAGAGATTAAAATCATATTTAATTTGGGTAACTACAAAGTAAACAGCAGTGTATATGTAAGTCAAAAATGTTTAATGTTAATGTATTTTAAATGGTCTGTTTGCATATAGTATTTTGTAGTGCCTGAAGATTTCTAAACTGAAACTGTGAAATTTCACTGTAGGTCGCAGCCATAGAACAGCTGGAAGAAAGTAAAAATACAATAGAAAACCTCTTGGATTGGTTATCAAATGTGGATAAAGAAGCGGAGCACAGCCGGAAGTTTAAGGAAGTGATAGAACAGAACGGAACCCACTTTGAAGAGGGAGATGGGAAGTCTTTGGAAGGAGAGGAGGATGATGTCAATGGTAACCTGCTGGAAATTCAGCAAGGCATTGAAACTGAGGTGGATGGACTAGTAAAAAGCACAGAAGATAATCTGAACCAGCAGTATCAGAAAGTCAAGGTACTGTTACTGAGTTTATTCGACATTTAGGTGCTAAGCGTGTCAGTCCCTATAAAATGTGAGTGAATTCAATCTCATCCTTTCTGTCATTGACTTTGGACCAGGCGCTACGGAGTTAGTGATAGACAGTGGTAGGAATTTCAGTAGTTAGAATCCATTGCAAATTTGTCACTTTTTTGCTGTTTAAGGAAAAAAAAAAATAAGAAAACCCCCATACTCTACAAGATAAATATTAAGAATCCAGATGGTGAGCCTATTCTTAATTCTTATAGTGATAAATTAATGCAGGTAAATAAAATGCAAAAAGCAGCAACATAAATTCATACCCTTTATATGACTTTTTCCAAAGTCTCTGTAAATAGCCAAATGATTCAACCCCCAGCAGTTCCCTGTGAACATGGATTACAAACATCTGCAAATGATAGTTTGCTGAAATTATAGTCTTTTTTCTCTATAACCGTAACACATGGGCAAAGCACTATTTGAAGGCTTTCAGAAGGATGAGTTGCATAAAACCACAGCACAGCATTTTAGAAATAGATTTTTCCAGGTAAGATAATTTTTATCATTTAAAATAATAAGAGCTTTTATGACTTTTGTTGACTTACAGTTGGGCAACCAAAAACTTTCAGCTATGGTTTGGTGGACATGTTGATGAAAATGATTATGCCAATAGCCGGTATTATTTTGCATTTCCTTTATTATTATTTTTTTAAAAAAAATCCCAACCTAAGAAAATTAAATAATTTAGGTTTTACTTCCACATCTTTGACAGTTCTTTTCTGCACCTAATGCCTCCACGATAATTGCCCACTGTTCTCGTGGAAGAAAAGCATACCAGTCTGTTTTACGTAGCTATTTTTCATGGGAATAAAAGATCTTCAAGAATGGAGATTTTTTGGAAAGAATTTATCCAAAATACAGTTTTGAATTGGCATACAGTTCTAGTTCCTGCGACTTACTGTTATTTTTTTATGAGATTGAAACAATTGAAATGTGCAGATTGTGCCTCAGTTTTTAAAGTTGAATGGACCTGTTTTATGTCCAAGTATATTTGATAAGAATCCCTGCTCTTGAAACTGAAAAATGAAATGAAAAAAAAAAGAGGATAATAATGTTTGTTCGTTAAATATAAGAAGAAAGTGTCTGTATTTTTAATGTTTGATGCTTTCACTCCTTTTGGTCTGTTTGTCTGAAATGGTGGCTACGATATATGTACAAGGAAATGGAACAATTTTGCTTTGGAAAGTTGCCTACCTTTGAATGCTTTATTTGAAAAATCCTATTGTGAGACAAGAGATAAAATTTCAATTACACTAAGCACACTATCCTAAATGTTAAGTAATAAGCAAATAATTTTTAGGAAAAAAAATTGAAAGAGATTGATAATATCTAGCTTTACTATAGAGAGTACTTCTTTTAGAAGTACAGGGTAATGTTTGTGTGAGAGATACATATCCTAGTATTTCAGAGTTCCAGGGGTATTTGAAGCTTCCCTTTTGGTCATGGCCTGTATAAGTGCCTAAAATTACATTGGATGTTGTGTAAAATTTTGAAAGTGCACAGAAATATGACGACGAGGAGTCATGCTCTCACTTAAATTATTCACAAAACATTTTTTAATAAATAATATGAAAATTAGAAAAGTTTTTTATCTTTTTGATAGCCTTTGTTTTACTTATTGTTTCTGGGCAGAATTCAGTAGAGGTTTGAAGACAGTAATGGTCTAATTGGAACCATCTGAGAAGGTGCTGGCGATAATTTTATTTTATTTTATTTTATTTTTTGGTAGGCTCAACATGAGAAAATTATTTCCCAGCAGCAGGCTGTCATAATAGCAACCCAGTCTGCTCAGGCACTGCTGGAGAAGCAAGGCCACTACCTGTCCCCAGAAGAAAAAGACAAGATGCAAAGGAACATGAAAGAGCTGAAGGCTCAGTACGAGACCGCTTTAGCCGAATCGGAACGGAAAATGAAGTTGACTCGTTCTCTAAGAGAAGAACTTGAGAAATTTGATGCAGACTATGGTGAATTTGAAACCTGGCTGCAGCAGGCAGAACAAGAACTGGACAATTTGGAAGCAGGTGCTTCTGACTTCGGTGGTGTTATGGTCAAACTGAAACGGCAGAAGAGTTTTTCAGAAGACGTTATATCTCACAAAGGTGATTTACGGTATATTACGATTTCTGGACAAAGAGTTTTAGATGCTGCAAGGTCATGTAGCAAAAGAGATGGTGTGAAGGTTGACAAAGATGGGATTGATACTTCGGCGACGTATGCTGAAGTGCAAAATAAACTGGATGTCGCTTCAAATCGTTTCAAATCTCTCTATACGAAGGTAAGTTTTATTACTGAGTAGTGTGATAATTGATTTGACAGTTGGTATAAAAAAGGGGTTAGCTGATAAAACAAATACTGTGGGAAGTTGTAAATGCTTTGCTTCTTAAAGTTAGAACAAGATGCTTTTCTGGAAAATCTGCTCAAGTGCCAGACTGTTTAAGTCTGTGTTATGAGGGAGAAATCAGACCAGATTTCCACATTGATCTTTCCAGCCTTAACAGACTCTTTTGTGACACCACATGATGCTTCAGTAACGTTTTGGGGTGGAAAAAAGTTGTAATATTTCTAGATGGATAATATTTCTTTATGTTCCTTGGGATATTTCCCACAACTGCTCATTTACTTGGCTTCTTACTAATAAAATGAGTATATAGAAAGAGAGAGACTATGCCAAGATTAATATTCAAGATTTCAGTTGGACTTGTATCGTGAAGTACTTTGTCCCCAATGTGACCTTTGATGATAGCACTAGGCATGCAAGCGTTGTTCAATATTGTTAATATTCTGGAATTGTAAACTTTTGAGGAAATTATTAATTGAATCATTTAGGAGCTGCTGCTCAGTATCCTTTGACTATGCCCTTGTATAATTTTTTAAGACCATAGATTCAGCCTCCTTAGTAGAGCCTCAGTGTCCACTGATACGGTGTTGCCCTGCAGCAGTTGCCACCTTTGGGGATTTTAATTTCTTTAATGTTTTCTTGCTCAGAAATTCTATAAAGCCATGTATTTGATTGCTTGATTACAAACCCATTGTAAGCCCTGTTCTCTGAAACAGTTTGTGAAGAAGATTCTCCATTCACAGAAGCTCATTTTCATTTTCCTGCTTAACTTGCATGAACAGTGAAGCTAAAAGCTTGTATGAACAAGTTAAATTTCCCCCTGTGGATTTATGGGGTTAGTTTGAGTGTGAATATAAAGATTTCATCACAAAACCTTCAGAACATTTATGCAATTTTTTTAATGCACATAAAAATCCTATGCCAGCAGCTTTATTAGAGGTCTCAGATCTGTCCACTTGGCAAATTCTATCCTTCCCATATATACATTTAACACAGTCGTAATAGACATGATTTAAGTATTGGACCGAAAATATGGACCATAAAACCCAACACAAAGTAGACTTTTCTTATTAAACCAAGTCTTAAAGGCCAGACTTTGAAAGCTGAGATCTTCCAAGCTGTAAATGGGTTTGTTGTGACCTTTTTGCCTTTTGTAAAACTTCCTGCTTTTAATAAGTATTCGTATGCTTTTATTGTGTTTTTTAATATAGATTCACACACACGCATATGAGTTTATGAGTTTTATGTTGAAGACAGTTCTTAGTTAAGTGGTTACCTAAATGAATGCATTCTGTGTTTGCCCACCAGATGGAGACCAAGTACTAAATGTAAATATTAAATACAGTGTGAATGTCTTGCAGTGTAAATACAAATGTAAATTAAATACAGGGTATGGAAGGTTCAGAGGATAAATATTTACAGTAACTGTTTATAAATATTATGATGATACAATCAGATTTTGCTTGTGAAGCCATCTCCAAAAAGTCTGAAGGAGTTCCACTGACCTTTTTACGTGGCAATTCACTATATACATTTTGGGGTGTGCTAACATATAGGACTGATAGGATCTTGGTAAGATGACGTTCTTAAATGACCAAAGCAAAGCATACATGCCATACCAAGCCATGTCACTTTGGATTCACTATGCAGATAAAGTATTTTTGAAAGCAGTAATCTGCTGTCTCTATTTTAATGAACATACATGTATTTTCTGATTATTCTTTTTTTTGAAAATTTCTACCTTCCGCTGGCTACGTTTTTGGTGTCAGAGTTCTGATAAAGAATCTTTATGTTGAAGGATCAAAAAGTATTCCTGCAGCTTTTCCTATTCTAGCACGATGGGTTAGATTCCAGTTTCCCAACTGCATGAGGGAATTGCTCCTAAACACACTTGAGGAGCACCAACTGGGAGGAACTGGCCAGCCTGGCCATCTGTTGTGCCTCGGCTCAGAAATCGGATGGGTGGTAGAATGATGACAGGAAAAAGTCACATTTTTTGGGAAGGGAAATATAACCTTGAGCCTGGTACAACCTTATTGCTCTCTCCAACTCCCTGAAAGGAGGGTGTAGAGAGGTGGGGGTCAGTCTCTTCTCCCAAGTCACAGGTGACAGAACAAGAGGAAATGGCCTCAAGTTGTGCCACTGGAGGTTCAGGTTGGATATTAGAAAAAATTTTTACACTGAAAGGGTTATTAAGCCTTGGAATGGGCTGCCCAGGGAAGTGGTTGGGGCACCATCCCTGGAGGTGTTCAAAAGATGGGTTGACATAGAGCTTAGTGACATGGTTTAGTGATGGTTTTTTATCAGAGTTAGGTTGATGGTTGGACTACGTGATCTTGAAGGTCCCTTCCAATCTGGATGATTCTGTGACACCCAGTGCACAGTTTAACACCTCAGTATTTGCTTGTTTGTTTTCTAATCTTTTAGTGTAGCATCCTTGGAAATAACCTTAAAGACCTGGTGGATAAATACCAGCATTATGAAGATGCCTCATCTGGACTTTTGTCAGGTCTCCAGGCCTCTGAAGTAGCTGTGAACAAACAACTATCGGAGCCAATTGCAGCGGATCCCCAAAATCTCCAAAGACAACTAGAAGAAACAAAGGTGAAAAGCTTTAAAAAGCAGAAATGCTTTCGTCCTGATTTTGGTGTGAAAAACAGGCTCATCTCATGTAATCCGTGAGGCTGCAGGCCAAATTCTTACCTTACAAGTGGCCATACAACTTTTATAGTTCTGAAATTCAGCTGTCCAGAGGGTTATCTGAAAAGCACCAAGGCGAAAAAAAAAAAAATTAATGGGGGGCTGAGCTGCCATTAGCAGTGGGGAAAGCAAGATGTGTTTTGTATCACTTGGCAAATGAGAGGGTGAAATCTGGAAAGGTTCTGAACCTGGCAAGGATTCAGTGACTGCAGTTAGCTATCGAGCAGGGCTTGGGACCGAGCTCCTGATAGAGAAGACATTGGTGTTTGTTGTCTGTGACTCTTGGTTTTTTCTGTTGACATTTGCGTGTCACTGCGTTATGAGAAGGGTCATACTGGCCACACAGCGCGGTGGGACTGGTCTGTGTGCCTGCTTTGGTGTAGCCAGTACTACGTGCCCTGCAGAGATTGAATGTAATGTAATTTGCACTGCAAAGAAAAATGACATTTTGATGGGTTTATTTATTTATTTATTTATTTTTCCCCCACCCTGAGGGAGTAACCCACAACTTTATGTAAATCCTAGTAGAGGCAAGACAGGTTATGATGGAGCTTGTGAAGGTAAAACTCCAGTTAATTGCATAAAATGTAGGTTTACAGAAGGCTTTAGGAACCTAGGTGTAAAGTGAGTTATAGAAAGTTTCATACAGTCTCTAGTCTTTGAACTGACACATTTTCCTAAATGTATTCAATCATCTATACTATAATTAAAAGGCAAGATTATTTATTTTTCAATGAACAAGGCATTTCCCGTCTCTTGTCTGCGCTGTGTGGAGTCTCCACGAGGGTCTGAGGTGTTTCTCATGACAAATGACAGTCAGTGGCTCTTGGCAGCAGTGCCTTGTAAGACAACAAAATTAAAAGTGTGAATTTTTGAACTCTTAACAGTGGAATGATTTAGGTAGGTTGGTGCTTCCAGCTACTAGAAGAACAGGAATAACACCAATTACAATTTGAAGCTTCATTTAAACTTTTTGTTCCTTATGCCAAAACGAATTACATCCTGTATAATGCCAATTTTCATGGAAGTGATACAAAAGGAGTGAGTGCTGGGGTTCTTTTATGAAACGCCCACATGGATTATTTGCCACACAAAAGAGCACTCGATGAATATGAGCTGGGAAGAAGGGAGAGGGTACAAAGTGTCAAAAGATTCAAAGGGAGAGAAAAACCAGGAGGCTGAAGAAAGCAAGGCAATTAATGAAAGCAAAACAAAGAACATTTCTGAAGAAGTCAGATGTTGCAAGTTAAAGCTGTCCCTTGTAGCCAACACATGCAGCTGATAATCCAGCTAGACACAGACCTTGGCAGCATGGTGGGGTCTAATCTTTTTAGGGGGATTAACTGTTCTTCAGAATATTCTTCAATGCCTCTGGCATCAGCTTGGTTGCTTTCTGTTGGTATATAAGGTTTTCTTGTATGTCTTTTTATTTTTCCTTGAGTTTTTTGATTGGTTTGTTGGTTTTGTTGTTTTTTGTGGTTTTTTTTTTTTACAAGTAGAGTATATTTCTCTAGTGTAAGGAAAAGTTTCTCTTTGGGTTTATCTGAGTTTCATGGTGTCGAGTGGGTCAGCGAGACATCCTGTGTTCTGGCGTATCGTTGTGCTTGGGATCCCAGTGCTGAATGCTGACAGGACTTCTTTGTCCCAGCAGGGCAGAGAGCACTGCCTTTTGAGTCATGTGTTTATTGAGTTAGTGTATCAAAAAATAAAGGAGAAGTCCCTTCATTTTGGACTTATATAGATTATATACACTAGCACAGAGGCCTGAAATAACCTAAAGACTGATCACTCTAAAGTACTTTTATACACTGGAGACAGAAAGCCATTTTCAGAAGTCAGTACAGCCTTCCTGTTTTTTTTCTGTTGATTCCGGAGCGAGTCATGGTTGGGCTAGTTCCTAAACCCGTGTTCCCTGGTTAAATGGACAAACTCAGGCAAAATGCAGTGACGCTGGCTCCAGGAGGTTCCTAAACTGTGAAGGCAATCACCCTGTTTTAAGCTATTCCTGTTTATGCTACGATTCCAGCCTGAGCCTTTGTCAATATGACCGATGGTGAATGTGTAACTACTGGTGATGGATGGCTGTGTGGTTTTCCCCCTGAATTGTTCTCCGATGCTGAGTTGAAAAATATGTTTGTTTTTCTTTTTGGTAAAAAAAATAATCAAAAAACATGTTTTGAAGTTACATGCAAGAGATCAATTCAGTCAGAGAAGAACTGTAAAAGAGAAGATAAAAAAGATGGTGAATAAACTAAAACAAAGGCCAGAAGGTCAACAGCAGTCATAGACACTGGTGAAGATTTTTCTTAAGGAGGGGTCACAAATTGAGTTAGTTTATTCCCAGCACTAAGTTCAGGTTCTGTGGGCTGTCTCAAGCCTTGCATGTGTAACTATGAGCTGTATTGAAAAGTATAACTCATAATTGTGGAATTTTCCAGGTTCTTCAGGGACAAGTGTCTAACCACCAAATTGCTGTAGAAAAACTGAAAAAAGCTGCTGAAGTGTTACTGGATACAAGGGGAGAGTTGACACCAGACAAAGATGAGATTCAGAAAACACTGGGTAAAATGTTTACTTTTCCTAAAACCTCTTTTTACCATTTGTTTCTGCATGCAGGTACTGGAAGAGACAAAATTCAGAGTTTCCACATTCCTATGTTACTGTTGAGTCCATGTTCTGTTGAGTCATAAGCCATTGCAACACAGTGACTTCACTGGTGGTCTGTCTCCTACGTTGATCCATATGCTCTTTGCTTAAAAGCTGTCCTTTTTTTTTTTTTTTTCCCCAGAAATGGGAGTTAAATTTAATTTTCATGTTGCAGATAGGCAATGCCAAACAGTGATTTGCTGAGGATCATAAATTCTCCAGTAAGAAGGAGCAGATTGAGGTTCAAGGAATATGGTTCCAACTGTCTGTTTCCAAGCAATTATTTGAAGTTTGCTCAGCCAAGGAATTATTTCCTTCTGACTTCAAGAAACTGTCTGTGATGGGTTGACCTTGGCTGGCTGCTGGATGCTCACCTATCTGACCTCTCTCCCCCCTTGCCCAACAGGATGAGGGTAGAAAACAAGATGGAAAAGCCCATGGGTTGAGATAAAGGCTGAGAGATCCACTTACCAACTGCTGTCATGGGCAAAACAGACTTGACTTGGGGAAAATTAAATTTCATTTATTGGCAAATAAAATAGGTTTTGATACTGAGAAACAAAGACAAATTAAAGCAGCATCTTCCTCCCACCCTGCTCTTTTCACAGGCTCACCGTTACTCGTGCCTCCTCCCTGCCAAGCAGTGCAGGGTGGATGGGGAATGGGTGGTCGTGGTCAGTCCATAACAGCTCCTCTCTGCTGCTGCTTCCTCTTCATGCTTTTAACCCTGCTCCACCGTGGGTCCTCTCCACAGGCTGAAATCTTTCAGGATAGTCTTGCTCTCTACAGGCACTATACCTTCAGGAAACATTCACCTCCTCCAGCATGGGGTCCTCCACGTGCTGCAGTGTGGTTGTCTGCTCCAGGCTTCAAGGGAAGCTGTGCTCCTACACCTGTAACACCTCTTTCCCCTCTTTCTTCTTTGACCTTGATTTCTGCAGGGCTGTTTTTCACACTTGGTTTTCCCTCACTTCTGGTCCCGGGCAATATTTTTCCCATCTCTTAAATACATTTTCCCAGAGGCACTGCCAACTTGGCTGAGGAGCTCAGCTGTGCCCTGTGGTGGATCAGTTGGAGCTGTCTGGAATCCTGTGTCTTCTCACCTTGCCACTACCAAAACCTTACCACCTACACCCAGTACTGGTTCCTATCAGTTGTGAGAAGTAGCACAGCATGACATTGACCACTGTCTGAAGTTTGAAGAGTCTCTGTGTGCATCACACAGCTGTCTCTTGGAATCCCTTAAGGAACTTGCGGAGCAACAAAATAAAACAACTGTGGGCTTGCCCCTTTGGAGTTGGTGGTGAAACTCCACGGGAGGTACTTGAAACTTGTAACTTCCAGAGGCTTATCTGGAAAGCGTTAAAGGTCTACAGAACCATCTGGAAGAACCTTTCAGCTCTAACAGTAATATTAGAGGCATAATTGTAGAAGAGGTGTCTTAATACTCTGCTATTTTCTCTCTTGGGAACAGTCAACAGCTGCCATAAGCTAGAGCTGCATGGGAACCAGCTTCTAAAAGCTGAGGAGCACAGCTGTAAGCTGCTCCCCTGTCCCCGTGGGCTCCATGGCTGTATCTGGAGATTTTGATCTTTGCTTGTGTGTTTTTACTGAATAAAGCTGATGGTTTTGCTTTGTTCTGATGTAGGCAATTTTTGACTCGTACTTCCCTAGGGAGAACTGGTAAAATGAGTTAAAAGCTTAGTTTGGCTAAAGGAAAAAATTGAAATACCTTTTTTTCTTTATCAGATGATATTGTGGAGAGGTATGACAATTTATCCAAGTCTGTCAATGAAAGGAATGAGAAGCTCCAAATAACTCTGACGCGATCCCTGAGCGTGCAGGATGGTTTGGATGAAATGCTGGATTGGATGGAAGGAGTTGAAAAGAGCCTTGAAGAACAAGATCAAGTGCCTTTGAATTCTGCTGCTATTCAGGACATTATTAGTAAAAGCATTGTAAGTACCGTTCTCTGAAAGAAGAATTATTTGATAATTCAGATTTCAAGAAAGAATGAAAAAAAAAACACTTTAGTTTGGCACTTTTAATGGATGCAAATTACTTTATAAAGAGGAGTATTGCACATAAGGACTTTTATAGCTAAAGTAGATAGAGCTACAGTGATGGTCCAACTGTACTGATTTGTTGCTTGGACCAGTTTCACCACTTAAAATTCAGTTATAAGCAATACAAAGTAGTTCTTGCTTGTTTCAGGTGCTAGAACAAGACATTGCAGGTCGCCAAAGCAGTATAAACGCTATGAATGAAAAAGTGAAGAAGTTCATGGAAACGGCAGATCCGTCCACGGCATCCACACTGCAAGCTAAAATGAGTGAACTTGCAGGACGGTTTTCTGAAGCAAGTAACAAGCATAAAGAGAAGCTTATTAAAATAGAGGACTTGAAGACTAAAGTGGAGTTATTTGAAGGTCTGTCAGAAAAACTTCAGTCATTTCTAGATGAGAAAAACCAGGCACTCGGTGAGACGGAGGCACCAAGAAAGGATGTTAGTGAAGTGTCCCAGTATATGCAGGTACTGTATATTTCTATAAATTGTGCATTTCTAGTCCAGCTCATCTAAATGATTGAACAATAAATAAGGCATGCTTGTTTCCCAACTTTGGTTGGTTAGCTAAAATCAAGAATTTAATTTTGAACAAGTGATTCTGAAGTCTGATACAAGGAATGCAATTCTGTTTTGCAGGAAGCTAGTGTAGAGTTGGCAAAACGTAAGAAGGATCTGGAAGTGTTGCAGCAGCTTCTTGAAGAACTTTCATTCCATGCTCTACCTGGAGACAAAGCGTTGGTATTAGAAAAAGTAAATGCTTTATCAAAAAAATTCAGAGAGGTAGAAGAGACTGTGAAGGAAAAGTAAGTTGAATAATTAAAGTGTTTCTGCCTTTCCTAATAATGCAGCGTGAATGCTGTGATGGCTGTTAGCCTCTTGCATGCAATCTCAAAGGGTTGCAGTTCATCACAGAGTATGGAGGGGGGTTTATTTCTTACAAAAAAAGAGATTCTGTTTGGAAATGCCTCTAGTTACTTTGTCTGGTTCAAGAGCTCTAATGTTGCCTGTAAAGATAAGTTTAAATTTTGTGACATTCATGGGACTCTTGTTAGTTCTAAGAGAACCATACTTCTCCCCTTCTCTGATAGAATATAAATTGCTGATTTTGCAAATTTCTATAGAGTGCTGTTTAGAATCGGGCTGCAAAGGAAAACTAGAGAAATTATTACAGCTTCTATGTAAGTTACCTGTATACCAAGAGTAAATTTTCCACATTCTGCTCATATCCATAAAATTAGGTTTTGCGACTCTTTGAATTTAGGAATAGCAATACCAGATTGATAATATCTGTTGGTTTAATTATCAGATGGAATACGGAGATTGAGTGTTCAATTTCTTTTTTGTCTTTAATTGTATAGAGAGGAGGATGTATCATCTTGTCAGAAACAAATGGATGCTTTTGAGCTCCTTGTGGAATCATTAAAGAAATGGATAAAAGAGACAACAGAACGAATTCCAGCAGCGCAACCCTCTCTGAATACAGAGGAGTTAAAGAAACCTTTGGAAGATACATTGGTAAGACATTGTAGATGAGAAGTGAAATATGGCTGAAGGAAATGGGGCATCTATTAGTAACATCAAAGTACAGACTTAAGGGGTAAGCAATGACAGTTATTGGGATTAGGGGGCTTGCAATCTACATTTACGTTCCCGTTTCCTTTGCATGTTTGGATATACTGCAAGGGGGGTTCCCAAACAGAGAGATTATTCCTTTCTCTACACTAAATCTCTTAAGTCTGAAATGAGTTTTGTAATGAACAAATTACTGTTTTTCTTACCTAGACTTTAAAAGATGAATGGACGTTAAAAGCACCTGAACTGCAGAAAATGAATAGCAGAGGAACATTGCTGTGTAATCTAATCACTGCTGTGACTTCTCCTGCCAAACTGAGAGCAGCTGCAAAATCAGGTATGCGTTTGTGTAAGTAGGTAAGCCTAACATTTCAGGAGTTTTTAAAACATTTAAGACAAAAGTAAAAATATCTCACCCTTGGATTAGTTTTCTGAATATTATGGCTTGTAAGAAGTCAATCAGCCTTGTCTGTTCTGACCATTGTTTGCTGTGACTATCGTTCAACTAACTGCTGTGGTAATTCAGAACACATCCTGATTGCTTTACACAGCCAACACAGCATAAAAGCACTTTGAGGTAAATGATTAACAGGTCCTAAAGCTGTGACTTCAGTATGTGATTCCCAGATAATGAAAAAAATGAACAGTATCACAGTCGCCTTCACCTCATCCCAGAAAAGTTCTGATAATGAGAAACTGGCTTCTTCTGATAGGTGTTCAGTGCTTCACATACCCACCAAATCCACAAGCAGGACAAATACAAAATTCTTTTGCAAACCCTGATGTACCTGCACACCTTTGCTGTCACAGAGAGACCTCTTTCATGGCCACAAGGCTGTTCTGTGTGATCCCAAACAAACACATAAAGGTTTACAGAGTCGCAGAGTTTTTGTTAGAAGGGTGATAAGGACATGGTTTATCTAAAAATTGAGCCTAGGCAAACATTATCATCCCAATATGATAGCATAATTAATGCTAGTCAGTATTTTAGTTGAAACAACAGCACGGAAGGAAGGCAGTTTGATAGCCTGGCATGACTTTCTTGGGACAAAATGTGTTTCCAGTCTGGAGCTTGAGCTAATGATAACCTGATTTTAAAGACAGCAAATCTATTTCCATGATTTTCTGCATTTTAGTATTTAAATGTTAATTTGTTTTACAGAAACCAAGCCATAATTCAAGGCACGTGGTATCAAGGGTCTTTTAATGGTCATAAGCACATCAGTCGGTTCTTGAATTTATTTCCAAAAGTAGGCAGTTTTCACTTCACTAATCATCTGCAAAGGACTGGGAGGATGAGGACCTCCCTCCCCCAATAGAGAATACCTATTTGGCAAGAGTAGAGCACTTTCTTTTTCACATCTCTTCATAGTAGCTGCCTCTAATTTCATTCTTGTTCAAATTTTAAATAAAAATCTTTCAAAGAACATTTTTGAACCTTATACGGGATATTTGGGCTCTTTTCTGTGCCCCTTTCTCTACTCCTATACATCCAGATAGAAAAATAATTAAATAAGTAGCATAGAAAAGCAGCTGTAATCCTCCAGACTAGAGTATTCGCCTTCCTAGACAAGAGCTGCACTGTGTATCATTTAATCACAGTTATAAATACTGGAGTCCAGCTAATAGACCATGAAGATTTACAAGGCTCTGGCTGGGGCCTGTGACTTCTCTTATCTGGTTTATTTTCTGCTGCCATCCTCCAGCTGCCACTAATGTGGTCCTCACTGTCCAGCTGGTACTGTGGAGTGGGTGCATGGCCTTTTCCAAGGCAACCGTTAATCTTTCTCTGTTAATTGCTCATCTGGGAATACGTATGTGCAGGAGAGCGGGAAGTGATTCTCCTTGGCGTTCTCTGTGGCTTGAATGTGTGCCCCAGCTCTGTGCTCTGATGGTGTTTTACAAAGCCCCTGTAGCCCTCCTTCCAGAGGCTTTGAAATGATGTTTAATTAGTAAGGCTGCCTGGGTGAGGGGCTGCCTCCAAGTGACAGTAAGGACTCCACGTTGCAATCCCTGTCATGGGGCATGTGCTCAACATGACAAGACAGGGGAGGGATTTGCCTGGTTGGTGTGAAGAGCTTTTAATGCAGAGGTAAGGTCCTGCTTAATCATAGAATCCTTTTGATTGGAAAAGATCCTTAAGATCATTGAGGCCAACCATTAACCGCGTCTAAGGTTGCCAGCTAGCCCTCTTCCAGGCCATACCCAGGCATGGCTGGGGGAAGCCATGTTCTCAGGAGTCAGTAGGGAACAGGTTCCCTTTGGGGAGAGGAAGGAAGTGATGTTAACCATATGGATGAGAGCAGACCTCACAGCTGGGCATAGACCTTTGTCCACTAGAGTCATTTATTTAGCATGGTACTGAGAGCGGTAGGAGTACTTATACATTGTGCCTATGTGCATTCTTATATGTGTATCCACGTGCACCCCCCCTGGCTGTGCATATGGTCTGCATATGTGGTACCACTTAGCAGGCTGGAGCAGCTTAAAACATAAACCAACCTAAAATATATAAAACAATTGAAATAAAGTATTTTCTCTTACAAGGTTAGCGTTTAGATACTTCTTTAAAGTTATAATTAGAGCTCTGTATCATGTTGTTCTGAAGAGGAAATGCAGTGTTGGGTTTTTGGTGGGAAAAAGCCCATATAAGGATGGAATTTGGTCTCTCTTGATCCACAGGTGGCACAATGTTAAATGGTGAAGGAGGAGCTCCAGGAACTCAGGATTTCCTGAAAAACAAAGGTCAGTAAGAATTTCAGGATGTGATTAAAAACATGCACTTGCCAATTACTGTTAAATATGTAAGTATTTTTAAAATTTTGCATTTAAGTCTGCTTGTAGCAGTCACCGTCAGACTGAAATTTCATAGAATCATAGAATCATTCAGGTTGGAAAAGACCCTTGTGATCATCGAATCCAACTATCAACCCTACTCTACAAAGTTCTCCCCTACACCATATCCCCCAACACCACGTCCAGGGATGGTGACTCAACCACCTCCCTGGGCAGCCTGTTCCAGTGTCTGACCGCTCTTTCTGGGAAGAATTGTTTCCTAATGTCCAGTCATATCACCATCAAGTAAGGAAACTATATTCGTTAGGACGTGATACTAAAATTAATCGTAAAAATACCTACCTTTGGTATTTTCTTTGAAGACAGCTCAAATTTGTCTGTGTTCTCTGGATCAATATGTGCTTCTATAAATGTATACACGGATAGCTGTTTTAATATAAAGCGTGGCTTTTGAGAAAATTCTAGCATCTGTGTACATGGTTTGAAACTTTTTAACACTCAGCAGCATTCACAACAGGCACACACACAAACGTACCGATAGAAAGACACCCCTTTGACATACAGTTATATCACTTTATGTCACCAACCCTTCACAGAAAGAAAGGAGCTTACCCAGGTGCTTCTGGATAGCCAGTCTGTTCTCAGCTACAGTCTACTCAGGGCACAGTCTGCCTGCACTGCTCTCTCCGTGATAAAATACATTTATAATGATACATAAACGTGAGTAAAATAAGACTGCAGTAATGTTAGGCTGTCATATAAACAACTGAACTGCGGTCCAGTATGTTGAACTTTTTTATCATGGAATTGTTGCTTAAAATAGTAAAAGAACAATAGGTAGAAAGATTGTAATGTATTTGCGTACCTGTGTGTATGAAAGCAATGATTTTCTGTGAAATGAGAAGCTCTTGCAAGTCGGACCCCGGGATTAGGTCATTCAGATGCAGCGTTACCTCATTTAGAGCAAACTAGAAATAACTCTGAACACGTCCAGCAGCTTCTTGTTTGGGGGACTGAGCTGCTGTAACTCAGAGCACTGACTGTTCAGAAGTTCTTGAAGTCTCGGTGGTGTTTGAAGGGCTTGTAACCTCTAACATGGGCTTGGTGCGTCTCTCCTTCTGCAGAACTGACAGCTGTTCAGCAAGCTATGTCTGATGTGAATCACAGTTACGAAGATTTGGGAGTTTTATTGAAGGAAAAGATCTCAGAACTAGAAAATATGCTTTCAAAAATGCAGAATATTCAGGAAGAGTCGACCTCAATGATGCAGTGGTTGCAAAAAATGGACAAAACGGCATCAGACTGGGAAGCTGCTCCGGCTGATAGTGAAGCGGTTAAAGCCCAAGTTGAGCAACATAAGGTACTTTGTGCCTTCAAAAAACACTCTTTTTTGCGGTTATTTGGCAAATTTTCTTTGCACAACTGATACCTCAGCCTAGCTTAATGTTGCAGAGAGCATTTAAATAATCCTGGTGAATATGCCAATCAGGCTTAGAGCAAATCTGGTGAACTGTGTCAGTGGAGTAAAAGGGGCACTGTGTCAGAGAGAAAGAGTTGTGCAGGTCAAAAAATAATAATTTTGGTGGCCAGTTTAAATAGGTGAGGCCATATTGATTATGCAGTAAGCTTTTTTTGATCTCCTTAGTGGTTTAGAGAGATATATACTGGATGGCTTGTAAGATCTGAAGGGCTGTATCTATCCAAAAGCTGTTTCTGCAGCTGCTGTTTCCCTGACACTCCACAGACCTCCTGGTCTCTGCAGCTGCAGCAGCTTATGCTTATTGCAAGGCAGGGTTTCTCTTCAGAGCCACGTCACGCTTGTTAAGTTACAGAGCTGCACGACAGTCTCCTCCCCTCTTTTACATTGATACGAGAAAAGCACTGAATCAGCAATAAGCTTCTGTCCTGTTTCAGCGTTGGAGACATATGCTTCTCTAGCAGTGAAGGACAGTATTTACACGTGTAAAGGTTCATTTAGGAAGGGAAATGTAAGGGACAGGGGAAATTCTGTCCGTGATTGTGGATAACAAGGACAGAATTTGATTCAGCTGAGGGTACTTCTTTTATATTTGGTGGGTCACCCTGAAAAGTTAACCTGAACAGCTACTAACTTTCCTTAGACATCAATATTGCCCAATCCTAAAATGCAGACTGCATGTGGAAGAAAGCTAGCTCCTTATTTTTTATCAGAGAATGTGCAAAGCTAACATGACCATCTTACCCCAGTGTAGTAATAGAAGAGTATAAATAGCTAGGTGGAAAGCTGAGTGAGTGCTCAGGCAAGAGTCGTCCTTCTGGTGCAGTTGGACTTTTTACTAAAGGTTCTAAGTCAAGCACAGGTTTGTCAGTGTTTGTTTTAGTGGGTTTTGGATAATTAAAATGTGTTCCACAAGGCAAGATTTGTTACTTAAGAATATTCCTATAAGAGCCCTTTGCCAGGCATAAGGAGTCTTCACTCCTGTTTATAAGAACAGCATGAATTAGGAATTGCTAGGGCATCTCAGTCTCCTGCTAGGTCTACACTTGAAGCTATGGTGCTTTTTAAATTATACTTCTAGGTGATCTAAAAAGCAGTCTGTCTGTGACAGCAGGGGTCCCACTGAGGTAAATGAGGCTCCACCACGCTCCTGTTGGTGCCAGCTGGATTATTTCTGCTGTGAACTGTGCTGTGCCTTCTGTACAAGAACGGATTCCAAGCGGATGTGAATATGATGGGACCTAGTGGATCTTATTTATCTGAATTCTTCTAGTTCTGTCACTTGTTCAAATGAAATAATAATTATTATTATTAATCTAGATTAAATCTGTCAGGTTATCTCTTCCAAAAAAAATGACCAGCAACATAGGCCATTACAAAGTGTTTTGAGATTTATAGAAGAAATGTGTTTATAGATATTTATTGTTTATCTTCATGCTTGGCATCTCAGTGTTATGGACTTCAAACTCAGGTTTTACTGTTCTTCTCAGTCTCTGACTTAAAAGATTTATCACTTGAATTTACAGCTTTTTGAAACTGAATTAAAGCAAAGTGCAAATAAAGTGCAGGAACTAAAGGACAAGGTGACAGAGCTGCTGGAGAAGAACCCCAACTCTCCCGAGGCACCCAAGTGGAGACAAGTGCTGGATAAAATAGGTACTTCAGTAAAGCTGTGTTATAGCTCAGACTCATTTGGAAGTTGTTTCATTACGGGTTTGTTTTTTTTTAACGTATTAGAAATCCCTAGTATTTTTCACTTCCTTCTATCTCTTAGATTGTATGGAAATAATTCCTTTTATGAGAGTGTAGATGTGGAGAAATTCCACTGGTGTCCGTGGGCTTTGAATTTGTATGAGTGCAATTGGGAGAGGCTACAGCTTGACTCCCTGTTTGAGAGGGCTTTTTCTCTTTCAAACAGCGTGTGGCTAAAACTTGACTGGTCAGTTGTTGGCTCATGGAAAATGGAACAAATGAAGTTTATTCTAATTTCATGGAAAGAACAGTTTGAGCTGTTGGTAGTGCTTTTCTGTGTGCTTTTTTCCTATGCGCTACTGGCTTTTGTCATTGGTTTTGGTGGCTTTTTACCATTTTCTAAAAGTCATTCCATAATGTTGGCCAAAAAAATTAAAAATGACCATGTTTGGACAATGGATTTTGAGATACTGCAATGCATAATTTTCAAGAGCTTTTAAAAATTCTTGTTGTCATATTTTAAATAAATCATAGGTCAATCTTGTTTCATCCTGATAGACATTTCTATAGCTGCACCAATAATAATTTTAAAGCTGAGATTTTTTCCAATTTATCCTGTTTGTAAGTGAAACTCTGAAAGGTTTAACTTTTCATGAGCAGGTAAGGTCTTCAAGAGAACTTTAGTGTTGAAAGGGAACGAATACAGAATGAGCAGAGGTCAAAGTCAGTGAAGCAGGAAAAAAAAACTGAAAACACACAGATGAGATTCGGGGACAAGGAGAGTTAGCAAAATCTCAGGGCTGGCTGAGCAAGCACTCACGGTAACACAGAGGGAAGGGGGAAGTTACAGGACAGTAAGGCTCAAGGGCTGCTCTGAAATCCACTTTCCACAAGGTTAAGAGGCTACAGCTTGGCCTAGGTGTGCACCTGAGCTCACACAGCACTCCTGAAATACCTGTGTACAGAAATAATTCCATTGCCTGTCATTACGTGCCTGGTTTTGATGTTTAAATGAGGCAGTTAATCCCCACGGGCTCCTAATACAAGCATTCAAAAGAGGTGTGCTCTTTTTTCAGAGTAGAAGACTAAGTTAGGGTTTCTCCTCGCCCTTGGAAAAGTGTCTTTCTTTTTCCTGAATAAGCAGGAAGATTTCTATCTATGTCTATCTAAATCAGGCACCTAAGTTATACCTGAGCACTGTTCTTTGGCTTTTATGTCATTTGAGACCAAAGCCTGAATTTGGTGGTACTTAGTAATATTCTAATCCAATTTTATTACATGTTGTATATTCATTACTCTAAAAATTCTGCACGTGGCTGTGCTAAAGTGCAGATGTTCATCCAAGTGTATATGAATGTGACTGTTAAAAGATGTATCTGCCGAGTCACTGCAATAAGGCATCTGGAGTTAATCAGCAAGAAGCCTTATTAGAGAGCTCTGTTTATGTTTCATATAGAGTCTGCTGTCTGACAGCCCATCTGCTAGAACAAGCATGCAATATGTTAACATTATCATTGTTAGATTCCAAGTGGAAATACCTCAGTCAAGTTACATCTGAAAGACAACAAAAACTGGAGGAATCTTCGAATTACTTGACACAATTCAATACAACAGAAGCTCAATTAAAGCACTGGCTTGTAGAAAAAGAGCTAATGGTCAGCGTGCTGGGACCGCTCTCGATCGATCCTAACATGCTGAAGACACAAAAGCAGCAGGTTCAGGTGAGTCATGCCAATATGCATTAGTGATTTAAGTTTCTTCTGCTTTTTTTGCTATTAGCAAAGTACGGGTTTGCATTTAGATAGAGCACAGCGCAGTTAGTTTGAGCTATTACATTTGTTTATCAGGAAATACCAGCTTAAGTCACGCTGGACTACAGTAATTACGAGGGAAAAATTATCATAAAAGTGAAAAGAGATCAGAACAGCTAAGGAGAAAAATGTTGAGGAGATACTGAACCTCTAATACGTTTCTGTGTTTTCACCGTACTGTGGCTTCTCTATAGTCAAACGAAAATGTTTCTTTGAAGATTTATTAATTTGAGAGTGTATTTTATAATCAGTCCTCATATACAGTCTGTGCTATAGAACTAGCTTTTTGCTATTTTACTCTCTTGACTGTGCCAATAGCTAATAAAATTATGAAGGCAAGTGAAATGCAGTACTGTGAATAGATAATGGAGCAAAGAATGTGAAAGACAGAAGAAAAAGTATAAGGAAAAAGCAGTTAACTTACAGAAATGCAGCAAACTGCAGACAAAGGAAGCAAAAGTGAAATCAGACGAAGTTGCAGGAACTAGAGATTTTAATTTCAAACATTTCTGTTGCTGACAGTTATTTTGAGCTGTGATGAGAAATAGCAGTTTCATTTTGCAAAAATATTATTAAAGCTGGCATATCAATGTTGATTAAAATGAAGTGTTTTAAACAAATTATGTTCTAATACTATGTTAAAGTGACTTAATATTGGTTTGTAACTGCTTCAAAAATCTAGACAGCTGGCATAAGACTATAACGTATTACTTAATAGTCCTTAAAAGTTAAACCTAGTTGAGTTTAAAAGAAAGGTTTTGGAATGTTCTGTAAAGTAAAACAATTATATGGCTCCCTTTTTCTGCAGGCACTATGACTTAGTGTAAAAAAAAAAAAAAATACTGGAAACCAGTGATGTAAACTTTAAAGGTCTTAAAATACACATTTGGTCATTTTGTGAATTATCCAATTATTCTCTGTTCTAAAATAATACATTGCAATATTATGCCACAATACACCTTCTGTGAAGTTCTAGAGACATATATTGAAACTGTCGACATTGCTTGAAACTAAATAGTGATTCTTTTACTTGGTACGGTTACTTAATTACTGTAGTATTAACAGAATTCGTTGTTTACTTGTATCTGCTGATTAGATTTCTATTAGATGATTTGTAAATTAACCTTATTTTTCCTGGTTATTTGGTGTAAACGCTTGGAAACAACACAGTTTATGTGTAGAAGATACAATTATTTCATTGGGTTTTAAATTCTGAGATGGATAATTCAATCAGAGAGTTTAACTACAACAAATTCTACAAGAGTTTTGTCAGAAGCACTTTGCTGCTTTTTTTTTTTCCTGTGAGGTAAATGCTTTTTAAAATTTTCTTTCTTCCCAGATTCTGCTCAAAGAGTTTGACACCAGAAAGCCACAATACGAGCAGTTAACTGTGGCTGGGGAAGGGATTCTGAAGAGACCTGGTGAACATCCACCCTCCCATGAGATCGTGAAACAGCAGCTGGCAGCTGTGGCACAAAAGTGGGACAGCCTCACTGGCCAACTGAGGAACAGATGTGACCGAATTGACCAAGCCATTGTGAAAAGCACAGAGTATCAAAGCCTGCTCAGAAGTTTGTCTGATAAGCTAAGTGCCTTGGATAGCAAACTAAGCAGCAGCCTGGCTGTGAGCACACAACCTGATGCTGTGAAACAACAGCTGGAAATTGCCAGAGAAATGAAGGAGGAAATAGAGCAGGAAATGAAGAATATAAATGCAGCTCAAGCTCTTTGTGAAGAGCTGTCAGCGCTGGTTGGAGAAGAGTATTTGAAAGCAGAACTTACAAGACAATTAGATGGCATCATAAAATCGTTCAAGGATATTGAGCAGAAATCAGGTTAGTATTTATTTCAAGGAAAATAGCAATTAAGGCATAAATTAAAGCATCATAGTCTTATGTGTCTTTATAGAGATGATGAGTGAGCTGAGCCTACTGCCAGCTCTCTATCCAATCCAACTCCCAAACAGTTGTGTGTTAGAATTTGGGAAGGTCCCCATACCTTGAAAAGATGAAAACGATTCTTGGGATCTGTAGAGTACAGGTTTGGAGAGAAATTGAAGCACAATACCAGGGCTGCTTTTCTCACCTCTTCCTTCAGGTCCATCTTAGAGTACCAAAAGAGGATGCTGTTCACTGAGCTAACTTACTGCAGAGGTACAGAATGTTAACCCAAATTGTCGTTTTTAGGCAAGCTTCAGTTACTGGCTTGGTGAAACGCAGCAGTAGTTGTATAAAACTGCCTGTAACAGAAATCTGCAGCCTTCCCTTACCCTGTGAGCAGCAGAGCAGAACAAGTCATACACTGCAAGCAATATCATACTTTGCTCTCCCTAATGGCCTCAGTTTTAGCTTTCTCATTTCCTCTGGTCACAAGGAACTTCAAAGGGTCTCTCTAAGAACACATATTGCCTGCAGGCCAGGAGTTAGACAATACTAGGTTAGATTACTTAATATTCCCTGTGATTTCACTTCATAATACCGTGCAACACAACTGTGTGTTTTTCACTCCCTGAATGGGAGTCATGCAGACACAGGTTGGCTAAACTCACCTCATTTGATTCGTGTCCAAATGCCTTCACTGCTCTGCTGCAGTACGGGCACAAGTCTGTCCCTTGCAAAAAACTTGGTTGCCTTCCAGTCAAACACCACATACAAAGGGCCAGCTTTCCTTTCATGAATATTCATTTGTAATAGAATCAATATTAATTATGATGTCTTC
>JAOQGH010000023.1:90236308-90255353 GCA_025769975.1 Gallinago jamesoni
ACACCACATACAAAGGGCCAGCTTTCCTTTCATGAATATTCATTTGTAATAGAATCAATATTAATTATGATGTCTTCACTGAATATAGGAAAATTCTGATAACGAACCTCTGTGCTGTCTTCTCTTTTGTAGATGACCATGTTCAGCAGCTTCAGTCGGCATATGCTGCTTCTCATCAGTTCCAGCAAACGTCGAAGGACTTCCAAGCCTGGCTAGGCAAAAAGAAAGAAGAGCTGAACCAGGCTCGTCCTGTATCAGCCAAACTTGATGCCTTGCAATCACTAATTGAAGAGCAGAAAGATTTTCAGAAGACCATGACTGATCAGATTAGTTCATATGAAAGAATTGTTGCAGAAGGAGAAAGTATCTTACAGAAGACTCAAGGAGCTGACAAAGCAGCGTTACAATCCCAAATTGCCACACTGCGAAGTAACTGGGATGAAATGAATAAGCAAGTAAAAGAAAGGCAAGAAAAATTAACAGATTGTCTGGAGAAAGCCCTCAAATACAAGCAGCATGTCAAAAATCTGCAGCCATGGATAGAGAAGTGCCAAAGCAATGTGGGTGAATTAAAAGTTGGCATAAACCCTGTTGAAATAGAGAATTCTATTGTTCAGGTGAGGGCCTGGCAGAAGGACCTGGATAAACACCATGGGATGGTGGAGCTATTAAATAATACTGCTGAAAGTTTGCTCAGTGCAAGTCAAACAGATAAAGAAGTTGTTCAAGAAGAAACTAAGGTACTGAATCAGAAAGTGAATGTGGTGACAGAACAATTACATAAGAAAAGAGAGAGCTTGGAAAACATGGCACAAAAGCTAAAAGAGTTTCAGGAATCATCCAGGGAAACTGAAAAACAGCTTACTAGTGCCAAAGAGCACTTGGAAGCTCACAACTCACTTGGACCTCAGTCATTCAGTAACAAACACCTGACGATGATGCAGGCCCAGCAGAAAGCCTTGCAGGCTTTAAAACCTCATGTTGATTTAGCAAAGAAGCTTGCCCAAGACCTTGTGGTAGAAGCTTCTGATTCAGGTGGTGTTTCTGACCTCCTGCTCCAAGCTGAATCTTTGGAGCAAGAATACACTGCAGTGAGCCAGCAGGTTGAAGATAGGTGCTCATTTTTAGAGACAAAACTTCAAGGAATTGGCCATTTCCAAAACAGGATCCGAGAGATGTTCTCTCAGTTTGCAGAGTTTGATGATGAACTTGATAGCATGGCTTCAGTGGGGAGAGATCTCGAGGTGCTGCAATCACAGAGAAAGGACATAAAATGTTGCCTGAAAAAGCTGGAGGATCTTATAATGAATAATGAAAATGCTAATAAAAACTGTAAAATGATGCTAGCCACAGAAGCTGAAGACTCTCCTGATCTCGTTGGTATAAAAAGAGACCTGGAAGCTTTAAATAAACAGTGCAATAAGCTACTAGACAGAGCAAAAGCCAGGGAAGATCAAGTGGAGGGTACTATTAGCCGTGTTGAGGAGTTTTACAGTAAGCTAAAAGAATTTTCCAGTCTACTTAGGATGGCTGAAGAACATGAAGAGTCCCAAGGTCCTGTTGGAATGGAAACAGAGACTATTAATCAGCAGCTGGATACATTCAAGGTAGGAAGAGTTCTTTCTTACTACTATAAAGTATTTTACCACAATGCAGTTTTATTAAATATCACTGTGAGAGGGGTTGGTTAAGCACAGACCTTGGAGAAGTCAGTTCTACCTGTGTGATTTTTATCTGTTTAAAATGGGATATCCTCTTGGGCTGCAGAGGAGCTTTCCTTTGCTACGGCTTGGCAGATCCTGCTGACTTTGTATCCCAACTTGCAGTTCCTGCAGCCCAGTTCCCTCTTCACCTCTCTTCACTACCTGGTTTCCTTATGTCATCCATCTATTCTTTCTGGTTTTGAGAACTGAGTATTGTTTCTATTCTGAGGTTGTGGGGATTACACAAACTTGCTTCTTGGCTGTGGTGTGAGACTCCAGTGTTGTGATACCAGCCCGTGGTCACTTTGCTCAGCTGGGTAGTTTAGGGTTTTTTTTTTGACGTGGGTACATGCCTCAGCGTATATTTGGTTTAAGACCTTACCTTTTGCCATTTTCTGTTCTCAACCACCGGCCGGTTTTACCTCACTGAATCCCACCCTTACCTGGAAACATCACAATAAGAAGAAATCAGGTAAAATAAGCCCCCTTTTATACTGGGAGTTAACTCTAGCATCCTTAGCCAAAATGCACTGTGTGTCACGTTTTTAATGGGCCGGTTAGAAATCCTTGTCCAGCTCAAAAAAAAATGCATTGCGGTGTTAGTGGGTGTTAATTATGCTTTGATGCTGGAATAAAGTACAGATATTTGCTTGTTTTAGGTTACAATAAATGAAATTCCAGTGCTTGCTGGAAAGATTTATGACTCCTACAAATGTAAGCAGTGTTTGAAAAAGATCATAAATCTCCTAACGGCTATCTAGTAGCACTGAATATTCTGTGCTGCTTTGGTTTCATTTTAGCATAATATTGATTCAGATGTTTGCGTGACTTGTACGTTAGTTCACAGTTAATCATAAAAAACAATCCTCCATAACAGGATTTGATAAACCGTGCTGTTAAAAAGATGACCTTGAAAAAAAGTCATTACATGCTTGGCCCAACAGAGGGTGCGTTTTGCTCGTTTTAAGCTGAACTGTATGAGAAAGGAAAACCAAAACTGAAAACTTTAATGTGGGAATGTCGGATCCGAGTTCCTGTGAGTTTTGATGAGCTTTCAAAATGCATAAATAGAGACAAAAATCTTGAACAAATAGTTACATTATGAGGAGATTCCATGAGACTGGGAGGATTGAAATAGTGTGCCACTCTGTCCTAACAAGTCTGTCTCAATGTAAAAGAGAAACAAATGGCTTTTGTTTGTATATGGTTAGTAAAGCACTTTGGATATATGAAAATAGCAAAAGCTCTTGCTTACACTGTCTGTACGGGATTTCAGTTGTAGCCAATTTGTGATCTCTGATTTTACCACATTTCTTGTATTTTCAAACATTAGGTGCAGCTTCAGGTCTTTGTTACTATATATAAGTTATATTTTTTTGGCTACTAAGGACAATGCTTTTAGGGGGAAGCAGCCTGATGAGCAGAGAGTAGAAGAACTCAGTTCCCTGTGTGTTGTCTCACTGTTGTCCTTCATGAAGGTGTTGGACAAGCAACGGGAATTGCCCAGTCCAGGAATGAGAGGCTTCTCTGGTCTCTGCAGACCCGTGGGGCCATAGTGTCCAAAGAGCTAGTATGGAAAAAAGACCAAAAACCCTGGAGAGGCATAAAGGAGAACAGGGATAGCAGCGTATTTATATCCAGATGTCTACTCCTGGATGGTATTTATAATTATAAGCTTAGAAATGTGTTTTGCTCAAAGCAACTATTTTAGGCCCTGCTTTTGCTTGTGAGGGAAAACACAATGCCATTAAACAGGAGGTGAAAAATGATGAAAAGGTGAAGGGGTCGTTTAAATAAGCGAAGAGCAAATGCAGGAGTAAAGCAACAGAGTCAGGAGCCTTTGAAGAAAGGAAATAGGAAGACCAGACTAGGAAATTTTACTAAGTGAGACTGGTAGGTAGCAAAGGGGTGCTGATAGAAGGAGGATCAGGATGGATATTACTCACCTAATACTTGGTGTGAGTGTTACTGGGACAGGGCAAAATTACAGTAGGTGATGTACCTCTTCAAACTCTTTACCCTTCTAGACAGCAATTTTACCTGAGGCAGCAAACTGTAGGGAGAATGGCTCCCACAAATCCTGCTCCACTCCCGGTGTATCTGCTCACATGTTTGTGCACGTACGCAAACACACACAACCTGAAAATGTGGCTGTGGCTGCAAAACCACAGTCTGGCTCCTCACGGCTTTAGCTTCTGTGGGCAAGTACAATCAGCTTGTATTCCTCAAGAGTAAAGCGAGAGAGTTGTTCTTTGGTAGACAGATTTATTCACATGAAATCTTCAGGCTCTTCAGGGAAGGATCTTGTATAATGGGCCAGAGGTATTTTTTGTGGTTTGACCAATTTTTATGTACAAAGAGATAGAGCTTTGTGCGTCTTCTTGGCGTGACATTAAAATGGATAGTTATTTAAAAAAAAATAAACAAGCTTTGATTTGTATTTTATATATATAAAATACATATATTCATATACATACTTGTTTTATTTAGTAGACTATTTCTTTGTAATCTACTCAAGTCAGTATAGAGGTTAAATTGAAAGCAGTTAGTGTCAGTGTGAAACTATATTTATTTACAATGCAGATAGAAAATTTGCTTTCTGTAAATGAAAATCTCCAGTGGAGTTCATTTGAAATTAGAACCATGACTCTCACTTCACAAAGCACTCCAGGAAGACTATAGTCAAATGAAGAATTTGTCTCAATTAATATAAAACACCCCAAATTAATTACTAATTAACTCAGCTTTGTTAGACCTTTTTTATTTCCCCAAAGTCTGCATGCAATGCATAGACTGGTACTAAAACAAAAAGGTCAGTAAATTAGGTTTGTGGAGGGACACCAAGTCTGGCACCGTTCTTCAAAAGCCAAACACACGTGGGCTGAACCGAGCGCCCCGGGTTTGGGTAGCCACTGGTGCTGGGATGTTTGCAGTAGGAGCAGTGTTTGCAGCTAGTTTCTCTCTGAAACGGAGAAAGAAAAAAAACCCAGGAGTTGAATTATTTTATTTCTTGAAACCTTTGCGCAATTCGTTGTATTGCTGTTAAAAGGCATTCTTCTTACTCAAACTAACGTGGCACTGTTACAGCTTTCATCAGTATATGGTTCATTTGGTCTTTGCTTTTATTTTTGGAACAAAAGTAGATGTAGTCGTTAGAGGTTGCCTTCTAATTGGACTTCATGGGAATTTTTAGCTACTCTGGGTATTCCTGCCAATGAGCTTGAACTAAGATTTTAATTGGCTTATGTTAGTTGTGTAGAGGGTGTCCGTCCTCTGATTTTCACTTTGAAGGCAGGTGGTGTTGAAAGAATAATCAGAGGTTTCTTTTTAAGCTCAATATGAAACTAAAAGTGTTGCATTTCCCATGCGCTGGTTTGCAGACCCTGGAATGAGATACTGCCCCTCCTGGGGGGTTTGCTATAGTTAGGATCTGTCTTGAAAAGCAAGGTAAAATAAGCAACTTTTTTTGGAAGTATTGATTTGAAAGTGACTGATGCATCATATGTCTTCAGTAGATATGGTGAAAAAAGGTGAAATATTTTTAAATGTTAATAAAATGATTTTGCTGTTGAATAAATACAGACCAATTTTAGTTATATACTTCCCCTATAAAATGGTGCGGTGCTCTTTGAATTCAGTAGGGATGTGTTTGAGGGGAGAATAACCACCGATGACAGGACTTCAAAAAATGCTTTTCTCATCTTTACCATTATAGTATATTTTCTGAACTAGAGAATCCAGAGGTGAGTATCTGTTTGGCATACTTTCAATCTGTTATGGCTGCTCACCGGAGAGGGAGATTTGTCTAGCATGGCTTTAGTATTTGGATACATAGCTGACTGTATGTGAAGTAAATCAATAAACGAGGAGTGTGGTGCGTTTGTATTTCTTGCAGAGTGTACCCTGCTTAATGCAGAAGGCTCCAGCTGATTGTAGTTAATACCCTATGTTAAGTTTCAGCACTAATTGCCATATGCTGTCCTTTAGCTGAGGTCTGAATTGTCACTGTAACTGATGGCTGCTCAACACAGGTGGCTGGTTCTTTGGGGGTAAGGTCTGTGAGGCAGCAGAGTAGCTTCACCTCTACTCTTGGGGAGTTACCCCAGAGCCCCCCAGCCCTTCCCCTGCATGATGGTGAGCTATAGGTGTAGGTGCTGAGAGACATACACGTCCCAAACGGGATCATGGAATTGTTGGAGTTGGAAGGGACCTCTAGAGACCATCCAGTCCAACTCCCCTGCTAAAGCAGGGCTGCCCAGAGCACATCACTCAGGACTGCATCAAGAGGGGTCTTGAAGATCTCCAGAGAAGGGGACTCCACACCCTCCCTGGGCAGCCTCTTCCAGGGCTCTGCCACCCTCACCAGAAAGAAGTTCTTCCTCAGGTTTGAGTGGAACTTCCCATGTTCCAGCTTGTGCCCATTGCCCCTCGTCCTGTCACTGGGAACCACTGAAAAGAGTCCAGCTCTATCCCCAATATTTGTCCTGTTGGGCTGTTTTTGTGCTGCTCTAAGTCTCATCTGAAGGTCTTCCGAATAGAGATACCTTTTTTTCCAGTGTTTTGGCGTTTCTGAAGGTGGGAGCAGGGCTGGGGGCTGCTGCTCCCGAGGCGCTGGTTGTCCTGTCAGGCAGGGACCAGGCTGCAGGGAATCCCCTCCGCCTGACAAACGGAGCCGCGCCTCACTATCCCAACACCTAAAGACGACTTCAGGGTAATTTTTTTTAAAAATAACGCAGAGATAAGCACCCCGATTTACCTTTCCTGTGGAACCGTCCATTTAAACGACGGCCTTTATCAGTGGGGGAGGATGGTTGAAAGCCAGGAGTATGGTTACCGGCATGTCTCCCGGCGCCCTGCCGCCTCGCCTCGCTTCACCTCACCGCGCCCCGCCTGCCTCGCTGGGGGCCAGCCGGCGGCCTGCCGCCGCCCTCCCGCCCCGGCCGGCCCCCTCCGGCCGCCTCAGGCGCGAGAGGAGGAGGCCTTCCCGCCGGCCCGGCCCGGCACCGGCACGGCCGTGAGGGAGCAGGCGAAGGGGCGGCGGGGGACTGAGGAGATAAGGAGGAGGAGGGGACGGGGGAGCCCCCGGAGCGGTGGGCCGGCAGCAGATGTTGCCTGAGGAGCGCAACGGGGCGTTCCTGGCCGCGGGGCGAGCCGGGGAGAGGGACGGCCTCGCCGGGCGGGACGCGCCGGCCCTCGCTGAGGGGAGGGAGGGTGTGTGTGGGTGGGGGGGGGTTTCCCTCCTCGGCCGCCTCCTCGGGAGCTGCGCTTCAGCGATGAGGAGGGAGGAGGGAGAGCAGCCCGGTGGCTGCCGCCGCTTGTGAGTCGGGACCTGCCGAATGTAGTAAACCCGCCGTGCCTTCCCGGGGGACACGCCGCGCCCGCCCGTCGGTTGCCTTGGCCGGCTCTGCGCTGAGAAAATCGGGCTGAAAACCCGTGTTTTCCGACCCGACCCGATGGAAGGACGCCTCGGCTCGGCTGCTAGAAAGTGATGTTTTCCTGTGGGACTTGCGGGGGCACCACGGGCAAGCCTGGTACAAGAGGAGGATAAGCTGCCTTTCGGGATCAAGGTTATTTATAGTTACTGCCAAAAAAGTAAAGGGCTGGTTTATTATTCTTACCGTTCTGGATTTAACTTATTTCTCCCCTCCCCCCCCCCCCAAGATTTTCTTCGTGCCTTGGTGTGGCCCATACACAGCCACTGTGGATTCGGTCTTTTTAAGCAGCCGCACCGTGTTTTATTTATAAAGGAGATGGGACTCTGCAAACCAGTTAAATGGATTACAGTTAAGTCACCTACAGAAGATAATGTGCTGCCTTCTGTAATGCCTGTTCGTTTGGAAGGCTTAATCGGGAATTTCAGATGCAGATTCTGACCTGGGAAAATAAATGAAGCCTTCTGTGGAGTGTTTGAAATATTTGAGCCATTGCTGGGTTTTGCTGTACTTTGTTTTTCTGTGACATTGGAAGATTTCTGTTACTTTTCTTACTGAAGCACTTTATATTTTAGAGGGAGGGGAGAAAAACCTCACATCCAGGTAAAGTTGCATTTAAACTGATGCACTGATTATGAATGACCTCAACCACCTCGTAAGTTGTGATGTATATTTTGTATCTATGCATTTTACGCTAAGGGCAAGTTTACTATAATTCTTCAGACTGCTAGCATTTTTTTATGTTTCCCCGGCATCTGTGAAAACAGAGGCATAGTGGTGTGCTTGTGGGAATACTTCCAGGATGGGGAAGCCACTTAGCAGGCCAGACTGTCTACGTCAGAATCCTCCATGTGTTGGCAAAGGGGAAGAAGATGAAGATCTAAATATTGAGGACTGTTACGTTCCCCAAAGGTCCATCTATGACACTGTGAGGCTGAATGAACAGATCGATTCCGGCTCCAAGGGCAGCCTCTCCTCGAGGCATTTCACCGACCGGACCTTACCCTACAGTCACAGAACACTGGACATCAGCACTTTGTGCTCCAATGGTGCCCTCACTTCTTCCAGTGTTTTTGAGCTCCGGAGCCGTGAAGCTAGTAAGTTAGATGAAAAAATGATCTTTGATGCTCTCAAACTGAACAGCGATATAATTCGGACAGCTGGGTTACCCAAAGCAAAATCTCACACGGAAAAGAAGGAGCACAGACGATCGTGGAGAATGTTTGTTCCGCCCAACTTTTCGGATTACACAAATAAAAGCGAATGCTCCTTTAATGAAACTGCTGATATGTCAGATACTGCTAGATCAGGCAAATGCAAATGGGGTACGAATTCTCTTACCTCGGAAGAGGATGATTCTGGTTTATGCAGCCCTCCAACAGAAAGGGAAGAAAAGCAAGATACACTTTTAGCAGGGGAACAAGCTCAAATACGAAGTTTATCTTCTGCAGAAGATATCCATGCAGTAGGTCAGTTCAGACCGTGTTTCCCAGCAATTTGCAGAGAGCAGCAAACCCCACTGCTTGCAAGCAGTAGTGTCCCTGTCAAAGAAAGCTGCGGATTGGCTTTGCATGATATTTTACCCTCTGGAAAAGTAAAACAAAGCAACGCACAGACATTTGAGACGGATCAGGAAGAGGTGGGGGGCAAATACTCTCACTTACAAGGTTTCAAAGAGAAAACTCTGGCACAGGAAGATCCTCTTCAAAGTGATGGAAGAAGTATTTCCCTCGACAAAAATGAAGTGGAAAATGCATATGAAGTTCATGAAAATATTAAAACACGAGTCACAACAGTAGAGGAGGATTATGTGGATGATGGACGCCATGATGTAGATGTTTATTATGCAAATATTGCTGTAAATACTAGTGACTTGGATTTAGCAAAATACGAGATTTTACCCGATACAGAGGAATCCAGCATAGGGTGTACAGGCTCAAACGAAGTGGCGTTGTCTGTTGAACAACGTGAATTGGATAGTCCTGTAAACTGTCCAAAAGCTGTCCCAGAGAGAAATAAAGGCAATATCTGGACTACTGGCATCCAAGAAACCTTGGATACAGTCTGCAACGGCCTGTTGTCCAACAAGGTAATTTAAAAAAAAAAAAATTTCCACAGGTTTTTGAAGTCGTTGTAATGCAACCTGAAAGATATTTGTTTAAAGCTTTCTTTACATTTTGGTGTTGCAAAAATGTAAAATTATTATTAATTTGGCAGATGCAGTAATGAGTGTAATTTGCATAGCACACGCAGTGTCCAAAATAGGTGAGCTGGTCAGTTCAGAAGATGAATTAGGGGCAAATCCAGGGAGGGATGATTACTTCCAGCTGTGTGGGGCAGGGTTATTTATTGCGCAGCTGGTGCCTGTTTGCTCCCGGAGCGGAGTGCCTGAGCTGTGCACCCCTGCTCGGTGCTGGGTGTCTGTCCCGAGCGTGGTTATAGGGTTCAAGGGCAGCCACAGCCCCTGTGTTCAGCCAGAGCTGCCTTACTCGTCGAGGTACAAGCGACGGTATCAGATCCTTGTGGTTTCCAAAGCAGGCAGATGAAAGGCTCGCCGCCTCTCCCAAAAGCCGACTTTTGCATTTGCGTGCCAGAAAGCAGTTCTGACGTTACAGTAGGATTTTACAAGCGCAGGATCTTGCGGCGCTTTGCGAGCGGTGGGTGAGGTAAGAGAGTTAAGAAGCGAAGCTTTGTAATAAGGGAAAGGGTGTTTGTTGGGTCTGTAATTTTTTTTCTTCCCACTCTGGTTGAAATCCGAGATACTTCAAGCTTAGTCGCTAAGTTGTTCTGGCAAACTTTGGCCTCGGCAATAATTGTAATTTATTTTAAGCTTTTCCCTGCAAAGAATGCATCCGTTTTTAAAGGGCAGATTATGGAGATCAGTCCTCTCTGTGGTAGGACATGGCTCTCAAGAACTGAGGCTTTATGTCACATAAAAGAAGAATTTGTTATTGATTCTGTGTGGAAATATTATTCTGCCTCCTCCCTACCCTACAGTCAAGAAAAACACAAGCTTTTTCCTTTTTCTGGGAGCAGACAGCTGGTTGCACTCTCTGTGTTCATGTAACCACAGCCTTAAAGTTTTGAGGTTCTTTTGTCTGTAGGAACAAAATTCTTAGGGATGCTTATTTCACTCCTTAGGTTTAGTGTAGTTGCTTTAGCATCTAGATTGACTTGTCAAGCCTGGCAGAAGCGTGCTCAGCCACCTGAGGTCTGCGGCTTTAAAGGCAGTCACTTGCCACACCGTGTTTGGTGCCAAAAAGGAGGGTCCCTGGTTATGTCCAAAGGGATCCCTGCTTTTCAGGATGCTGAGAAAAGGTTGCTTTGAATGCACTAAGTGTACACCAAAACTGTGACTGAATGCTGCTATAGAAATAGGAGGATTGAGGGTCAAAAGTTGAGCATTCTTTTAGCATTGTTTATTCATTGGTTATTTTTCACTGGCCTGTGTAATTAATTCAGGGGCTTCAGGCCATTTTCTGATCTCATTGACACTGGTGTCAGTGCAGCCTGATGCAGCTGAATACAAATGGAAATTTACATTGCTGTTGCTAATGGTAATAATTTGGCTCTGAAAAAGCTTAAATACCTGAAAGAGTAAAATAAAGCAAACAGAAAACTGCTCTTTGAGTGTGGTCAAAACCCTGGCAATTTGCAAGAATATCCCTCTGAATGAAAACCCATTCTCCTGGGCATCCGCAGGGATACTGTGTCAGCAGCATCTGTAGTGCCTCCTCCTCACTTGTTGCCATTATATTCTCCTAAAAACCGCCTCTTCCTTCGCTACTTCTTTAACTTCTGCTTTTTTTGGAAAATAGTGTCCAGTTGTCTCTCTTGATGTGTGGTTGGTTGGTATTTATTTGAGGACAACTTAATCCTTCTGTGCCATTTTTTGGTAGATGTTGTAGGTAGGTAATTAAACTGATAGATGAGCTTTGCTAGTCTGGAATTTTTTCCTCTATTAGAAGGTCTTTCTTTTTTTCTTTTTTCTTTTTCTTTTTTTTTTTTTTTTCAAAAGCTTTCTCCCCCTACTTTCTCTCTCTCTTTCCTTCCTGTCTAAAACTTCTCATGGAGGTGTACGTCATTTTTCCTCTCTGATGTATTGCATTTACTCTGTTTAGATTGAGCCTATTCTGTTTAGATGTAGTAAATTGTTTTCGGGAAGGTGCCGGTGAGGAATGGTTTCCTTTCTTCTAGACACCAATTTTCAGCGATTTTTGTTTGGTTGGTTGGTTTTTTGTTACATTCTGTGATGTAAACATCAGATGCGTTTTATGTCAGAAGATACAACGTTTCATGTGTGTCTTGGATTTCCACTGCAGGTATTCCAGAAGGAAGAAATCGAACCCCTGCAGGTAAAACAGCAGGAGGTGAATTGGTTGGGTCAAGGCCTGATTCAAAGTGCTGCTAAAAGTACCAACACAGAAAATCTTGAACATGACCTTGAGGATGTCAACACCCGATGGAAGACTCTTAATAAGAAGGTTATTATTTTGTTTACTGTTCTGATTCTCTTGTGTTCTGCTTTTTGATTACTTGCTGGCTGACGTCTTTCAAAATGCAGGAAATTAAATATTCACTAAGAATCTGAATTATATTACTTTACACAATCTCCCTGTTGGCAATTCTGAGGATAAGATTGATATCACTAGTAACCGGAGGTTTTGTCAAACTTTCTATACGTCTGTCCAGGATTTTATTTTATTTTTTGTACCTGAGCAGTGCACAGAGCAGTGATACAGCCCAGCTTGGTGTGACTTGTGGCACGTTTCCTTTATAGCACCTTAAGAATTGTATTGCTTCTTCAGGAAGACAGAGTGGAGGAAAACGAGGTAGTGGTACTTTCCAGTGTCTCAAGCTATACAATTCTTAAGAGTCCTCTTCCATCAGTAGCTGCTGTTGGAAAATGGAAAGGGTGGGAAGTAGAAGTAGTGCTCGTTTTCCTCCACTCTGTCTTCCTGAAGGAGTGATGCAGCAGAACCACAGACACCTGGGGTTCACCAGTTTGCCTTCTCCTTTAGTATTTCTTCTTCCCTTTGAAGGGATTATTGTCCATTTAGGACTTGCTACTTTGGGTGCCTGGCTCACTCTTTTCATAAGGAAAATAAAAACTGTCTGAAATGCAAACGTACTTCATAATACTGTATTTATACAAAGCAGGAGTATCTAGGGAACTGGAGCAGTCTGATTTACTGGAAGTCAATCTCTTCTTTTCATTGGATTCCTGTAGCTCCAAAAAATAAATGGTAAATTGTGCCATAGTGCTTTTATAAATAGCTGTGAAAATGAGAATTTTAGTGATACTGCCAGATGTTCTGCAGATTTTGGCTATTTATTCTAAAAAGAAAAGGTGAGTACAGTCTGATCCTCTGCTTTGTTCCAGGTTGCCCAGCGTGCTGCACAGTTGCAGGAAGCCCTGCTTCACTGTGGGAGATTTCAGGATGCCCTTGAATCTCTGCTTAGCTGGCTTATTGATACAGAAGACCTCGTGGCTAATCAAAAACCACCATCTGCTGAATTCAAAGTTGTGAAGGCCCAAATACAAGAACAGAAAGTAAGTGAAATGCGTTAAGTACATCTTTCCTTCCCCTGGATCAATGAGAATAAATTCCCAGCCTTTGGCAAAGCATAAAATCTGTTTAAGTGTATTATATTACACTGAAGTGTGCTGAGGTGTTTAAAGCAGCCATCTGTTCGATACTCAAGAATCTGTCCAGGATTGGGAGACGTGCTCGTCTTCTGGGACTTAAGACAAAGAGTGACACTGTGCAAACTGAGCTCTGGTTAGAATTATTAACATGACCCAGAAAGGATTGTTAAAGGCCTGTTGGAAAAAGAGAAAGCATAAAATCAGTGCTTGGCCCATTTGGAAAGTCGGAGATAAAAACAAGTGAATTTTTATCATAATAATTCCAAGGTAATATTGCAGATTATGGACTTAAATACTTGACTCTTGATCCTCATTGTGATCTAATTGTTGCTGGTAATTAGTTGGAATGCTTTTGGGGAATGGCCTGTGCTAATGTAGAGATGCTATCAGCGTTGTCAACTCTTGCAAATTTTCATAATGGTTGTAGAAAAGTGAACCATAATGTAGCTTACGAAACATACAGTCCATGGCACCCAGAGATTTTGGATAAAAGTTAGTGTTGGGATATCTGCAGAAGCAAAATGTTAATGTTACTAAAGGCACCTAGAGAATGGAGGAAGGGAGGATTTTAGACAGAATTATGTTTTATTCTTCATGGAGAAGTTAATTTACTGGACTAAGTGAACTCAATTATATCTCAAACAAGTGATGAGTCGATTATATAATAGTTTTTATATCTCTCTTCCTATCTCTGTATATATCAGAAATGTCTTCGGCTTTCTCAAAAATGTTCCTATAAAATATATCAGATACTCTTAAGTAGCTTGATTCCCTCAATGGTATTAAATAGAACTATTTCTTTTATATGCTTACTCTTTGGGCTGCCACCCATCTTTACCCCATAGAAACCAAGGAGGTTGTGGCAAAACAATTGAGAAACTAAAATGAGTGGGTGGGGTGGTGGTGGAGGGTATTGTGTGTCTCTTTTTGATTAGCATTATTCACACTTTCATCACAATATAGGTATTGCTTTTATTTCTTTTGCTTTAACAGGTTTTTCAAAAAGTCTGGCTCCTTTTGGTTTTACACTTGTGTTATTCCAATGTTTCTTAATAACCTGCTGCCTGATTACTTTCTCTGTAGCTTCTCCAGAGGTTGCTGGATGACCGCAAGCCTACTGTTGAGGTAATCAAGCGTGAAGGGGAGAAAATTGCAGAGTCAGCAGAACCTGCTGATAGAGTGAAAATCTTGAAACAGTTGAGTTTGCTGGATAGCCGATGGGATGCGTTGCTCACTAAAGCTGAAACAAGGTATTTGAAATTCTTTCATAGATTTGAAAAACATAGACATAGTGTGTGATAAATGATTAGAAGCAGCATGTGGAACTCTATAGTATGAAGTACTATCATTCTTGTTATTACTTTACATTATTGTGCCTTGATGTTGATATAGTAAGTCCTCTGAAGGAAAAGGTGAGAGAAGTGACTTGATCAGACCAAAAGCTTTTAAAAAAAGTGTAGCCCAAGATGCTACAATCTGCTATGTATCTTTCGAATATTTTATCTCTGTTAGTTCATTAGAATGCAAGTTTCTTGATGCAAGAGCCTATTTGCATAGAATCATGTGCAAATTTCATACTTAAGAAATAATAATGATCTTTGTTTGGAACTTCAGAATGCTGACATGCTGCTACAAAGAAGGGTCACTCTTTCCTTTTTCTTTTTGGTGTTGTCCATATAACTATTTTCTACAATTTCGAGATCCTCATACTGTCAGTGACTGATGTACTTATGCAACGTGCTGAGTTCCCTTAGTTCTCAAGAAGAAAGACAACCATCAAAATATGTAGATAAATTTTAGCAACACAGAAAACAGTCTCTTAAAGACGTTGCAGTTCAATTCAAGTTCCAGTTTAAAAAAAAGAAAAATCCGACAAAAAACCACAAACAAAACCCATACAAACAGCGTCTGCATATACACACACTTAGATTTATGAGTTGTTCTTGAGATATAAAATACCTGGAAAGTTATGAACTGTAAAGTGTCTTTGACGAAATCTGTGTCGAAAGGGTTGATGAATGTGTTTTCTGGGTGAGGATTTGAAAAAGGGCGGCCTTGTTCAGAGCGGAGAGAAGAAGAGTGTGCATAAGAGGTGGCCTGAAAAAAGCACATAATTGAGAACAAGAAAAGACTTGGAAAGTTGAAGAAAAGGAATTTAAGTGAACAGTAGAGCTTTATGGTGAAGAACAAATGGATGTGTTGGCATTTGGGTGCTTAGAGTAGCATTGAAGTCACCTTTGTTGTCTCCTACTCCTTTTGGTAGCTTCTGTTTAGTTTCTTTTCTCTGAACCTCTTTTGTTAACTCATACTAATGATTATTTAATTAGTAGAGTCAACCACTAATATACTATTATTTCCTTCTCTTTTTTTATTTTTTTTTTTATTTTTTATTGAAGTAATCTGACTCATTAGCTGGGGTTAATGTCATATTTAATTTAATATTATTCTCCCAGTCTAGTGATATTTAATTAAAAAACAAATTGCAACTTCTTCAACCTATCTATTAGCCGCAAGCTTGTCTCCATTTTTCTTTGGCTGGTCTCTAGAAATGAAGAGGAGATTTGAGGATGATTTTGAAAACTATGTGGAGTGTTTCACTGAGTGTTCTGTGGCTAAGCATCTCAAGTCTACCCTGTTTGTAATAAACACATAGCTTTTGTCTGGAATGAGATCCCCATCTGAAAGACAATGTTGTGATGTTTGTCGTGTGAAGCAGATCTCAAATGAAATTTGTTCAGCAGTGTTTGTAGAGAAGACTCCTCCTATGATTGGGGTCTTCTCTGAAACAGGAGTGTTTTAGACACAGCTTTTTTCATTTTGGAGATCAAGTCTCTGTGCATTATTAACGTTGTCCCACTAACTTCATTGAGAGCTATTATTCAGAACAGGAGAGGTGAAAGTAGAGTCAAATAGTTCTGTTCACATCATTGAACAAACGTTTAAAGATATTTTACAATGCTGAGGAAGCATGACAATATGTTCTGGTCCAGTAAAGCCTTTGCCTAACTTTAAAACATGTAAAATAGTCAAGGGAATGTAACTTTATGGTTAAAGACTGCTAGAAACTTGAGAACTATCCTAATTGGGTATAAAACAATGTTTTGCTGAATTAAGTGCCAGATTATTTGTAGCAAAAAGTATACAAATAAAGTGATACTTTTTATTTACAAAAGTTGCATATTAGCTAAAACAGTTTCAAACAGCTTCTCAGGTGTCCTTTAAAAAAATTAATTTGATTTTTCCTTTACCTTGGTTTGGATTGAGCATCATGGAAATGTTTCTGTTTGATTTGGTGACTGGTTCCTGCAGTAAGAGAGAATTATTTCCTTTTTTTGGCCTTTTTTGTTTGTTTGTTTGTTTAAACTATTTCACACTGACTTCATCCCAAAAAAAATAACCTTTTCCTTCACGTGTTGATAGGAACCGTCAGTTGGAATGCATCTTGGTGGTAGCGCAGCAGTTCCATGAAGCTCTGGAGCCCTTGGTGGAGTGGCTGACTGCCACAGAGAAGAGGCTTGCCAATGCAGAACCCATTGGAACGCAGGCCTCCAAACTGCAGCAGCAAATTTCTCAGCATAAAGTAAGATGCAAACCCCACACTTGCTTATGTCATTCTTTTTAGATGCTTCTATAAAGTACAACACAACAGGCAAAGCTGTGCGCTGTACCTATGTTTTACCATACTGATTTATTTTTTTTTCTGTAATTTGAGTTTTATATATTTATGTTGGCAATATGTCCTTTTTCGTTCCGTTTTTACTGAGTTCCACTTACATTTCTTTTATGTTTTTCTGATTTTCTTTTCCATTATTCATTATTTTTTAAAAAAATATAGGCCCTAGAAGATGATGTCCTAGCTCACAATAAAAGTTTACAGCAGGCCATTAGCACTGGTCAGTCTCTAAAGTCTATGAGCTCCAGGGAAGATAAATGTATGGTGCAGGAAAAGCTAGATGCTTCTCAGGCCCGATACGTAGAGATTCAAGAGAAGAGCAACAGCAGGTCTGAACTTCTCCAGCAAGCTTACAGCAATGCTCAGATTTTTGGGGAGGACGAAGTCGAATTGATGAACTGGCTGAATGAGATCCACGATAAACTGAGCAAATTGTCAGTCCAAGATTACAACCCAGAATTGCTTGAGAAACAACGCTCTGAACTACTGGTATTTTCATTTCTGTTCATTTATTATTTAGTTGATTTTTAAATTTTATTTATATTCCCATCCTTCATTTATTTTTCATTAATATATTTTGTTTAAAATGCTAATTCCAAGTAAAAATACTTTAATTTGTTATGGCTCTGCTACCACAAATGGTCTTTTCTCTTAGGATCTTCAGGAAGAGATTGTTCTAAGAAAGCAAAACGTTGATTTGGCTATACAAAATGGCTTGGAGCTTCTCAAGCAAACAACAGGTGAGAGCTTTTCTTGTATTTGTTAAGTGCTCATGAAGAAATTAAAGTGGAACTCGTAAATGTTAGTCCATATTTGCTGGTTAGAGCAGTTGTAGTTGCTTATTAAAATAAAGGATCGAGATCAAGGTCGTGGTTTTGGGCCCATTTTACTATTCACGTAAGCTAGCAAAAGTCCTTTTTTTGCCTATAGAGAATCTGGCCTTTGAATCCTTTATTATTTTTAGTGGAAAATTATTTCAGTGAACCTGCATTCCATTCCTAATAGCGAGTTATGGACATTACTCATAACGGAGGGCTGTTTGGCAGTGGACGCAGGCAATTCCCTGCAGGCATCCACAGATGAACGAGATATTAAACTACCTTTTACTGCAAGAGGAAAGCTTCGTCCATTGGAGCTAGTACTGTGGGAAAAGTTGCATTCCAGTTGTACACAACGTGTCTGTTCTGTACATCAACATCTGTCCGGATTTTCCAGTAATTCTAAAGTTCTTGAACTCTTTAAGACACACGTGTGGTTGGGGGTGGGGGTATCCTTTTCTGTTTCAAACTTAGACGTTATGCATAGTCTATAATGAAATCTGAATCTACGCTAATAATTGCAGTAGGTTGTTTTTATTTTAGCCTTTTGAGTTTTGTTTCAAATGGGTAGTAATGAAGGTGTGCAGTGATGTCAAATATTGCTGTAATTGAAAATACAGATAGTATTTTGTGATTTTTTCTTTGCATTTTCAGTGACCCTTTTATAATTTTTTTTACTTTTATAAGAAGTATTGTGAATTTAAGGGTGGATTTTTTTTTAAAGAACATTTGTGTTAAATATTGGATCTAAGTCCTTACTTTCTAATAGTTAAGTAAAGCAAAAATAAAAGACAGAAAGATCCTGAGCTGAGGTAAACTTTGTAGCTCAGTGGACTTCTGTGGTGGTAGGATAATTTACAGCAGTTGAGGATTGACCTTGTCATCTTGTTTGGGTTATTTTATAATTTAAATACTGAGATTTCTGTAAAAGGTGGGGGTTGGGTTGCCTTTTTTTGCTTTTAAATATTTTTGATCACAGGAAATAACATCCCCCTGATATTTTAGGTGATGAAGTTGTAATAATTCAAGATAAACTGGAAGGCATTAAAGCGAGATACAGAGACATTACGAAATTGAGTTCTGATGTATCCAAGACCTTAGAGCAGGCTCTGCAGCTTGCAGGTCAACTGCACTCAACTCACGAGGAGCTCTGCAAATGGCTTGACGAAGTGGAGGTGGAGTTAGAATCCTACGAAACTCAAATACCGAAGGGTGAAGAATTAAGCCAAGTGCAAGAAAGACAAAAAGTAGGTTTTGAATCTGTGAATTATTTATTGCTGTATGATTGAGCTAGGTTTTGTGTTAACTTATGTTTGGCATGAAGCTGTCTTGTGAATAACTAATTTTGGCATCAGATCGTTTGACTAAATGTAACAGTAGTTAAGAATCAAACTCACTTTCCAGAGTCATCTGTTATAATCACTTACAAAATTGGACTGAGGTTTATTTTTAGTACAAGAGAAGCACAACATTTCCTTTTTATTCAAGCAGCTACCTAATCCTGGGAAAACTCTTTAAGTTGTCAAACAAAGTTATTTTGCTTCCTTAGTTGTGACATGGGTAAAATCCTGTAAAGTGTAGAAAGAGTCAGCATTTAAACCATATATTGTGTCCAACTTCGGAGTCCTCAACACAGGAAGGACATGGACCTGTTGGAACGGGTCCAGCGGAGGGCCACAAAGATGATCCAAAGGCTGGAGCACCTCTCCTATGAGGACAGGCTGAGAGAGCTGGGGTTGTTCAGCCTGGAGAAGAGAAGGCTCTGGGGA
>JAOQGH010000023.1:90255453-90311439 GCA_025769975.1 Gallinago jamesoni
TTTTTTTGTGGTTGGACTTGATGATCTCTGAGGTCCCTTCCAACCACCACAATTCTGTGATTCTGTGATTCTGTGAATTTAATCCAGTTATTGCTCATTTAAGAAATTATTTGAATTCATTCTCTTTTGTTTAATTGCCTACCTGATGTCACTTGCTGATGATTTAGTTCTTCGCAGAGTTGCAGGTTGCAAAGAATATCCATTATTTTTATTTTCTTAATTAAGTACTAACAACTCTTATAAAATTACAAAGAATTTCAGACTGTCATGCTGACTGGAGAAATACATTTAAGTTATATTCTGTAGAAAATTCTCTTCAAGAATCACCCACTTCTCTATCAAACGGCTTACAGTATCAAAAACCTGATACCATTGAGCTGCAAATAAGCGTGCTTTGGTTTGCATGGAAAGAGTTAAAAGTTCTTGCCTTATGGAGGGGTTGAAAGAATAAAAAAGCCACGCAAGCTGCCAGCTGTGGGTGTTCAGCTGGTGTGCTCCCATGTTTACTTTAAACAACCTTTTTCAGGAGCTGAAAAAAGAAGCAAAGAACAACAAAGGCTTACTGGATACTCTGAATGAGTTTGGCAGTGCCTTCCTGGAGCTGGTGCCCTGGAGGGCCAGAGAGGGGCTTGACAAGATGATAACAGAGGACAATGAACGTTACAGACTAGTGAGCGACAAGATCTCTCAGAAGGTGGATGAGATCGATGCTGCCATCCTGAGATCCCAGCAGGTACTGAAAACAGTTCTTTGGGCAATAATAGTCTCTGGCCATGGGCACCTGAACAAAAAATGTCCTTTAATAGTGTTGCCAAAAGGTTGTTCTGCTTGAGCAGCAAAAGGTCTGTTTGAATGAAATGGCATTCTAGTGTTAAGATATGAATGCCAGAACTCAGCTAATCTGTACGCTTGTAGTTCTCTGCCTTTTTGTTGACGTAATCATCAGTCTTGTGGCTAAAATTGCTGAAACTACCCTCTGGCTCCTTAAGTGGGACTTTGCCTAAAGACGAACTGAATGACCCATGTTCTTTGTAGATCATGGTGGTGTTAAGGAAAATATGGCCCAGGTCCCCAGCCAATTTTACTTGATGCAACGCTGAAATCACGAGGGTTGCCACACCTTTTAGCATCAGCTGATTGTCTAGCTCCTCTGTACTTTCCACAATTAAAAGCTGGATCGTCTTGTTCAAGCTGTAGTGGAGGATTTAAATAATAATTGCTTTTATTCGTATCCACCATGCTTTTCTTCTTGGGGCTCAAAAATTTAGTATTATTTAGTATGTGGAAGTTTCTATAAGAGCACAGAGGTATATACATACATACATATATATATGGGTACATTTTGAGAACTGGCACTATTTTTGTCACTAAACAGTCCTGTATTTAAGCTTTCTCATTAATGTGTTGTAGAAACACAATTTTCCAGTGTCTGCCTACAGTTCAGGCATAAAAATATTGGTAGACGTTTCTGTTTCTGCTCTTAGTTCCCGTAAACGGTTGTAACAGCACAAGGAGAAAGCATGTGTGGTATTTTCAAAGTTTGCCGAAAGCCAACTAAAAGAGGCTGGTAGTAACTCAGATCTTCTTGTAACTGAGGTTAAAAATAACTTCATGTTCCTTGTTAAGGGATTTGCTCTGAATATTATCTTGTTAACCAAATACTCAAAGAAGAAGGGTGTTGGGTTGTTTTTTTTTAGTGGGTGATAAGGTGAGACAGGAGGGTATGTGTTGGCTCTCCTTCAACTTCTCTAAATTCTGTGAGTAAGTTGCATCCCCTAGTACAAGTTCAGCAGATTCAGGTCTGGGCATAAAAGGTCCAGAGCTGCTAATGTTGGGAGGATGCCTTGCACCTTGGTCCTGCACACCCCTAATCTTCACTTCAGCCCAACTCATGTGACTGCAAATACTGCTACACGTTACATCCTATGATAAATATCAAGTGGCTTGATGAGCTTCCAGTGAAGGATAAGCTGTTTTCCATTTAGCTCACAGAAAGACCATGCAAAATGAAAAATATTTTTGGAGAAACTAGTGCTCTGTGAACTTACCCTGTGGCAACTCGTTCAAGCGCCTGTGCTATTAAAAAGTTTTGGGTGGGGGACACAGCCACTAAGAACGTGAGGGTTGAGTGGGAGTAGCGTGGGGTTCGTGCTAGATGTTGATGGGCCAAGGTGGGAAATGCAGTAAGCTGTATGAAGGGGCAAGCGTTGTGAATAGAAGCTGAAATGCTTCTTATAGCATTCTTATAGCCCGATGCAATGTCCTGTTTTTTAACTACCTGGGCAAAATACTCCTAGGTAGATAGAATTATCCTAGAGATAAATTTAGCTACGTGTTTTAATCTTCATTTCTCAATACTGAATGAATTGGTTAGTGTCTTACTACTTCAATGAAGGAGTGCTACATAGAAACAGAAGGTCATATTCTACTTCTTCACTCTAAAGCAACCATAGAGGGTGTTTTCGAAAGCATTTACGGAGTAAGTCACAATGTCATCATATTCAGAAGTCAATCATTCCTGGTTAGAAGAAAAAGTACCACAATGAACTCTGCTTGGTTAAACTGGGTGGGGATGAAAAGATGATTTTATAGTGACTCAAGTGAAGTTCAGGGCTCATAAATAACTGGCATGCATACTGGGAAGGAAACACTTCAAATTTTGGATGCAGAGAGTACCATTTTTGTGCTTTTTAGTCCTTAATGTTATTTTTGAACATCACAAATTGGAAATCCTACACCCTCAGCAAATGGCATTTGGAGTCCTTGTCCTTCCTCGGTGCTATTTAACCTAGAAGTTTCACTGCCATGCCTTCATTTTTCTTATTTCCATTAAAGATTTGCTCAATAATTTTTTATATAATTGTGGATATTTAGTACCAGCAAGTCACGTTGCAGTTAAGGCGTACATCTAACACGTTTGAAACCACCTTCTTCGTTTCCTTCATTTGGATCATAAATTGATGGGCTTCTGAAGAGCTTGCTTGTGAGCTGTAGTTTCTGAAGCCAGGATTAAACTACCGTTGGTGCATGTGCTTAGTTTTAATGTTTATTGTACTGATTCTTTTGGAACATACCTTTCTTTTAGGAAGTCACAATATTTAGGACAAAACTTACTTTCTGTTACCTCGATGAGAAATGACATATAGTGAAAAAGAATGTTTGTCCTCTCTTTCATGTAACGAATGGGTTGTAAAGGCTGAAAAAGATTGAGTCATAAAGAATGAAATTTCAGAAGTGCTGCTTCTGTTTTTGTGTGACTCATGATCACCCACAAAGACGAGGCTGATTTAGTGGCTAAAGTGAACTGCAGCTACAGTACAGGAGCAGGGCTCCCGTGGTCTACAGCCACAAAGGCACAGACCAGCAGATTTAAAAGACGAGGGACAGAGGGTGATCAGAAAGTGAGGGTCTCAACAACAAAAGTAGCAGGTTCTAACCTGAAACATCCTGACCAACTTTCACAGTAACTGAGAGCCATGTTCTTCATGTTCAGTTAATCGCGGTGGGGTCAGAGTTTAAAATAAATAAATAAATAAGTTCTTAGTAGTTTCTACGATGACTGTTTTGTGCATCTGTTCATCCCATGTAATATTTCTGTATGGCTTAAGCTCAAAGCTGCCCCTGTTGAGTACTGCAAGGCACATGTGCTAAGGTACATGCCTATAAACTCGAGCTGAAGGGAGAATGTGTGATTTTGGTTTTTAAATTTGGTCTTACTTTTCAGAAGAGTTAGGTCTTCATGTATTTCTTTGCAGGATCTCGTGCCCTCCTTCGCAAATTAGTAAGAAACACATCCTTTAAATCCTCTCCTACTTTAGTGCTTTGAGGCAATTTCTGAAAGATTTAAGTGTTGACTAATGGTAGTCAAAAGTTAATCTTTTAGGAAAAGGACTGGCTGCACACAAATGCCCTGAAGAATTTTCGCATTTAATCCAAAGTCTAGTTTTGGATTAAATCCTGTTCTCTCTGAATTCAATGAGGTTTTTCACTGTTAGTTGTATTGTGATTGTTTTGTCTTTATCATTTAATGCCAAAGCAGCTCTTAAGATTAAAAGGATAACATCAAACAACTATTTCTTAGGGTAATTGCAGCACTAGCAGTAGTAATTAACATAGAGATGGAAAAGACACGTGAAAGTAGAGTAAAATAAAAATAAACAGTCTAGTGAAAATTCTGAAATTATAACCCTTCTTATTTTCTTATGCCTGTTAGAGAGCTGTAGGCTTTGGAAAAAAATATTTGCTTGTGTTGCTTTGTCATGCTTATGAACTAACCTGCTTGTATTACAGTCCCTCAGAGTCATTTTGGGCTTTGTATTTCATTTATATAAAAACCTCATACGGAAAATGAGCCGCTACCTTTCTAACAATTCAAAAGTATCCTTTTTAATCATCTTCAAAATTTTTGAAATAGACATTCTAATTTCATGTCTATAGAACCACTGAACTAATTCATGTCTCCCTCATTTAGTTTGATCAAGCAGCTGATGCTGAATTTGCCTGGATTGCAGAAACGGAGAAGCAACTGATGTCTCTGGGTGATATTATGCTTGAGCAAGACCAGACCACAGCTCAGCTACAAGTTCAAAAGGTAAAAGAAAGGCATTTCCAACTGTCATGTTAATTATTGGCCAGCACACTCTCCATCTAGAAAATGTACTGGCATGATTTAATTTTCAGTCCATCATAATGCACTTCAAAAATAGTTTTTACTCTATGTAGTCTTTTTTTTTGGTCTTTTTTTTTTTTTTTTTTCCTGACCGATTTGTATTGTGTTTTAAGGCTTTTACCATGGAGATTTTGAGGCACAAAGACACTATAGATGAACTTGTTAAATCGGGGGATAAGATTATGAACACATGCACCGAAGAAGAGAAACAGACCATGAAGGTAAAGCTCCTTAAATTGCAGCTACAGCAGTAGATAGGCAGACAGTATATAAGTAGAAGGATTCCTATGGTGTCTGTTGTGAAATAGTAATGAAAAAGCACTAATTACAGCCACTTCTAGTCTGAGCATTGCAATACTAGAGGAAATGCTGTTGTGTATCACTCTCCTTCCTTCAGGATGTTCAAAGAGCAAACACTGTACTTGCTACATTGCCTGATACTCATTTGGAGCCCCATTTATCATCTTCATCCACGGTAAATAGTATTTTAGCCACTGGACCATTAAGTGAATACGTATTAGTCATCTGGGGTGGTGTGGGTGGAATCTGGCTGTTTGTCTTCCCCAGTTCTCTTGGGTCAGTGAAGCTCTGGGTGTGTGTTTCTGTGCTGGATTTAGTGGCTGTGCACCTCAGCGGGAATCTTTACTTTCATTTCTGCTGGTTTCAGTGTGGACCTTACTGGACAAGGTTATTCCATCCTGTTGACAAACACAGCCCATGAAAGGCATTCTTACACCTTTATTACACACACAGAGCTTGATGTTTGGGCTCTGTATATGTACAGACAAATTTTTCGTGTTGGCAGTTAAGGATGAATTCCTTGTGGGGTTGGTGTTTTTTTGCTAAGTTAGGCTGGATTTTTTATGTAAATGTAGTCTTTCCAATGACCACCCTCCTTAAACAATACTTCACTAATTATGTTCTGATGCAGGATCAGTGAATAAATTTGATTTGCTCTTAATTTAAAATAGATGAGATGGTCTGTCTGTGAAACTGTAGTCATAAGGGAGAGCAGTTTCATGTGAGTCTCTGTTAAATACTTGCATTTGTCAAAAATACTGCGTATCTGTGTATTAGGCTATGGTTTGTCCTTTGGATAGCATCTCTATACTTAATTTATATGCAAGACATAACAAATGAAAGGATAACTTGTTCTGCCAAAAAAAGATTCTTCACTTCACATTCAATGGCTTGCTTATATGTCTAGTTTTTCCAAAGCTAGCATTTATGTGCATTGTCACATGTAATATTTCATAAAAATGATAACTTGGGCAGTCTTCCACAAGAAAAATGTATAGCTAGTTGATACTTTCTTTTATTATCACATACCCAAATGCAGTAGATTTGTAACATTTAAAACTTGTCGTTCTATTGTTTTATTAACAGTAACACATCCTCAGTAATTAATGTATGCTAACCTGGAAAATAATGTTTTGTGGTTTCTATTGCAAGTTTGTCAGCTACAAGCACAACAGTATACCCAGATTTAACTCTTGCCAGATTTAAAAAAAAAACAACAACCACCACCAACAGATTTTCCTGTGTTACTTGCTGTGCTTTTGATTCAGAAATGCTGTGAAAAGCTCAGTATCTCTGAGGATAAGCGTCTTCAGTAAGGAAGTGGGGCTAAGATCTGCAGTCAGATAATTTGCAGCTTGACTGGAAGCCCTATGAATAAAGTGTTATTTGTAAATATCAGTATCGTTAAATATGTTCTAATTACTTTGAAGGTAGTCTGCCAGATTTTGATCTCCCGCAATATTCATTCTGTCCACCTTAAACACTGATACTTCAGAAACTTTATCAAAACTAAAATTTGGGTCACTGTCGTTTGGTGCTATAATTATCAAAGATTGTTTAGAAATAGATTATTATAAATATATAAAATTAAAATTGTTAGATAACACATGCATAACATACTTTACTATATTTTGTTAATATTATTTTACAGAAAAAAATGAAAAGCCTCTTACAGAAATATGATGCAGTCTGTCAAATGAACTCTGAGAGGTACCTCCAGCTGGAACGGGCTCAGTCCCTGGTTAACCAGTTCTGGGAGACTTATGAAGAGCTGTGGCCGTGGTTAACCGAAACAGAAATGATCATCTCTCAGCTTCCTCCGCCAGCCCTTGAATATGAAACTTTAAAGCAACAACAAGAAGAGCATAGGGTAAGCATTTTGCCAGTTTTAAAAAAACAAAGTGTCAAAAGCAAGTAGTGTTCTGCCTAGAACTGTGGAGTACTTTGCTAAATGCTGAAAACCCAGACACAGTTCTTTTGAAAAAAAGAATTATTCAAAATAATACAAAATAAATAAATTTGCAGTCATTCCTCTGCTGTTTTCCAAACTCTGCATGCAAACAGGATTCTCTGGGGAAGGTATCAAAAAATGTATAAGCATAAAAGAGGGCTGTAGAGGAAAAAATGCCATTGTAGTGAGAGAACAGAGCATGCAAAATAGTTAAGAAGTATATTTAAAGGTACACATTAATGTCAGTATTAGAACAAACCAAACCCATAAACAGACCTGGGATCTTGTAGTAAGAAACAAAAGAAGGTAAAACGTGACAAAAAAAATCAGCTTTGTTGAATTTGTTTGTTTTGTTATCACTGGAACCAAACTTAGCTGAGCCAGAAAGATGGACAATTAAGAGAGCCAAGAATTGATTGCTTGGGTTCTAGCCAATCCCATAATCTTTTTTCATGTCAAGTATGTTTGTTATGTAATAATTAAAAGAAATAATTGTTTACCGTAACATCACAAAATAGAGGCAACAGTATTGTAGGCTGCCCACCATATGGCCTTTCTTACAAGGAGGAATAATCAGCTGGAATAAAAACTGGAATGTTTCATGTGTGACTACTACTAGTATCAGCTGAATCCCACCGAGGTTAAAAGCCTGCATGTTTTGGCACGTGCAAAACCCATGTGGCTACTGGCCATACCTGTCTCTTCCTACTGAGCCTAGAGTAACTAGGCTTTTTTTTGTTTTAGCTGCCTCAATTAAGTGACTCAAGTTAGATAGGATGAACCCTGGCTTCAAAGTCTTGTTTGTTCTGAGACCAGTTAATGAAGATATGCCACTCTTATGTACTGGTAAACACTGGCTTCACTCATTTGTCTTCCTATTATGTCCACAATGAACAAACATGCTCTATTAAGAGTAGCTATATAACATGAGCTTTACAAACTATCTTGATTAGTCACTGTGAACCAAATCATGCTGGCTTTACTTACAGGATTGTTCTCCATCTAATCATTCTACTTGCATGAGAGGCCCTTTAGATGAGCTTCTATCTTTGCATTTTCCCTGGGCTATGCCATTAGCTGAGATTTGTTTGTTAAGTAGAAGATTAATGTCAGGCAATTTTAACATGTAATCTCATCTGGAATACTTGTTTACTGGAATTGTTTACCCAATCATGGAAAAGATCAAATAATTTTTTTGTTCTATTTTGTTCTATCTAGAACAATAATTTATTGTTCTATTTTAAAAAAAAAAAAAAAAAGGGTTCTGAATGTGAATTGAAAACCATTTTCTATGTTGCCTTACATTTCTGTTCTGATGTATTTCCTGATGACTGCCTTTGTTCCAAGTCGTGGAATTCATAGAGTTGATTCCGTGTGAGTAGCGTGCAGAACCTTTGGCTTGAACTGAGCTGTGGGCAGAGCACTAGCATAAGGTTTGGACCCAGAAACGTGCAGTCTTGTGACCTTATCTCAAATCATCTGTTTGTGCACAGAGATGAAACGCACAACGTTATTTTGTAAAAACTTTCAGACTGTTCTTCGTTTCACCTTTTCTCCGCTAATCAAGAGTTTATTTCTTGTTGCAAGGAATACAAAGAGTTACATTCTCAGTGAGAGCTGGAGTCTGGTTTTTTTTGTATTTTCATTGCCATTTTATCATCAGGGGCCTGTAGAGTCATGGTCACTGTCTTTTCAATCTTCTCAACCTCTCTCCTTCTGGGGAGGAGCAAGTAAGCAAGCCAGTGTCATGATTTCTTTTTAAGGGAAGGACCTTAGTTGAAGGGAAGAGGGTTTATTTACACTGAGGCTGATACAGGCCCATTTCTGTGTCGTCTTTAATTTAAACAAGCTGTGAGCTGAGCGGAACAGAGCATGTGCCTCTCATGTTCCTGCGCGGGGGCTGTAGGGTAGAAACGCCTGGAGTTCACAGCACCAGGAGGGGCAGTGCCTCACGAGACAGTGGGATTTTTCTGAAAAGGGGGGAATGAGCTGAGAAAATAAATAAAACTGGAGGGAAGGATTGGGCTGCTCCCACAAAAAAAGCCTTTCCCTTTTGTTGGATCTGTGGGTGTAAGTAAACAAAACCACAATCCGTAGGCAAGTTGGAAGACAGCTCGTGACCTTTCGCTTCCACAAGACTCTGCACAGTCTTCTGCACAGTTCTTACTTATTTAGGGGGTGGATGATGAGAGTTTTTAATTTACTTAATTACTTGTTAAGCTTTGTGTCAGTTAAGTAATAGCACTGTTGTGAAAACAAGAGGGGTCTTGTGGCCAGAGAGGAGACTGCTAAACTAGGTCGATAGATCTCTCCTAATCAGTCTTCCTTGTCCTTTTGTCCTTTTCACTGATTTCTTTGACTCTTCCTGTGCTACTTCCCTCTTCTTAAAGCAAGGATAATTTGAATTAATATCCTTGCTATACCAGTACCTCTTCCTGTGATGTTCTTCAATGGAAGGGTTTGCGGCAAGTGACAAATACCAGCATGAAAAGTATATACGTGGTGGTGTTACGCACATGTCTGGAATATTGTTGTAATTTCTGTCATTATAGGTACTAAATATTGGGGAGTGTCTGTTGCCAGCATCATATACATAGTTAGCATCTTGTAGTTTACCTGTAATCATATGTCCTACAAGAGTATTGCGCGGACCTTTCCAGTAGGTCTCTAATTGTGATGTTTCATGTCTGGATAGCCCTCTGTTGGAATGGGAGCCATCACTGGCAGAGCAAACACTAACTTTATTTGATATTATTTGTGCTTTACATAAGGACGAAGGGTATTTGTTTGGAATTCCTTGCCAGCTGGATGTGTTAGAAGTGTGGACAGCTGTAATGTGGTGGTGCAAGCCTAAGAAACTGATAAGTTGTTTCGTTTGTTATAGCAACTGCGTGAGCTGATCGCTGAGCACAAGCCTCATATAGATAAGATGAACAAAACCGGGCCTCAGTTGCTGGAGCTGAGCCCAGAAGAAGGTTTTTCTATCCAAGAGAAATATGTGGCAGCTGACACCCTTTACAGTAAAATTAAGGAAGATGTCAAAAAGCGAGCACTGGCACTGGATGAAGCCATTTCTCAGTGTACCCAGGTATCAATTTAAGTTTAAAGTATAATTGGATTCATTCAAATGGGAAGATACACAGACATTGTCATCTGGCATGTATATATCAAGACTAAGCTTCTGGTTTATCTGTACTTTTCAGCCTAATGGCCTGTGAATGTTCATATCGCTGCTTATAGCCTTGATCTTTCTATTTCTTGAGGGGTTATGACTTTATATATTGGTCAGTATTAAGACTGCTGCAGTTGAAAAATCTTATTGCTTCTTAATTTGGAAGTAAAAAAAAGGAACATTCGGTCTAAAAATGTGGGATTTTATTTTCACTTTATTCTGTTTTCTCTTGCTAGTCTGTTACTAGCTGATGCTTCCTTTGTATACGGATATCAGTGTTCATCAGTTAACTTGAGTATAGTTACATCTTGAACTTGGCAGCTTTAGTTACATTCCATTACCAATGGAAGGTTAGTAGTTTGGCAATGGTAAATAGCATTTGGTCCTCATTGCAGACCCACAAGAACTTAACGTAATACATGCTTGAACTGTTATTCAGTATTGCGAGCAAAAGTAGACCTCGCAAAATGTTATCATAAGCATAAAATTCAGATCAAGCCCATAAAAGCTGTGCATTTTAGATTCATCAGCCTACACAATGAGCCTCGACAGAGTATTGTTAGGTATTACGTTTTGGAGTCTTTTAAATAACTGAGTTAATTGTAATTAAACCCAATCTGAAACTGTTCTACTCAACCCCAAATTCAGAAAAGAACTCAGTAAGACTGTGCATGAGCCCATATAAAAACCTGAATAAAAATATTTTGTTCTATACTCCTTTTATAGGAAATTATCCCTTTGTTCGCTGGAAATTAAGTGCTATATTCTGCTCAGGTCTAAAGTACTAAATAAAGAAATACACCTTAAAGTTCTCATCAAGTCTACATTCTAAAGAATTTTTGTCATTGGTCATTGTACTTCACATTGTATTACCCTGCAGACTGACTTCAAGAAGCTCAGGAAAAAAAGTGATATTATATATTATAATTTAAGTCATTCTAAAAATTTTCTTTATTCACACCTCTGAAAGATGCCTGATTATTTAGATTCAGTGTCTTAGTTTATCATAAATGCTCATGCACATTTGAAAATCAAGATACTTAGCATTCGAGTCCCTGCTTTGTATGTAATGACATTAACATGCTGTACTGGCTATGTACAGCAAGCAAGAAGAAAAGTGCATACTTTGGTCACAGCTAGAATATAGTCATATGTTGAGAAAATGCTTAATTATTCATGCAATACTTTAAGGTTCATTTCCTATATGTAAATCTATATGGAGATGGCAAAGCAAAACATTGTAACACCCAGAATGTAATTTTATATAATCTCCCTTTTCTATTAAGATACATATATATTAGTAGGGCTCTGTACTATGATAGTTTATGTCAGTGTTTGTCTAGACAGTCCTGGAAGAATAATTATTTAACTCTTCAGGTCTTAAATTATATTAAATTGCATTATGTATCAAAGGCAGCACATAACCTATGGAGCCAGAATGAGAGGTTGTAATGACTTGCATTTTCTTCCTTTTAAGTTCTAAAACACCTTGCCTCATTCATTGAGGTACAAGGAGGCCCACTGAATGCACTGACAATTTTAAAATGTAATATATATATGTCCTAAAATTAAACCTGAATATTGCCAATCTAATTTCCATTTTCAGCAGTTTCATAAGGTTTTGTTGCCACAATCAGTTTTTCAGAAGTCTTGAATGTGTGAAGGCTACTTATCTTCCATAACACATTTTGCTGGCTTGTATGATATTCACACTTCTAACAAAAACACTGTGTCCGTAACATTAGTCACAGTGTCTGATTTGAAGTGGGTTGTGTAGTGGGAAAAAGTAATTACATTTGTATTGCTTATATTCCTTTGACAAGAAAGGATGTAGCTATTTGTTCACCTAAGGTAATCTTGTTCTGCTGTGCTCTTTCTAGCACCTTTCCCAAGTGTAGTCAAGAGTGCTTTTTGTGGATCCTGGAGGATCGTTAAATGCACCCACAATTTACTAATTTCTGTATCTTGAAAGGGGTTCTGTGGGGAGGTATTTTTAGGAGTCTGGATGGATCCAAAAGCATGTAGTAAAGGCTGTCTTTGGCCCTCTACCAAAGGCTGAACTATGTTAACACAGCTGTAATTGAGTTTCTGGGCACCTACCTGGGCTCAGTCAGTCATGGGTGGACATAATACATGCTGTTGGGTGCTTTTAGTTGTAGAAAGTAACATTCCTTTATTGCACTAACAAGCATCACCTGGGCACTAACAAATGTCGTTTTGTATGACCTTACATATCAAATCTTAATCGGTGATTATATACCAGTAGGTTGGTCCTGATATGGAAAAGTATATATTTAATACTAAGGTAAACAGCTTTCTAAACTGATGAAATTAGAGTGTCATGGGTCTCCAAAATAAAGTTCAAAGTTCTGTATGAATTACGGAGGACTAAATACAAGTAGATTCTTCTATATGTTATAGAAGATGACTCCATCTGAAAATGGAGTGTCTCAGGACTGAACCCAGACTTCATAGTAAAATTCAAAAAGGTCATTTTTGTGATTTAGTTATGAACAGGGGAAGAACCACGAAGGGTGGTATTGCAAGTTGCACATGTGTATGTTGGCTAGAGATATTAAATATGTTGAAGTGCCTTTTCCAAGAGAACTTCAGATGCCGTTTTTTCAGTTGTGTTTTTGTTGTTTTTTTTTTAATTTCTCTGCCACTTCTTTTTGTCCTTTATTACCCTCCCAGTTTCATGACAAGATAGATTCGACTCTTGAGATTCTGAAACGCATAGTTGAACATCTGAGGCAGCCACCTTCAATCTCAGCAGAGGTTGAGAAGATTAAAGAGCAAATCAGTGAAAATAAGAATGTGTTGGTGGATCTGGAAAAACTTCAGCCGGTGTATGAGACGCTTAAACAGAGAGGGGAGGAAATGATTGCTCGCTCAGAAGGAGCTGATAAGGATATATCTGCTAAAGGTAACAGATTGAGGAAAGTTTTGTGTAGTGGAAACGCAGCAAGCTGCAGCGTATAAAACTCGTCATTTCTGTTGACTGCTAGTCTGGGGATTGTGTTCTCCTGGAGAAAGTGCTGAAGATCTATAAAAGCAAAGTATTTGTTTAAAATAATTCATCATGGATATGACCGTTGTTTTATTTTTAAAGGTTATGGTGGTTGTTTCCACTTAACATTATAAGGAGTCCTGTAAAAAAACAGTTTTAGAGTCTAAATTTTTAAAACATACACATGTGTTTCTGCTGTAGAACTGTATGGAGATTTATGGCCAAGAATTGTTTGCCAAGGTAGTAATCTAGTTCCTCTGTTGTTTAGCTGTTCAAGATAAACTAGACCAAATGGTCCTCATTTGGAAAGACATCCAGACCTTGACTGAGAAGAGGGAGGCTGAATTGTTGGATGTAATGGAACTAGCTGCAAAGTTTTGGTATGATCATGCGGCTCTTGTAGCTACTATTAAATATATTCAGGACCTCATTGGACAACTGGAGGGACCTGGAGTTGACCCATCTGTAGTCAAGCAACAGCAAGAAGCTGCTGAGGTCTGTAGAAAGTATTTTGTTGACTTAAAGTATTTAATTTAAAGCATGTAGTGAAAAGACAGAATTACTTTGAAGAACCCTGGGAGGATATGTTTAGACCAAGAGGATAATTGTATAAAAATTTACTATAATGATATCTCAAGTCAGTTCTTAATTGCAATGAGCATGCAGCATGTGCCTGTCATTATATTTACATATCTGCTTGTAAACATGTATATAATAAGCATGTCACTCAGACTTTTAAAAGTTATACATACTTTAGATTCCCCGAGTAATACGTAACATCTAAATGAAAGGTGTACACGTGTATCATGCTCTATGTATTATGCTCTAAGCCTGTAATTATTTATGTTGATAGTAAGAGATTTGAAGGTTGAATGATAACCTCTGAAAAAGAAAACACTCTGATTAAAGAAAACTAATTTAAAACTTCCTGTTTATTTTTTTCCATCTCATGCAAAATGACATCATAAGCCATTGTTATAATTTAGACTGATGTCAGTTGATTTCACTCTGACACTGCAAAGGGATATTTAGATTTTAAGCATCCAGTTGTGAGTCCAAGTGACTTTAAAGGAACCAAAGGTCAAATCCTGCCATGTCCTATCTTGAAAACAAGCTGTATATAGATTATTAAATTTAGTATTAGCAGCACTGGATTTTTTTTTTTCTCTTTGTAGACTGTGAAAGAAGAAATTGATGGATTACAAGAGGAACTAGAAACTGTTCTGAACCTTGGCTTTGAACTTAGAGGTGCTTGTGGAGAGCCTGACAAACCTATTGTCAACAAGAGTATAGATGAGGTATGGGAAATGCAGATGCTTAGATCTGTTATGTTAGATGCTTGTTCAGCTAAAATTGTTATATCCTCCCTGCCCCCAACAAATTTAGAAAATAAAAATTTTGTGGCAATTGTAAGATGCCCATGAAGCTTTTGTGATAAAGTAAGGTTTGCATTTCAAGTAAATGAATCTTAACTCAGATTAGATTAGAATGTACAGGCAATTTTATTTTATTGATTTATGGGTTAAAATTTTTGTAAAAGGCAGAAAGTTGGGGTGTTTTTTTTTTTGTAAAAATACTCACTGATTAATACAATAGTTGGCTACTTTTTGCAAAAGTAATGCTAGGATAAATTTTTCAGATATATCTGGTTTATGCCAAGTGCAACATCTTAACTGAGTCAATCCTGGTTGGATGACTACAGAGTACTTTTAATTTCTCCGATGTTCAGCAATGTATGTTTCTTTTAAGCTACCTTTTTCATAATCATAGAATCACAGAATCTTCATGGTTGGAATCATTCAAGTTGGAAAAGACTCTTGGGATTATTCAGTCAAAATGATTTAATAATAGTATTTCCCATATTAACTATAATCCATATGTTAATCAAAATATTCAGTAATGAGTATTGAAGTTTACAGCTTTTGGAATCCATAACCTCTAGTTTGTTCTGAGGGAAAGTAACTATGCAGTGATAAGGAGAAAAGAATGTTAATATGGAATGTATATGAACTGTTCATGGTTAGTTTCTTGGTGTTATTGATCAGTGAATAATTAATGAATGTACATTATAAGACAATAAATTTTTTCTGTTCATTGGAGTAAATTGCACTTATTTCCAGCTGAATTCTGCCTGGGATGCCTTAAACAAAACATGGAAAGAACGGGTAGATAAGCTTATTGAAGCTATGCAGGCGGCTGTTCAATACCAAGATGGACTGCAGGTAAGATGGTGTGATACACCTAACCCAATCTCGAGTCAGTAGGAAAAATATGTCATGTTGTTGGGAAGGTGACATGTGTCACTGACTATAGCAACTATTTTCTTCAGTAGGCAGATATTTTTTCTCAGGATTGGTTGAGTTGGAGATTTCATTTCCATTAAAGAATAAATCTATTTGGGTTGTTTTCTTCATGTATATTGCTCTATGTTTAGATTTTAAATGATTTGGGGTTTTTTTATTGATAAGAACAGAGGGGTTTTTATACTACACAAATTCGTAGTAATCCTGCTCACATTTTCTGGTGGTGGTAGTACTTCCTACGATTGGTGAGTTGAAGTTGTGACATGTTTACATGATCTGAAAGGGGCAGAATACCATGTGTTCAACTTCCTGCTATTTCCTTTGAGTGGAGGACAGTAAAAGAACTTCAATTTTATTCCACTTTTTTTTCTAAGACAAATATTTAAGCTTAAATATTTTAAGCAAAAAATACTAACATAATGTTACTGGACCATTACAGTAATTCTTAGCCCAATTATACTAAGAATATATATACTGGACCGTTATTCTAATTCTTAGTATGATTTATCCAGTCACAGTACTTCAGAAGATGATTCACTTTTAAAATCTATGGGTAAATTTTCCAGCAGTTTCTTAAGATATCTTTTTTTCTATATCTGCTGTATTTTTAATTTTTTTTTTTGCATATTCTTTACATGCTTTGGCTGAGTAACAGGCCTCATGGCTTTTGTCAGTAAATGGCTAGAAGATTGAAACATTTGAAAAGTTTTTTCAAAGATGGACAGATTTTGCGAAACTGTCTTTTTGCTCAGTAGAATTGCCTCCTTTTATGGTTCAGTAAATCTTTTAAAATAGAGTTTCACGTGACACTGAGGGCAGTTGCTCATGTGTTCAGTGTGTTCAGATCAAGCAGCAGAACACATCTTAATAATAATGCAAGGTCTTGTTCTCCAGTGCACCCTCACTGTGTATTTTTCTTCAAGTTTCTCTTATTTTCATACTGCGCAGGGGTCGACTTATAGGGTTACATTAGGAACATTGCCATCGGTTTAAGTGCTTTGTGTTTCCTTGTCCATCCTACAAGCTTGGTGCTTGTAAAAGAACTGTATTTAAATACCTTCTTGTGCTCATTTCAATAGACAATATGAAAAGTCTTGTGGGCAGATTGTTAGCTGCAGCTGCCTCACCCTGTTGGGCTTGTTGGGAGGGTAGTTCTCCTTTTCTCAAGGAGCTGTGTGGCAGTGGGCAGCTCTGACAAGCCGTCTTAAGCCTTTCTCTATAATGAAAAACAGATAACCAGCAGGAGGAAAAAGGCCTCGCAGAAGTATTTCCCCCCCCTATGTAATTACCCCAATTGATATAGGTGTTCTTAGTCTTTAAGTGGAGTATTCTTGATGTTGTTCTGCATTATATCAGGAGCAAAAGAAGTACGTACCCACAGAGCCTCAGAACTGGGGAAATTTAATTTGTTTTTGCCAAGTTACAGCTACATTATCCTAAGGAGATTCAGCCAAGTTCAATTATTGCCCATCACTATCTAATAATGTACCGAATGGGTGATGTTCCATATTCCTTACGTAGATAACATTATCCTTCAAAAGAAGTTTTTTTTGTAGTCATCATTTAAAGTGTGTTATTCAGCTACTGCCTTCCATCTTTGGTCCAAAGGGCTGCAGAACAGAGTTTGTCTTGTATTTACTTTTCAGGGTATTCATAAAAATTGCTGATTTTACTTGAGTAAAAGTAGTCAGCATGAATAGTACTGGCAGAATATTACTGCTAATAGAAGTTCAGTCTTGCAGCACGCACATTCTCATAACCATTACGTGGAATATTTTAGTTAATACTTCATTCCCTTGTATTGCAAAAAAACCTAGGTTCCACTGAGGAAAGCTGTTTTATTTCAAAGAGCACAGAGATATTGTTCTCTGGAGTAAAAATAATCTGGCATTTTACTTAATACAACTTGGAAATATGACACTATTTCTCCACTCACCTTTCAATTTCATGCTGTGATATTCAGGCAATATTTGACTGGGTAGACATTGCTGGCAGCAAGTTGGCATCTATGTCCCCCGTTGGAACAGATCTGGAGACAGTGAAGCAGCAAACTGAGGAACTTAAGGTACGAACTAGCAATTTGTTTCATTTATATTTTCATCTGTCTGCGTTTTTCTGTGTTGTTTAGTATTATTCTGTATTTGTCAAGAGTCGAAAGCAATTTTCATTTTCAATTTCTAGTCAAAAAAAATCTGTAGGAAAATTTCAGATAGCATTTCATTGCAAACTTTTCACTTTAAAATCTATTCCAAATTTTATTGAGACTACATTTTATTTTGTGAACATGTTCTGATAGCCAAGAAATAACTTGTAATGGCATTCTTTCTCTTTCAAAGGCTGTAAGGTTATTATGTAAAGGGTTCTTTTGCTGTGACTTTCACGTGTTCTGGTTCCTACTGTGAACAACTTCCTTAAGGCTCTGACAGAATGCCTCCAGAGCTTTACTTCTACAATTATGGGCTTCATCTAAATGCTCAAACAGATCACAACATTCCCAGTAAATTAGTAAGCTGAAAATCAAAATTTCAGGCTACCTTAGACCTTCAGAAACCTGTCTTTATGGATCTGTGACTTGAGTACACTCCTGACGTTGGCACGCTGTTATGCTGTATATAAAAAACAGGGATGTATTAGGGTAATGTCCTTGGTTTCGTTGCTTACTTGCACTTTTTTTGGCTGTGGGCAAGTTGTTTAATCTTATCTATTTTATGACGTAGCTTCCACTGACCCATAATCTTACATAGCTCTGAAGAACACACATATGCAGGTTGTATTCAGACTGCTGTCCCAGTTGTGTGTACAATAGAGGGTGTTCTACTAAAGAAAACGTGCTTTCAGGTCTTTTGGAAAACAATTCTATTGGAAGTTTAAAGCATTGTATTATCAGAAGTACAAGAGCTAGAGGTGACTCAAGATATGTTTTGCCTTTTTTACAGACCAGGGAGATCTTTGGAGAATACTTTCCTATTAGGCATCTTTATCATTCTGTGGTCACAGTTAGCAATGTCTGCTAGAATATTAAGACATTGTTGAATATTTTAAGTTATCTGGGGCTGTCTAGGCTATCTGTGTCTTACAACCATCCTAACCCTGGATGACAACCCCCCAAATTTATGAAAGTCAATGGCAATGCATTAGTATTGTAAATATTGCTGTACTATGGTGTACTCAAGAAGGTCGTTACTTGTGATAGATTTATGTGTGTTCTTTTTCTATTTACCATAGCAATTTAAGACAGAAGCTTACCAGCAGCAGATAGAAATGGAAAGACTGAACCACCAGGCAGAACTATTGCTGAAGAAAGTAACAGAGGAGAGTGATAAGCACACAGTTCAGGACCCTCTCTCAGAGCTCAAACTAATGTGGGACAGCCTAGAAGAAAAAATTATAAATAGACAGGTAAATAAGCTTGAAGGTGGGGGCTTTATTCATGACTTACATTTTTGAGAAAAGCTTTTTATTATGTATAATGTTTGTATCAATTTAGACATTCCTTTTGGTTTGGAAATTACAGAAATATGTATAATTTGAATTTTATAATTTATTCAGTTGCTTTTATGGTTTTTAAACCCTTAACAGTATTCTTTGTCACTACGTCTGTCAGCAGTGCCATGTCAAATCTTTATTATTTCATTTTGATTACTTGATGACATCTTAAATAGCAGTTGAAAACGTGTTTATATGTGCAAAAGTAATATTAGCTGCTGAACTGAGCACTTTAAAAAAAAATAGACAGAACGTAATCCGTAACTGTTTCAGTGCTCTTTCCTTAAATTATGAAAGTAAAAGAGGGATCTAAAGATGCAGCGATTTGAAGTGTATTTTTTTTCTAAATTGAATTGTTTCACAAGAAAAGGTTTTAAAGATCACGCGCCAAACTGCATTTCTATTGAAATTCTGTTTTACGTGATAAAAAACTACTGTCATATCTCTGATGAGAGAACTGTCAAACTTAACTCCGCTGCGGTTACGCGGGGTCTTCGAAGGTCAGGAATGTAAGCCTGGCACGTAAGGCTTTCCACGGGACTTGCTAACTCAGCTGGAACTCCAAAGCAGTTGCTTGTGTTGGATAACACGTTTCTCCCTGGTTTTTGCGATATCATATGCATAGACTCCACTCTGGATTATGGTGACTAATGGTAATATAAGCCAATTCAACAGCATTGTGAAACCATTTTATTGTTGATTTTATTTTTACTATAGCACAAGCTGGAAGGTGCCTTGTTAGCCTTGGGGCAGTTCCAGCATGCCCTGGATGAGTTACTGACGTGGCTGACGCACACAGAAGACTTGCTGAACGAACAGAAACCTGTGGGTGGAGACCCCAAGGCTATTGAAATTGAACTTGCCAAACATCATGTATGTAATTATAATGAATATTAACTGAAATGTTCTTTTGATGTTTATCTTAATGATGAACCTTGTAGTAAGACTTAGCACTCGATAAGTAAGTCTCTAGAGATTTTCAAGATGCAGATTATAGCTGAAATGCAGCCTTGGAATAACTAATATCTTTCCTCCTCCATATTCATTCCTTTCTTCCTTCCTTGCATATGCCATGCAAGTGGCATAGCTTTTAGCCAAACAGAGCAGCTCACCATTATCTTAACTTTTATTCACCTTAATTTGACCCAGGGAACTCAGAAGTTACTGAACTTGCTACTCTCCCTGAAGCAATAAACTCCTTGATTAGTTCTGTTTAAGCCAGCTCTCACAAAACGTATGTGACCATTACACATCTTTTGTTCTTGTTTCTTACTTCTCAGAAAATAGTAATTTGTTCTTTTGAATTCTGCAGAATTGTATCTCTGTTGGGTCCAACTAACATGAAAAATGCCTCTCTGAAAATCTCAGCAAGCCTTAGGGCTATCCGCACCCCCATCTTTTTTCTTATTTCATACCATTTAGGGTTTATTTTTAATACTTCTCTTTTTTAGTATTTTTACTGATTATTGTGACTTCGGATGAATAGAAGAATGCTTCCATTGTGCCTTTATTTTGAAGAGTATCTCCCAGGAGCAAGAGAACTTCTCTATCTCTTTGTGTGACTCGCGCTGTTGATGATGACGTGTTGTTTCTAAGCCTGAAGGTTTCAAACTAGCCTCATAAATCCTCTCATTTCCTTTAAATCTGGTGTTTAGTTTTTTGCCCTGCGTATGATGTGAAAAGTATTCAGAGTCCATTTTGGATTTAGAAAGAATTGATTGAAATTGACAGTACACAGATAATTAAGGCATTGTGATTGTTTGTGGTAATGCAGCTCTGCAGCTTCTAATGCCTTTTGTGTGGTCAGTAGGAACTTGAGCAGAGTGAAATATCTCCGTGCCCTGTGCGACTACTATTAGAAACAGGCCCTTAAAAAAATAGAAAAAAATTACAAATCCAGCTTTCACTCCATGAGCCTTTTATATTCTTATCGAACGGAAGTGTTTTACTCTGAAGAAGCATCCAGACGTCGTTCGTGACTTCACCTACCTTCAGTGCTGAGGGAGTTCAGCAAACACATGAGCAAAACGGCTTCCTTTTCATACAACAGAGTTTGTAGGTTAGAAAGTTCACACAGTAGTGCATCCTGTGGTAGCCTGGAAAAACATCCATCTCTGGAATAACTTTGGAAAGAATAAACCTTGTCCTTAGTGAGCCTCAGCAGGAAGGAAGGGAAAAGATGCATCTGCTTCTGTGAACGTCCCTTTTTTCGCCCTGTTAGGAAAATAAAATAATGAATACCTTCCCGTGCTTAGTGTAGAAGAATGAAAGCAAATGATGCTCGTTTTGTGTACAATGGCTACTTGTGACTTGCTCTTTCATCAGGTGCTCTGTATAGTTTATTTAAAAGTTCCTTTTTATTTAACTTTATATTTTTCCAATGTGCTAGTGTTTTGAGGGAGGTGACTTTGAACCAGGCCCCGTGAAAGACAGCAGTCATCAGTTTGAATTTCTTAGATGGGGCTTATCCTTCTCTTCCCAACTATTTTACATATTCTTTTTCTCTCTATTTCTGGTATTCTTAAGCGTTATCTTTTTTTTTTTTCTTGTTTTTTAAATATTTCTGAAAACAGCATCGTTTTCCCCAAAATACTTTTTGCATTTTAGAGTTTTACTGTGGTTGGTGATAACAAGTTTTCAACCAGATGGAGAGATCTTTTGGTCTTAGTATTGCAGTCATTCCCCAGCTTTTAGCACAGCTGAAGTGTCCTGGTAGCCTGACACAACGTGAAATGAGCTGCAGACCTAAAATGCACGAAGAGGTGCTGTGGCAGTCAGGTTGTATGGCCCAGCAGACACATGGTATTCTTGTTCCTCTCTCTCTTCTTGGACTACTGTTCCACAGCCAGTTGGCACTACATACGCAATACTGTTTTGACACCTTACCCTCAAAACCAAAAAAAAAATCCTATTAAAGAAAAGTATGTAGTAAATTAAGGAAAGCGAAGAAAGAATTCTTTAATAGCAGTACCAGAAACCTTTCACAATGTCAGAAAGCAATATACATATTCAGGAAGAATATATTATTTTTTCCAAGGTATAAAACCAAAATGTAGCATTTGGGCAGGATGGTCTGTTACTGCTTTCGATTGAATTATTAGCTTTAATTGCTGCTGCCTATGCTGATGTTAAACTATTGCCTTGCCATGAGATTAGAACTAGCTCAGTCATTGTAGTTGCCTTCATTCAGTAATTTACCAAGGTTGCCAGACATATATGCTGTGTTACAATTGTAGGTGCTACAAAATGATGTCTTAGCTCATCAGTCTACTGTGGAAGCAGTTAAGAAAGCAGGAAATGACCTGATTGAATCGAGTGCTGTTGAAGAAGCAAGTAATTTACGGAGCAAGTTGGAACTTCTGAATCAGCGCTGGAAAAACGTGGTGGAAAAAACAGAACAAAGGAAGCAGCAGCTGGACAGTGCCTTGATCCAGGTGAACGGGAAATGATCAAATAAAGAGATAACTCAGAAAAAATGTCTTTTTACATGAAATATATAGATACATGCATTAGAAGTTGGCCTAAATCAAAACCATAATGCAGACACTCCTGAATTTGGAGAAAGTTTGAACCCAGCTGTATATTCCGCAGCTGGCCACTGTCTTTTTATAGTGATGAATCAAGACTTCAGCTTCAGCTACATATTTTAAAAGTGTGGCATTTCTGTATGCATATATTACTCAGGGAAAACATTCATCTCACAGTTGCTCATTTAGCCTGCTTTCAAGATTTCTGTAGGTTTGGGGTTTTGTTTTTTAACATTTAGATTGAATTGAGCTAGTTTAAATTTTAGGTTGTTTTTTCTCTTTCATTTACGTGGATTATTGTAAATATCTGATTAAATATGTTGCCATTGTACTTCTGCATCTGAGCTAGTATTAGAAAGGAGAACAACATCTAAGCAAGCTCTAAAATGATATGGTATAATTTAGGCCCAAGGTTTCCATGGTGAAGTTGAAGATATGCAGCAATGGCTGACAGACACCGAACGTCAGCTGTTGGCATCAAAACCTGTTGGAGGCGTACCAGAAACAGCAAGAAAGCAGCTTAATACCCATATGGTAAGCATCAGTATTAGAATGCTTTGCAAATTACATTATGAGACTAACTATCTTTCAAGAGCGTTTATGGTAAATACAGTGCATGTTCTATATATCACAATGTCTGTACAGTATCTTAATAGCCTTCAAAACAACACTTGTTATTTTCAATGTAGGAAAAGTAGTCATTTGGGAGACACCCAAAACTGAACCATTAATAGTGTTGAGACAGAAATAAAAGAACTTTTGCATCCTTGTTCTCAGAAAAACAGAAAAACGTTTACATATTTTATCAGTGATTCCTAGTTGTCTTTTCCCTTCTATCCTCATAGATACATTTATGCTTTTTCTAAGATAGGCAAATGAATCTAAAAGCGATCCACATTCATCGGACCTTGAATTAAGAGACTTGATTCTTGATTCTTTATCTAACCAAAGCTGACATTAAAATCACCATTAGCAGAGATGTAATAAGGAATACTGGCTCATATAGAGACTCTGCTTTAATTAGAAGTGGCAAGCTGATCAGGATGCCTGAATTATTCCCTTCATTCCTTTTCTTTCTTTAAAAGAAACATTCTATGAATTTCTCCAGCCCTGTAGAACCGTAGACCTTAAAAAGACGACACTTTAACTTGATATCTTACCTCAAAGGAAGGTGGTTCATAGTGTGCTGTTAGGCCAGGGTATAACCCCAAGCCCAGTGATCTGAACTCCTGACCTCCTGGCTCAGATGTGAGAGTTATATTCACTGAACTGCCCTTGAACTTGAGTATGGCCAACATGATTTCCATTAGAACGCTGCTTTGTCATAGCTTTAAAAATCAGATTTTATTTTGGAATGGTGATAAAGGTCATTGCCCAACAATGTGAGGCACTTTTTTTTTTTTTTAACTTTTTCCTTCAAAATTTACCAGTAACTATTTTTGAGAAGGAAAGTAATTTACAGTTTTAAAATCAGTTATGACAGGAAACTAAGACAGAACACAGAGATAACTTTGCAATTTTGAACCCATCCCATAATCTTTCTCTTTTTGTCTTAAAGAAAAAAAAAAAAAAGAGGCAAAAAGAAAGCCTTTTTTATTATTATTATTTCCTGTGGGAGTGAGGCATAATCACAATTCCATGTGAGTCAATGGAGCTTTTTCCATTTAAAGTCTGATCAACACAAAAAAATTTTCCCTGGAAACCTTCAGGGTTTTTCTTTGGTCTGTTCTCTAGCTATGCAAATCAACATGGCATTTTCTATACTTAGTGCATTTACAGTTTGATTTGTTAAAGAATCTTTAAACTGAATATAATATTATAATTGAAACAAATGTGAATGTCCCCAGTTATATGTAATCTATATGTGTAACAATTTCCTAACTATAAGTGTACATTTTAACAGATTGTTGCTATGCTGTGGACCATCACACACTGTAGGCATTGACTAGTTATCCTTTAATGGATAGAACCCTTAAAAAATAGGACTTGAGTTCATTTTAGTTAAACCTCAGTGAATCTGTGCAGTTATGTGTAAATTCTGTGCAATGTTGAGGCCTCTTGTCCTGATGAGTACAATTTATGATAAGTTCTAAATTCAAAGTTGCCCCTAAGTGGCACAAACAATGTCGTGACATGAAACCAAAGAAGAAAGTTTTGTGCTATGTTTTGATGTGTTTCTCATTGGAAATAATGTTATGAACCATCTTCTTGAATATAAGTCTCTACAGATAGGAATAAAAGAGCCCTTAACCATAATCAGCTCACAAATGGAGTTGAGACTGGGCAGCATTTCCATCCAGCTAAGGCAGCTCCAGGAAAACAAAAGATATGAAGAGACATTGCAGGACACCAGGAGGGAAAGGGCTTAAAAAGAGGCCTCTCTGGCTGACCCAGTGCTGCCCAGACAATTCCTCTTCTTTTTCTGAAGAGAATCTTTTTTCTCGGTTCCTCCTTTAAAATAACTGTAATTGCTTCTACCCTCTTAAGAGTGTGACTAGTGCAGAATTAAATACAGTGATGAACCCCTGCCTTCGACTGAGCTCAGCCCCAGTGTTTGGGGTCTCTCCTGCTGTGGTGTGTCTCCTGTGCTGCGCTCCCCATGGTTACTTCTGAGGGTTCTTCTGCTTCAGTAAAGGTGCCCTGGGCAGTTACGGGAACCAGAAATATCGTAGAGAGGTTGGGAGCAAAGGAGGAAGCAGTCCAGGTGACATCACTTTTCCTAGTCCACAGAAAGGAAGCAAGGAAGCTTTATGTCCTGTTAAAATCTTACAGCTCATGGTTGAACCTGCTCCCTGCTTTGATCTCCTCTGTGATCAGGCACAACCCTGTGTGCAGTATCTCTTAGCCCAAAGGAAGCATTGAGTTCGGGTTCTTGTCCTGGGAATCAGAGGAAAAAGTTCTTTTCCTCAGATTTGCAAGCTACTTAGTTCTCGTCTCCTGGAAGACGTCCCTCATCTGGGAGTTTGCAGCAGCTTCGTTGGTACATTTTGGATGGTGTGGTACAGACTTTGAACATGCACTTTTGAGTCAGAGGGATGCATGGGAGCTCTTGCCACCTCATCTTTAATTCTTTGTGTGTGTAAAATGTCTTCAGGCTTTCACCTGGCAAGGGAAGGAAGATACAGACAACACAAAAAAGAAGGTGTACAGTAAAGCAGCCCTCCCAAGTTGTCCCACCAACTTCTGAAGGTGTATAGGTTAGGTTTGGGCTTTCAGCACACTGTATAATGCTGAGGCTTTTTGTGTTTCAGCTGCAGATGGACTTGAAACCAACAAAGTTGTAGCAAATCTTGTGCAATAAGTCCATAGCACTTTCTTTGCCAAGCACTGGGTCTCAGAGAAAACATCTGACAGACAGTACAGGTTCTCATTTCCTGAAGAATTGGGCCCTTCCTTTGCTCATTTGGCTTTTTATTAATTGCACGTGTTTCCTTTATTAGTCTTAATCATACCTGCTAAATGTTGCAGGAGGAATAAGTATTATACTAGCATTTGTAAAGAGTATTGAATTTCTACCTGACTTTTTTTGTGTGTGTGTGTGTGCTTTCTTTATTTAGGAACTTTGTGCTGCCTTTGAAGCCAAAGAAGAGACATATAAGTGTCTAATGCAGAAAGGCCAGCAGATGCTTGCAAGATGCCCAGAGTCTGCCGAAACAAACGTTGAGCAGGACATAAATAACTTAAAAGAAAAATGGGAATCAGTACAAACAAAGCTCAGTGAAAGAAAAGTATGTGTTTTTACATATAAATAGAATTGCAAATTATGTATTTAAGGTTGTTTATGCACACATCCTTGCTTGGTCTTTTAGATTTAAAATGAAATGTAGAGACAGTTATGCAGAATTCATTGGTATGTTCAGAAAGTAAATAGGATTCAAGAAGCTGATTATCCGTAATTGAAGGGAGGATAGCTGAGAGCGGCACAAGTCTGTCGTATAGAAATGTGTTAACTGATACTGGTAATGCTCATCTGGTAGGACGAGAGCTTTTCTGGTTTTTATTACAGTAATCATAGACATGGGAGAGTGAATAAAATTATTTGATCATTCAAGTTTATCTCTTTCTCAGTACAGAATTGCTGCATTAATTTTCCTAGCTTTTATCCATTTTTTTTCTTAAAATTCCCAAGCACTTGGCCTTCTGCCACTTCCTTCAAGTGACTACCTTCTGTTCTAACGTAGATCAATGATTTCCCTGATACACAACATACGTTTTCTTATTATTAATTTCATTTTGCTTTCATTCCTTCACGAAGTATAGTCCATTTGCTCTACCTCAATCGAACAATGAAAAATATCAATAATTACAAACAGAGGAACTCTCTGTAGAGCCCTGATATGTATAAAGCACAAATATTTAACTAACAACTTAGTTATATTTTCAAGTAAGAATGTTGGTTTCTGTTAAGGTAACTGTATAATGTAAGAATGTCCAACTAATTAATACCCAACATGAGCATGTTCTTTAAGGAAGCTGTAAGGTTGGAGTGCTCAGCTAGGTCAGCTGAGCCTGAAAATCTGAGCCTGAGTTTGAAAGTCCTATAATCAACAAAAATTTTATACCTAACAGTAGTCTCAGTTCAGGCAACCAAGATGACAACTGGGCTTTATTAAAAAGAGGTGGTCTAGGCAAACTTGTTTGTTTAGTACAAGAGAATAAATTAGATGAACTGCACTACCACCTTAGATTTCTGTGATTTTACTGGTTGTATTGAAATGGATAAATCTGCATGTCCCATTAGGACTAAGTAGTAGATGTTCTAACGTGGAAGATTTTCTTTTGATACTAGGTGCTGTATTTTTCTACTCGTCTGTCATGTATAATCTTACTGTTACTCTTCTGTCCATCTCCTTCGATACGCTCAAATGTAGGCTGTTATTTTAAAACTCAGAAACTTTGGGTTAGAAATGTGTTTTAAAATGCTAAGCTAAAATGGTTTACTCCATGCACTAAAATGGTTTACTTGGCTGAAGCCCCTGCACAATATCAACTGCTATTAAAGTGTGATGTATCTTTACAGACCAAACTGGAAGAAGCCCTCAATTTAGCAATGGAGTTCCACAACTCACTTGAAGATTTCGGCAATTGGCTTACTCAGGCTGAGCAAACTCTAACTGCAGCTTCTCAGCCAAGTCTTATCTTGGATACTGTCTTGTTTCAAATTGATGAACACAAGGTATGTAAAGAAACAGATGTATAATGTTTTTCTCCCACTCTGTGGAGATACTTTAACAATGTCCAAATGAACCCTGTAATGCTGGCACTCAGAGAAACATTTAATTTGTTTTAAAACTGCATTTTGTAGTCTTTCTCACTACGTCATTCTTTATCAGACTGGTTTTTTTAGTGTTTACCCAGTGTTTGAGCAATGTAGTATTTGGAGTAATTTTCTCTCTTTTTTCCAAGGTTTTTGCCGCAGAAGTGAATTCTCATCGAGATCAGATCATAGAGCTGGACAAAACTGGAACCCATTTGAAATATTTCAGCCAGAAACAGGATGTTGTCCTTATTAAGAATCAGCTGATTATTGCACAGAGTCGATGGGAAAAAGTAGTTCAACGCTTAGCTGAAAGGGAGAGAGCTTTGGATGATGCAAGGAAGAAAGCCAAAAAGGTAATCGGACAACAGCTGTTGTACAACTCTTTGAACTTAGCTGTAATTACATCCAGACTCTTGAAGAATATGGTGCTTTAAAGCACTTTCAAGTAAGTCTGCTTTTAGTGTAACAGACACCATTGAGTTAGTGGAGCAATTTCTGTGATTCGATCATAAAGCACTTCATTTGTGAGGTGAAAGCATCATTTTCAACCCAAGCAGTGACTTCTGTCTGCAATACAGGATAGTCTGAAAGTTACAGTATGGCTTCCACATGTATATATTGACTTGTCTCAAAAAGAAGCTTCACAGTCAACCCTTCTATTTTAAAGAATGTGATTGAAAAAACGCCTTTCGATAATGTGTGGGAGTATTCCTTCAGTATTTTCTCCTTGAGTTTACGTTGTGCCCTGATTAAGACTCATCACTTCTTCAATCTCTTATGTTAGTTACTAGACGAGTATCTTCTATGTCGTAAGATGCCTCCATTTATTTCCTTAAAAACCTGGAGGATTCTTGCACAGGTTTCCTCACCAGGGAGCACTCATGGGTTTTTCCCTAGATTCATGTTCCCCTCACTGAGGAACATGAATGATAACATGCAAAATATGTGAGAGGAATATAATCTGTTTAAATCTCAATAGGAAGTTGTAGCTTCTATTTATTCAAATGAACATGACCATTCAAGATTTTATCATGTTCACAGCCGAACATATTCCCATGTTCACTACCACTCAGCTTACAGAGTAGGAACTTCTCTGAGCAATAAATTAGCCCATAACCCAATCAAATGTTATTTATTTTCCAGCAGCTTCTCTTGTGCATTCACAGATACAGCAATGCTGAATGCAGTAAGTTGTTAATTTAGGATGACAACTATCTATGCAGAGCAGGGAAGGAGTACAGAAGGGTACTGGTGTCAAGGCCTGATCCACAGCCCTGAACAGCAAGGTCCAGGAGCCTTGAGAAGTTTCTGAACTAGTTCCTTTCATGTATAGGCAGCTCAGGCAAGAAGAATTTTCAAAAGTAATGCAGAGGGAGAATCAACCAGCTTAGAAAAATGTTATCCCAAAGGGATGCTGCTTTGTGAAAGCTGGTTGAATCTTTGGTCTTACCCTGCTTCCTTCCCTGAAGCACTCTCTTTGTTGAGACAGGAAGGAAGATCAAGGATCTGTTCCTTGCCCATTAAGATAGCATTTGATATAATGAGAGTATTTGCGAGTGTCCCAAAGAAAATCTTGAGCAGTCATTCAGATGGGAGTTTTCCCCGGTGATTTACTGCTGTTATCCCATATAGGCAATAGCTAAGCCCCATTCTCGCTGCATTTGCTATTCATTACTCAAAATGTAGGAATCTGAATAACCAACACATCAACAGAAGTTACCAATACATTTTAGAAAGATGCATATTGTGTGTGCAGATCATGGACATAAAAGGTTGCTAATTCACTTGGGAGAAGGGAGGCTCAGTCCAGTGGGAACATGATTGGGCTAGTCCCTGTTTGAGACACCAGGGAGAAGAAGCTCACCAAATATTTTTGAAGTCTGCAGGGTACTTGTTTGGCTTGTAGAGAATGAGTTGGGTTTGATGTTTTCAAACCATTTTATGAATCAGTGAATTTCAGAATCCTTGCAAATCTCACTTTCTTGCAGTTCCATGAAGCCTGGCACAAACTTATGGAATGGCTAGAAGAGTCAGAGAAGGCTTTGGACTCGGATCTTGAAATTGCAAATGAACCTGACAAAATAAAGATGCAGCTCGCACAGCATAAGGTAAGTCATGGGTGATGAAATACAGAGTGCCCGATGAGATACAAGTCTATCATTTTTGTACCATTCCATCAGTAAAGGCAGTATATTTGTGGCCTCATTACTGTGGAGTGCTTACTAGCATTAAATTAATTGGTGGTGTGCTACAAGTGAGGAGTGGAAAAAAAAAAAGGTCACAGTACCTAGTCTTGCACTTGGCCTGGTTGAACTTCATAAGGTTCACACAGCCCCACCTCTCAAGCTTGTCCAGGTCCTCTGGATGGCATCCCTTCCCTCCAGTGTGTTGACTGTATCACACAGCTTGATGTTGGCAAACTTGCTGAGGGTGCCCTCGATCCCACTGTCCATATCACCAGCAAAGATGTTAAACAGCACCAATTGCCTTTAGGAACACCACTCCACTTGTCACTGGTCTCCACTTGGACATTGAGCTGTTGAACACAACTCTTGGAGTGCGACCGTCCAGCAGGTCGCTGGATATTGCAGACTTTTTTCAGTTCTTAAAACCGCAATTTTACCATCCAGTTAATTGGGTTGGGATTTTCCTTTTAGTACTATAGGACCACCTCAAAACTGAAAAATAGTCTTGTATTTTGATTGGCAGTTGCTTTTTATATGAAATGGAAATATTAATTAAATCCTTTAGAAAGTACAATGACACCATTAGTAGCAAAGGTTCTTTTTCTTCATGGGATTCAAAATTCCAGGACTAGCTTTCCACGAATGCAGCTACTGTAGGTGAAAATGTAAAAATGTCCCTAATTGACCTGGCTTTTCAAACAATGATAATGTAAGAGCTCTGCAGTTCCATCACACACAGAGCAAAATGATGGATGGAAGAAGTCTTTACTTCATTTCTACTTTTGCAAAGAGCCTAGAATAATATATTGCTGAGGATCAAGTGGTAGAATCTTCAGAGACAGACTGCGTCTCAAGACTTATCTTGGAACAGTTTCATCAGAGACAGAATATTGAAAGATCATTCATTTTTCTACATTTTGACATACATTTACTTCTACTTTTCATGTCGGTCTTATTGATGTCCATTTGCTCCTATTTTTTCATTCTGCATAATATCCCCAAGGGTTTGCATATCTAATTTGCCCCTTCTAAAGTAGCTTCTGTATAGTATTGCTTCTGTAGCTTCTGTAAGGTATTGCTTTTACCTCCGACAAGTTTTGCAATATATATTAATGATTGGTTACTGCATCAGTCTGCTTTACTTTTTTTATCATGGCTCACTTTATGTGATGACCTAAGTATTTTCCTGATAGATAAACAAAATTATCTTTTAATATGGGAGAGTTGGCTATTAGTCAAGCGCAAGTAGTTTTACCTATGTTTGCTGTTAAAACTTGTAGATAAAATCTACACTAACATTCTGTTATCCTAACTCTGCAATTTCAGTTTGTTCTGGGGTTGCTGCTGTTGCCAGAATTTGAAGTCAGCAGCGGGAATTTAGAAAAAAAAATTAAAAATCTTTCTGTTAAGATAGTCTTTCTTGTCTTCTGTGACACTATCCATTGTTTAATCCTTCCACTTCCCTCTTTTCTTTATATGAAGTTCAGACTCCTCTGAGTACAGTCAATGTGTTGTGACTTTGCTTTCGGGCCCTGAGGTTTGACTCTCTACTTTTATTCTCCTCCCCTTTTCTGAAATATTAAACTTGGTAATCGCATTTGTTCTTTATACCTACAGCAGTTGTTTTATGAGCCCAAGCTTCCTCGCATGGATTGGCAGCCTCATCACTTCTCTCAAACATACCTTTTCTTCAGCTTCTTTTCATATAAAATGCCCGCAGAGAATAGCTACTTGAGTTGCTCGAATCTCATTTCTCATTAAGAAGTGGGATGGAATGTGGTATGAGGACATTAGGGTTGAAACTGGCAATTTGGAGGAAAAAGATGAATGTGTGTGAGTGAGGGAGTTCTGTGAACTTTGTGACTTTAAACTTCAAACAACCCCCCCAAGAAATCAACTCAATTGTTTTTTAATGAGCTGTCAAACCTCCCAACACTGCAATGTCCTTCCTTGTATTTTGAGTCTTTTCCTTCCACTCCCACATATACCCCCTGTGTCTGTCTTTGTCTTTTGTGTCCAGCCTTGAAGGTTTCCTTGCTCCATTTAGTTAATGATTTTGCTATCTGAGCTGAATGTGTGCTCTCTCTGTGCTGTAAGCAATAATTTGGACTCGCTCTTTGCCAGTTGTTACTGCCAAAAAAAAAAGGCCCTGAAAGAGAAAAGCCAAGATAATACGTTTTTTCATATCTAGTGTGTTGCCAGGGACTTTCGGGGGTTATTCATGGTGTGTTTATCACCAATTTTTTCTCATTTTTAGAAGTCAGGAGTGGAAAAACCCTACTAGGTCACCCAGTCCATTCCTGTGCTAATGCTGAATGTTCCTTACTGTACATTTATATGAAACTGGCTAATTTTTATCTGTACATCCCCATCTTCCTTGGAAGGGAGGGAGGGGAGGCAGTTAACTACTGAGATTTCATGTCTGCTCCTGGCAGCTTAAATGAAAATCTACTCTCAATTACACCTCTGTGGAATCCAATTTAAGTAGATTTGGTGTAGGGTATGTAGTCCCTCAAAGAATGAATGGGCTGCAACCCTTTGTTCACCGTTATATCTGTTTCTCCTGCATCATTCTTCTATGGAGCAATATCATTTTGTTTTCTCGTGCAAATTAAGTAACACCGTGTATGTAGTGTCAAGTAGTTAATAAACCCCAACAAATGAAAAGAGCACAGACGTATTGTTTATATTGAAGGAACTTCTATAAAAGTTCCTTCACTTTGGAAGTTATTTTTATCGTAATTCTAGCTTGACAAAGGTGTTTGTGTTCTTTCTTAAAGTGTGTTTCCTTGTTGTTTTATATGAGGAAAATGAAAGTAAGGAAATGGTCAGTTACAAAATAAATGTTGCCTTGTTTTTTATGATGACTTTTGATCCTCAATTCCCTCTGGATCCTGAAATAACCTCAGTGTAAGGACAGTACAGTGCAAAATACCAGTCAAGTTTAAAAAAGGAAGCTTGAATCACCCTAGGTAAAGTTGTCATATTGCCACGTGGCACAACCCAATGCCTACCTCTTCAAGATACCTCCATTCCACTTGAGCTTTTCCTGACACACATTCACATCTAAAAAGAACAGATAATTATGTGGACACACAGGGGAGTTGGTGGATGAGTTGTGAGCTACCATGGCACGGGTTGGTGCAGGCCAGCTGGGACCAGCTTGCCAGCTGGGAGGTGAGCAAGCACACATGTGGCCATGAGGAATCTTTGCCATCTTTACATGCCCTGAGGAATTACTCTAAGTTGTAAGCGGTAATCATTTCCTTGCTGGATTTGATGATGCCAAATATTGCTCTTGAGAACCAGATGAAAATCTGTTTCAGCAAACACTGGGCAAAACTCTTTTGGCCTAGTATTTTTTTGTGACCAAAAGAAAAAGAAGAGTATTTGATTCTTTATACAAGTTTCCTAAAGCAAACTTCTGATTTATTTTTAACTGATTTCCTGCTAGCAGTTCATGAAGGTGTGAAATAAAACACTCAAAGCATTCTTACCACTTAAAAGCTGCTGCATAGTGCTGGTTTTGTCTTTTGGCAGTGTTCCTTTATTTAATTATTTGCTCTGTCAGTCGGGTAACTCCCCTGCAGGATCAGATGAGCTGTGTTTCTGTGTGCTCCTCTGTGCCTGTGTAAAGCTCGCAGAGGCTCTGGGCAGGAGGAGCTGGCAGGCAGATGCAACTGCTGTGTCACTGTCATCTTCTAAAGTCCCTGGATCACAGAAACCTGCTTGGGATCAGGAGTTCCAGCCCAAATTGACTTATTGGGATGTCAACTGGCTGCTTCCTGTGCCTGGATTTCTTGTGAGCTTCTGGCATACAATTCTTCCCAGTTATAGCGTGCTTCATTCTTAGGAGGGTTAAATGCTTGTGGTTGGAGGTTTCCCAGCTTGACCATACTGAGGTAAAACAGAATGACCTTTGTAGCCCTTGGGATGCTCTACACTGGCTTGAAATCTTTGTATGTAAAAATATAGTGTGAAGACTGCTTGGTTCATGGGTCCCAAAGTAGCAGTTCTTTCACATTCTTCTGATGACCAGGCAGCTCCTTGCTGAAATTTAGGAATATTATGTTGGACAGGAATCATTGCTGTCACTGAAGGAAGGATTTTCCAGAAGTTGTTCCAGCAGAGGTAGAGCTACATTTCCAGAGAGGAAAAAAAGGCAGGGACTCTGATAGTGTCAAGCCTAATATAATTTGAGGTGCACTGTGGCCCTAGCAGACTAGAAATTTTTGCAGTAAGTTTAAAATTTTCTTGCAAGAACACTTAAAATTTCCATTGTGAATAATTAGTTGAAGATTAATTGTGGCCTGTGAGCAGTTAATGCTATATGGGTGTTTTCTTTTCCTTCCATATGTATAGGAATTCCAGAAATCTCTTGGTGCTAAACATTCTGTGTATGATAACACAAATAGGACTGGACGCTCCTTGAAAACCACCTTGGCTGATGACAATTTAAAACTTGATAATATGCTGAGTGAACTAAGGGATAAGTGGGATACAATTTGTGGAAAATCAGTGGAAAGGTAAATGAAAACCAATGTAATTATTCAACAGATAAGATGAAAGACTGAGGAGAATTCTTTTACGTTCTGTTGTGTAAAATTAAAACCAGAGTGACTAGCTTATTTGATAATTAAGATGCCAAAGCAGTAAAATACTAGAAATGTGTACTTTACTGATGAAAGAGGACTGGGGGGCAGGGGGAAGGAATGGTCCCACAATTTATAAAGGGAAACACTGATTTAAAGCCCTTAGTTGTTAAGATTTTATGCTGAAAATGTTTTCTTGAAGTTTATGAATGCTTATTTGTGTGTGTGTGTGTGTTTTTTTTCTCCCCAGACAAAATAAGCTGGAGGAAGCCCTGTTATTTTCAGGACAGTTTACTGATGCTCTGCAAGCTCTCATTGACTGGTTGTACAAAGTTGAACCTCAGCTAGCAGAAGATCAGCCAGTACATGGAGACAGTGATTTAGTGATGAACCTGATTGACAATCACAAGGTAATTCCAAAAATAATCTTTGGATTATTCGCAAGCAAGGTTACTTGCAAGCGTAGCATTTTGATGCTCCCTTTACTTAGCTATTCTGTAATTTTTAGAAACATGGAATAGTTCTATAACACAGACATGTCATCAACAATGCAAAGTGTTTTAAAACATACATGGAAGACAAATGTTAGTAACTCATTGACACCAGTTAGCATTGAGATACTCTGTTTAATGCTGCTATCCTGTGTATTTATGGGTATCATGTCAAAAATCATGTGTGCATTTATGAATATGTGTGTGAGGGCAAGAGGTGGCAAAAATGATTTTACTGGAAACCTTTTTATTTAAGGGCTTTTTATTTAATACATCATGCTAACCAAATGTCCAGTGTGCTCATCATGACTACAGCAGCATTTCAAACCTGGAGGGCTGCTGTATATTCACAGAGAAAAGTAATTGCAGTGCTTAAGTTATGCATGGGAGTATACAGCTAGGTTATCACCCAGGAAGCCTACATTGACAAGCTGCAGTCTTTTGTTGCTGAAGTTTATGGAGATGGGAGTAAGTAGGAGATGTAGGACTATGCCTCTGTATCCTGGTTTTTCAGTTCAGTATGTCAGCAGAAACAGCTGTTGAAGTTACTGGTATTGCAAAGGCTGCAGGCAAGAGGACTGCAAGGTGAAAATCCCTTCGCTCATCTACTCAGGACTTCCAGTACCTAAAGAGGAGGAGAGTTCAGTGAGAAGGAGATTTTGTCCCTCATTAAAAATAAGTATTTGGAAACGTGGGTTGTCTATAAAAAATGATGTGAAATACACTGGGATTGCTTCTGCAGTCCCATTGTACGTCACAACTAGGTCATAGTCAGTGGCACAATATACCCAAATTGTCATATCTACTTTTAAGAGCTTCCTGTATGTAACTGGAGCTTGTTCCATCTGTAACTGTGAACATAAACATATGACTATGTGGCGAGATCTACAGCCTTATAGTCAGACCTCCAGATGGGGTTTTAGTTCTGATTTCATGATTTTAAACCTTCTCCTGGTTGTTAACATTTTATCTGATCTTCTCCTTGGGCATTAATCAAGTGTGTAAGATCAATTGCTTAGATAAAGAGTGTAAAGCGAGCGTGGCAAGGAGGCTAGATTTCCCATGCATTGCATCAGGATGCGTTCTCAGGATCTGCCTGATGTTTTATCTACCATATTCTGGTTTTATTAGGATAGGATAGAGTGTAAATAGCTTCATGTAGAGTCTAATGAGCAGAACTTGGCATTTTGAATTCACTTTGATGGAATTATTCTTGATTGAAACTAAACCCATATTTCGATTTCCTCTTATAGCCAGTAGGTTTTTTTGTTTCTCTTTACGTAGTTATTCCTTGATGAATTAAACATGTCATTTGGTGGTGCCTAGGTTTTCCAGAAGGAGCTGGGAAAAAGAACAAGCAGTGTCCAGGCTCTGAAGCGCTCAGCCAGAGAGCTGATAGAAGGCAGTCGGGATGACTCTTCCTGGGTCAAAGTCCAAATGCAGGAGCTGAGCACTCGCTGGGAGAAAGTTTGTGCCTTGTCAGTATCCAAGCAAACACGACTGGAACAAGCTCTTCGGCAGGTAAAGGAGTACTAGTGGTGCTACATGTACTTTATGAGAAGCAGAGAAAATATCTTGCCGTCTAGCTGCCAGAAATTTAATTTCATTTTCACTTCACGTCATTCAATTGAATTGAATTTAATTTAAAATACTAATTTTCTTGCTCATGCATTGCTTACCTTGTCTCCATCCCTTTACCACAACACATAAATAATGCCTCTTAGCATTTATTATTGCTGTTATTATTAGTCTATACCACAAATGCAAAGCAAATGTTTCAAAGACCTTACCATCTAAGGAAATGACTGAAGTTAACATTCAAGCGTGAAGGGTGATTAAGAGCTATGCTCCCTTCACAGGAAGCTGGAGATTGCAATCATATTTATGCCCTTCATGCCTTATTGGAAAGGAGTAAATTTGTGTACTGAAAACTTGTTTACATTGGCACAATTACAGTGCACGGTGAAGTACGTTGTGAAAAAAATGGGGTTGTGCTGAGCACGCTCAGGAGCATCCAGTGTATGTGTGTCAGTATTGGCAGGTGCCAGTCCCCCAACAAATGGGATGTGCAGCTCTATGAAGATACACTACCTTGGGCTGATGTTAGGATGGGGCTCCTGCAATAGCCATGTATCCACTCTGTGAATACTCTGGAATCCACAAAATTCCAACCCTCCTCTTCCCAGGGGATCGTGTTTGTCCAGCTCTCTGGTCTCTCAGCAGGCAAAGTTCTGAGCTACCTCAAACACTAATTGTGTCTGAATGTGGCTGTGCCCAAAGGTGGAACTTTGTTTCTCCAGACATGAAAGGGTCAGTAACCAACGGACCATCAATTAATTTTGCTTAGCCAGTGATTTAGGCTATGCAGAAAATACAGTTCTCATCTCTCCAGCTGGTCCATGAAAGCACCTCCTGTGTAATTTGTCAGCATAAAGACATGACATTCTCAACTGAGCTGCAAATACGCTATAAATCAGATGCCTAAAAGCATGAACAGGCTTTCAGGCTTCCTATAATTTTTTGGGAAGCATGAGATATTTTTACAGTTATGAAAATGTAGTACTGTATATCATTGACTTTTTAATGGAAAGTTAATGTGCCAGTACTGCTGCGTGATTAATGACTCCAAATGTGGGCTCAAGTCTCCTTTTGTAAGCTGCAGTGTGTCTGTCAGGTCCCCCCATGACTGACTGTGACTTCTTGTATTTCAACAGGCAGAAGAGTTCCACTCAGTTGTCCATGACCTTCTGGCGTGGCAGGCAGAGGCAGAGCAGGCTCTTCGTTGCCACGGGGTCCTTCCAGATGATGAAGAGGCCTTGCTTGCGCTGATAGAGCAGCACAGGGTAAGCAAGAAAATTAAGAGGATCCTCTTCCTTCTGATAGGCTGCTGAGAGGGTAGAATAAAGGAAAGGAAGGTTCTATCCCATATAGTCATATCCAGCATCCAGTGTTTATTTTTGCAACCGTTTCTATGGTGAAGCTAGAAATTTCATGGGGTTGATGGTTTGATGCCCATACTGGTGTTGGGCTGTTGTTTGAATCCTCTTGGCTTACTAAGAAAATAATGGGCTTTCAGGAAGTTGCTCTAAACACGTTTAGAGACAGATGCAAACCCCTCTGTGGAATACATGCTGCCAGAAAATTATAGCGCAGACTGCTACAGTAGCAAAAGTATACGTGGTGTCTTAGCACCGTTGAGCAAAACCAACATATATGTTTCTTTCAAGGTCATTTGTAAGTGTCAGCAGAATGATGTTATCATCCATTAACCTTCTGTCACGGTGAAACAGCTTGCTGTCATACTTCAGATGCATTAGGTACTGAAATACTGCGGTGCCATAGGTACTGTAGATACTAGATTATGAGCCATCAAACTAACTTTGCGCTAATAAAATGCGAAAAATGCCTGAGGAGCATAAAAGTCAGTCTCCAAAGTGGTCACAAACATGCCCATTTAAGCCCATGCAAAACTCTTCTTGTAACAGTACCAATAATGTAGTGCCCACACTGTTACAGAACAAATTGTAAGAGTAATGGAATTGTTCATCCTTGCTCTGAAGAAAGTTAGAACAAAACTTAGGAAATGGAGAGGGGAAAAGCATCCTGTTTAAATTGAGTTTGGGAATATTATTGCACAGAGGAGTGCGTGCAGGGTATGACTGTGTAATGGTTCTTGACTAAGGAGTTTTCAAGGTACTCAAACTGCAATGTTTTGGAGAAGTTTTCAGATTTAATTTAAGGCCCTGGAAACTGGGTGCTATTCTTTAGCTGGCAACTGTCTGAAAGCATCAGCATATGCTGACTAATGTTGGCAATAGCAACCTGCTGTCTCCAGTGCAATTAAATTTGTCTTTAGCTGCCTTTCCATGTGCTTCATCAGTTCCCTTTTATTTAATTTTTTGCTCTTCTGAATACAGAGAACTATCTGAATGAAATCTTAGGTCCACTGAAATCACTAGGAAAAAAAAAAAAAAAGACTTAAATTTCTGCCACTGCAATGCAGATTGATTAACAAAGTATTTCTGTACAACAGCTCAAAATTGTGCTGCCAAAGCTGAAGCATAACTTGGAACCTCAAACAAAAGCAAAGTTTGTCTCTGAGAAACTCTGTCCAGCTGGGGAGAATAATCTCTAGCTCATGACAACCAGCCTCCGTGTTAAATGTGACCATACCGTACTTAATATTTTTTTGGTTGGCTTTAGAAGATGTGCTTCCAACCACGTTTACTTTATAAAGGCCAAATAATAGAAATACAGCAATTGTCAAGCTAAGAATGATTGTGGCGCTGCTGCCTTAACACTCAATAAGCACGTAGAGCAAGGTCTTCCTTGAATGAGTGGTCTCTCCTCTTACACTTATAACATTAGCTTTCAGGAAGAAAAAAAAAAAAAAAGAAATAAGGGGAAATGTAATATATTAGTTTTAAACACCATGTCTGTATTATAATGTTCCAATATGACTATAAAAAAATGTATGACTGAATGTGAAATGTATCTTCCTTTTATCACTATGATTCTTGTAAAATAGTTTTAATGCATTGGTATCCAGCTACATGTTGAAAGGTTTCTTTAGGACGATATTTTATCCAAATGGTCTGACTTCATGCCATTACTGATTTTCTTTTCTTGAATACTGCACATGATCTAATGAATTCTGCTGTCCCAGGCAGAGGTGTTTCTGTCACTTGCCATCCTCTCTGGGGACTGAGGTGTAGTAGGTTAATGCACTGCATGAGTTAATGAGAAGCATCCCATCTCTTCTCTTGTCGATGTGTCTGTGTCACTGCACTGTCGTAGAGTTCGATTCAATTGATATCTTTTACTGAGGAAAAGCTTAATGCACCGTAAGTAGTTTGCCACAGATTTAGATTTTGAGATGCTCTAGTACAGTTGTGCAGGGAAAACAATGTTTTCTGTTTGCCTGCTGGCCGTGGCTTATTTTGGGAATCTCTCACTACAGCCCACATCAACATTTCCAAAACCATTTTGAACTGAAATATTGTAAGAACTCATGTGTTTTTATGAGAGAAGGAATCCTGTTGTAATTGGGTCTTAGACCCTGACATTAATTTAATCTTAAGTCAAAATCAGTTAGTGATGAATCTCTTTTAATATACAGCCTACCTATTCCAGGCTTTTAGAACTACACAGAAGAGATTGTTTCTTTTACACTTCTATTTCATAATAGCTTCATATTCACTTTGTAAAGGCACAGGATAATGTCATTATGAAGAGTTTTAGAATCTTTTTTTACAATGCTTTGGTGATTTTGAATTTTCTAGGATCTGACTTGGCTGGTTTTAAACTTCTGGGATCCAAAATAGCCCTTTGTGGATGGAGAGAGGAAGAGTTAAAATTTCAGAGACACAGTTCCATTTTGTAGCCCAATTAAAGATGTTAAAATACAACAAAAGAATTCCACTAGGCACTGGGAGATGTTGGCAGTTCAGCTTAAGGATGCTTACAAAGATACACAGACACAACATCTAGATGTAACAAAAAAGACAGAACCTTCGTAGTAATAATAATTAAAATAAAGAAATGCAAACTGTAGAAAAGACGGGACAAGTCCTTCAGATTTTTTGTTGCTTCCCCTCTGTGCCCAGTTCTGGTCCTGCCACCCTTTCCTCTGCTGGACTCCCTGGAAACATCAATGGCTACGAGTTCAGACGCCTAAAGCTGTAAACATCCTTCTGCTTTTACAAGATCTTTCCCACATGGCAGCGCCTCTGAGAACAGCTGGTTAATTAGCAGTCTCTGTCCTTCTACTTGCTGTGTCTCTCCCTCAGCAGCTGAGTTTTCACATTTGTGTTAGTTTAGTGTAGCTGCTCCTGAAGTCCTCTGTCATCTTGTCTGAGCATGTAATTATAGTTGAACATTTCCAGCCTCTGCTAGGAGCTTGGTAGTTTATTATGAAGAATTACTGTAACTGACAGACAATCCAAGTCAGCTGAAATGTTGCCAATAATGATTCTAACCCTCATATAGCTGATATACAGCACTTGTAAAATCCTATGATTTTCCTTCTTTTTTTTAACAAGGGCATATGTCTTTCAAGTATTTACAATATGGTGGGCTTTTAAAGATTGAGAAACTGGGATAGAGATTTTAGAGCTTCGTTTAGTACTTTATGAGGAATAGGGCTTTTAGACACTCTTTTCTCAGACAAATTAAACTTGCTTCTTGGAAGTTGAACCTCTTTGCACGATAGAGAGGCTTGCAACTTTCCCAGACTATGCACTCAGATTTCTCTTGTAAATTTTGTCAGCATCTAATTGAGACTATTACCTGTGGTTCAGGAATTTATGAAGAAGATGGAAGAAAAAAAGGCAGAAGTTAATAAAGCAACAAGTATGGGAGAAGCTATCCTAGCTATCTGCCATCCGGACTCCATCACCACCATTAAGAACTGGATAACCATCATCAGAGCCAGGTTTGAAGAGGTCAGTATATGTCAAGCCATCTTCATTGCAACAGTCTGTCTTTGATTGAAACATAGCTGACAACTAACATGGTCCTTACGCTGGGAGGAAATGATCCAGCTGTTGAGAACTAAACATTTTAAATACCCATAGTGATGTATGTGCTTCCCTAGGTTTTATTTCAAAATTTACAGGGCTTCAAGAACTAAAGCAGATGGTCAAGCTTCTTTGTTTGTATGTATTAAAAAAAATACTGCCTGACACTTCCCATGTGAAGAAAGCTAGTACTTTCTAGGGAGAAACGTAAAAGTTGCAAAGCAAATGCACAGCAAACTTAAAGCATTTTCTAATTGCATTAGGGAGGATTTCAGTCCTACATATTCCTGATCTAGAAGATTTCCAAATGATTAAAGTGGCTACAAGTAGGTCTCTGAGGGTGTACCACACTCTCAGCTGCTAAGGTGGTATTTTTGTTGTATATTAAGTTTAAAGAAAAACAAAACTCTGGTGTTAGTGAAGTATGGCTTCAGGAATGACCAGAAGGAAGACGGTCACCAAATTCTCCATGATTCACTAACTTACAGATATTGGTTTAAAAAAGTTTGTAATATGTTGCCTGAATTTCCTACTTACTGCATTTAACAGCACTTAATCATGAACATCTGTGGAAAAAATGTGGTGTTGAACTGGGAATTCTAGTCAGCTAGCACCTTTAACGATCAGCCACTGTATCTAGCACATTTGACAATCAAACATCAGTAGGGCTGGGAGGAAGCTCTGGCTTTACAGTTAGCAGAGCAATTTTAAATGTATTTTAAGAATTTCAGATGTGCACATACTCATGTATTGGTTCTTTTACCCAGGTCTTTGTATGGGCTAAACAACATCAACAGAGGCTGGCAGGAGCTCTGGCTGGACTTATTGCTAACCAGGAATTGCTGGAAGCCTTGCTGTCCTGGTTGCAGTGGGCTGAGACTACACTTACTGAAAAAGATAAAGAGGTTATCCCCCAGGAGATCGACGAGGTTAAAGCACTTATAGCGGAACATCAGGTAAGGCATGTCAAGTGACACGTGTCCTGCACGTTCCACAAATAGTACTCTGTCTCAGCTGGGCTTTGTAATCAATTTTGAATCTCCTTACTTAGTTCTGTCCTCCCCTAATAGTTGAATCCCTTTTCAGGTACTCAGTATGAATACAACGCGTGTGCGGTTTATTGAGGTTAATAAAATAAAAATAAAAAAATCAGTGCCACGTTGTTCTAAAAGCAAGCCTACAACTCCCCATATGAACAAGGATAACAATAAAAAAACTCCACATGAAATGCCTGATAGTGCCACTGCCTTAGAACTAGTGTTACAGTGTGGCTTTACTGATGGGATTTCAAAAATATCTTTATGAAGTGCCAGAGGGAGCTGCTGGTGCAGTGAATGCATTACCCCAGCTTACACACCAGAGCTGTCTCACCTCTCTTAACTGCAGTCTGGACAGCGAGGAACACCTGAGTACTGAGAGTCAAAATCCTGTTGGACATCACCTCACCATACACAGTTAATAAAGGGAGTTTGACACACTGTTTTCCAGATTTAGCCTTCCTTTGACAGCCAGGCCATAGCGGTCTTAAAAGCTTATAGTGCCTGTTTTTCTTACCTACAAAACCTTTATCTGTGTCTTTTTTTGAGGCTGGCATTATAAGAGTCTTTCTGTGCCGTTCTTGTAACTTTGGTCTTTTGCTATCATGTGGTTTTCTTTCCTGTGGTCACTTTTGTGTATTGTTAATTAAAACCACCTCTATCTGATTGCAGACATTCGTGGAGGAAATGACCAGAAAACAACCTGATGTGGATAAATTTACAAAGACCTATAAAAGAAAGGCGGTTGAACCCACTCCTGTACAGTCTCATATTCCTGTCCTTGATAAGGGGAGAGCAGGAAGTAAGTAATGAAATATTTTGGGACAGGTCACACACACCATTGCTCTATCTATAAAGATAACAGACTACTAATAATCTAATAGGTTTGGTTATTTTATAGGGAAACAGAGTTAAATTCTTTGATTTTTCTAATTATCTCTCATTTTTCATTGTGAGGAAATTTCACGTAGCAGACTTGTATTTTTAAGTTTTGTCCTCTAGTTCTTGAAAACCTATTTTTAAAGTGTGCAGCCTTTCGTGTGCTGTTAAACTTCCAAGAATGTGCACTTGAGAAGTCTTTGCAAATCTACCGTTATCTGAAGGTGTGAGCAACTTCTTTTACGCAAAGAGGCAAAATTTGCTCTTACTGTCTACGAGATGATATGGGTCCAGTTAGAAAGCGTGTTCAGTGAAGTTGAATGGAAAGTGAATCATCAAGTGAGGAAATTGCTTTTTGTATTTTTAGATGTACTCACCCATTGTACTCTATACTTACCCATACGTGAAACCTGCTTCTAAAATCAGATTGTTTACTTTGCAACTCTGAGAGGTTTGCAAAGATTTTATTTAACCTGTGCAGCTTCACTAGTGCAGCCACTACTACCTGCTTCTGGCTAGACAACAGATGCTTTAACCACCATGGTGGTAAAAAATAAAAAAACCCATTAGATAGAATCATATCAAGGTGTGGGCTCATTATTTGGGACAGGAAGGAATAGTTTTAGGAAGGTCAAGTACCCTTCATGTGAATGTTTGTTTTGTTTGACCTGGGTGAGACTTAGACATTTTATCACGTTTTAACAGGAAAGCGTTCCCCAACACCAGGCATGTATCTGTCAGCAGCCCCCACGCAAATCGAAACCAAGAACCCACGGGTAAACCTTCTGGTCAGCAAATGGCAGCAAGTCTGGCTTCTGGCCTTGGAAAGGAGAAGAAAACTTAACGATGCTTTGGACAGGCTTGAAGAGGTCAGAATAGGAATATACCTTCCTATTGCGTAATTTTGTTTACCCTAGATTAAATTGTAAATACTGTAAACAACTTCCTTATTCGTTGTGTTCTATTGTATGGTAACAGCTAAATGAAAACATTGTGACACACATGATTTAAAAGCTGTCATTCTCATTTTAGGTGTATTAAGACATTTAAAATGTTTACATAGGTCCTCAAAGAACCAATTATTGAGAAGAACGCAGGTGGTATATCTGACATTGATTGATTTCAGCTGAAAAAGTTCTTTCTCTTTTTTATTAAGCTGAGAGAATTTGCCAACTTTGATTTTGATATTTGGAGGAAAAAATACATGCGATGGATGAACCATAAGAAGTCTCGTGTGATGGACTTCTTTAGGAGGATTGATAAAGATCAGGATGGAAAGATAACAAGGCAGGAATTTATTGACGGAATTCTTTCTTCAAGTAAGTTTTAAATTTAACTTACTGACAAACTTGGAACAAACATCTTACAAAGATTTACTGTCTCTGTAGCGTACTGTATACAGCTTACTGTGCTAGAAGGTCAAAGGTTTCCCTTTTGAAATCAATAACTATGATTAAACTATAATTATCTTACTTTATTTCTGGATTCTGGGAACTCTTTCTAGTTCTTTTGTCTTGTGAATCAAATTACAAATGATATATTATATTATAGGCTAATTAATAGTTTACTGGACTCTGTCATTTCTAAAGTACACTAGCCACTACAACAGTTACATTTCATTGATTAGTCAGAACAGTAAATCGTACCTTAAAAAAACCTATAGAGAATTTTCAAAATCAGTTCATATGATCATATGATTCTTATTAAAGATAAATATGCATTAATATAATCACTCTATTTGTGCACCACTGTTTTGCATGTATTGACAGAAGCTGATGAAAAAACCCCACCAAGAGGTTTAACAGTTTATTTTATTCAGTTGGTACCAACTTGTTATAACTGCTAAATACTCATGGTTTAATCCCTGTTCACAGTCATGAAATTTTCTTCAACCTTTTCGTAGAGAATCTGTTTGGGTTAATAATCTGCTGTATCCTAAAGAAGGATTTCACAAAAAAATGTGCGTGTTTCTGCAGTGGGAAGGCCTTGCATTCCACATTTAATTAGCAGTGAAATTCTTGCTTGACCTTTCCTCACTAACAATTTATCTTGTTAATCTGTGGTATTTTACGAACTTTGAAGGTCAAAATATTTTTTAAAAAGTACAAGTATCTTACAGTTTAATTTGTAAACTGTATCTTACAGTTTAATTATCCTACAGCTTCTCTCTCTCTCTTCTAGCCACACTATGATATTCATTGTAATCCAATATCTAGGTAACGCTGGAGATCCACATTGTTCTTTTCAGAAAAATTCTTTCACTCTTTTGAGTATCCTTGGTTTTTTTTATAAGCATTGTATGTCGTCTAGTGTCTAAAAAACTTTAAATGTATGTGATAAAGCCTTTCTCTGTAATGGCATTGAAAAGCCAAAAAAATGTAGCTTTTGTTGTTGTCTTTGTCTTACAGAATTCCCAACAAGCCGACTTGAAATGAGTGCTGTTGCAGACATTTTTGATAGAGATGGTGATGGATATATTGACTATTACGAATTTGTAGCAGCTCTTCATCCAAACAAGGATGCATACAAGCCTCTCACAGATGCTGACAAAATTGAAGATGAGGTACATTTTCTGTTTTCTTAGATTACACTCTATTCTACTCAGGCCATGTTTTTTAATAATTAATTTTATTTTCACTCCTGTATAATTTGAAGTTTACCAGTTACATAAATATTTAGAAATGTGGTATTTGCAGTAAAGTAATCATCCAGTTGTGGTTTTTTTGCAGGTTACAAGGCAGGTAGCTAAATGTAAATGTGCAAAGCGATTTCAAGTGGAACAGATTGGGGATAACAAGTACAGGGTAAGTCCTCTGAGGACCTTCCGAGTTCTTTCAGATTAAAGATTCTTTGTATGACATGGTTATGCAAAGGATTAGGCTATATTAATAATTTACAGGAATTTTGTATGACAATTTGTATATTTTCTTACTTTACGCTTGTCTAAATTTTATGGTTTTTTTCTTGTTAGAACATACAGGCTAAAAATACAGGAAAATGCTGCTCCTTGTATTTGTTTTCACTGAAACTGCTTTTAATATATGGGAACTTCTAAAAGCTAACTGTATGCATACATAAGCACATGCAATATCCAATATTTTTGCCTGGATACCCGAAGTGTTTAAGGTGTAGCTGGTTTTGTAAAAACGGTGATATTTTCTGATGGTATTATGTTGTACTTCAAAAATCTTTTACCAAAGTGCATTCAGTCGCTTTTATCCTCCCTTGTCATTTTATCGGAGCACACTGTTCTTTCTGAAGAAGTACAAGAAATGTGTTAGACATCTGCAGAACACTTTAGGTCACAGAAAAATAAATATCACATTATAGAGAAAGATCTACTACCCCAAGATTCAATAACCAGAACAATTTCAGATGAAATATGCGGTATTTGGCTAAGAGAGTTTACTAAGTACTTGTAGATGATTTTAAGAGATCACAAAAACAGCAATGGGAAGGAAACCAAGGCCTTGAATATTTTTCAATATTCAGTCTCCAGATGGCTAGCTACCTGCTCATCTCTGAAGTAGATACTTTATTTAGAATGTCTAATGTGTTAGTTTGCATGTGTTCTAGAGTCATATAGAGAATTTCCTGTAAACTAATCGTGTCTTTCTTCCATTTTTCATTTCTTATCAGTTCTTCCTGGGAAATCAGGTATAAACCAGTGGAATGTGTTATGACGTTTCATTTTTTTTTTCCTTTATTCCTCCCCCCTTTCTTTTTAATGCATAGTGATTTAAGCTTGCAATGGTCAGTCTTCTTGCCATCCTTTCATCTTCAGCTAATTCATTGCTGATCAGCTGCAGTATTTCTTTAAATGCTATGGAACATTCATTGTCTCAGGGTCCCTCCTCTTCAGTCCCTCACCTGCTTTCTTTGGCCATTTTCCTCATTAAGGAGATTACTTTTGAAGGAACCAGATAATAATCAGCAGCAATTCCCATAGTCAAAAATCGTGAGCATTTCAACTGCAGTTTTAGAATTACTGTGATTTTACCAGTTTTCAGTTTCATAGCGGAATGCTTCAAAATTCTCTGTTGCTTTTTTTTAGGCTATCAGATTAAAGGCTAATCACAGTAAACACAGATCCTACTCTCGTATCACTTTTTAATTGCAAATTAGGCAAAAAAAAATCAAAAAAATATATTTAAAAATCCCTGTGCAGTCAAGCAGACTAATTAAGAACCTCGCTGATTGTTGGTATTTTATATACTAACATGCTGAATCATAAAATACATATTTTGGAGATAGGCAAATTAAACTTGCTGTTCTAGTTTAGACTATTCCCTCTCCCAAAGTGTTTTCAGAAGAGCTATGATGGTCTATAATGTATTTAAGGATACTTTTTGTCAGTTGGGTCACCAGCGAGTCGTATCGCAGCGGCACAGGGAGGATGCGCTACCCACTGCTTGCTCACTCCTGTGGTACACACTGATACACAGCTTCTTAAATCCTTAAATCATGCTGGCCTGGTGAGAATGGAAATACTTTACACAAACGAGATACCGTTAGTATCTCATTCATGCTCTTATAAAGGCAATAATGTATATAATCCATGCTGGAAATGCTGGTGTTAGCAGCATTAGCCACTTTAAATCTAGAGATGTTAAAAATGTAGATGGATTTTTATTTGTTGGCAAAGTCTGTTGAAGTATAGAAGAATGCACAAAGAGCAGTGGATAATCTTACCACATGTCTCAAGCAATATATTTAAGTAATAATTTAAAGTGTTTTCCACATATGTAGAACAAGCCTCTATTTCAAAAAAACTATTTGAAATTATGTTCATCCTCTTATCTGCCATCTGTACTTCCAGATCTGGGAAAAATGCAGCATTTTTTGAGAACATCAAACTCTTAACTGGTGCAGAACAGCATCCTGGTAAAAATCACCTCCAGCAAGTTGGCTGAGGCTTCTCTAGTGACAGTGATGTTATATGGCTGTTCTCAAAAACAAGCCTTTTTGTAGCTTAAACTAGACATCCTTTACATTTTAATTTTTTTACCTCTGATGATTTGAAACAATGGTAAATACTGTTAAAGGAAAGTCAGTATCCAGGCTATTTTAAGAAGGAAATATACCAAGTTACCATAGGAAAAATGCCTTGGTAGATACCTGTGTTGTTTTCCAGGAGCCACACTGCCCCAATTAACCACGGCCTAGGTAGACAGTTTCCAAAGGATACTGTGTCTGACCCTTGGTAGAGTTGCCTGATGGAGTCTAACCGAAGAATTAAGTTGGAATGAGGAAAAAACAAATAAAAGAAAAAAGATAGTATCTTTAGAACCTCTAGAAAAAAATCTCTATAGAAACAAGCCAATGAAAATAAACAGCATCAATTTGGATGCCATTTCCTTTATTAACTTTGATCTATATATGTAAAATGGCTCTTTGTTCAGCACATATTGAATGCATTATTAAAAAGTCCTTAAAAACAATGCTCATGTGAATGTTCTTACTTATAACAAAAAAATTATTATTGAATTAAGCAGCTAGGTTTGCTTTTGTTTGGTTCCTAAAAGTAATATTCCTTTAAACTTACTCTCTCCTCTTGGCTTAAGTAGTACCAAGCAACTAAAGTCATTTAACAAGTAGGGAGCACGTTTGTGTGGTTTGCATTTAAAGCATTTCAGTCCCCTCACTGGAGCAAGTAGGTACAGTTGAACTATGGCCAGCCTTCTCCAAGGGTCAAAGATTGTCCCAAAATGCTGAATTTGACTCCCGTTGGTTTCAGTGGGTGCTCTGCGAAAGCATTACACTTGGCCTGATGATCCGCTATCAACATGAATATTTCAGTGACATTGGCTAAAAAGTACTGAATTCTTCTGGTTAATTTTCATGAGATGGTGGGGTCAACATTTTGGTCATGTTTTCTTTGAACAGAGATACTGCATACAGATTTTGTTATACAGGTTTCAAGAGCAAAACATGCGTTAGGGCAGGCCATCAGCCCAGAGGAAGAGTGGGCTACTACAAGAATTCGTTTGAAACAGGTTTTTGTGCATATCTGAATTGTGAAGAACCTTGATGTGTAGAGGAGTGACAAACAGTTTATAGCAAAGGAAAAATAATTACAGCTATCTATCATTCATTGTTTCTTTAATGTTCCCTTCCCACCACGTGCCTCGCTATAGGTGAGCAGTGTCACTGCTATACCTGAAAATATCCCTAGGAGTCAATCCGTTGATAGAACTGTGCAATGAGTGCTGCACAGTTGATTCTCCAGCCCAAATACTCATCATTTAAAGCGATGCTGCCTTCTTTTCAGCTAACATCATTAAAATCTAGGCTGTTGCAGATGATGTTAGTGGTGAAATAATGCAAATAGGTCTTCATTAATTTGCACAAGAGCACATCGTAACCAATTAAACAGTGTTACTAATTTTGCTACCTTTATGAGCTCAGGCATTTCAGAATCAAGCATAAAATTAAACCTGAGATTCTTTCTTACCGTCCTGCCATCTCCTTTGGATTAATGCAACAGCATCTTATTTGAAATCTTAACAGCTTTAATAATCTGCATAAATAAATATGATTTTTTTTAGCATTTACTAATAATTAAATATTAAAATAAACTTTTTAAAGTGTCTGATTTTTATGCTATCAGCGTTGAACTGCATCTGAACGACTGAGAACCTGAGGCTGTTGTTTGGTTTTTATTGCAGTTTGGTGACTCTCAGCAGCTGCGCCTTGTTCGTATCCTAAGAAGTACAGTGATGGTTCGTGTCGGAGGTGGCTGGATGGCACTCGATGAGTTCTTAGTGAAAAACGATCCTTGCAGGGGTATGTAACACCACTGTTAAAATGGGCATGCAGATAACTGCTTGGATATAGTTCCCATTTGTTGTCTCAAGATGGAGATTGAATTGTATAAAATGCCAGTTGTGTAAACATCATCTCACTAAATGTCACATAATGATCTGTTTTTGTAGACTTTAAATCCCATGGTAAAGATCCTCTTCATTAGCACTGATATGTAGAATAACTGTGGTGTCTTCTGTGCAGTTTCTCCACCATTAGAGTGGTGTAATTAGGAATTGAACTTAGCCCAGATAGAGTTTATGGCGTGTAAGCTGCTTGTATGACTTGGCAGAAATAGCACACAGAAATGTCCAATAAAACCTTCTCGGCAAGAGGGAAGTTTTAACGCAATAAATCAAAATAAGGCAATTGAATCTAAGAGTAACAATGACAACACAAAAAAAAATTTCTCTGGCCAGTGGCCGCGCCCAGGCTTTCAGGCTCTGTCTGTGTAGCCCTGTCTTTTCCTTGGCGTCCTCCCCAGAACCACTTTGTGGAGCCCTGAGCCTTGTACAAAGCAAGTGGAAAACGCTCTGGTCAGGAGGACTTTGTGCTGCGGGGAAGCAGGGAGCGCTCTGTCACCGTGCCCTCCAGGGCTCTGTATCAAATGCTTTGTTTTATCAGGGCACAGCAACATAATGACATCTTAGTTTTGTCAGAAAGCCTGCTTCTGTAGTGGGAAAGGACACTCTGTCTGGCATCGTTCTTGGAGGAACAGTTGGAGAGAGTAAAGAAGCCATTTGTGAAAGGAGTGGGAGAGATACAAGCCAAATAATAGCCAGAGTAGTAAAGTTGCAGAAGGTTTAATAATGACTGTATTCAGAGTGAGCTGACGTTGTGTAACTAGGTAATTCTGTCCTATTAACCAGCAGCATTAAGTTTACTGCATTTTTTACCTCCCAGGAGTTCTATAGAATCATAATCAATATTGTAATGGTGCAAGAGCAGCACAGGGGAGTTTAGGAGAGGCCAGAGACATCAGGTGTCCTGTAGACCTTACCCCAGTGCCAGCTATCCCACACAGCTTCTACTTTGGGACCAAGATTTCTAAACAGTTTGGCACAAACCTTGAGAGGGTGAAGAGCTTGTATTCGTAGCAATTGCCATGCTAAGTCAAGGATGTTAAATCCAAAAAGGAGTTACCACAAAACCCTGTGAGGGCTGACAGTGTGTCACTGAGGCCTAGAAACCTTTGTCAACAAGCTTAAAAGGTCCCTATAAAACTTCTTACCGTAGTATCGTAACAGAGCTGTCATAAACTTGTGATGACGCCTCTGAGTTTTTCAGCAGTGTTAAAAATAGTCCTTTTGCTGCCCAACACGTTGCATATATTGTTTACTGAAGGAATGTAGCAGTAATGGTACGTTGGACCACAGGTCTCACTGAAATTTAGCCCCTGATTCTGCACCTGCTACTATGGGAAGGTCATTTATGCCTGCAGAGCCATCCTTACTTCATAGCTTTCTACTCCTACTCCTCAAAAGTGTGCAGTAGTTGAAAATGAAACGCTCCTCAAAATACCTGACTTCATTGAAGGGTTAACTGGGTTAGTTTTGATGTATCCCCGACATTTTTCTCAGGCCTATCGAGAGGTAGACTGTTGCAATTCCTACTTGGATTGACCCTGAGAGATACAATACTTAATAACCATCTAATTAATTTATTGGAATGCCTTATTACTCTCCTCAGATTAAGAGTCCTTTGGAACTTTATCCCCTCTTCTTTGTTAAACCTTGGATCCTATGTATCTCTCTAGTATTTTCTGTAGTGGTTTATTCCTTTTTCATGGGAAATACATGAGCAGATGAGTAAGTCAGCACAGTGGGTCTGAAGGAATACCGATTGTGCGTTGGTACCTAAGCCTAGTCCTGCTGGAGCCAGCGATGCAGAGGAGTCATTCGTGGCTGTGGTGCAGGTTCAGACTTTTCCTTAAGCAAACCTGCATTTCCCTCCAGGGCTTCTCATGTATTCAGATAAATCATCTTTCAAAGAACTGTTGTCATAAAGAACTTTAAAAGTAATGGACCTAGTTATAGAAAATAATTTTAGCTTATATTACTTCTTTATGTCAGCAGATAAATACCATTAGACAAGTGTACTTAGGACCGCAGCTGAGTCTGTCCAAGGACTGTTTCCTTTTTGCCTAGGAGACCTTTGAGAACTCACCTCGGAGCACTTGGAGACAGCTTTTGCTCTGAGTCCTGTCTTTTGGCCTGGTGCTCTGAGTCTCTTGCATATGCAGCTGCTGTTACTTAATTTCTTCTCCTGCTAACGATTTTCTTTAATGTGACCCATGTCCTGTGTCATTTTTTCTAGTTCATCATCACGGGAGTAAAATGTTACGTTCGGAATCAAACTCTTCAATTACCACTCAGCCTACTATAGGTTGGCAAACCCCTCTCTTTGTCTCCTTCTCCTCCTCTTCTCCCCTCTCTTCATTTCCTTCCCACTTTATTAAAATATATACTTTTAACAATATGCTACACCCATCACATTTAGCTTAATGTGTTCCTATATGGGCCGGTGCTTTGCAAGCTAATTTTTTTTGACACGCTTAAGAGTGTTTCAAAAACAATTGTCACTCAGACTGACACAGTTAAATGCTAACATGTCTTGCATTTATTCTTGCGGAACATTCTCTCATTTGTGTGTTTGTATGTGTGTGTGAGTGTGCTTAGCCACCAATTACCTCATCATAGTTTGGATTTTATGTTCATCATTGCATGTTGCCAAACTACATCACTTCAGAGTTTTGAATAAATATATTTGCTGCTTTCCTGTAATTTGTACTTAGCAATTTCTCCTGGAACATCCAAGCAAGTATTATTTATTACGAATAGCTGTAGAGTTAGCAAAACTGCTCGTCAGGTTGTGTCTATGTATTAATAGTTGATTGATTAACAATGATTTAGCACGTTGAGCATTCCATTATCACGCTGACTTCCTTTGACAGTGGTTCATTCCTGCTGGCATAAAGTATTAGAATAAGCGAGTTCTGCACATAACTCTTCTGTGTCCAAAATAAATGCATTACAATGTAATGCATTTTATTTATTGTTAAAATATGTTGGAGTTGGCATGGCAAAAATGACAATAAACAGCCTTGTGACAATTTTCATGTTTGACTAAATCAGCACCTTTCTTTGCTGCAGCTAAAGGGAGGACAAATGTGGAGCTGCGTGAAAAGTTCATTTTGGCAGATGGTGCTAGTCAGAGCATGGCAGCTTTCCGACCACGGGGCCGCAGGTCACGACCCTCTTCAAGGGGTGCTTCTCCCAACAGATCTACTTCTCTGTCAAGTCAAGCTGGCCAGGCTGCAGCCCCACAAGCAGTTGCTACAAGTACACCAAAGGTAAGCAGAAATGCACAAACCTGCACTGGTTAACAAATGGGATATAAGTTGGGTTTGGGTTTTTTTTTCCCTTGCTCCAGCAATATTGGTGCTTCCCCTAGCTGACAGGGAAGAAGCATCTCAATTTTATTTCATAGTCTAGAGAGGATCTGAGGAGTCTGTCCAGTGTATTTCCTCTACTGTTTGTTTGCAACATGGGAATAGAAGACTTCTTTACATTTAAGGTGCCACATGAGCTAACTGGCAATTTGGGAATTGCTCTGAAAGAGCAATGAACCTCTCCTTTTCATTTAAAAAATAAGCTCTGCCATCTCTTCATTTCAGAACATTTGTCATCAACTCTTTCTGCTTAGTTTTTATTTCTACTATGACATTTGATCTCCTTGTGAAAGCCTGGATATCCTTCTCTGTGACATTGTTTTCCATCTACTGTCCTTCATATTTTGATTTACCATTGTTTCATACAGACACCCCATCATTTAACACGCAACTATGGTAAACCATGGTTGACAAACAGCAAAACGTCAACTCCTCCTAAGCTACCAGAATCCTCAGACTATCAAGGGTCATCTGCAGAGGTACAGTAAGGACAGATATTCTAGTCTAATGACCTTCCTTCACTAAAACTGTCACTTTGCTAACAGCCACTAGAGTTACAGTGCTTCAGAGCTGCAACATCCTTGGCATATTAATGTATTGTGTTTATTTTAGACCTTTGTTAAATTATTTCTTTCCTTTTTTCCCCCCCCCAAATCTTTTTTCTTTTGATGTTCTCTTTGTGATTGTTTTCAACTTTTAGGAAAACTCAGCGTCAGTGAACCTAAGTTTACAGTGCAAATGGTTAATAAATCATAATAGTATGCAATGAACTGGATGAGAAAATGTGGATGTTTACTTTTTCTTTTTAATAAAGCAGTTTATATACTTTGCAGTATATAAAATTATTTTCTATATGTATTTTTAATATATATACTATATATTAATATATATATTTCTAACATATATTTGTATCTTTCCTAAAATTGTGTACTTTAAGTTTATAATGTACTGTAATATTCATGAACTGCAGGAAGGAGATTAATAAATTACGATCTCCAGTGCAAAACCACTAAATAAAGAAACATCCCATCACAGCAAAGAAGATGGCACAAAAGGGCTGACTGTGACACAGAAATCTTTCCAGCAACCAAAAGTTTCGTTTCGGGGGGTAGTGACCAATGGTTGCTCTAATAAGATAGCTATTTGATGATCTAACAGGAAACGAGCTCTGGTTTTATTTCCAGCCCGTGACTTACATAGAAACTGCTAGTATAGCAATTAAGGATTTTGCTGGCAATCAAGCTGTAGGACCAAAATTTGAATGGGCTTGGGCCCAGGGTGTCCCCTCTCGGGTCATTACAGTCAGTGAAAAGATTCCAGCTGGATGGGGCTGTGAACTGACTTGTCACTTGTAAGAGTTACTCCTGCCCGGGGTTAGACGGAGGGCTCGGTGAGGGGGAGCTCCTGCTTCCATCACCTCTCTCTGTCCCTGCTTTTCACCTGCCTGTTTCACGCTGCGGTGCCTCTTGCTATTCCCCGTGGCACCTTTGTGTGCTGAGTTTGCGCGACCTCAGCGGGGCTTTGCTCAAAGGTGCAGAAGGAACTTTCCACTCCCTCCTCCTGTGCACGTTACTGCTGCCCACTGCAGGCATGTGTGTAGTGTGTACACAGCACTTCAAGCACACGGGGCCGTTGCTTAGAGCAATTAACAACAGCACCAAGTTGAGTCAGTTGGCAGCTTCTAATATATTCCTCTATTTTCTTTCATCTCTTAGCTGGTAACTGAATTGTTAAGATTAATCGATGGTACTTTAAATGGTTCGTATGGCACGGAATGGTGGTGTTGGCATTGAATTATGATGAGGTGAAAGCAGTTGGCATTGATTTCAAATGGGGGTACTGTGTTTCTCACCTGCTTATTCAACTGCCAGTAGTTTCAGTGAGTTTCTTTTACGTAAGTCACCACGGGTTAAGGTTATAAATGGAAGGACTGGGTGGGGTAGGTTGCAGGGAATTTCTTAGGCATTCTGCAGCATTTTCTGCCCAAGTGAGCAGTTGTATATTTTATATGTAGACCACATTTGCGCTAAACTGAAGAACAAGATGGATCTTGGCTGGACATCCACAAGTCCATGGGTCCGGATGGGATATACCCAAGAGTGCTGAGGGAGCTGGCAGAAGTCATTGCAGGGCCACTCTCCATCATCTGTGAGAGGTCCTGGAGATCAGGCGAGGTGCCCAAGGACTGGAGAAAGACCAGGGTCATCCCAGTCTTCAAAAAGGGCAAGAAGGGAAACCCGGGAAATTACAGACCGGCCAGCCTCACCTCCATTCCTGGAAAGGTGATGGAACACCTCATCCTGAGTGTCATCTCAGAGCATATGGAGGAAAAGAAAGCTATCAGAAGTAG
>JAOQGH010000023.1:90319363-90348113 GCA_025769975.1 Gallinago jamesoni
TCTTTTGATGCAGCCCAGGGTGGGATTGGCCTTCTGGGCTGCAAGTGCCCACTGCCTGCTCATGGCCAGTTTCTCATCCATCAGCACCCCCAAGTCCCTTTTCTCAGGGCTGCTTTCTAATCCCTCATCCTCCAGTCTGTATTTTTACCAAGGACTGTTCCGGCCCGGCTGCAGAACCCTGCACTTTGCTCTCTTTGAATCTCATGAGGTTCACCTGGGCCCACCTCTCCAGCCTCTCCAGGTCCCTTTGGATCACAGCCTATCCCTCTGCTCTATCAACACCACCACAGAGCTTGGTGTCATCTGCAAACTTGCTGATGGTGCTCTCAATCCCTTCTAGAAGCACTGATTTGGAGCTTTACAGACAAAATCATCCAAACAAGGTAATTGGGAGCAGGGAATGTTCACCAAAGGCTGCTGCAGGAACCAAAGGGTGAAGCAGCTGAGCTGCCACCTGGAGTCCTCTCACTGCATCTGAACACGAGGGGATTGAAAAATACTTAAGGTACGCAAGCTTTTTCTTAAGAGGTACTGGTAAGCTCTGGGAAACTGCTGGTCAGTTTGGACTTGGAAAAATGATAGAAGCAATAATAAATGATATATTAGTGGAAACCTGAATAAATATACTAAGGAAGAGTTGGCTTAGCTTCTGGAGGGAAGTCACGCCTTACAAGCTGCCTGGAAGCCCTTGAAAGGCTCAGTTAGTGTGGACAAAGGTTGAGATATACCACGTGGCTTTCAAAAAAATTCAGCAAGGTCTCTCAGCACAAATTCTTAAGGAAGTAAGCACTTAGGGGATCAAAAGAGTGGTCTTCATGAGGTTAAATAGCACTTTGAAAGCTAGGAAGGACAGGGTAGGAGAAGGTGGTCGGTTTTAACGCAAGGCAGAGGTCTGCCGTGGAGCCCTTGACAGGTTTTAACACAAAGCTGCAAAGGCTGGCTCAGAGGTTCCTGAAGTGCACGTTGTTGGAAGGGTGCTCTGGAAAAAAAGCACGGCAGTGTTTCTGTGATTCATCGTGCCTCCCGGGGGGGTGTGCATTGCTTTCCACTGACGCTGAGCGTCCCGCGGTGACCAGCTCGGCCCCAGCCAGCTAGCCTTTACACGGCGAGAATTCCAAGTCGAGCGAATCCCACCCTAAATGAATGAGTTTATTTCTAGCTAAGGGTAACGTGGCATGGGATTTTCATGAATGATTTGGAAGTTCTGCTGCTGCTGGCTCTTATCACCTACACACCCTTTTGGTGCGCTGGCCATCGTGTAATGGAGCACCCTTTCTGGTTGCATCCAGGGAACACACACCATGTAAGATGGGGGGAGAATCCAGCCACATTATTGCTCTCAAAGACTTCAGGCACTTTTGAGCATTCCTGGGATCCTTTAGCAGGAAACCCAGGTGTGAGCAAGTATGTTCCCCGCTGCGTTGCTCCCAGTTGCACCCACCTCTGCATGGCAAATCCTATTTTCTTTGGGTTCTCCAATCATTCATCCTATTGGGATCCACTGGCATCGGTGCAGATGAACTCAACTTTCATGGGACACCCTGGCAGGTCATGCACACCCTCAAGCCCCAAACCATCTAAAAACTCAGTCATTGAAAATGATACCACAGTGGGGTGTTTCTCTTCAAGTGTCCCGTGGATCAGAGGAAGATAACAGAAAGGGGGGTTCCCATAAGACAGGAGCTATTCCTTAGTTCGGTGTGGCTGCTCTGTTTTTTTTTTTTTTTCTCTATTTGCATTCTAAATAAGCACGGTTGAGTGTGGCTGTGCATAAATATCTCCTTCTGGAATGAAGAAAATTCTAAATAATTTCAGTGTGAAGTTCTGGGGGCAATGAATATTTACTGAAAACTATTTCTTTGAGTAGCTCTCCGTTCAGTCAGAAATGAATCCGGAGCACAGCTTATTATGTTGGAACTCAAAGGCAAAACAACATAGCCATTCATTTTAAAGCAAATTTAATTTGTTCTGTAAAAAATACAATGAGATGCAGTAAATAAACCACGAGTGAACTAGGCCAGCCTGATGCCCTTTTGAAAAGGAAGGCAAAACACTGGGAGTGAGAGGTGTTTCCTCACATGGCTCTTGTTTTGTTCCTTGCAGCCTATAATTGCAAATTGTTGGTGCAGTTGTTCTGAGCTGAACAGCAGCTCGGCAGCATTTCCTATTAAAACAGAATCACAGAATCCCATGGGGTTGGAAAGGACCTCTGGAGATCATGTAGCTCAACCCCCTGCCAGAGCCAGGTCCACCCAGAGCAGGTCCCACAGGAACGTGTCCAGGAGGGGTTTGAATGTCTCCAGAGAAGGAGACTCCACCACCTCCTTGGGCAGCCTCTTCCAGGGCTCTGCCACCCTCAAAGTGAAGAAGTTCCTCCTCATGTTTAGCTGGAACTTCTTATATTCAAGTTTGTGCCCATTTCCTCTTGTCCTGTCCCTGGACACCACCAAAAGAAGGCTGGCCCTGACTGAAAAAACGAGCACATTCAATTCTTCAGCCCGCTCCTGTGGCTCTCCAACAAGAGCTGAAGCGATGCTCCCCATGGCCAGGTGGTGAGGAGGGTGTGAGAGCTGCCCACCCGTGGCTCCTGGACTTGTGCTGAACCCCCCGACACAGAACGAGAGGGTGATGGGGATGATGGTCCCTGCGCAGGCACAGCCGCCCCCACGCCGGGAGGTGATGGCTCCTTGTTTCTGCCGAGGCTGGGGAAGGTGGTTAGCCTGACCACAGTGATTTCAGGCTCTGGAAAGTCTTTCTAAGTCTGCTGATGTGGTCATTTAGCCAACACAACTCTTCTCCAGGGGGGATTTCTTTTTTGAACACGCTGTGTTTACCAGGGAGATGGAATAGTGAAGAAATAATCTTTAGTCTGTTGCCTCCATGCACTTCAGGGTTTTTTTTCCCCCAACTCTTTTTTCTTTTTTTTTCCCCAGCTTATGAGGACTTATTAAATCTTTCAGATTTTTAAGGAGGATTTTGTTCTTAATGATGCAAAAGAATTTTAATATAGCTCTTGCGAATGGAAAAGATCTTCTTAATTACCGATGGAAAGCTCAGCCCCTGGGCGAGGGCCTCCTGTTTGGTGGCTTTAGAGCTTTCCACGTGAGAGAGCTCCTCCTCCCCCCAGAGCTCCCACTCTGTTTATAGTGATGTGCATGTTATGGCTCCCCAAAAACATCACTGTGCTCTCATCCAGAGCAATAACCCTGGTCGGAACCAGCCCAAGTGCTCTCTGAGGCTGCAGTGGCTACAGGGCCATTGGGCTACTGCCACCACCCTCCCTCCCCACTCGGGAGCAACACCTTGAGGACAGTCCAGGGGGAACCTGCCCTCTCGGTGGCAGAGGAACACAACGTGGCAGCAGCTGGTCTGTGGGCAGAGCTGGTGGCTGGGGTGGGTGGCAGGCAGATGCTTGGTGGTCCAGGTTCACAAGAGCAAGACTTCCACGATAACTCAGCACACTCACCACCAACAGTGAGAGGACTTATTCCCCCAGCCGGTGCTGGAGAGGTTCTGCACATGTTGGACCTGGCCTCCTTCTAATGCCAGGTGGCATCACCAGGCTCAGGGCTGGCTGTATTTTTCAGTTAGTTCCTGTATCATGATGTGATGGTGATGTAGAGACCAAGAATTGCCCCGTTAATTTCCAAAGCCTGCAACTGAACAGCTCTTTGCTTAGTCTGGAGTGTGCTGGAGCGTGTCCAGAGGAGAGCCACCGAGCTGGTGAGGGGTCTGGAGAACAAGTCATACGAGGAGAGGCTGAGGGAACCGGGCGTGGTTAGTTTGGAGAAGAGGAGAATGAGGGGGGACCTCCTTGCCCTCTACAACTCCCTGAAAGGAGGCTGGAGAAAGGTGGGTGTTGGCCTCTTCTCTCAAGGGAATAATGACAGGAGCAGAGAAAAGGGTCTGAAGTTGGGGCAGGGGAGGTTTAGATTAGATCTTGGGAAGAATGACTTTCCTGAGAGGGTGGTCAAGCACTGGATCAGCCTGCCCAGGGAGGTGGTGGAGTCACCATCCCTGGAGGGATTTAAGAAGCTTGTAGATGTGGCACTTCAGGGCATGCTCTAATGCCTGGGATTGTTGCGGTGTGTCTGTTTCTGGTGGAGGGTTTTTGTTTAGTTGGTTGGTTGGGTATTTTTTGTGGTTGAACTCGATGATCTCAAAGGTTCCTTCCAACCATGATGATTCTGTGATTCTGTAGTCAGGAACAGCTGGCATCACCAGTAGCTGCTCTTGTGTTTCCTCTTTGGCAGGAATCTGAGCATCCTCTCTCTGTGTCCTCCACAGGGGCCTCCTGGAAGAGTGTGACACATGGGAATTTGGGAAACCTGATTTCCTTTTCTGAAGTGTGGACATTTAACTGTGTATTGGATCCACACCTCCAAGTGGAGGTGAAAGTGGGACCATGCCATTGCCTTGTGTCCTGCTGGTCCATCGAGGTAGACCAGGATTTATGTTACTTGCTGCAGTGTGAGAGTACCTGGTAGGAGTAATTGAGCAGTGGGACTCTGACCTGTGAGATACACTTTCTTCTTTCTTAACCTTCCCTTTGTGTGTGGTGGAGATTTCCAGGTTGGTCGTGTTTCTTTATTCACAAAGCTCCATGATTTTTGTGTTGGAAGGGCTGATGAAGATGCATTCGTTTCTCCTCCTGAAGGAAGGTAGTCAATTTTGTTCTTTTTTTAGGCTAAAATTTAGAATTAATGCCTCTAAAAACTGTCTTTGAAAAAGATAAAAACTTCTTTTTTTTGTAGAAAATGCCATTGTGTTGGAAGAGGCAGAACGGTTTCTTGTAGATTTTATTAACCTTGATTTGAATTTCATTAGTTTTGGCAGGAAAGACAGGTAGATAATGCAGACCCACTCCTTTGTTTTATTAACTTTTTCTCTGGTTTATGTTATTCTTGTCTAGTGAAACACGAGTAGAAGTAGAAAATTAATCGGGAATTTCCTAAATAGCAATGCAAGCTAAAAAGGGGGTTTATCAGCTGGAGTTGAGCTTTTCAATCAAAATGGCAGAGATTAAGGAATCTTTTCCTTGTCTTAGATATATGGCCTGTTGTGTACAGGAATGTCTTTTCCTATGATGTCTTTATATATTAGTCAGACTCTGGCCCTGAATGCTGTTATTAAACTCTAGGGTATAAGAAGTGGTCTCCAACTCTACATAAATAAAAGCAAATATTTTCAACTGAGTGCTCAGATGATGTTGAGGGAGTTTTTGTTCAGGCACAGTGATGTCATTCGACCATTAAAACGCCTCTGAAAAAAATAAATAACTGTGCAATAATTATATAGGGCGTGATTGTTAAAGTGCTGAGAACATGTAGAAGCACCTGTCGGATGGGCAGCCTTTTAGGCAGCCGCGTTAACACCAAGTGATGAGTTGGAGAGTTCTCCTTTGGGGTTGGTGTGGTATTTTGTGATTGTGTGAGCTCCACCAGACTGAGGTGGTTTGCAGTCCAACGCCAGGACGTATAAATGGTTTGGAAGGTAGAGTTAGAGATAAAATCAGTTGGATTAAAATGGTAGAGAAGACATTGTTTCGTTGTCGTGATATTAACTTGCAAGGAAACGTTTTTGCTGTAAATTGTATTCCGTAAACTCGCATGTGAAGTCTCAGACCAGAGCACCAGCTGTGTCTGTCGCTGGAGAGATCTAGTTAACAATGCATGTCAGAGAAAATTATAGCATAATTTGTTCATAGCTCTTAGAATAGCAGAAATAAGGCTGAAATCTGTGTGCCTGCAGGCAAAAGGTTTTGTCCTGGTTCCTACCCTGTCCCAGGATGCTGTATCACAGTGATAAAATGCTATTGCAATGGATGACAAAGAAAAAGCATATTAAGGCATAGTTCCTAATTAAAGTCTGAAATAAGTGTACAATGCAAGTAGAAATTACTGATAGAACTTGCCAATTAAAAGGTGAGCAGCGAGTCCTGGAGCACAAAGATGGTTTCCTGGCTTTAAACGTTTGGGTGGAGAGTTGAGTTTGGCATTGACCGACCAAGATAACTCAAGTTAAATTTCTATTTTTTAAAATCAGCCTTCAGTTAGGTTTTTTCTTTCAAGGTTTTTCCTCCGTTAGTCTTTCGGGAGGGCAGACTGGCCAAAAGAAAACAAGGAGTCTCAGATTCAATGTCGTATCTTGCAGCAGCTCGTATTTGGCAGGGCCGTGCTCTGGCAGCGAGGCGGGGGATGAACAGCCCTGCTTCAAGCTGATACAACATTGGGGGAGTCTTCGCGCAGGGGGACGGTGCAAAATGGTGTAAAGAGGCCAGCTGTCGTGTCAGGCTGCACAATATCAGGGCTGATATTTCTTGACACAGTTCTGTAAGGCACCAGAAAAAAAGTACGTGTGTTGGTGATCATTCTATAGTTTAAAAAAATTTAAAAAAATGCAAATTACTGGAAATATGAAAAATACCGTATGTGGTAGTTTCCTGGCTGGTCTTGGTTTGCCTCAGAAATGCTTTGGTGATGCTACGCTGCCAACAAACTTTAACATAACAAAACACATTCTGTTTTCAGCGCTTCTGAGGGTGACTCTCCTCCCAAATCTCTAACTCTTTGTTGTCTGGGCTGGCGAAGTGGTTTACGGCACTCTGCCAGCACTTCTCTCTGCCCGGGCCGACGGCTGTGTCGGCAGCGATGACGAGCAGAGTTGGAAAAACAGAGATGACATTTCTTGCTCGTAGGGGGTTGGTTTTCTTCTTCTTGGATTTCGTAGTTCTGGGTGGAAAAATGATAGTGATTATTTGGTAATTCTGTTCCCTATGCTGAACGAAACCAAGAAATGAGGTGCAATGAGAATACAAAAGTCAATACATGCAAGTACTTTGAAAAATTCCAAATAAATGAAGATCTAAATTTAATCTTCAGTAGCGTGCCCCAGGGTGGTTTTTTCCTGTTCATACGTATCTCTTCCTGGCATATCACAAACAAAGTTCACCTTGAGAATGGAATTCAAAATGTATTGAAACACTTTATTCTTTTTTTTTTTCTCTCTTTTTTTGAGGCTGGTGGGTGGTTGATTTAGAAAGGGATAAGTATTCTGTGTGCTTCCAAATTTTCTCTTATCTTAGAGATAACACTTTATCGAAGTCTTGCTCCAAAGAGGTGTTTAAAATTAAAAAGCATATAAGACAGGGGAGCATAAAGACACCTCCTGGTGAAGGTAGAATTGCTCTGAACAATGTGACCCAAAAGGAAGTGAGATGCATTTGCTGAAGGTAGCGTGTACCAAAATTGCCTCCAGGGTAGAATTGTTCAACGCTTGTAGGAAGTGTCTTAAACACAAACCCGTGATTTCTGGGGCGCTGCTGGTCTTTTATTCTGCACGGCTCTGCTCCCACCATTTCACAACCAAGACAGCTCAAGAGGAGAAAGGAGGGAAGCGGGAATGTGCCGCCTTCACGGATAGGAAACGGAGAAACAGATTAAGCAATTTGGCTGGGAATATTCAGGAAATCTGCTGGCAAATCAGGAAACTGGTTTGGCACACGCTAAACCTCATCAAGTCCTCAACCTGAAAAGAACATCCCTCTCTTTCAAGCAGATCATTATTTAATGATGTCTGTTTAGGAACCGAAATTTAATCCTCCTTGCCTGCAAAGACATCCTGAGTTATCTGGAAATTTTAAATTATGATTGATTTTAAAAATAGCTAAATGCCAGTGTTTCCTCATAGGGGGTTGTCTGGTGGAGAAGGCATTGGGTGTGCTAGGTACAGATGAACAAGTCAAGCAGTCACACTACACCCTGCCCAGGGAGTGTTTCTGCGAGGGAGCGCAGGCTGGAGGGAAACGCAAACACGAATATGAATTTATCTTTCAGTTTGGGGCTCTGGAATGTTTCTGTTTTAATAGCGTTCTAAGAAAATCAAAACACTGAATCTTTCCCAGCAAAGATATAAATAGAAAGTAGGCACCCTCCTTCTTATACGGAGAGATAAACTGCAAAAGGAGATTGTTCGCAAAATGGAAAAAAAATCCAATAAAAAACAGCTGGCATTTTACTTGTGTCTCAGAGCTGCTGCTCTTCTCTAATAAGCAGCTGTTATTTCTCCTGCATTTTCCCGTGTAATTGATTTATTCTCGTGGCTGAGAATGGCCTGATGCACCACCACCAAGTCAAATGGCCTTTCTGCACAGTGACCCCACCGTGCCTCTGATGGGTCAACCCATGGCGGTCTTAAAGTCTACCAAGACTACCCTCAGCAGGTTTGGGGCTGTGCAAACCGTACAACCAGAATCCACCAGGAAGACCAGGGTGAAATGTACTTCTGCTCCCGTGTCACAATCCACATCCTGTTTGTTTGGGTCTGGGACTTGCTCTGCTGCAGAGGATGCAAAACTGGGAGGAGCAGCCGATAGACCAGAGGGCTGTGCTGACATTCCGGGGGATCACCACTGGCTGGAGAAATGCCAGGTGTGGGAACCTCATGATGTTCAACAAAGGGAAGCACCAAGTCCTGCACCTGGGGAAGAAGAGCCCCGAACACCAGGACAGGCTGGGGGTGACCAGTTGGGAAGCTGCTTCGCAGAAGGGGCTCTGGAGCACCTGGTGGACACAAATTTGACCACAAGCCAGCAGTGTGACCTTGTGGCAAAGAAGGCCAAGAGCTTTCTGGGCTGCATTAGGGAAAGCATTGCCAGCAGGTCGAGGGAGAGGATCTTTCTGCTCGCTCAGCGCTGGTGAGGCTACAGCTGGAGTTCTGGGCTCTCCAGTTCAAGACTTGGACATTCTAGGGGGAGCCCAACAAAGAGCCACAATGATGAAGGGACTGGAGAATTTTACATAAAAAGAGTGGCTGAGAAAGAGGAAGTTCTCTCTGTCTCTGGGAGGCACATGGAAGCAGCCTCTTAGTGGTATCTTGTGAAAGGACAAAAGAAAATGGGCACAAGTTCTAATATGGGAAAAGAATACGTAGAAGAAACTTTTTGCTCTGAAGGTGATGGAATGCTGGATGAGGTTGCCTAGACAAGCTGTGGAGTTTCCATCCTTGAAGATGTTAAAAACCTGACTGTACATAGTCCTGAGCGGCATGCTGTAGTTGATCATCCTCTGAGCAGGGAGGTTGGATTAAATGATCTCCAGAGGTTCCTTCCAGCCTCAACAGTTCTCTGGCTCTGCGACTTACACCCTCATCTTTAGAACATGCAAAATCATATTCTTAATGATATTTGGTATTTATAGTGTTACTGAAGCTAGGAGCATCAGCCATAGCTATGACTCCCAAGAAGCTGTCAATAGAGGTAGAAAGGACTTAAGACCATGAAAGAGAAGGGCATAGAAACCAAGTGACTTGCTGAAGGCAATCTGCTTCCTTACTCCTTGCACAGTGCTCTATTCACAAGTAGGGCTTTTTGTGGTTGGTTATTTGTTGGGGTTTTTTTCCCCCCAAAAAAACACTCTGGATTTTGTTTCAAGGTCTACATGGGTAACAAATGAGATATGAATGCACAGATCTTGCTTGTTATAAATATACTCATACAGATGATATTTCTGAACCAAGTTTGCCCTCTGTTCAGCACTTTGGGGAAACAGAGGTACATTGATTCTGTGAGAACCTCTTCAAAGATCTATTCACAGCCACTCATGGGAAGTGCTACATCTCTGGGCATGTGTGAGAGAAAAAAAGCACTTTAATTGAACGCATGAGTAGCTGACTGACTGCCAGATTGTGACAGGCCTTTGTACAGGCCCAAGGTTGCACATGTTCTGCTGGGAGCGAGAAACCAACGCTGAGCCACCCTGTCCTTGCTTTCTGTGAGCTGCCCAGCAGAGCATGCACTGTAGAACGAAGACAATTCCCCTCCTGCTCTTTCAGGGTACCTATGGGATCTGAAAACTTGGCTCCATGCAATCTAGAGCATTCGTTCTGCTAAAGAACCTCCTAAAAATGGCTTATGTAGAGAGTTGTGAGCTGTAGATACTCAAATAGAGCTAAATGTTTTTAGATTTGTGTAGGAAAGCAAGTTTCTAAAAGGCTGGGAATTAAGACTAGTCTGGGGCACAAAACAACTGTGAAGTGGAAGTGACAGTTTCATGGTTTTATGCAGTTTTCTTTTGACTATTTGCGTCTATAGGTACCAGAATACCCTTTGTTCAAATTTTGTTTCAACTGGTCATGTCTGCTCAAGAGCAAAATGTGGCTTTAGCTTCCCTACTGTGCTCTGGGAGATTATTCTACTCTATAATATACACAAGCACAACTCTTGCTCCATAGATGTGGAAGAATTGAGGTGCTGGAGCATGTCCAGAGATGGACAACGAAGCTGGTGAAGGCTCTAGAGCACAAGTCTTACGAGAAGTGGCTGAGGGAGTTGGGGTTGTTCATCCTGGAGAAAAGGAGGCTGAGGGGAGACCTTCTCGCTCTCTACAACTCCCTGAAAGGAGGGTGTAACAAAGTGAGGGTCAGTCTCTTCTCCCAGGTAACAAGTGATAGGATGAGAGGAAATGGCCTCAGGTTGGACCAGGAGAGATTTAGGTTGGACATCATGAAACTTTCTGCATTGAAAGAGTTGTCAAGCATTGGAACAGGCTGCCCAGGGAGGCGGTTGAGTCGCCATCCCTGGAGATACGTAAAAGACACGTAGATGTGGTGCTGAGAGACATGGTTTAGTGGTGGACTTGGCAGTGTTAGGTTTACAGTTGGACTTCATAATCTTAAGGATCTTTTCCAACCAAAATGGTTCTATGATTCTAGTGAATCTAGTGATTCATGTAGTTTTAAACGTGGACTTCAGTTTCACTGCGCACCTTTGCCTGTTTGCTGTGTAATATGTTTCATTTTCTGTTCTTCCATTAGTAAAAGCTGATCTACTCATGTTTTCCTAGAAAAAACTCTGATAGATCATGACTAATATAAAGAAGGTGAAACAGGATGAGCAAAGGCATCGGGGTGCCCAGGATGCTGTTCATTCAAGAAACCACGAATCTGCTTCAGAAGATTTGATAAACATTGATTTTGCTCGTAGAGAGTGAAAGATAAAAAAGCAGCCCCCCTCCTCTTTTTCTGCAAAATGAAAGGAACTGATGTAATTGTTCTAAATTCAGCACAATGAAGTGCTATCGGACCAGGGCCAGCAATGTATTTCCTGCCAGTGTCTGCTCCTCCAATCAGTTTAATTATGAGCAATTGTTTGGGTTGTGCTGCGAAGCAATATTAGAGAATGGAAAAAAGAGCATACTTCAGGTCATTATTTTGCAACTGATTCATGGTTTGGCAGCAACCATTAACTAGATTTTATGCTTTACAACACTGTAACAGTATCAGCGTGGATCAACCTTGCCATATAAGCACATACAGCACAAATCCACCGTTTATTTTGACAAGGTTCTAGTTGAAGCATTTGAAAAATGCTGAAATAACATCAGCTATTGGCTAGAATTTTTGGTTAATCGTGTGCCTGCTCTTATCCAAGGGATCTAAGCAAGCTATGAAAAAAAAAACACCTGCCTATTGTTAATGCCTCCCGTGTTTATCTGTCATGTCAAATTTTGATGATGATTTTTTTTGTGCTTGACACACATCTCGTGTCTTGCTGCTACACGCGGAGGCACTTTGTAACCCCAGATCAGTTCTTTCTGGAGGGGCAGGCTGGGGGAAGACAGTTCTTTCCCCAGCGTAGGGGATTGCTCTCCTTCTGAACAGTTTGTTTTTCCTGGGATGCTGAAGACTGAACCGAGTTAAGCAGATTGCTCAAGCCTGCAAGTCAATCCTGGTTCAAGCGCCCCTCAGCTTGCCTGGAACAGTTTCAATGCAGGCTAGGTAGGGTGGTTACGGTGCTTCTGTGCTGAATGGGGCTTAGCATGGAGTTCTTGCAGGACAAATCCCAAAATGCCAATTAGAGCTGCTCGGCAGCCAGGACAGGAGCCAGCCGGGCACGGCTCTCGGTTCTGGAGGTCCTCACGTTCCCGAGGCTCGTGTAGCCACCCTTGGCGTCATCCCTCTGCAAGCAGAGGATTTCAGATCTCAGATATTGTCAGATAATATTTATCAGCAAACTAGGAAAAAAAATAAATCCCTTGGAACGCAGAAAACAAGGAATTTATAACACCTGTGGCAAGAGTTAGTTTTCAGGGGTTCATGCCTAAATCTGATATATGACATGCTGCAGCGGCGTGCTCCCTCCAGGAATGTAACATAAACCAGCCTGATCTGGATCCCGTTCCAACAGAAAACAAAAGATGCACTTGTTTTCAGATTTGCTCATGGAAAATTTTTTAATTTTTTTTATTTTTCCAGTCTGGTGTGACTTGCGTACACTCCTGTGTTTTCTGATACCAGAATGAATTTTGGATAACTAATGCATCTCTCCTTGCGCCGAGTAATATGGGATTAAAGCAAATAGATTGGGTAAATGCTGCAGGTGGCGTTTCACATCTCTGCCAGGTTCTGCAGTCTTTATATTAAGCATGTTTCTTAGATGGAATTTGAGCCTGCAAAGTTCAAGGGGCACAAGGATCCAGCTGTTTGTAAAAACAAGGGGATTCAGCTGCAAATCATCCAAGACTTGGGCTGCTCTGATTCTGTGTTAAAATGTGAGCAATGCTAACTTCTGGCAGTAAAGTTCTGAATTTCGACAGAGTTCAGAAATAATAGTTACAGGAACTGAAGCTCTGTGTTTGGATCCTCTGTGCAGTACTTTTGTGTATCTGATTACCCTGGAGATCATTTAAAATGGAAGAGAACCTATTTTGCCTGATGGAGTGCTGCACCTCGATTACCTAAGCGTGGCCGGGAAAACCAATTTCCATTAGGAAGCTGTGTTTCCTGGGAATACAGTACAAAATCCTTCTCTTCTTGTAGAGAAGTCGCAGAAGGAGCAGTAATGCTGGAGGAAACTGAGACTGGGGAAACGAAACTGGTGTTTGGAAACATAGGATCAAAAAGCATAATGGGACATAAGGAGACAAGACCATGTGATGTATTGTAGATATCACCGGGGAAGAGCAGAGATTAAAATGCTGTCAGAAATGAATCGCACCGTGATTAAGCCTCCTCCTCTCCAGAAGGTCTCTCAAGAGTTTGGGCTTGTACAATTCTCTTCAATTGACCTGAGCCACTTAGCCAGACACCACCGATACAAACATTTGTACCAACCAGTTAATGAGGAAAAAACCTCCCACCTGTAAGCAAAGCCCCCAGCTTTAAGGCAGATATGAAAATTAGGGAAGACTATCCTAACAGAGTTAAGGTTAGCAGCCACACAAATGAGGTGTCTGCCCAAGCACTATTCCCACCAGACATTTGCAGATGTGGCTCGTGAGACCACCTCTTAAGCTGCCCAGATGGGCAACAGGAAATTGCAGGCTGCAAGATAGATTTGAGAAGATGGACACCGATTAACACACAAGGACTAGGGATGGCTGGATGGCCGTGCTCAGAGAGTTGTGATTAATGGGGCGAAATTGGTGACCGGTCATTGGTGGTATCCCTCAGGGCTCAGTTTTGGGGCCAGTCTTGCTTAATATCTTTATTGATGATCTAATTAAGGGGATTGAGTGCACTCTCAGTAAGTTTGCAGATGACACCAAACTAGGTGGGAGTGTTGATCTGCTTGAGGGTCAGAAGGCTTTACAGAGGGACCTGGACAGGTTGGATCAATGGGCCAAAGCCAACGGGATGAGGCCAAGTCCCGGGTCCTGCATTTCGGTCACAACTAACCCCAGGCAACGCTACAGGCTTGGGGCAGAGTGGCTGGAAAGCTGCCTGGCAGAAAAGGACATGGTAGTGCTGGTGGATAGCTGGCTGAACATGAGCCAGCAGTGTGCCCAGGTGGCCAAGAAGGACAACAGCATCCTGGCTTGTATCAGGAATAGGCTGGCCAGCAGGAGAAGGGAAGTTATTGTTCCTCTGTGCTGGGCACTGGTGAGGCCTCACCTCAAGTACTGCGTTCAGTTTTGGGCCCCTCACTACAGGAAGGACATTGAGGCGCTGGAGCGTGTCCAGAGGAGAGCCACCAAGCTGGTGAGGGGTCTGGAGAAGAAGTCCTAGGAAGAGAGCTTGAGGGAACTGGGCATATTTAGTTTGGAGGAGGCTGAGGGGAGACCTCATTGCCCTCTACAACTCCCTGAAAGGAGGCTGGAGAGAGGTGGCCTCTTCTCCCAAGGGAATCATGACAGGAGCAGAGGAAATGGTCTGAAGTTGTGGCAGGGGAGGTTTAGATTAGATATTGGGAAGAATGACTTTCCTGAGAGAGTGGTCAAGCACTGGAAGAGCCTGCCCAGGGAGGTGGTGGAGTCACCATCCCTGGAGGGATTTAAGAAACGTGCAGATGTGGCACTTCAGGGCATGCTCTAGTGCCCGAGATTGTTGGGCTGTGGGTGGGCGTGATGTGGTGGGGTATTGTGTGTGTTGTTGGGGTTTGGGTTTTGGATTTTTTTGGTTTTGGGTGTTTTTTTTTGGTTGGACTCGATCTCAGAGGTCCCTTCCAACCATGATGATTCTGTGATTCTCTGAAAATCACGCTACCCTTCATCAATTTAATGAAGTAAAACCATGAAAAAATTTATTCTAGCACTGACATAGCTAGTGAATAAGGGCAGAGGTGGGTCTCGTAAAGAAATTTCCATTACCGCTGATGTTTTTAAGCATTGTATTTTGACAACAGTCTAAAAATAAAATTAGTTATGTTGCCAGATTTGGAACTGGTTTAGTTTTTCCAGCTGTATTCTTAGAGTTACCCAGAAAAGTGTAGTTGATTTGAGAGCATGGCTATGATCTGCTCTGCCACTCTTGCTGACTTCTGCTGTACCTTGAGGAATGATAGAAATAAGAAGAGAACTTAACTGGGCCTTTTACCAGCCTCTTTATACAGTTTAATGTTACTTGCTGATTGTAAGCTTTTTGCCTCATGGGAAACCATCCCCCTGACCCCCTCTTGCTGTTCAGTGATGAACCTCACCTTTCATTGTGCTGCCCCATCACTGAGTTATGTGATATCCTCATGAAACCCTGCTTTCATTTGTGGTGAAGCTGCCTCTTTTTCTCTGCCATTTATGAGTGCGTTGAAAGGCATAGTTCCCTACGGGAACATAACCTCCCCTGTGAAAGGTGGGTTTTATTTCGACCTTTTCTCCTCCCATCCTTAAAAACATTGTTTTATAAAGGACCTCCTCTTTTCCTTAACACCAGCCTTGATTTATTAGGGGTCTTTGGGAAGGATGTTGTCCAAAGCTTTTTGGAAGTCCATGAAAAATACTTCAGGTACGTTACCCTTGCAGTAACACCAGTAGTTTGCTGATAAGTGATTTCTCTCTTTTCTAGGAACACTCCTCTGCAGGCTACCGTGTTGGGCAGCGTCGGCTGCTTCTCTTTCTTGCTATAGTTTCTACCAGTTTCTAAAGACCAGAGGTCAAATATATTGGTTAGTAACTCTTCAAGTCACACAGACCTTGCTAAAACAAAGCTGGAGTTGGGTGTTACTACCAAGGAACAGTTTTAGTCTTTATATAGCGTCTCCCAATAAAGATTGATATGGTCTTTGCATATAGCTTAGTATATAGATGAACTGTAGCGTATATAGTGCATGACAGGAATTAGACTTCTGCTGGGAGTCACTAACTGTGTTTATGGCAGTGCCATAAGTTATGTTATTACACAGTGCCTGAGCACTGGTACCCAGTCCCATCTGTAGCGTTATGCTGTTGGAAAGGTCTCTGGCATGGTTTTGGTCTGAACCAATTTCCACCCTCGTAAGCAATTCGTGGGCCCAGTTTGGGAGCTGGGAGCAGCCCTCATCCCATGCTACTAGCTAATTTGGATGCAGCCCCCCCTGTTTTGGAGAGTGGGTTTAGTGGTAGGGGTACAATTTGCTCCATGGTACCTGGCTCAAATGCTGGGAAATGGTCACACTTCTGGTCAACCTACAGCTGCAACCACGATGCCCAGCAAGCCGTGCTGGGGACTCTGCTAGGTACCAGCCTACAACTGCTCTTGGGTGAAGGGTTTTATCTATTTATTAATTTTCCTTCAGAAGAACATCTCAGAAGATCCAAGCAGATCTCCTGTGGACCGCTTAGTGAGCTATAGTCTATTTGCACAGCCTTAGTTGTGTTCCATTTGGAGACCCATGACAGTTTCCTTCCATCTTGCTATGCTGATTTCCCCTGAAAACCTGCCATGAGACAGTGCCCATCAGCACGTGTAACAGTTTTGGTGGCCCATTGGCATCTTTTCCCTTGTCCCATATAAGGTGCCCCTCGCTCCTCCGGCAGCACCGGCTCCATGCGTGCCCTCCTCAGCTGGGGCCTACACGTGATTTGGATTTGTGAGTTGGTTTCTTCAGCCTGATTTATTTTTATTCCCCACCCTTTATTCCATCTCATCCCAGAGCTCTTGGTTCTGCCCTGCTGCACTGGGATGGGTGCTCCCATCCTCATGCAGTCCTCCTGCACAGGGATCATGGACAGGGTCCTCCAGAAGTGCTCCCATCTTTTTGTCCTTCTTCATTTTCCTACAGTTAAGTGCTACTCGCCTTCGTGGTGTTATTATTTCATGGCAGCCACTGATTTAAGTCTCCTGGAATCTTTTAGAGAGCCTTCATTTCATGGTGAGAATCCTTAGTTTCACCTGATTTTCATGTATTTAAAGAAGACAAAAATCTTTGGAGACACACTGATACTTTCTCTTGCTTTTTGCCTGTGGAACAGTCACCCAGCGAGTGAGCTCACTCCCTGATGGTGGTCTTCCTACAAAAAGGTCTCTACCAACATTCATACAACAGAAAGCAGCATAACAACCTTCATGGGCTGGTCCTTTCCATCCAGCCTATTTCCCTAAAGTTCGTGAGATTTAAACCACAGAGAGATACCCCAGCAGAGCAGCACCGTGGCCCTGGCTGTGCCTGGCCAGCTTGTACAGCCTAAAAGGATGATTTAATTAAGCTGCTGCTGAGACACAAGCTAATAACTCTGTGCAGCCCATTGGTCTTACAGTACAAAAATCAAAAGCTTCCCTGTTTTCACATCCTGTCTCTGACACCGGCCAACAGCAGATGCTTTGGCCAATGATGCTTATACCCAGACCGTCTTGGTGAGCATCACCCTTGAGAGTGCTAAAATGACAATCTACTGTGCGGGGCATATATGACCTCAAACTTACACCGTGTAGCACATTAGACAACAGGCAGTGTGAGAAACTCCCTGGGCACTGCCACGATACAAATGATTTCAAGATGACATTTATCGCAAATTATCTCTTTCCTTTTTTTCCACCCTCAAGAGCAGTTTGCATCGTGCCTTTAGAGCCCTCTTCCTGGATCTCTCCATTCATCTCTCACCTCGAGCTGTCAGCCGGAGTGTAAACTGTGCAAGAAGGGCTGGCTTTGGAGCTTTGTGCGTATTTTTAGTGTTTCAAAACTCCCTACTTTTATAATACTCCTTTGTTGGTCAGACTACTTTACTCTGCAAATCTATAAATAGAGACAAAAACTTTTTAGGTCTCTCAAATGTTCTTATCAGAAACAAACAAACAAAAAGTATTATTATATAAATAATAAAAAAACTAGTTCATTCTTTTTCTAATTATAGAGCCATTTTCCACAAGCGAAGCAATGGAAATACTTGTCTGGAGGAAGCTTATGGTTTTACTTTTGGGGGTTATTGGCTTCTGATCCAAATTCAACTTCTACCATTTGTTCATTTTCCTGGTTTGCCTCAGAAGAGGAATTCTCCTTTTGTTTGCAACCTGTTATCTAGCTGAATATGTGAAAAATGTGAAGATGGAGAGTTTTATGGGATCACTAACACACTGTATTTTTGATTGGGACTTTTCTTCACAAATGTAGATTTAATTCCATTATTTATTTATTTTTCTTAGATCTCGTTTGTTTTGTTTTTTTTGTTTTTTTTTAAGTTCATGTCTTTACTCTGTATCAACTTGCCTTGTTCTGCTGTGGTTCTTGTCTAAGCTGAAAAATCTCCAGCATTACAAATATTAATCCTTACAGATGCTAAGTGCGGATGTAAATCCTCTAACTAGTCCTCAAGCAGTCCAAAATGGTTGTGGTTAACTTCTGGTGTTTATATTGTCTCTATTCAAAGATGGTAAGGGCAACGCTGCCCTGCCTGGGTGTGCTGTAGCTGTTCCATGCAGTTTCCACCAAGGTGTTAGTTTGTCTACAAAGATGTCACAGCTGGTGGGTAGTCCAAGCTTCCTGTCAGAAGCATCTTTGAAGCACAAATCCACTGGTCATGCAGACAAACCTGAGAAATCTGCATCCTTGACAGGCTTTGCCACTTTTCTCTTGGCATCCAAAGCATTGAGATAAGATTGCCCAGACTGAGGGCTGCTGCACCAAGAAAAGCCTTGTGATGGTGAAGGGTCATCACCACTGGTTGATGGGACTGCTCTATCCCCTCTGCTGGAACCAGATACTGGTGTTGTTGGACTGAGGATCTGAAACAAGTCTACTCTTGGGGTTAAAAAAGAAAAATAGGGCTGAAGGGAAATAAAATTTACACTATGCAGATTTCAGTGGCTGATTATTAATTAGTGGCCTCTACAAAATCTAAAAAACCAGCACCTGGTTAACTCTGCTCTGTGTGCAGTAAATACTACTGTGCTATTTCTGCAGTAATTCTGCTGCTGTTTCTAATGATATTGCATGTGGAGAGGTTTTCTACTACAACTGTCACAGATACTCTGCTAAACAATATTTAGATACCGACAATTGGTAAAAACAATGCAGAGCACTGGGAATGAGGAAGGAGGTGAGATGCTCAAAGGAGTTTGGAGATTTGTCTGCCATAACTACCTCACACCAAAGAAGAATTCTTCCCTGTAGGAATTTAAAATTAATGTGAAGCTCATCTGTCAAGCAAAAAAAAAAAACAAAAAAAAAACCACCAACAAAAATCAAACCCTGAAAAGCTTTTAAAAAAAAATATTAAAAATTATGGCCACGAGGTTGTCCATACTCTTTTTCAGAAAAACTGCAATTGAGGCTGTGCAGTAGGGTGAGTTGTGGAAAAGAGTTAACTGGTATGAATGACCACGAAGGACAGAGAATGGTTAAAAATTAGATGATGGGGAAAGTGGACAATGTAGCTGCTGTCTCAAACCCTCTCACAAGGCTGAAGGTCAAGAGCTGTAAAGAAGCCCAGTCAGTAAAGGAGGTTAGCTTGACAGAAGCATCCATAGATGGTAATGAAAGGAAGCAATTAGACCAGCTGCTCCCATGGTATGCTGGTGTGTTTTCCAAGAACAACGAAGAATTTGGATGACAGGATCGAGCGCAGTACTGCTCTGTGCTCAACCACTGACTGCTCCTGGGAAGCACCACTGAAGCTGGCTGCCCTACCATCTAGGAGCTGGGTAGAAATGTTAAATTACAGGCTGGGGAACGGCTTGACTGTGCATCCTACAGTACTGTTGGCATCCTTGGTTATCTAGGCAGTTCTGTGTTCATGGGTGGTTTCAATTTTTGCTATTGAAACACTTACTCTCTTTGAAGGAGCTTGTTAGCACAGGTACAGTGGCACCACCAGCAGCTATCTCTTTGGATCTCTTTTGGCCCAGAAGCAGATCAGCTATCTGTGTGTTGTGGCTACACAAGATAACAACCCCGAAGTGGGCTGAGTGCCAGAGCTTCCCAGGCATTGCTTCCCACCCCTGGGGGAGAATGGCTGAAAGCCCACTGAGGTGTGCACCAAGCCCTCTCCTCCTCAGGGAAGGCTGATCACCATGACCATACCTTGGCTGCTGCCTGCAGAGCCAGGAATCATTCCATTATCAGGGGCCACACACAGACTTGCACTGGCCACACGTACCTCCATGCTGCTGGAGGAGTCATCTCCACCCCAGGGCTGGCTGTGCTGAGCCCTGCCAGCTCCACAAGCCACGCCAGTGTCTGTGCAATGCCTTCCTTTTCCCTCTTCCTTCTAACCAGGCATTTTCCTTGTTCTGAGCAGTCCCTCGTTTCCTTGGAAGCAATATATTTTAATGATATAAACTCTCAGGGGAGACTTGATGCTACATGCTGACTGCAGGAAGTTTAATTTCCAGCCTGTTCAACACAGATAACCCGCCTCTCTGGGTGGTAAGCATCCCAAATTAAATTTGAAGGAAAAAGTTTATTCATTATTTTTTTTTTCTGCTGCTTGCTTTGTGTGAACTTCACCTAATTTCTCTAAAATATGGAAGAAACAGCTAATGTTAGAAAACATTGTAAAGCTTGTAACTGAGCCAGTTTCTAAATGTGGAGTGCAAAGGTATGCAATCGTTTAAAAAGCAGAAATCTAATCCGTTCCTGGAGTACTCTGGTACAAACCAGTTGCTAAAGAGTGTTGGTGTTAATGATGTGACGAATGCGGGTACATGCTTCTCCCTCCCACAAGGACCTTCCCTCAGTGTTCGTTAACCCACCTGTTTGCTAATCCTAAACATTGACGCAGGCTCCTCATTAATCTCCACTTGGAAATGTGACCAAGACCAGAAAGAACATAATGCAGATACTGAAGAAACCAAGAAGAGACACGTGGTGAATGAGAAAATGGAGAAGTTATAGTACAAAGTCTCAAAAACTTTGGCTGGCAGGTAGAAGCAGTCCAAGTGAGAGAGCTGCATTTTCATAAAGGAAAATGAAGATGCTTTAAGAACTGAAATGTAAGTAATCTTCTGAGTGCTGCAGAAATTAGTAGCAGGAGATATGTTTGGTGGCCTACATATTGCAAGGAAGAGCAGGTTGGTTATTAGGTATTGCTGTGCAGGTTCTACCCACTCCTACACCCTCACCAAGTGGGAAATGCTGGAGATGGGTCGGGATAAGGAGAAGAATCAAGAAAAGGAGAAACCTTAAAAGCTTTTATTATGGAGCTTGGCTGGTTGAGACAAACACATAATCCTGGGGGAAGGATGATGCCAGATTGTGAGTCAGATAGTGCCCTGAGAAAAATGTGGTGGGCAATCATAAGTGAAGCTTAAAAAGTGCAATTGGATGCTACGTTTTGTGCCAAAGTGGAAGAAATAGAGGAACTGCAAGTTCTGGAGGACTTTTTGCATAACTCAGTATTGAAGAAAGGTAACTGAGATGTTAGTCAGTGAAGACTTTTTGTGGATTTTGCCATGGAGTCCACTAAATAATTAGGCAGGGCAAATAATTATTCAGTCCTAAACCAAGCTTTATACTGTTTTCCTCCCTGTTCTGGTTATAGTGGCAGTTGTTTCATAATCTTAAGTTTTTCCTCACAAAGTTAGGAAACTTAAGACATCTGTCCCAGCATGCGCTTGTGTGTGTATAAGTAATTTTATTTATATTTCTTCCTTCTTAGTTTTTCCATTAGTGTAATTTTAAACAATGGATCAAGAAGTAGTTTAGTGGTGAAGAAGTAATTTTATTTTAAAGAGGAAAAAAAAAACCCCACCAATAACCCAAACCCTAAAAAGTGCTGTAATGGCAACAGAAATACCCTCATTTGCCACACATGACGAATTGCAAGAGTTTTGCTAGAGCATTGTGCACATCACTCTGAGTCAGCTCAAATTTGCTGTCAAGTTCTGTATCATCTAGTAAGTGGTAGCATCTCTTCTCCCAAGCCTAACCTGCCATCTGGCCTGGTTTGCTGCACAGAGTCATCAGACTCCTCCCTTGGGAGTCTGTGCTACACCCATCAACTGTCTTGGGAACATCCCAAGTTGTATTTTTATTTTGGTGAAAGCCTTGGGGGCGAAAAAGAAGTTTAAAACTACAGGTCCATCATGGAGACGTAATGTCGGGAGTACTGTATAATGAGATCTTTTGAAGTAGCTATTACAGTATTTAACATGTTGGTGATGGTTCAGATGTGATTTTGTGGACATTGCACTTTCAAGAAAGATGTGGTCCAGCTGGACAGAGTCCAGAAGCAGGCAGAAAGAATGACAGAGATTTTAAAAAATCATGCCCTATGAGTGGAAGGCACTGGGATTGTTTAGTCTAGTGAAGACTGAGGGGAGGTGTGATAACAGTGTTTGTTCAAATATTTTAAAGGATGCTCCAAAGAGAAAGGGAATAAATTATTTGTTCCAGTAGGGAAAGAGCAAGAAGCAGTGGTCTTGAACAGCAGTAAGGGAGATTTCTGCTATGCTTTGGGAAAAAATGAACTTTTCTAATAGTATGGATAGCCAAGTCCTGGGAGTTCTTGAAAGGAGAAGTGGAAGGTAGTAGGAAGTCATTTTTAGAATTCTGTAAAATAAGAATCTATACATACATACCATGTATGTAAAAATGCAAAAATCCGAAGTTTGACTGGAGGGGTTTAGTTCTGTGGTGAGCTGCATAGTCTCTTACAGACACCTGAGGATGACTGTTTTTTCTCCATGACGTGAACAGAGCTAATGAGGAAAAGGCAGAAGCTGTTGCTAGTCCCATGTAGGTGGCTTCAGTCATTCAGGGAGTGCCACCTGGATTTTGGTAACACAGAAGAGGGGCCCTAGAGCTCTGCAAAGGCAGGCACCTGAAGGCAGGTCTTGGGTGGCAAGTGGGTGTCAGCTCTGTGGGTGATGCTGGTCAGATGCTGCTGTTCAAGATAGAAGTGACCTTGCCTTGAAGCTTTCAAGGTGGTTTCTGGAGGCAACTTCTTTCCCTCCTGTTCTCCAAGTGCCTCTGTGTGCTCATGCCAGGGCACCTGACTCCCGTGAACTGGAGCACCCTGTCCTACTTCTGTAGGACTTGCTTGCCTGCCTTTCAGCTTTCATTGACATCCTTGGGCCACCTTAACCCCTTTCCAGCTCCAACAATCAGCATTTCATGCCATGGATGTTTCTCTTGAAGTTACACACTTTCAGTGCTTGATGTAGTTTTGCTACTTACAGTCTGTTTACAGTCTGGGAAGCCCCGATGTTCCATTATCCCCAGAATATCTCCTTGTAAATTGCCACTTTTTGCCTTAAGAATTATTTTGAAATCCATATGCATGGGAAGGCAGCCAGAGGTTGGTGGAACTGATTTAAGGTGTGAGCTTATCCGCCTCGTTAAATAGCCAGGAGAAGCTGGCTGCAACTTTCCTTCAAAAAGCAGTCATACCAACAGCAGAAGATTAGGGTATAAATAATCCATTTGGCAGGGTTAATACGAAAATACCTCTGTGTTGCTCAGCACTTGTTTTTCATCCATTTTCGTAGTTACGCTGCCTCGCTGACTCTGGCACCCACCAGGCGGTTTCTATTTTGGGAAGCTCCCTGAGTGACGGCTCTCAGGGGACCATAAGGTTATGGGGCCTTTCTTTTAAAACGAAATTTGTTGCTGTGCAGGGTGAGGGAATGGAGATCCCATTCACTAGCTGCACTTTGAAGTCACACACGTCCCATAAAGCAGGTCTAAGCAGCGAAGACTCTATCTCACATAAGTGCATCCCCAGCTCCTCTCCTTCCTCACAAGTGCCTTCTAGTTGTCTGAGAAGCTCAGTCTCTACATCTCCCCCTGAGGTTGTGTGTGCTCCCTGGAGTTTTGTTGTCTAAGCCTCAGGGATCAGTACAAATTTGAGGAATGAAGCTTTCCTTCTTTTCCTCCCTCCGGGTCCTGGGAGCCCGCCCTGGCCATCTGGCCGCATGCCTCATGGCTTTTAGCCCCAGCAAGGGGCTGAGACAAAGGAGCCATTCTGCCGTTCGGGCTGTGAGCCCACACAAAAGCGGTCAGATAGGCATCTCTATCTCCCTCCCTCCTGGAGACCCGGGCCATCATTTCGCACACGACACCCCCCCCCCCCCCCCTTCCCCCCGGAGCTGGCATTGTCTCCTGCTTCTCCCCTCGCCATTCCGTGGGGCCTCCGGCTTCTTGGCCTCCTGCACATTATTTGTCTCAGCTGCAAGGTGCCTCCTTCCCAGCCATCCTTCCCTCCCTCGCTTGCCAAGCTGCTCTTCTGCTCCCCAGCTGCAGCTTTTGCCACTGCTGCCTATAATTGAGGAAATGGAGCCCAGGGCAGGAAGGTGCTGGAAGCCCTGGCTGCCTCCCAGACCTCGCTGTCCTTGGGCTTGATCCCTCACTGCAGGAAAAGAGCAGAAACCACCTTTTGATAATATTTCTTGTTTTGTTTTCTACAACCACAGTTACAACCCAGGGTAGGGGAGCTGGAACTTTGTGATCTTTAAGGTCCCTTCCAGCCTAAACCATTCTACAGGGACAGTCACATCTGAGAGACTCTTAGCAGATATTCTGTGTTTGTGCTGGAAAATCCCAGGTAGAAACACAGGTAAGTCTGTGATGTCAAGCAATAATAGCTAGTGTGTTTAGACTTTTTACGTTTTCTGGGCCTACCAGGCTGGCTGTGTGCTCCCAGATGAACTTTAAATCCCATACACGGCCAGTGTGTTGCACCCTGGGCTGTTGCTCTGAGGGAGCTGCCCTGACAAAAATATTAAACTAAAAATGAGACATACAAAGGGAAAGCAACGAGCTGGTTGCAGGCATGGGGGGCAAGGACCTGGGAGAAGAGTAAAAGGCATTACCTTGTTTGCTCGTATTTTTGCATAAAGTGGAGGTATTCTAAGGATCTAAGGCAGGGAAGATACCGGGGAACCAGGCCAAGGCAAGGGACACCACAATATGCAGTAGCCGGGCTTCCAGCTGTGAAGAAACTTTGTGGTGAGTCTCATCCTGGTGGTATAAATGATGTTGTCGGGGGTAAGAGGGAGCTACTGACCCCTCCTTGGCGTTTGGTGCTATAAAAGGGCCAGAGTAGAGCAGGCAGAGGTGGGCCAGGGGAGGTCAAGAGGAGCCTCACAGCCATGGCCAGCAGGACTGTGAGCAGGACAGGCATCTCCCCCAGGCCCGACATGAAAGGAAAGGAAAGACCAGCTCAAGTGTTCGCATGGGTGTCTCTTGGACAACCTCAGTGAGACGGTTCAGCCCCAGGGAGCCGGTTCCGTGGGAGGTTTTTTAACAGCTGTGAACCTGGTTACTGTGTGTGCACTGGGCCACTCCTCCTCTTTGCTATTGTTTCCCTTTTCCGGCTTTGTTCCTTTCAACATCTCCATCTGAGCAGGCTCCATAGCAATTAATACCAACAGCAATAAACAACTGCTTAAGACAGGTCCATGTGCTTTAGAAATGCTATCGGTGTTTTCCAGTTGAGAGCAACCATGTTGGATGAAACTTGCACGGGTTGTCCTCTTGCTCTTCAGCAGGCCCTCGAGACCTCCTAAACGTTGCATGATCTGGGACAGTGATTCGGTCAATCCTTGGCACACCATAAAGCAGAGCGATTTTCTTCTGCAAGACTTCCAGCCTTGGTGCCGGTGCTCGCTCTCCGAGCCGTGTGTTTTCTGTAATTACATTTACCTCAGCACGTTGTCAGTGAAAATAATTTGCCGGAGTGAAGTGCAAACATAAAATAGCATTTATATGCCCGTAGAGGTTACTTTGCGCATTGACGAGATGTATTACACACCGTTGCATCCTATCTAAGTAAGCATTTCTCATAGATAGTTTATACAGCTCCAAGAGGGAGTTGGTAATTTGTTTCTTGTTGAAATATCCTACTGTGGGCGTTCATTAATTTAGGAATTAGAAAGAAGGAGAAAGTAAGAGTTCCAGAATTAGGCTGCATGAAATCCTGCCTCCCGCCCACTGTCAGTGCTTTCCCCTTTCCTGGTTGAAATCCCACCCCTCACTAAGAGATCTCATCTCTTTTGGTTGGTTTTTTCACTGAGTATCCAGGATTTTACCTTCTCTCAAGGATCAGCTGGAAATACTCCGGAGGGGCCGTATGGCAATCCTACAGGAAAGCCCCAGTCACTTGCTGCACCCCCAGCTGTAGTCCTTGCTCTTCCCAGTTCAAAGTGCTGTTCTCTTTCTTTCTCTTTTTATTTCTCTGCTGATTTTCTTCCCTTTCACTGTCTGCAGTCAGGTGTCTACAGCCCCAGCAGTCGCCAGTTTCTTTGTGAGAAACGCAGCAAACCCCTTTCTGTTTCTGAGAATGGCTTCATTTGCACAGCTTACCTCATCCTGAATTTCTAAGGGTATAATTAGGGAAAATTTCATTGTGTTTTCCCCCCAGCCCATTTTGTGGGGTAGGAAGAGTTCTGTCTTGGCATTAACTCAGCACTCGTTGATAGGTCCCTGCATCCAGGATTTTGCCAGTATTCCCCCAGGAAAAAATCACCTGTCTGATTCACATTTCTGACATTATTCCCAGTAATAATTCCCAGTCTGCTCCTCCGTGTTTCAGCCTGAGCTCCTGACCTGACTGCTTAAAGCCAAGGCCAGAAGCACAACAGTTGTCACCCCTGAGATTCCAGCATCTGCTCCCCTCTGCTGCCAGCGCTGGAGCCGCTCTGCTCCGGGTACTGGAGGTATCACCAGCTCCGTGTAAAGTGTGAGCAGACACACAGATCCTGCAGCCATCTCTGCTTCCTTCCCGACTCCCAGCCAGTCTGTGGTGCCTCTTTGTTCTGCTTTCTGCCTTGTTGTTCTTACAAAAATCAGTAGGAAAGCTCATTTCCAGACCTCCAGGAGGATGCCCCAAACATTTGATAAAGAGAGTGAGATTTTACAGGCTGTAAAACACACATGCACTCCTTAGTTAGAAGATCTTTTACATCCCCTGTGATTTAGACTGAAGACTTTCAGGCTGTATTGTATTCTCAGCAGTGTTTATGCAGCTGATCTGTCCCTATGTGGAAGGTTATTACCAGTAGCTTTTCATGAAATTATCAGTGTAAAATTAATATATTTGATATTCAGGTTCTACTAAAGAGAATTGTACAAAATCCATTAACAGATGCATTAAAATATTTTATTTTATTTTATTTTTAATTTGGTTTCCAGCTTAGGACAGTCTCCAAACTCCATTAGTACTGCTGACTCCCCTTTATATTAAACTAAAAGCTGAGATAACGCGTACTCATAGCAAAGGAATGATGCAAGGCGATCAGAATGCCAATACAGCTGTGCTGGAAATATGCAGCTGGATTTAAATCGCTGGTAAATTTACACAAGCTTTCCAGAGAACGGAGTAGCTGGCTTCGAGGCAGAGCATTACTACCCTCCTCCTCTCGATACGGATGTCATTAGCTCTGGAAAGAATGGGAGGGAGCACCACAGAGTTATTTATACAGGAAGCATTGTTTGTTTTAAGGCACAATCTCTAACGTGAAAAATAGCCTCGAATAGTCTAAAAACTTACTTTTCACTAAAATAAACAAATACGTAAGGTCTTGTAAACCTAACAAAGAAGTAGTGAACTCGTCCAAGATTTTTATGAAGCTGTTTGTTGAGACAACTGAGTGATGAGGACATTAAACGAGGGATATCTTTAGCAAATATTTTGCTGCCCTCTGCTGGACCAGCAAAGAAAATCCCCTGCAAAAGTGAGTCCCCTTTTACTGCGAACGTGTTTGAGGCTCCGTGTTCTACCTGAAGTGAAAATCAGATGGTTTTGCTTTTAAACTGCAAAATGTAAAAGCTCTGCCTGGTAGACCAGTGCTCCACCTGCTACCTGGGGAGGCATGGACCTGGAGTTGTTACACATTCAGGCTATGGAGGGATTTGCTCTTTCTACCCCAAACAGAAGAGCAATACTCAAGTGGGGTTTTATAAATAGATACATGGCAATAGGGAAGATTTTCTCCTTCCCCTAATCCTGTAGTATTTTCGTCTATGAATATGAGGAATCTGCAAGAACCTACGCTCGGGGGTGGATTTTGTGCTCAGTTGTTCTATCTAACTTTTGTGTTTTATAACAATGATGACATGTTGACCTTGCTACGTATTCATTAGCAACGTTGTACCAGTTGTAGTCCTTGGCAGAGGACTAATGTCAGTATTTTATCTAGAAGCACTTGTTATTAAAATATTTTCTAGTTTGAGTAATGTTTGAGAGGGTACCCTTGAAGAACCACTTTATCAAAATAGGAGACTGGGGCAGCCACTGTGGCTGAAGGGGAAAAATTCCACGTGAAAGTGGAGAAAGAACGGCTGTTGAAGGGATGGATATTAGCCAAGAAATGAAAGAAGTAGCAGACTAGCATGGACACTGGGATCAGGATTTGTGAGGGTCACTAAGATGGCTGGAAGAGATACTCACAGTGTACCCACATCTGGGAGCTTTCCTGTGCAGGGGAGACTTTTGATGTCCACCATAGGGTTGATTCATAACGGTGTGGAGGACTTCCTTAGGAACCCATTAGGTTTCCATCCTTATAACGCGGAACCCCTGCTGCAAGGGACAGTTGTTGTGTTTAGCTATGAATATTTTCACTGCTGATTTTGTTCTGACATTTTAGTATGAAACAGAGGAAGTGGCAGCAAGAACGAGAAACATTAATCTGTTTGTTTTCAGTCCAAGAAACTGGGGGCGTGATTCTTATCAGGCAATAAAAAGGAGCCACAAAGCTCTATCAAAGCCTGAAACATGGTGGTAGCTGTTCGTGTGTGGATGGCCTGCGTTTCTTTTTTTCAACTGCTCGTGCAATTTGCAGTTGCTGTCTGGGTATTAGAGCTGGGGGAGGGGGGGGTACTAAAGAACAGGTTTCAGTTGAAGTCCTAGTTTGAAGGCTACGTAATGGCTACCATGCTGGATTTATTTTATCCCAGCTGATACGTATGCCACTACTCTCCTCATTCACATTTTGCTTCACTACTTCTCCAAGTGTTATCTTTCAGTATCAATTAATTGTTGTAAGGAGTTCTCCCTGAGATCCCAAGGAATCTATTTTAAATTGGAAGAGGGGAGATTTAGATTAGGCACCAGAAAGAAATTCTTTGCTGTGAGGGTGGTGAGGCACTGGAACAGGTTGCCCAGAGAAGCTGTGGCTGCCCCAT
>JAOQGH010000023.1:90370476-90386636 GCA_025769975.1 Gallinago jamesoni
CAAACATTGGCCTTATCATCCTGAGAACGAGCAGTTTTCTCCACAATATGCCGTTAATTTCAGAGAGTTAGAAGAGGACTAACTAAAATGTAAAATTCCAGAACACAAAATTGGTTCGTTTTTACCTCAAACTGGGGCAGTGGTGCAGTGTTTTTCCAAAGTTATCTTACCTGTTTTGGGGATGGGTATTTCTGGGTCAAGCAGAAGGTGGAGAAGCAGCTAATAAAAGCACAGTGTGCTGTGAGGGGCTGTGTGTGTGCAAGCACTGCTCGGGGCTGAATGCCATTTATTCCAGGAAGAATAAATTTCTTTATCTCAACCTCACCTTAGTGATGCTGCAGGAGCAATTCCTTCTGCTTTGGAGGCAAAAGTCCCAAATGAGTCACGCTGCCTGAATGGTTGGCTGAAGGAAATAGGATGAAAAATTATTTGTTAACAAGGATGCACCACGCACACCTTGTTGGTGTGGGGTATGATCATGGCTGGCTGCAAAACTGTCCCAGCCTGCTCAACCGACTGGCGATGAACAGCTAGGGAAAATAAAGCTGTGTGAAGTGGTTCAGCTTTTGCAATGAAGGATGTGCAACGTGATCAGAGCTTTACCCATGGTTTCTCTTGAAAGGGCTGCTCTCTAGTATTCACTTGGGAGAATGGAAGCGAGAGAAATATCTGTTTATACTTTAGTTTAAAGTCTTAATGTCTCCGTTTTCCCCATCTTAGAGAAGAAAAGCGCAGGCCATAGGATGTTCTCTCTCTCAATGCTAAAGGGTGGGTATATGAGAGACTTACACACTTTGTTGTGAGTCCCAGTCCTTTAAACTCTATATTGTTCTCACAACTGTTGTGGCTAGTTTACTAGGTTAGATTATCTAGCAAATCTAGGTTTGACTTGCTGGGCTAGGTGGTGATTTCAGAGCCTGACCTTGTTCAGATTCTTTTGTGATGCCTTCCCTTTTTGCATCTGCTATTTGTGGTAGAAGGTAGTAACAGCTGGGATTGTTCCGTTGATTTATATGAATTTTAGTAAGTTGTAAGAAGCCTTTTCAATGGAAGAGGAATTTATTTTCTATTTTAATGCAAAATGTCCTTCTTAAGAACATTTTCCATGTTGGAAAGTAAAATTTTCCCATGTTAGGAAAAGCCCAAATCAAGCCTGATTGTATATACAGCTTTGCTTCAGGTAATCACTCAGAGCACAGAATAGATAATGCTGCCTTAGGAACAGCTTTTAGATCTTTTGTTGACTTCAGTTTGTGGCTCTAGGTGTTCTTATTTGATGATATTTGAGCTGCTGTTAGAACAAAATAATAATTTAGCTTCATAGATATGAAACTTAGAAATAAAAGGACCACGGTGAGGGAACAAAAAGTGCCAGTACTATGGTATTAAAACCAAAACCAAACTCCTGAAATTTATGTTCCAGAGTATTTAGCTTTATACAACCCATTCTCCCTGTTCTGCCAGGCAGACCTTCGATCTGATACTCGCCCTGAGAAGGTCACACCTGGTGGCTTCTCACTGAGACCCTGGTGTTAACTACCTGCTCAGAATCACACAGTCAAGGACATATTTTCTAGGACATCTTTTAAAATAAACCCTAAGGGGAGATTCCATATGAGCTCTCCACTGGGTGGCAGACGTAGATCAGAAAAAACTTACTCAAACATTAAGAACATGAGGGATGTCTAAATCAAGCCACTACATAAACTATTTTGTAACAGCACTATATGAATCTTCTACCTGAGCTAGATGTATTCGGAAAAAAAATATCTCATGAGATAATACATTGGAAAGATTTTTTTTTTAATCTTTTCCCCTTTCTGTATGTAAGCAGAAGTGGACTTCTGCGTATACCCATATTTCATCCCTTCCTACGTTTCCTCACCAACTACAGAAGAGGATTTTCAGAGGGGAGGAGGGCCTGGGCTGTCCTGCCTTCTCCTCCTTTTCTTCTCGCTCCTTCTGGTGGAGGGTGCTACTGCTGAAGCCAAAGGCTATGCTGTGCCCTCTAGTGCTGGTCTCCTCCTCTTTCCTTGAGCAGAACTTGCTGCATTAGAAAAATGATACAAGGATGTGTCTTAGACCTTCACTTACTCCAGTTTTGCCATAGATAAAGAGAATTGTTAGTATTGAGGATACGAAGATCCTTTCCCAAGGCATGTGTTCCCAGGTGATCCAGGTCTGTGAGTCAATCATTTTTACTAATAGCTCTCCCTTTTTCTCATCTGGGTTTGGGACTTGCCAGTTTAAAGAGTCAAACTGGTTGTAAAGAGTGGGTGATAATTTTAGTAGTGATTTTAAAAAACTCCAGTCTAGTTAGTACCCCACAAACTTTAGTTGAGCGTGGTGAAAATGGTCGTAAAGGGGGCAGAGGACTATAACCTTCAACTGGCTTTGAAGGCAACCAAGATCCAAGGGGTAAATTTTCTTCTCAAAGCATTTCTTGCTAAGAATGTGTTTAAAGCACTGTCTATATGATTCCTTCTGTATGTGTAATTCTGTCAGAAGCAGATCATCTCAAGTTAAAACCATGATCCAGCACGATATCCCCTATGGGTGTGCATCCTCTTGCGCCATCTCAACATCACTCCTCTTCAGAAAACAATTTGGAATAAATAATCTGTACACTGGAAGGCATCAAAAGCCTAAAACTGACCCAAGAAATCCTGAGGGTTTAAAAAAAGAATCTATTTTGGTTCGCCTCCTGTTTTTTGTTTGTTTGTTTTGGGGTAGGTTTTTTTTGCATGTCTTCTCTACGGTATGTGTGAGAAAAAAATATAACTAGTGTTGTCACTCCTTGGGATTTATTTTACAGAGGATTTGGCCTTGTTGCTAAAAATTGTCCTTTACCTCTCCCCGTTCCTCTGCCCTCTGTCCAGCCCTGCTTCAAACTCCCCTTCCTGTACTCTTGCTGGTCCTCCTGATTTCTTCCACTGCCTGGGCAGGGGAAAGATGCAGTAAGCTGTACGGTTAGTCCCCACGAATATTTTTGTCCTTTTAAACTCAATGTCCAAGAATGTCTTGATTATGTGTTTTATTACTGCGAGGCTGTGAGGACTGTGGTGCTTTGAAAGCGCTGCCTAGCAGGTGGGCAGAGCGTGGGGTGGAAGGGGTTGAGCTCAGCATCTGGAGGATCATGTCTAACTGCGTGTAGGGTGATTGATCTGGAATACTTTTAATTTACGAGGGTAGTTCCCCATAGCGTACTTCTAGCATTCTTTCTTTAGAGGAAAATGAATGCCAAGTTGTAATAACTCAAAATGAGGTCAGCTCTATCAGGCCCAAGCTATTCGACAGCACACTTTGAAACCTCTGCAATGAATTGGTTGAAAGAAACGAACTGTTGAATCTTGTTCTGGCACGACTCTTATGCCCTGTTTTTAACTACTTGTGGCAGTATTATTCCACTTCGAATGCCACTGCTAGATGTACACGACACTATAGCAGATTACATGTTTTTCTTGAGCCACATGTTATAGATTTTTAGACTAAAATTGCTTATAGCTCTATTTTATCTAATCTTTGAGTCAAAATCTGAAGATATGATGCACAGTGGAATACAAAAATAATCTGTATTCTCTATGAATTTTATACACAACTTTCTTTACCCATATTTGAAGATTAGTAGAAAGTAGTAAATAAAATAAGCACTCTGCAAGCAGATGTGATATGTCCAAATAGTGTGTTTGTTATGTTGGAATTTTTTTACTGAATAGTAATAAACTTGGTACAGACAAGAGCAGTGGGGAAAAGAAAAACGTTTTCCAATTTTTATGCCAGATGTAAAATAGGAAAGGTAATTTGCTGGGCACAGTCACCTAAGAATTGCACAGTAATCAGGTCCAAATTTACTGGAAGGAGTAACTTCTCCCAGCCAGTCTGAGTTCTGGGAATTGGGGCATGGTGACACCAAAACACTGTTCAAAAGAAATACATATTCATACATTCTCACTAGATTTATTGAATAGTTTTAGATATAACTTGAATATTTTATATCTATACATCAGTGCTAGGTCCATTTATCAGGTCACTATATTTCTTGGCTATCGCTTAGAAGATGCTCAGTTTTAAAATCTGAATGGAAAATAGAATATTATTAAAACACCACAGAAAATTAACTCCAAACACATCTTGTCAATATTTAATTTTGACGGTGTGTAAAATGCTCATCACAAAGTTTGCTTGAAGTAAAAGGAGCATACCAACTTAACAGACTTAAAAATAAAGAAAACCCCCTTGATAACATTAAATATACAAGAGAGCTCTGATATTCTGATATTCTGGTTTGGATATATTTTTTAAAAAATTCTGAACATGTAGCTGGGGGTACTTGGAGTGCCCTATTGTAGGTAAATATCACATGGCCAAATATATATATTTTTCACCCTTGTTTTCTGTAGTACAGAAAATTAGAATTTAAGACACACTACACTCAGTTAGTTACTGGGATGGAAATGTTTTTTGTTTGTGGAACACACATAATTATCTTTATTACCCTCTGTGCTATTTTTCTTTTCGTTCCCTTCACTATTTAAAGGACCAGCAGAAATGTCAGACAAAATTTAGCCAAATTCAAATGTAATTCCAGAAACTGTAGAGAGTACTCATGGGCTAATGCTATTAGCCCAGGAGACATGGTCTTGGTGACATTGTATGATGCTGACAGGGGCTTTGAGTGTGCAGTGGCTTACAGAACTGCTTCTAGTAACTTCAGCATATACATTTTCCAAGAAAATAGTCTGAATTTTCCAAATAAAAAATGTTGAGTGGAAGGACATGCTGGAATCAGAGAAAAAAAGTGTGGGAAATGTTAACTCACAGAGCAACTGAGTAATGCTGGTTGGTCCCTGTCCCGTTCCTCGCTGACCTTTCAGTAAATGAACCCTGGGATGACTCACCCTGCAGTCCCACCTCGGCACCTTGTCTGCCCTCCCTCCCTTTGGGGCTGCTGAGAGCTTACAATTGCAGTCATCTTCATTTGGCTCATTTGTAACAACAGTTTGGACTTGGGGTGGGTTTTTTTAATAGCTCTTATGCAAAACCATCCCTGTCCTTTCATTGGGTTAAAGTAGAATTCAGTGTATAGAGATGCAAAATTACACCCCTTCAAAAAGAAGGTCATTCTCACTTCTGTTCTTCTCTAAGGCTCACCCAAATGCATTTTTTTGAAATTTTTTTCAACTAAATTTTGACTCCTCAACTACCATCCTGTTAATTATTTGATGCCGGTTTACCATGATGCGTCCACTACCAAAGGAAAAACAGCTCAGTGTCACACAAAACATGATCTGTCATTTTCTTGTATGCCAAAGAGCAGTAACCAGTGATGACGACAAGAATATTAATATCTGTTGATCCTGAAGGAAAGTATTATAGTTGCTTCGCTTCCTAAGTTTCCAGCAATCAAGTTCCCAAAGATGCTGGGATCAGATTTTAGGCTCAAGTCACAATTTTATTACACCGGTTTATTACTGAGCCTTGCATAATAGCAGGATGGACTTGATTATACTTCAAGCAGTAGCACTTGAAACTGCAGAACTGGAAAGAAAATTTCTGCCTGTTTTCTGGACTACCCAGGGTCCAGTGGGCTTGAAAAGGAGTCAGAAAATCATCGAGACGTTGCAGTGAGCCATTGGGGAGCCGGGCAAGCCTTGCTGCACTGAGTCAGCGTGTCGTTTCAGAAGTCTGCGTTTCCTCAAATACAATTCCATTTTATGTACTCTCTCCTGATTTTTCTTTCCTACTTTACCCCCCAGGCTTTCCATGTTTTCCTGGCTCCACGTTCACATTTTAGCTCTTGGGAGAGCTGAAAGTGGGGGAATAATCCATTTACTTAGTGGGAACTTGTGTACGTTAGGCAGACTGAGGGGAAAATTGCCATTCCTGGAGATGCCACAAGTCTGATACCATGGAGTTGTTCCAGGTATCTGTGTTAAAAACACCCTTTGAATCTTAGACTTGACTAGAGCATTTATGATTAATTTAAATTTGTAACATCCTTTGACAAAAACCTCCATTATCTAATTTTCTGTAATATAGTTATTCCCCTCTTTATTGCACTTTGACATCTGTCTTTATGTTGATTAAATTACAGTAAGTGAATGGTTGACAAATTTTTGTTAGGAATAGAAGTATTCAGTGTAAAATTAACTTAGAGGGGCCGTTTCTTGGAGCTGGCAAGAGGAGCTTAATAAAAACAGGGTGCATAAAGATGTAGTATTAGAATAATGGAATAAAAATAAAACCCCCATGTTTCAGTTATAATATCTTCTACTGGAAAACAATGCAAACCTTGAATAATTCCCTGCACTATTATCTATTGTACTGGAATTCACAAGTTATACTTTATTTGACATAAATTTATAGGAATATATGAGTTTTCACTAGAAAGTAAATACATAATATCTTAATCTGATGGATTGTACAATATGATGGGAGTACTTTTCACAAATTTGTATGATACTTTAGTAATTATGAAACTTTTATGTGGAAGGCTGGAACATGAACTAGGCAGTTTGCAACGTAATGCTGCTTAACATTATTTTCTCACTAGGTTACAATTTACATACAATTGAAAAACCTGAACAAAGGCAAAAGCAGGAAAATAATACACATAGAAGAAGAATCACCTCTTAAAAAAAAAATAAGATGGAGAAGGAGGAAAGAAAGTGGAAGATAGTGATTGACAGGGCAATACATCCCACTTTCTGAAATCCTAGCCCTAAGGAAACCTGTGGCAGTTCTGTCACTGATTTTCAACAGAGTCAGATTTCATCCATATAAATTCTTCCTCTACATCAAGAATAAATTACTAGTATTGACCACGCTGTAGCACAGATGCAGTATTTTTCAATGTCTGACTTTGTCTTTACTCTCTTTGGCCTCTGTAACGTTAATGACAGTGGGACATTGGTTATGATAAGAACTTCAGTGTTAATTCTTAATTAACATTAAAAAAGGGGTTTTTTTACCTGATATTTGTAAAGGCATGCAGAAAATGGAGCTATTTTATTGGTCTTAAAATTGGGAAACTGAAAAAAAAAAAAGATGATCTGCTCTTGAAGTCAAAAGTGAGTAAGATAATAGTAAGTGTAACACACAGTAAAAAAATGTTAGGTAAGAAGAAAAGCTTTTAATAATATTGGTAAATCAAGCTGATAAGAGACTGCCTGGGTAAAGTGGGAGTTCTTTACTGCTGGACATCTTTAAGAGTAAATTAGGCAGACATCTTCTGTAGATGATTTAGGACAGGGACTATGATTTCTTGAGGCACCTAACAGACTTCCCCCCCACCCCCCGTTTATGATTCATTGACTTCCATGCCCTCAGCTTGCCTTTGTTTCAAAGGTATCATTTATTTTAGGAATTCACAGTAATGGATGAATTTTTAATTCACTTTCACTAATCATTTTAATAATTAGCAGAAATGTATTTTTCAAACTGATTTTCTTTCTGAAACCCTTAGGAATTTACATAGTCTGCCATCTGGCACATGCAGGCATAATCATCTGCCCGCTCAGGTTCAGCATTTGATTTTAGGTTTAGTTGGACTGAGACTGATGGGATCTAGCTTGAAATTCTTTGACTGTTTCCATTTGCTTTGTGGATTTCCTTTAGAGGAGACAAGAATACAGCAGCTCAGGTAGCATGTCTGACTTGGTCAGCTGAAAGCCTTCTCCAGTGGTGTTCAAAAGCTGCTTTAAAAAGTAGCTGTCATTCTTAGAAGTGATCCCAAGTTATGGATGAAGTTACTCTCACTAGGTCTGTAGCTGAATCTGAATAACCTCTTTTCACTTCCCAGCACTGTGGTGTTATTGGAATGGATGTTTAGGCAGTTTGAGAATTCACAAACATCCTTGGAGTCACTCCAGAGGCTGGTCTATGTACCTGTGAGTTCTGTCTCCAGTAAGTACATTTATGACAAAAATGGAGGATGCCTAGTTACCAAATACCTTTAGCAGTTCTCTAATCAAAGAACTTTTGTGGTTCTCTAATTTTTGGCCTTTGACAATTTTTGCTTTTTGCCTGTTGAACTTGACCTTTTTAAAAATTTTTTCAAAGTACAAACTTGACAGAAAATTTCCACTTGCCTATGGCAAGTAGTTGGGCTGATTCTGGCACAGCATAATTTACAAGTCCCTCCCTCCTTCAGGATTAATCTTTTGACTATTTCTCAGTCCAGAAGAGTAGCTTGTATTTTCTGCTCTCTATAAATTTTGTGCAAAGCTGCTGTAGAAGTCTCTGTGCCCTCCACACACATGTGGGAACTTTCCATTATTTTGCTCTCCATGTTTTTGGATACAAGACTCCAGCCCACCATCTCTGACTTTTTGTCCCAGGAAAATTGTGTGATCCTTTGTAAATGAGCATTATTTCTTACAAATTTAAACCCTGGCTCTTAGAAGGTTTTGGAGTACTTTCCACTTCTACCAGATGTTCCTTCCATGTTTTATAGGAACAGATGAAGTCATTTAAGGATGTGTTTTTTGATCCTCAGAACTTATACTCTTCGCAAACATCTGAAATGACCCTGGTGCATTGAAGAGTCTAAAAGGAATTCTGCAGCACTGAAGCAATCCATAGGTTATCACAACAGCTGTTTCTATCCCCTCTCCATCTCTGAATGATAATTCAACTTGAAGGATGTCCATGTATTGAACAAATTAAAAATTAATATATTCTGCTCTCTACCTTTTTTCCAAAGTGTCTCATGTATGTTAAGGTGGATAATCTTGTCTGTTCTGTGAATGAAGACTTCTGTAAACAGAAATCTTTATGTCCCTTCATGTGTCTATCAGATATTTTATACAATTACAAGTGTGGAAGATAATGGTGATTGTTTATCCAAGCCATCCTCTGGCATGAAATTTAATTTCTTTTTAACTACTATGTGATATGCTAGGAAATCCAATGGGAGTGGGGTTGCTGCATCCCAGCAATATTTCATTAATTATGTGTCACTCGTCACTGCTGCTCCTCATCGTATGGGCCCAGATCTTCATTATATTTGGGCAACACAAGGTACAAAATCATTGCTCTATTCACTTCCTTTCACTGCTTTCTATGGACATTTCTGTTGGGTCTGTTCCTAGATTTTATGATTCTTTTGTTGCTCCACCACTTTTGAGTTCTGTCTAAGAAGCTCTAAAACACCAGCTCCATTCTACACTCTCCTCATGACTAGCTTTTTCTTAGCTGCACTGTCTCCTAGTAATTCCTTTCCCTCGGAGCAAAATCTTTCATTTAGCTTGAATCAAAGTTCTGTAAAACAGCAGTCCCAGTTTCAAAGAGCAGTCCTTAACCTTGCAGATGTGCTTGCATGCTGATTTATTGTCTTTCTCAGAATGAGAGTAACGAGAGAATGTCCTCCTTGTCACCCTGTATGCAAGGCCATTGCATACATGCAGCACCCAAATATTATCCAGAAAACACCTTATTCTATGGCTTATTCACCAGCCTTAACTGTTGTGAATGGCAGGGCAGCATTTTGAGGCAAGACTGATCTTTCTTCCTGCTCCCCTTACATCCAAAGCATCAACAGTGTAGCCACTACCAAAAAGAAGTACTTTTCCATGGAGGTGCTTCCTAGAATAATTCTTATATAACTTACAAGGTTAAAATCACATTTGGGGACCTGCATGTTATCGAGCTGTTATTGAGTTAATGATCACATCAGAGGAAAAAAAATCTTGGGTGTCAGCCAGTGCAAATATATTGGAAACAACTTTTGGTCCAAATTCAGTCCTGAGCTTTGGATGGTCAGGATGGATTACACTGTCACAAGAGAAAAAAATAGCTCATGGTGTGGTTTACACGATGCCTGAGTTACCGGACAGCTGATGGATCTGGGAGTTTCCCACCCCACGCACTAGAATACTGGAGTCTGACCCCGCAGCCTTCTGTTTGTGCTAAATCCTACTTTTGTTCCTTCTTTTTTTTTTTCCCTTTTTTTTTTTTTTTTTCCCCCTCACGGCAAATCAGAGTGATTTTATCTGGGAGCACTTTCTGTATAACCCAACTGTATGAAAAAGATATATGTGAGACCAGATTCTGTCTCCTGGGTCATGCTGAGTGTGGTAATCTGTGAAGGTCTAAAGGTGTAGATGAGCCTACTGAATTAATACACTACACAGGGAAAAGAGGAAAACCTAGCTCTTATTTACTTTTTTTGTGTGAATAGAAATCTGTAAAAGTTCTGTAAAGTCTTGCAAATCCAAGGTTGAAAATTTTCAGTGCATTTTAAACACTCTTAACTCCTGTGTTAATGACTATAATTACTGAAAATCAAACCTACTATTCCATTTTTGAAAGACCAATTTAATCCATGAGGGCTGTTCACGTTAACTTCATTCCAGATTTGTATTATTAATGAACGATAAAGACCTAGTCTAAATGTTCTTACATGGAGAAGAGGAGGCTGAGGGGGGATCTCTTCTCCTAAGGGAATAATGACAGGAGCAGAGGAAATGGTCTGAAGTTGTGGCAGGGGGGGTTGAGATTAGATATTGGGAAGAATGACTTTCCTGAGAGGGTGGTCAGGCACTGCAACAGCCTGCCCAGGGAGGTGGTGGAGTCGCCATCCCTGGAGGTATTTAAGAAACATGTAGATGTGGCACTTCAGGGCATGCTCTAGTGCCTGAGATTGTTGGTTGTGGGTGGGTGTGGTGTGTGGTTTAGTTTGGGGTTTATTTGTTGTTTTGTTTTGTTTTGTTTTATTTTGTTTTTTTTTTTGTGGGTGGATTCGATGATCTCAAAGGTCCCTTCCAACCATGGATATTCTGTGATTCTGGATCTTGGAGAAGTCACACTCTCTTCAGTGTTTACGTGAAGGGACAGAGCTAAAGCAGACACCTAACTTAGGTGTTCATAACTGTCACCCAGAGTGCCTAGATTATCATTGTTAAACTATCAGGACCTATCACTTTAACAATGGAAATACAACTTTCCAAACATCAAGCTTTTTTAAGAAATGGCTTAAATGACAGGGATTGTGGAAACTTCTGTTTTGCAAATCCTGGGCTCCAACTACTATTTTCCAGTTGTTTATTTCTCATGCATTAGCTCTAGTTTCTCTTTTCCCAGCACCAGTCCCTGCTCTCATCATGATAATGCAGAATTCATTTCAGAATCTTGGCTATGCCAGTATGGTAAACCAAAGTATATTTATTGCAAAAGTGTTATAAAATACGAAATCTCTGGTACACAATGAGGTTGTCGAACTTCTGTCCCTTAAAAAATAACCTGATCTTTCAAAGATGGTTTAAGAATATGTTGTGGTTCCTGACAGCAGAATTAAGTAAATGTCATGCATTGCTACTTTTCTATAGGATAAATTCTAAGTGGTGTTCATACAGCTCCTGTATTTATTGGGATTTATTGGGATTTCATACACAGCTTAGAGTTGTATCTTACTAAAATACACCGGACCTCATTAGGGTGCAAGGTGTGATTCTGGTCTTCTAAACTCTTACTGAATATTTCCATTCACAGGCCAACATATCTTTATCAGAAGTGTAAATGTTTATTAGGCATCTGCTGAAGTTACAAGAAGTATTGCTCTTTGCCAGGAGTGGGATTGCTCCCATGATAATGATCTGTCATACACAAGTGTAAGTTGAGCTGGTCCAGCATCGACATTTACCTCTGAGCTTGCTGGCTCCTGGGTGGCTTCCTACTATCTATTGCCAAATTGTAGGGATGGCCAAGGGTAATCATTGGCACAGAATTTCATGGAAACTTCAAGCCAGGCAAACCTGAAAGCTATAATTTATGTTTGAAGCTAGTAGATAATGTTCTTAAGCTTGAATGTATAAGTAATATCAGCCTGGTGTTCTGCAACACATTGAAATATCACTATTTTACAGGTGATCACTGTATCAAATACAGCAGTTCATGAAAATATCTCAAATTTCAAGATATGAACACTGTATTACGTTGAAAATAATACAAACAAATTATTTTTTTAACCACTGCATAGGACAGTTGATGAATTTAAAAGATGCTGTTTCATGACCAGTCTTTCCTGCCCCACCACTTACCTGCTCCATTTGTCCCACACCAAAGGGCAAGGGAGAGGGCCCTGTGTTGCTGCTGCGGGGGAAGGAGAAAGGGAATTTGTGGCTGGTGAAATGGGTCTTGGGAGAATTGACCTTCTGATGATTTCCACAATGATGAGTCATGCTACCTCCATGACTCACATCCTCAGGAGACCGTGACCTGCAAACACCAATACACACACCAATATGCACACCGTGTAATTCTTTTGAGTAGTGGTGTGCAAGCCATTACTGAAGCTGACTTGTGTCAAAAAGTACTGTTTATTAATCTAAATTATATCTTTTCCAAACACTTCAGTTAAGACAGCAAACCTATGTTCCTGTTTACTCTGTCATTCAAAAATTCACTAAGGAATAAATGGCAAAATTAAATTTCTTCTTGAGTGAGGAAGAATAAGAACTGCAGAATGTGATCCCTGTTTCAGGAGGAGAAAGTTAGACATAGAAGAATAGAATTTGAAAGGTACTTTTCTTAATCCCAGTCAGTAAAGCTTGAATATTCAGTACCTTTAGGTGATATGGATTTATCTCAGGGTAACTCCTGAGAGCTTCCACAAGGAAACAGTTTTCTGTCCACACAGACTTGACTAATGTAACTGGTTTGGGGAATAACCAGAAACTTCATTTGAAACCACAGAATCCTGAGACAAAGAAACACATCGAAAGCTTTCACAGTGTGGGAGGAGGATGACAATTTCTGATTGCCTGAAGCAAGATGGAAATACAGCAAAAACCTCAAAATGACTAATTTGGACACAATTCATGCTTAGATTTCAGTCTCCATTTTCATTTAATTTCTCTTTCACATGGCCCCACTGGGCATAATACCTTTTTTTATGCTTTATGTAATAATTCTTTTTCTCCTCATAGTCAGCATCTAAGAAATAATATGAAATATTATTGATCAATAATTGGCCAGAAATTCACTGTCTTCATAATTTAATGGTAAGAGCATCTTAATGGGTGAATAAACATAATGGCAAAACAATGATCTATTAGAAGCTGTGGTCACATCCACTGTTATGCATAATTTCTTCTAACACAACCAACCTAAGGGCTAACAAGACTTACCTTTATGCATATATTAAACAAAAAAATCATTAGTGAAGCCTAGGTGATCACTGGTGGATTTAAGTAAGTCATATAATAGCTAATTATGATTGAGACTGCTCTCTCATTACTCTAATTTTTCCACTTCCTTGTAGATTCTGTTAAAGGCAAAGTTTATGCTTATAGCATTATAATATTTTTAGATTGATTCCCAGGAAGCAGATTTGTTAAACAGAGCATCATCAAAATGTGCAAATGATTTGTGTTTAAGGAGTCTGGGATAGAGTTAATTTTCTTTCTAGTAGCTGCTATGTTTTGGATTTAGCATGAAAATAACATTGATAACGTATTGTTTTAGTTGTTGCTAAGTTATGTTTACATCAGACAAGACCTTTTTCAGCTTTGCACAGAAGGTGAGAGGGAGCATGCACAGCACAAGCTGGTCAGAGGAATATTCCATGCCATGGATGTCATCCTCAGTATAGAAATGGGGGCTTGCTGGGGAGCAGGAATCCACAATTGCTGCTTGGGATGGACTGGGCAACCAATCATCAGGTGGTGAGAAGAACTTGTGTTGTATCACTTTAATTCGTATAGTCTTCAACTATTTTTTTTCCCCCTGTGTTTATGTCAACCCACGAGGTGGTTTTTTTCCCCTCCTTTTCTCCCCCTTCTCCCTGCCCTGCTGGGGGAAGTGAGTGAGTGGCTGAGTGGTCCTAGTTTCTCACTGGGGTGAAACCACGACAGGGTCCCAACTTATTGGCCTTGAATGGTAGGAAATTGTTCATGCTGTTAATAGAAATATTCTCTTAATAGGCCCAGAGGTGCTACATATTGAAAAATGCTGATTCTGTTAGATTTAAACCCTCTTAGAGCTGGCATTTGCTATTATGTTCTCTGTCCATGATATAGTTAAAAGTTAATAACTTTTATGCTTCTTGAATTTTTTTAGCTAAAATAGGTATTGTCTGCTCTATGACAATTCATATGCAGAATCCCTTAAACATCTCTCTTATAGAGGATTTTCTTTTAAATAGGAAAAAAATATACATACGTGCATGTCTTCAGATATATATATGCACACATACATGAATGAATTCACTGACAGCAATCAAACTGCATCATCACGAAATGAGATGTACTCAGTGATTGCATCATTGCTGAGCTGTTCGCGTTTCTGAATGTGTGGTCAGAGTGAGTGGGAAACAAGGGATTGCTATCAAAGGTGTTCCCTTCAGATGTTCCCAAACGGTGCCTTTCTGGGATATGATTTAGAATGAAAAGCATCTTTTGATCTTTTGCTGCATTCAGATAGGCAGACAACAGCAGGGCTGATTGTTGGTGGTTTGGGGGTTTTTAAAAATTTCTTTCTTATTAGCACTTAACTGGAAGGTAATAGCTCTTTCTGTCAAGCATGGAGATGTTTGCCTGAACTTTGTGTATGAACCTGCAAGAGACACTTATTGCGTCATTCATTCACAAAAGTCATGGAATCATGGAATTGTCAGAGTTGGAAAGGACCTCTAGAGATCATCTAGTCCAACTCCCCTGCTAAAGCAGGAATGCCTAGAGCACATCACTCAGGATGGCATCCAGGCGGGTCTTGAAGATCTCCAGAGAAGGGGACTCCATGACCTCCCAGGGCAGCCTCTCCCAGGTCTCTGGCACCCTCACCATAAAGAAGTTCTTCCTCATATTTGAATGGAACTTCCCATGTTCCAGCTTGAGCCCATTGCCCCTTGTCCTATCGCTGGAAACCACTGAAAAGAGTCCGGCTCCAACATCCTTCAACCCACCCTTTAGATACTTATAAACATAAATAAGGTCTCCCCTCAGCCTTCGCTTCTCCAGGCTAAAGAGTCCCAGCTCCTTGAGCCTTTCCTTCTAAGGGAGATGCTCCAATCCCTTAATCATCTTCATTGTCCTACACTGGACTCTCTCCAGTAGTTCCCTGTCCCTCTTGAACTGGGGGGCCCAGAACTGGATGCAGGATTCCAGTCTTTTGCTTTTCAGCAATCCTCAAAAGAGGTTACATGTTAGGTTACATGTTAGACCGTATCAGGGTTATGTTTGAACCCAAAATAGTTTTGCATGAACAGGAGGAGGGCCTCTGCACCTAAGCTCTGGTATGGATAGTGGTACCTGGTACGTGTGGTGGTACCTAGTATGGGTGGTGGTACCATGGATGTGGATGAGAGGGTCATGTGGTGAGTACTAGGGGTTTGTGGGACAGCTTCATTTCAGAAGGTGTGAAACTGCACATACAACAGAAGGGCAACGAAGCTGGTGATGGGTCTGGTGTTACGAGGAGAGGCTGAGGGAGCTGGGGTTGTTCAGCCTGGAGAAAAGGAGGCTGAGGGGAGACCTTCTTCTCTCCAACTCCCTGAAAGGAGGGTGTAGAGAGGTGGGGGTCAGTCTCTTATCCCAAGTCACAGGTGATAGGATAAGAGGAAACAGTCTGAAGTTGCACCAGGGGAGGTTCAGGTTGGATATTAGGAAAAATGTTTACATGGAAAGGGTTATTAAGCCTTGGAACGGGCTGCTCAGGGCAGTGGTTGAGGCACCATCCCTGGAGGTGTTCAAAAGATGGGTTGACATGGTGCTGGGGGACATGGTTTAGTGATGTTTTTTTTGTCACAGTTAGGTTGATGGTTGGACTAGATGATCTGAAACGTCCCTTCCAACCTAGACGATTGTATGATTCTAACAGGACCTCTCAGGTATGTGGCCAAATAGTGTCTCAGCAGCCGTAAGCTGCCCAAACCAAATACTTTTGAAAGGGCAGGTGCTCTCAAAAGTTCCTCCAGACGACTGGGCTGTCCCTCTTGCAGCAAGCAATTTGCTAATCCCAGGTGCACCCTGGGGTCCTGATGCTCTTCCAGAGCGGGGAAAACCTGTCCGACCCTTTACGGGGGGTGGGATGGGGTGGGGTGGGATGGGGTGGTAGAGCCGCTCGTTTTGGGGGGCAGGAGGGGAGCAGCAAACCGGGAGGACTCAGCTCGGCCGTGGTGCGGGGCCGGGGAGTGGGGGGGGGGGGGGGCAGGCCCCGCCCCC
>JAOQGH010000023.1:90386741-90406577 GCA_025769975.1 Gallinago jamesoni
CCCCCCTGGCCCCGCCGCCGCAGGGAGGCGGGCGGGGGGCGGTGCTGCCGGCGGGGCGGGCTCCCGCGGGCGGTGCGGGGCCGGGACCGGGGATGCCGCCGCCGCCGCCGAGCTGGCGTTGGGGGGCAGCGCCGGAGCGAGCAGAGCCCCGCGGCGGCAGGTGAGCGGGGGCTCCCGGGGGGAGAGGCGAGTTTCCTTGAAGGGAGGGGGGGGGCTTCACCCCGGCGGGGCTCCCCTCGCCCGGGGGGGAGGCAGGTGCAGCCGTCGGGGCGACCGCCCGTCCCGCAGCCCCTCTGCCCACCCCCGAGGGAGCCCGGGCGGGCGGTGGTCCCGCAAGCCGTGGGTGTGAGATGGGGGAATGTGGTCCCTCCACGTTAAGGGAGGAGCTGGAAGGGGTCGGTGCAGCCGGTGCGGTTGTGCGGTGTGCGGGCAGTGCGTGCGGGCAGAGCCTGCTGCCTTAAACCCGCGCTGGGTTTTGTCGGCGCGGGGGTGAAATCATGTGTCCTTCTGCAGACATTGGCCGCACTCCCGCAGCCTGGGGGAAAGGGGTTACTGACTTTGGGTACGTGTTGCTTTATCTTCTTCGGTGGTTTGCGGCGCGGGAGTGGAGATGTTGACGTTGCTAGAGTAGAAGGGTTCGTAAGAGCTGCAGTTGTACTTCTTTCCCTCCCTGGAAAGAAAGATCTGCCACCTCTGGTTTCACTGTTCGGTTGTGCAATGCTTAGATGTATATGGGATTTACTGTGCTCTCCTCTGCAAGGATTTCACAGGCTGGAAAACGAATCCACCGGTGGATTCTGAGAATTTTCCAGTTTTCAGGCACCTGAGAAAGCCTTGTGGGCTCGTCAGATTTCGTTGGTAATCTTTGAAGTTTTTCCCAAACCTTATTGATTGTGAAAGTGCTTATTATGTGTCTTTAAGTATTTATTTAACTACATAATACTGAAAGGGCACAAGATATTTATTTGAAGAACTGTGAAAACTGTGCTAAGTATGCCCGTTAGGAAATTTAGTTGACTGATAGGATGCAGCTTGTTAAAAGGTGTAAGCAGAATGTGAAGTGTAAGCACAGGTGAACCGGCAAGGCAGAGGTTCTGCAAAAGGACTGAGCAGTTACAGCTGGTCAGAAACTGGACAGCAGCCAGTAAGAAATCCACATGTCGTTGCTATATGTGTGTATAGATACTTAAATTAAAAAAAAAAAAAAAAAAATCAAGACAAATGTCATTCTGGGATGTGTAATAGGAGTGTTGCAGATTTGTGATGGCATCTTAGGTGTGATGGCATCTTGGGGTCTGTGTCTTTTCTCAGCACCGTATGGGATTTGAACACCGCAGTTCCAGCCGTTAGGCAGGAGATGAGTAGCAAAGGTGATCAGAGATCTGGAGAACATAACCTGTGAGAAAATAGTGGAAGAACTGGAATGTTACAGTCTAGGGAAGCAAAGGCTGATGAGAGATGTGATAGCAATCTTTAGGTGCGTTAATTGGTTGCTGCAGAGTGGCGGGAAATAAACTGTTCTCCACATCCAGCAGAGATGTAACAAGAACCAGCATGCTGAACTGCAGCAGCAGAGATTCGGTTAAACGCTGTCTAATTGTACAGGTAATTGAGCACTGGATTGTCCAGGTAGGGCGTGGAATCTTCTTCACTGGGACTTGTTACGATCAGATCTAACAAACATGAGATGTTTAAGGTGAGGGTGGCTGTGCCTTCTGCTTGGGAGAGACACCTGGTAGCAGGGGCTACCAGGAGACCAGCCTGTGAACTCGTGCTCTTGGTGACTGTCTTGTATATCGACAAGGCAGCTTTGTAAGGTAAACAGGGCTCAGTAACCCATTTATAATATTTCTCTCGTGTCCCTAACTTTTATACTAGATTTTGTGATTCTTTTTCCTTCTGCTCTAACTGCAGTTACAGTTGAAGTTTATGAGCAGTGGTGGATGATCTGCTGAAGAACATCACATCTTGGTTTGGCACCGTCACAACCAGTAAATTGGTTTATTGGTAAATGTTAGGAGGTTTTAGCTCAAAGACCAGTTCTGTAAATGGTATCATATTGCTTCCTCCAGATCCTCAGGCAGTCCGTCAGGCAAAACTTAACTACTTTGGTTTTTCTCTATTGTGGCTGTGATGATCATCTTTGAAATTGGATTATAATTCAGTTCTTAAACGTCCTTTGAAAAGTGTAGCGTGCCCTGCTGGATTAAGCAAGTTTTTTGCCCAGTCCAATTATTACCCTGACTAATTATAGGCATAGCTTGCTGGAATAAGACTTGGTGTTTTTGTTCCGTTACCTCTATTACCTGTTTTTGCTCCTTTGCTCAAGTTTTATTATTTTATTCTTTGTGTTGTAGTTACCAATTTACATATTCATTGTTTTAAAAATTCTACCACATTCTTTGCTCCTGCACGTAAAAATGAAGCGACTCCTTGTGAAATTAGCTTTACAGTCCAAAAAAGGATCACTTAATATTTTTTAACATCCCTGTTTTATAAGAGGGGGAACAGAAAAGACTTAATCTCTCTTTCTAGGCTATTTATTGTTATTTTGTGTCCCCGTGTTCTGCCTTTAATTGCTTTAGAGAGGCACTGAATAAAGCTGATTCAATCTTTCCAACATCTCTTTGTAAGACAGGACTTTTTAATGTTCTTAGTCATCGGTATTATTAAGATGTCTTTGTTTCTGACTTTCTTCTCTTCTTGGAGCTGGCATGACCAGAGCTGATGCCCTGTTCATGCGATGTCTTCTGCCTGCTCCTCAGCTGCTTCCCTTGCTTCCCGTCATAGCCTCCACCATCTAGAATGCTGGAGGAGACCAAAACGAGCTTTAGAATATGCCCCATCTCGCATTTAGTTCTTCTGCTGTCAGTTTGCTGCCCTATATGCTGTCAGTGTTTCTCTGAGCCGTCTGAAAGGGACGCTTTTTGTCAGGGCACAGCGGCGGGGGCTCCCCATGGAGGGTCCGTCAGGGCAGGGCCTGGCAGCCAGGGCCTGTCCCACCACCTCAGCCAGGACCAGGGTGGCAAGGGGACACCGGGGCAGCCCCAGGCATCGGGCACCTTCCTGGGGACAGGGCCAGGCCAAAGCCAGACTGGGATTTGGCCTCCAGGTGGTCCTGGCCCAGCGGGGCCCGTGGCTGGGCTGTGTGGAGCTGGAGGGCAGCCCTGCTGGGGTGTCACTGGGGCACCCTGGGGGGTGACGTGGAGTCCTGGGCTGTGGGGAGGGACCAGCAAAGGTCTGATAGTGCCTTGAGGGCCCTGACAAATTTCAAAGCTTCTCTGATCCAAATTTTGTGTTGAAAACGTGTGAAATCTGCCCATTAGCACAGTAGTGGGTATGTGGAGTGTCTGAAGGTGTGGGCTTCAGGGAGGGTGAGCCTACAGGGGACTGGAAGGCAGGCTTTGCCATCTAACAGAATCACAGAATCTTAGTGGTTGGAAGGGACCTTTGAGATCATCGAGTCCAACCACATTAAAAGATAAAAACAAAAAAAAAAACCAAAAAAATCCCACACACGAAAAAAAAAACCCACCCAAACAAACACAAAAACACACCCACAACCCAAAACAAAATAAAAAAAAACCCACAAAAACCAGAAAGTGCACCAGAAACCCAGGGTGATGGTCACAAAGAGATTGCTGGAGAGTTTCCCTCCCCCAGCAAGGTCTCTAGAAGAGTTGTTTCTTTTTGGAATAGGGATGTGAGGTTCAGCAACTTGTCCTTCTGCAGCATGTCCTTGGCTTGCCCTGTGCTGCAGGGTGCAGGAACGTGGGGTTTGATGCCCCACGTGCACCCTCTGCCAGGAGAATCCAGAGCATCTCCTCGAGCACCAGTGCTGGCCACACATAGATCTTCACGTTTGAGCTGGCTCCATCAGCCAGGGTCTGCTTGTAGTAGCCAACTCCATTACTAATCATGAGTAAAATACAGGGGTAAGCAGAAATTTGATAAGGAGGTTGCTACTCCATGACAATGCACATTGCTTTGTTAAATAAGAAAAAAAAAAAGAAAAGTAATAATCAAGGCTTGGCATTTTTTCCCTGCTTTTGCCCATGAAAATAGGCTGAGCCCTGCAAGGCTTCTTTGTTGCTTCATTTAGAACTGGATTGGCTGTGGAAAAAAGCAGTATATGGTAGAAGACTTAGACCCACGGGGGGCATAGACAAAGTGGCCTGAGAAGATTTTCCCTCTCTCTAGTTTCTATGTCACTGGGGTACTGTGAGACTTACAAAAGAAACTTTTCTAAGTTACCATTAATCTGCAGAGACATTGTTTTAAAGCAGCGTTGATTGATTTAGCCTCCCAGGGTAGATGTCAGGCACATAATTTGTGATTAACAGCAGATAGAAACCAGGGAGATGGGCAGTGTTGATCATGTTGAATAATATTATGAATGGAAATAAGAGTACAAAGTAAATACATGTCAACCTTTTGGAATTTTGTGTGATTTATATCATTTCAATGTTGGATTGAGTAATTGATCTTTTTATCGGTGTGTTTTACGCTGTAATAAAACAGGATTTAAGTAGTGAGAAGTTAATAGCTGCTCTAAGTAAAAGACACAGGCACTGGAACGAGACACATTCTCTGTAACTAAGAACATGCAAAAATTGCAGGGAAGTTTGTTTGAACTTGATGTGGCGAAAAACAAAGCTATCATTCATGCCAGTGAGAGATTTACATTTTTCCTTGAATTCTCTGTCAGTTCAAAGTAACCCTGTTAAGAGTACTGCATTAGCACATAGGAAACCTAAATTTCTGCCTTGTGTATTAGTACTTTAAGGCCTCTTCATAATCCAGACTTTAATATTCCAAGAATTTTCTCTCTCCCATGATTAGTTCCAGTAGCTTTCTCTGAAGCTCTAGTTTGAGGCATGAGACACTGAACTAATAACAAAGAGAGGCTGGAGCTTCTTAGAAGTGTAGACAGAAATAAATACTGATGTGGCAAAATGAGTGGGTTCTGGATATCATGGCGGGGGGAGAGGACAACGAGGGGCTGGGATCAATTACAGCTCTTCTGGGCAAAAGGGGTTGAGAAGTGGCTGTAAGGGCCACTCGCCTTTGGCTGTGGGACTAGGGGTGGAGGAACTGACATGGGGACAGAGGTATGAGGAGGGCTTAGAGCATTTTTAGGGCAGGGAAGGTTTGGGGAAGCTTTGTTGCAGCAGGATCTCTCTTGTTCCCTCACACTTTTCATCCAGACCAGCTCTCCTCATTATCTTCTCCACTGTCCCATGTTGTGGTTGCCTCGTATCACCTCTGTGGCTATCCACTTTTTTCTCAAGCTAACAGTTTTCCTTTCCCTCTTCATTGCCACTGCCAAGCTTTGGGAAAAGGGCTGGGGTCTCAGTGTAGCTTATTCTGGCTGTTGGGAAGGTGGTGAAGAGAGGTATGAAGAGAGATAAGGGTGCCATGCATAGGTGAAGACAGCACTTAGGTGACCTTGAAGAGCATGGCTTGCTTTTCTTGCAGTGATCTGAGAGATGTGTGGCAGAGGGGTATGGCAGGTCCTGGTCCTGCCTCACATAGGTTTATCTCTGTCCTTAGAGGTGATGACAGAAGGTCCTGTGTAAGTAGGAGGTGCTAATGATGGTTTAGGGTGTAGCTCTGCCATCCCCACCTTCTTTGGCATAGGTAAAATCTGCTAGTAGAAGTGGACTTCTTGCTTACAGGTGTGTAGGTTTGTTTGTGGATGTAAAAGACCTTGAACAAAGAAGTGATCATTGGGTTTTTGTATGTTTTAATTGAGAAGTTAAGAGTATCTGGGAGGGCTTTAAATGTGTCTGTCTGGACACAGCATATCCATGGCTGGGGCGGCTTTTGCATGCTATTTGCTGATGTGACAAAACTTGTAAGATTTTTAAAAAGATTTTAACTGTGGAACATGCTAGACAAGCTTCTTTATCCAAGCTGTCTTTGAAAGGGAGAAATTGAGTTGTTGGAATGAGCGTCCCAACTTTTGTGGTTGGAGTGTACATTAATACTGATGTATGGTTAGCTCAGAACATTTTTGTATATTTTAAAGACCATCTACTCGACTCAAAGGTCTGTATTTTTTGTATTTTGTCCAAGTTATCAAATGTACTATATTGATTTGGATTATTCAAACCGTCAATTATTTTCCTCTTTTGTGTAAATCTTCAGAGCCATGGTGATGATAAAACATGTTCTAACTTGCCTGGACTCATTTATATCCTGCATCAACAGAAAGTGGAAAAAAAAAAATCCCTGAGCTCTAGTCTGAGAATAAGCCAACAATTTTAAAGCATGCCAGCTTGTATTTTCCAAAATACTTTATAATGATCTGCACTTTCTGTGTAAAATAGAGTTAATGATTTCCAAAAGTTTTCTTTTTAGTCAAAACTGTTGCAGCATAGAAAAAGAAGCCCAGTTTAGGTGACTGGAAGTCACATCAGAGAAGAGTGCCACATTTGGTATAACAGCAGGAGTACATCTAGGCTCAGCCTTTAACAGAGATTTGGGAAGTCTTTGTTGTCAAGGGTAACTTGTGCTTCTTTTGGTCTTGGTAGATAATTCCCATTCTCACCCCCTTATGAGTTCCCTAATTCCACAACAGCTCGCAGTATCTTCTGTGGAGAGGTCGAGATAACATTACATAGTTGTATCAACAGTAACATTTATTAAGAAAAACCAGATTATTGAGCTCAGTTTAAAATCTTGTGGTACAACCCTTGGTTCGCTAAAGTATGCAAAACTGTTTGGACTTTTGCCAAACTAGTAGGGGAGCTGCCAGGGAGGGACAACACCATCCCATGATGAGCTTTCTGGACTATCAGTGTAACACATGCATTTGAAGGAAGATGTATGAAGTGGTACTTTAATTCTTTTCCCGATATCAGACCCTTAAGGGGTTCAATTTATCGGTGCAATTGGAAGAGTATCTATTGCATTCAGTGTCCCCAGAAGTAATATATTATTTTTCTCTGTCTTTTAACCACCTGGGATCTCCCGGGTGGCTTTGCTGGAGCTCTTGCCCAGATGCACTCCATTAGACAGAGATCTGGGCAAGGCTGTTTAAATAAATGTCTCTCCCTTTAATTGCAGCTCTTTGACCAGAACAGCATGTACCTACTTTCTTGCACTTGGGATCTGACCTTGGTTTCCTACTGTTTCCCCTTTCCTTATTGCAAGTTGAGAAGATAGAATAATATTTCTGGTTAAATAAAAAGGCAGAGGAGAAAATAATCACTGCAAGCATAGCTGCAGTGTCCTATGTGCTAAAGAGGAGTCAGGCACATCTGTACACTAACTTCAAGTGGGGGAAATTATGCAGAATACAACTTGAAGATGGAAGAAGTGGGAAGGGACTATTGCTGGACGGTTAAGGTTATGAATTCATTCCTTTCTCAGCTGTGGAAAATGTTTCAAAACAAAAAAGGAGGACTCTGTGGGAAGCGGCTTTCTGAGATTAGATTTTATGCCCAAGTCAAAAACCCAGGGAAAAGTTACATCCTTTTGATAGGAGGATTGATTGCTCGTGGGAGGTGGACACGGGAGACTGCAGCTCTTAAAATCTTGGCTTTGATAGTACAGGACTGAAAGATAAGGTAGATCATTCCTGGCAGAGTAGAAGTCAAACAATGTCAGTGCTTTGGTAAGGAACTGTGTGCCCTCCTTTCTCAAGTGGAACGGTATCTGCCTAATCATTGCATTTTATTCAAAAGGTTAAGGAGCAGAACTGAGCGGGTGAAAGTGAGAGAACTTTTGAGGTATACCATGAGATTAGCTACCAGTTCATGAAACGGAACAATGTGTGAAACTACAGCCAAGAACACTGGTGCTATGCAGAGTGGAGCCCTTTACTTCATAGCAACTTAAAGGAAACTTTAGGTGGAAGTGCAAAAATTAAAGGTGTTAATATGTCAAGGGGAATTTTCAGAGACAAAACCAGTAATTACCTTAGTGCAAGGAAACTTAAACTTTCATCTGCTGAAAATAAGTCCTCTACGTCCTTCAGAAACTCTGTTACTTGCAGAGAAAGTGAGGATCAAATGGCAGCCCCCAAAGCAAACCAACCAAATAAATGAAATGGCTTTTTGAATAGTTCTGGCTGGAAGTTGAGAGAAAAAGAACGGAGAAATAATGGCAATTAAGAGATCTGGAGAAAGTTCACCCTGTCCCTGGGAAGTAAAACTGAGAATCCTTCAGGTCCTATGTAGAATTGCACAAACTGTGAGAAGTGACTAATGATAAAACGTATCTAAATGGTGGCAATATATTAAGCTGTGAAAAATATACTCTTGCAGCGTAGTAGAAGATGAAGTGATAAAGGAGTTCTGTGCCTTTTTACTACCATGGAAAAGAATGAGGGGTGGGGAAGGGGAGAAAGATTTGCTGAATACAAATAACAGTGATATTTTTTTTAAGGTCCTAGACAATGGAGTTTTATGTTTGCTATTCCCAGATGAATTTGCAATGAGGAGAAAGGAATGTAATTTTATGCCCCTGTGATTAAGTCCATTTGCTGTGCAAAGAGGACCACATGGTCATGGTGTGCTCATGACTCAGCCAAAATGAACATTGACAACTTTTGCCAAAAAGGGGAGGAAAGCCAGAATGCAGAGGATTTCACTGAGGATCTCAAAAGAGAGGACAGCTGCACCTAATTTTTAGAAGCACAAAGTTGTCTTCGAGGAAGCCAGGCAGTACCAAGAAAAAAAGCTTAATTTTTATTTCCTAAAGAGTAAAGGCATTCCATTTATTTTACCTCTTATTTTCTTTTCTGATATGGATTTAAATAAGATGTCTGCCCTCAGAAGAGGTGTTTCTAGCAGAGGAGAATTTCTTCTTTGTGTATGCATAACTTTACCTACCTACAGGTTCATGGTTTGGTGCTATCTGATGGTAGCCAGAAAAAGGCATCCAACAAAGCTGTCCTGGAGCTGTCCAGTACAGAGCATTCCCTTTGCAGAACTTGCCATGCTGTGCAGAAGACCTGATTCTCTCTGCTCCTCAACACTTGACCACACGCAGTCTGGGATTTGTTTCCTGGTCCACTCTATCTGATTATTAAATCGAGCTGGGGTAATATATGTCTTCTGCTCCTGCAGCAATATTTGTAGGATGCCTTTGGAAAGTTAGGCAACTGCAGGCAATGAAATCTCGCGCAGAAATCAAAGCGGTATGAGAAGTCTGTTATATGGTGATTTCATCTTGAAAACTCTGCTACACTGACACCAAAATAGAACTCAAGTGTGGATATTTGACACCTGAAGTAAATATATAATCACTATAAATCATTAACCTATTTTCTTGTTTAATAAACAGGAGACAGCCTTTCTGTCCTGGAAATGAATAGAGCAAGAAGTAGAGAATATTTTTATACCATGGAAAATATTCATAGTTATTATGAAAGAATACCATTATCTTTTCTGACATAGACATTTGCTACCTTTTTCATGAGGAAGTTATTTTCTAGTCTCATTTGCTTATACATTTTCACTGGTTGATATTTAAAATCTGTTTTTGTCATCATGAAAACGTATTTTATAATATGGCTGACAAGGAATTGACTTTCTGTGTTTGTGTATGTTCTTTTTTTCACCTTTAATATATTGGAAAACCAGTAACCATGTGTCCAGATATAGAATTCCTATATAACAAGTTCATTTCAGAACATATGTGACAGTATTTGATTTTAAAGCTCTAAAAGATAAAGCAATGCTTATGGATGATATAGTTGCTAGTTATTATGGCTAAAATATAGCTAAATTCTGTTACTTGCAAATTGGTTGTGAATTCTAATGAATTATACAGCCCATATAAGAATAGAGAATATAATCGCACATTGTGAAATAAGGCTTAGAAGCAAGAAAATCCATTTTAATCAAACAGTGGGTCAATTTCTTTTAGTTTAAGTAAGGTAACAGTATGTGATGTTAAACACACCATCTTTGGTTGTTGATATTATACCCCAGAGTTTCTTCTGATGAGACTCTTTTTGAAGGAGATGACATTTTTATACAAGTTATTCTGAAGTGGTAAATAGACATATGAAATTAATTAGCTTATTGTGTGGAGTATCTAGAATTCACAGACCACTTATATAACTATTGTGGTCTTAAAGTACGTGCAAATACCACCAATGTTGCACTGGCAAATATAACTTCTATAAAGTGTGCCTGAACATATTAAGTTAGTATTTTCATAGTATTCAATATTTCAGTAGTTTTGTATTTCGTAAATGTGGCGCCAAAATTGGGGGAACAGAATTTCGAAGTATTTCAAACTTCTTGGGTTGTGGTTGTTTCTTTTACATGAAAAGCAATGTTAGGTGGAGGGTAGAGCATGACATATCATTCCGTAACTGGAAATAGAATAGCAGTTATTTGAAGTTTCAAGTTATACGATATAATGTGCATGCTTATTTATTTTGATGACTTTCTGACTTGTTTTGTTTGGAGGCCCGGTCCTACAGATAATGCTGTGTGCTGTGTTCATTTAGGCCTGAATGCAACACATTACACTCCAGGTGCAGATTTTATGATCCAATGATCCATCGATCATAATATCTTTTTATTTTGGGTGGAAACAGCAGTCCACCTAGTCATTTTAAGTAGAAGTACTGACATTGTGTCTGCACAATGGTTGGTTTTGTCTAAACCCACAGGTGCTAGTTTTACAACTTGCAGGTAAATGCTATATTTATTTTACATTCTTATTTTATAATTCACATATTTTTCATGCTTCAGCGTAGAATGTAGACTATAATATACTTTACTATACAAAAGTGCATTAAACGTCACTGAAAGGGAATTTCTTCATCTCTCCCTTAGTATTAAATTTTGTACAAAATTTTCTGTATATGTTAGTGCAGGTCAGGTAGTATTGCTATTGGCTTGTGCTAATGAATGGACCATCAGAATCTGTGTAGAACTGAAAACAGTGAAGTGCTTTGGGTGAGTGGTAGCAAATTGCTAAAAACTGATGATATTTGTGGGCAGACAGTGAGAAGCATAATGATGCAGGTGAAGTGAGATGAGTGTTATTTACAAAGTCACAGTAAAGAAACTTCATTTTCAGGTTCCCATGGGACACATGGGAACACAGAAAAATCAGAATAATGAACCTGAGAAGAAAAGACCACTGAAATCAGGATTTCTGGGGATGCAGTGTCCTGGTTTGAGATATCCAAACCATGACATGCAGCTTCATCAAACAGTGCCTAAGTTAAATTTTGAATCTCTGTTTTTCACATTTTCAGTTTCTAAAGTGATCTTTGCAACATGACTGACATCCACTAGCACTAGAGATCTCTGATTCATTTTAGGTGTTAGGCCTCCAAAAATAAGCCAAATCTCTCAGGAAGCATTTGTTGTTTACACTGGACCAAAGTGAGGTGTGTATGTGTCAGCTATGGTAGAGACTATGCTTCTTGCCAGACGAAGAGGAAATCTACATGAAAAGTCTGATTTATTTGGTCAAGCATAATGGCAAACATTGTGTGTTGCTGCGTTAGAAACAAAGCCGCAAAATTAAAGCACACAAATGCATTGTTCATACTGCTTTTTCATAGCACGCTCAGTAGCATCTTTAGGATTTTCCTATTCAAGGTATCTCTGAGCAGAACTGAAGAAGTGTCTCTGTGACACTCGCTCAGTGATGCTCTGCAGCACCGATGGACAAGGCTTGCCCAGCAAAGATTGTGCCTCTCTCCGGGCTACCCTTCACCATCAGGAGGTTGCCTTCTGGTACAGAGGTTTCAGGACCTATTAGTTGTACCCTGCTCTTACCTCTTACATTAGTAGAGGACTGAAATATAGAAATAGACCTTTAAAACATTTTTGAACCTGTCTTTTTAAATTCAGATTAATTAAGTCTACCAAAACTTTGTATATGAAGCAAACTTCATAGGCAGGGAACATCATGTAAAGAGAAATATGTTTAGAAAGTCTTCTTCTGGATCCGTTTTGATCTCTTTGTGTATGTTGTCTAACAAATTCCTTAGTGCCATATGTTGCATATGTCAGCTAAAGAACTTTTGTAAAATTTATTTATCTTGTTCTGTGTTTGTTTAATGGTTATTCATGCTGCTGGGTTACTCTATTTTTGGCAGTTTATGAATTCCACAATTTAAAAGCTAATAGATATTTTCTAATAACACTATAGAAATGAAGATGAATCTTGGCATCATGGAGAGCAAATATAAACCAAATGATTTTATGTTGGTGATCCGGAGCATAAGTGCAGGCACTGAACTCTGATGAGTCTAGAGTTTTTGGTTTGTACCATGACAGGCATCATGACTTACCTCATTTTGTAAATACTTCACATCAAGTATTTAAAAATTAACCGGAGAAAAAAATGTAAAAACCTGCTATTGCTACCTCCAGCATCTTTAGTGTTCTGGTGATAAATGGTCAAACTCTTAGGAATGTTTGCAGAAGGTTAAGGATTGGATATAATAAAAAAGAGTCCCACAGGGGAGACTGCAGAACACCACGGACTGAAGCGTCTGTGCTACTAATGATTTTAAACCATGGCTTTTCATTTACTGTAAGAAATACAAATTGGAACTGACATTTAACAGATTAATTTATCCCCACAAGCCTTCTTTATGTGGTCACTAAGACTGCTTGTATAGTGCTTCTGTCCAGCTGACTAATCCTTAGATCCAACTGCCAGAATAAACCCTGGAAACACTCTAGGTGTTAGCTCTGAGACACTGTAAGTGATGCTCAAGATCTTGTGTTCTTGGGAACTCAGAACATATTAGAATTTTATTTTGTATATAAATTCAGCTTTTTAAAACAAGCAAACAAACAAACCCTGTATTTACCCATTTTTCTAAAAGCACGAATTTGACATTTTGAAAAAAAAGCCCATCTCCACTTGAATAACTCTGGAATATGTCTGAAAATGCACCTGGCATCTTTAGAAATGTCAAATTTCTGGCATGAATAAAAACATATTGTATTCCTTTCACTTTTTTTTTTTTTTTTAAATCCATGTATTAAAATTTATGACAATCGAAAGGGTGCTTTTTTAATTTGTGGGATTTCTCTGAAAGGTAAGCTATACACATGTTTATGCAAGAAAGCAGGACCTTTGCTTTGTTCAGACCTAGGTGATACCATCAGGACACAGTGTAAGCAACGTGACATAGGTCCCAGCAAGTGTGCCACGTTGTTTTATTCTTTCTTTCGCAGCCTACCTTGGTGACAATAGACATTTCTTAATGGACTCTACAGCAAATAAGTTACACATGTTTTGTATGTTTTTTGAGATATGGGAACTACTTCGGAAAAATTCATCTGTCCTTTTGAAAGAAAAAGTGTTGCCTAAACTGCTCTAACCTCTTAACAGCCGTTTAATTCGCCTGTTGCTAATTTAAGTCAGGTTTGCTGATTCAGAAATGTGAAACTCTTGAATGATTAACAAATTCTAGGCCCCTTAATGTCAAAAAGAAACAAAGGGCAGAACTGTTTGCTCTGTTCTCTTGAACAGAAAAGTTGCAAGTGGAATGTCTTGAAGGAGGCAGAATGGGAAAGTCTTTAGCTATTTAATGCATGGGCTCTAATATTGTAAAAGATATAATCTGCCAGAGTAGTCTGAGGTAGCATGCTCTTTATGCTAAATAATGTTTAATTATTGCTCAAAAGAGGGAAAAAAAAAAAGTGCTTTATTTCTTCTGATTCCCTGGTGGAAACCTAAGAGGTGTGTGGGTGATGAGTGCTTATCACTCTTTGAGATCACTGCTGAGTAGAGTGGCAAATCTCATCCCAGGTGACTCTCTGACCCTTATGTTGAAGATTTCTTCATAGACATAGAGTGGGAGGAAAGAATTTGCCTTCTCCCCATGTGCTGTAACCTGGCAAGATGGAACAGGATGCTGCCCTCCACCCCCACACCATCCTTGCAGTGCCAGCTTGCGGGGGAATTGCCTGCAATGGCTGAGGAGTAATTTGCTGTAGTTTTTGAACACTGAGATTTCTGAGAATTTACAAATGCAAAACAAACTTACATGGCCCTGAACTGTTGTTGTTAATACAAACACTGACTCCTGAACCACAAACGAGAAGAGCTGGAGTAACTCATGGAAAGGGGGAGAGCAACCACTACTTGTTAAAGAATCACAGGCAGTGAGGCCACTCTGAAAGCTGAAGAGCTTGTGGATATCTGCTACAAAGGCTCCCGTTGCCTCTGATCACATGATTAATTCCTTCGTAAGCACCTCTGAGGTGCCATAATAATAAAAAAGTACTGTTTTGTCATTGCTGAACTCAAAGACGTTTTGACGTCTCACGTGCAGGAGTATGGTTGTGTACTCTGTGGCTATGACGGGGGAGATATGGAGTAGCTGCTTGGTGTACTCCAAATACCCAGGTTACTCTGCTGGTCTTGGTGCCGAGATGAGAGGTTGAGGTATGAGGGGTGGTAGTGGTGGCCCCTGAATCCCCACTCTGCCCTTTGGGGCAGCAGGAGGGCAGGGCCATCTGGGCCTGCTTTCCTCACCCTGTCCCACCTCTTCCTTCTCTCTGCTCTTTTTCACACTTTCCTTCACCCTCTTACCTTCACAGGCCTTGTTCTGCAACAGAATAGAAAAGCGAAGGGCTTGGAGAAGGGTGATGTGCCTGAGGGACTATGCACCTGCGGGCACGTGCCCTGGTAATTGTACTCTGAAGAGTGATATGGAGGGATACTGGAAAGGAACCACCGAGATACAGAAGCATGGAGGTTGGAAGGGACTTCCTGAGATCATCCAGTTCAGCCTCTTCTCAAAGCAGACCCAGTTACTGTAGGCTGGCTAGGGTCTTGTTCAGTCCAGGTTTGAATAACCACAAAGTTGGAGATTCTGACACCTCTTCTAGTGTCTAGCTATTTTCCTGGTGGAAGATGGTTCCCTTACATTGAGATGGCATTTCCTCTGGTCCCACGTGTTCCCGTTTCCCCTCACCCTTCCATGTACAAGTGTGGGGAGAGTCTGCCTCCATCTCCTCCACACTTTCCTTCTAGGTAGTTACAGACTGCGTTGAGATCTCTCTGCAGCTGTCTTGGCGTTTAGGTAGGGAAGCTGGGGATGGGAGAGAGTGAAAAAGACCCCAGTTTTATTCCTGTCTCCCACCCCAGAACAATACTGATCAGGATTGCATGTGGCTTTGCCATCCTCGCTCTCCATTCTCTACGAGTCCTACTGAGTCCTCCCAGACCTCTGACCTTCCTCTCGGTTCTCTCTTAATGGCTTGTTGCAATGCTACATGCCTTCCCCCTGCCCCCCAGGAGCAAAATTGCTTCAGCAAGGGCCATCCTTCCCATTCTTTAAATAATTAGAAACAGGTTCATTAGCAGACTGGGAGGGATTTCTACAAACAGCAGTGCTTCTGAGATCATCCTGAATAATCATCGTCACCAGTTTGGTCTTTGTAGGTTACTTCAGAGGTGTTACTTATTTTGGTGTCACTATTCAGTAGATAACCACCTCAATATGTGCTGTTGCTCCAGGGCTAGGACAAAATAGAGCAGCAAGTTTGGATGTGTGAAGGACAAGGCTTTTGAGGAGAAGCCGGGAATTCGTTTGGGATCTTACAATAACAAGCATGCTCAAATATTGTGCCCTGTTCTATGTCTACACCTCAAAAACAGTTCAAAGGAAAGCAATAAAAAGGAGAAGGGATTTGGCAAGCAACTACAGCAATGTGAATCTTAGGAGGGTCAAGTTGTTTAGTATATGCAGGACAGGACGGGGAGTGGTGGCTTGGACTGTGTATACATATAGATAGAAAAGAAGTCCAGGGGACCTTTCAGTTTTGCTGAGAAAGTTGTAGGCAGAACTAGTGGCTGGAAGTTCAGATTAATTAATCTTTGAAATAAGATGCGCTTTCTTAAAGGTGGAACTGATTAAGCAGTGGAAAAGATTAAGGGGGTTGGGGACATGAGGGATCTGCTGGAGTCATTTAAACGAGATTAGATATTTTTCTTAAAAATGCAGATGAATCTAGTTTTCTTGTCTAGTTTTCTTGTGAACAATCTATAGGTTATACGTAGAGGGGTCAAACTAGATGACAAAAATATCCTGGATGGTCTGTTCTCTTTCCAAGATCATGCATAAGAGCTTTGGCAAAGCAGGTGAACTTTCACTTAACTGTATGGATGTTGAAATGACATTTCTCTTCTAATTGTGTGTACTTCCCTGTACAATTTAAACCAGCTCCTTGTTCAGATGCCCATTTGGGGGACTGGGATATACTGGTGTTTTTCCCATGTCAGAAAGCGATTTACAATATCCAGGGTGAGGTTTGTATGATGTCTGCCGGCTTACTTTGTATTTTTTCTTAATGCTATTTACCTGTGTGAAACAAAGCTGAAAGCAGAGGAATACACAGGAATTTTCTGGGGAGGGAATATCCAGAGACATGTGCAGTGCTGGATGGCATTTTGCATAGTTTTAATTTTTGTGTGGGATCGTATCTGGATCTGTGTGTTACTCAAAGTACCAAATTTTGGATATACTTGAAACAGCAAATGTTTATCTTTTTTTCTCTTTGAGCATGGATGCGCTAAATTTCCCTTTTCTTCCCTCAGAAAGCTGTTTAAAATATTAAGGGCCTGAAGACAACTGGAGTTCTTGCAAAGTTTTCTGCAGTTCAAGTCCTAAATTCCTCTAGAACTCCAATTACTTCCATTCCTTTAGTAGTCACAGCCTCCTTTGAATGACTTACCAGTATTTTCAATAAAAATAAAATTAAGTTAAAAAAAACACACCCTATTATATAAAACCCATAGAATTGGAAAGCGTAAATTTCTTTTTTTGTCTGTTTACCTCATATGACTCTTCTTGGTTTGATGTCAGTGAGTTTATATATCATTGTTGAAATGCCAACGTAATAATCAAATGTTTTAAAGGTCAGTCTACTTCATAATGCTTTTATATGTACTAAGTTAAATGTAATAAACATCCATTCATTCTACAGCATTAAACAATAAAATCAATTTTTAAGCTTGAACAGGGACTTTAATCAGATTTTCCCATGGCTATGGTTTGCTATTAAAAAAATCAAACTGTTTTGCCTTTTATGGAACGTTTCTGGAAAAATGAAGGAAAAAGAGGGAAGACAGTTGAAAAATTGGAAAGGACTAAGCTTTCAAATACAATTCTGAAAGCTTCAGCTAAAGCAGGGGTCTCTGTTATTATTCTTATCCCCTCCAGCATTTGACAGTACTTAAATTAATGCTGAGAATAGCATTAAGTATAATTTGTGGAAAAGGACAATGAATAACATAAGTGGGCTTGATTCACTGAGCTTGATGCTGGAATCTAAACCTGTTTGAGGGATGAACAAGACAAATGAATAGAAGAAAAAGATAGGAAGATGGAAAATAGAACTTCTATTTCTGATGCTGGCCCTTACTTGCAGGATGCAAACAGACCCCATAGACTTACTCTTTCCTTCATGTAGCAAAATTATGTTAAATCACCAGTTGTGTATTTCTAACTGCTTCTCTCTTTTTTTTTTTCAAAGCAAATCTTGCAGTCATCACATTGCAAATAACAGCTAGGCTTGCTCTACCTGCTCTTGAAAGTGGAGAACAAAAATAAAAAGATGGAAAGAAAATAAATGTTAGTGGAAAAGAAAGAAGTAAGTGAGGAGCTATTGGCAGAAATGTGTATCTGACATACCAGGACTTAGCTGAATTTGATAGCACTGACAATGTTTCTGAGACCTCGACTGGCTTGCTTTGCTGAGGACTTTGAGACCAAAGCAGTAATGGATGAACAATTCTCTGTGTCTCTTGTCAACTTGGCGTGATCCTAATTTAGTCTTTAAATTGCATGAGAAGTTCTTACTTGGTTTGGGTCCATTTTTACGTTACCTTTATGCTTCTTTCTATTAATGTTCATTGTTAGAGATCGTTGTACCTTTCTCTCAGAGTTGAGCTGATTTCTATAGTGGTTTTATTGCTAAATTATATACAATTATATGTAATTCTGTATAATTATTTCCTACTATTGCATTATGTGCCCCAATGACTGTTTTTCCTCTGTTTACCAACAATTGGCACCGGCCCAATTGAACTCTACATTTCTTAGCTGGGACTAAATCATCTCCTAAACTTTTGCTCCAGGTAGTCATTTGTATTAAATTGTTTTCTGTTTCCCTGTTTGGTAATATAGACACATATACGTGTGCACACTCAACATTCAAACTTCTGGATTTCCTGTAGGAGTAGGTTCAAACGTTTTCTTACGCAGAATCCTATTATGTTGTGTTAGTTAATTTCAACTATACGATTTGAGTGTCGGATTTTATCCTATTGATTAGCTGTTTTGTTTTCCTTGGGTCCGTCCAAGAAGGGAAAACTCTGTAGAATCTCAAGTTGCTTGATAAAGAGAGAAATAACAGTATGGGCTTTTCACAGACGGGATGAAATCATGGTTTCCAGGGAGACCTCAAATTCATTTGTTGCAGCCAGAATGCTGAGCTGCCAACTGTGGTCGCTTACATAAGTTGCCCATCCTATATTGTTTTCCCACCAATTGTGTATCAATCCAGCAGCTCGAAAGCTGTGGTAAGCCTCCTTTTCCTGTAACCCGTAATAACAAATTGCCAGCACCTGGCACAGCATCCTCTTGGCGTGGGAATAAATCCAACAAAATGCAAAGTGCCAGAATAAATTGGATTTAAAAAATATAAGCCTTCTGCGACTTCAGATGTTGGAGCAGGAATGCAAAGTTTCTCTGCTGTAGACTGGAAGAGTCTGTGGGCTTGCTGTGCTTTACTGAATCATAAGAAAAATAAATAGTTATCCACCCCACTTAAGAGGATTCTTTGCTTTCAGAAATATGTTTCTTCTTGCTTGGGTTAAAATACATATCATGTGCTTATGTTGGTCTTTGATGTACAGCATCAAAGTTGGCATAAAGTCTTTATAGAGCTGGTATAAAGCCTTCTTTCTGAAATCTGCCAAAAATATGTTAGTATCTTTAATCCTCTCTGTGCCTTTCTGTAATTTGCATAATACTTTATGTATTCTGTATATCAAAGTTATAAATATGGAGTGTAGTACTAATTCTTGTGGATTTATTTTGTGTATATTGAATATCTCTAATAATGAAAAATGTAATCAAGTTGTGGAATAGTTTCATGTAAACTACTGGGCCATTGGTGTGGCTTTTTTCTTACCTACCCCTAAAATGTCTTTTGGAGTGAAGATTGGTTTGTTTTGTCAGTAGTTTGGGCAACACTGTCGTTTTTAATGAGAGATTTAAACTGTGACTGTGGCACAAATGAAGGAAATGTCAAACATAAACCTGAAGCAGGGGGAGGAATCCAAAATAATGTTTGAGAACAGACGATGGTAGTGCATACTAGAGGGAGCACAGGTGTATATGCAGACAGGTCAGACTGATTTCTGAAAACACGTATAAGATGTGATGCTACTGTTTCTCTGAGGTCTCCAGTCTTCATTCACTTTCTGCAGGCACTTGGACGTTCACCTTCAGCTCACCCAGCTCGCTTTGCTGTCAACGTTGCACAGGTCCCATTGCTGCAGTACCTGACATATGTACTTGCCCAGCTGAATTGGGTCTTTGCCTGCATCTCTCCTCGCTTATTAACAACTCTTCTGAACTACTCTATAATCATATATCCAATGTTGCAGAACATTCCCAGTATGAGTGCAATTTTTCTTGTGATTATGTCAAAATAGTTAATTCCAACATAAAAAGAAATGTGGCAGATTTTATTGATTTATGTACATATATGTATATATGAAAGGCCTTAAAATGACCTTTCAGTATCTGAAGGGAGCTACAGGAGAGCTGGGGAGGGACTCTTTGTCAGGAAGTGCAGTGACAGGACAAGGGGTAAC
>JAOQGH010000023.1:90406773-90474820 GCA_025769975.1 Gallinago jamesoni
TGGAGGGGTTCAAGGCCAGGCTGGATGGGGCTTGGAGCAACCTGGTCTGGTGGGAGGTGTCCCTGCCCAGGGTAGGGTGGTTGGAACTCAGTGATCTTTAACGTCCCTTCCAACCCAAACCATTCTATGATTCTGTGTATGTGTAAACTGAGCCTAAATTAATGATGTCTTCATAGCCTTACCCTTCCCAGGAAATGCTGTCATTCTTTCAAATTTTTGCACATATAACAACCCCATCAGTTGTGCCCACCAAGAAAAATAGATGAAGAGGAAGAATACTTGGAAAACATGAATGCAGAATGGGACTGAAATCCAAGTGGAAATAAATACATGTTCAGATGTATTACTTCTTAAGTTACTGACTTTGAGTAACCTCATAGACTTTTTGAATACTTAGGACTGGTTGTGTAAGGCAGAGTTAGGAATAAATAGTTAAATGTAAATTGCCCTAGGATTTTCTTTGTAAATCCTATTAATTCTGAAAACAGAGAGAACAAATTTAAAAAAAAAAAAAAGGTGATGCAATATTGCATTACTGTTCCACATTATTGAATTTTCAGGGTTGCTTTTCTCTGGCTATACAGCTCCTCTAGTATTGCATAAGTTTTGGAAATGTAAAGAATCTCCTGTATGTCCTTTCAGTCATTATTGTTGCAATGTTTTAAATTTTATTTCCTTTGTAGGCCAAACCTAACAATCTCTAGTTGAATTAAGAGATGTTTATACAGTGATGTAATATGAAAGAAGTGATAATTTATACTTGGAAGGCAAGATAATATATATAACCTTTAGTCTGGTTTTTTTCTCGGAATGCTGGAAAAGGTTAAAATCATACCCTTCCTGGCATCCTTCCTAGGAAGCTACTAGCAATGGGAAGAAATGAAGGAAGGAAATCCTCATTTCAGTATATTTCTTCAGCGTAGTTCTTCAGCAAGAACTTTTCATGCAGCAGAGAAGCCAGGTTTTCAGAGAGAGGGAATCTTATCTTGATATTCCCAAGTTATAACAGTGACAAAACTCCACTGAAGAGCAAATGTTTTTGAGTTTGGAAGACTCGAAATTGCTCTAAATGGAAAGTTTTTTCAGAGAGTATTCCTGGGAAGAGTAAAAGGATGTACTTATCTGGGGGCTGGAAAGCTGGCTATGAAAAGATTAAATGCATCAGTAAACTGCCTTTCGAGATACAGAAGGTGCTGCTTTTAAGCGTCTCAAATGCAAACTGGAAATGCTGCCTAACCTGTTTAGGCACCTAAGTTCCCTACTGAAAGCTTAATTTGGATGTGAAATTCTTCTGCTGTACAGGAGATGCTGCCATTTGAGCTTCCCTGTGCTTCTGCGTAGCAAAGCTGTTGTGTGCCTCTGCCGCTTCTAGCACACAGGCAGCCTTGAATTCATTCAAAAACGGAGCAGAGATTATTAGTGTCAGTAATGGCCGTACCACACGTCCACCGCCTAGGAAACCTGAGTTCAATCCTCTTTCACTGCACAGCAAAATCGTAATGGCCAGAGGAAAGCAAGAAATAGGTCTCAGGAACTCTCCAATTGGTCAAAGCTGCCTAAAATGGAACAGCGTGTAGGTGAGCCAGTATGTCACCAGTTTCCAGCCTTCATTGAGGTTTTCCTCCCATTAGACGTGACAACAACTGAATGTGCCTTGGGGAGGCTGTAATTGATCTGCCTCTGACCCTTTATGGTCTGCTCTGACCCTTATGGAGCTTTATGGTACATTCTTTCTCTCCTGCCTTTAGTGAAAATAGAAATAATACTCTGCTAACTCTGCTTTGGTGGAGAACAGGGTCTTACATTACTGCCTTCTGGGTCACGGTGGAAGAGGGCCTGATGCTTAGTAGCTCTGCTGTGGTTTTACCTTTCGTTTACTTTGAGATGCACCGAAAGTTGCCCAAGACTTGATGCAAGATCAAAGATACTCTAAAATACCAGCTGTGCTCTACAACCCCTTGCTTCAGGGGCTCAGAGCAGAGGCTTGTACCCAAGTAGTTTGGGATCTCTCTGGGCAAGGTAGACCATTTTACCCCAGGGGACTGTTTCTGCTCACTCTAAACATCCCTGTTGCTAACAAAGTGGCACGTAAAAACCTAAGATAAAAAGCGTATAGTGAAGAACAGAAGAATGGCCATAATGAGTCACAGTAAAGGTCCACCCAACTCCGTATCCTGTCTCAGTCAATGTCTGACAGGCCCCTGAAGCTCTAATTTAAACAGTTTTGTGGAGTTGGGAGACAGCCAATGTCTTGCTTCTGCCACTCTGTGCCTCACCAGAATTAGAGAGCCTTTAGGTGCAGTGCACTGTCCCATTTAAGGTGGAAAAGTGAAATAACCATGGGGGTTGCCTTGAAAAATACACAAGTAATGCACATGCTGTTTCTCCGCTAATACTCTCTCAGTCTGCAGCCCTTTACTTGAGCTGGATGTGTTGTCTGTGTATTTATTTAGTAACTGTGTATGGTTTTCTCTTCCATGAGCTTCCATATACTAAAAGTGGTTTGATGTAACTGAGAGGTTGGAAAGCAATTAGATAAATGTGTTTTCCTGGCTACGTTTGGTAAAGCCACAAACTAATCACAACAGGTAATTTAGGAAAAGACAGGGGTTACAATTTTTATTTTAAATAAATTTTTTCCCCATAGCTTAGTATAATGTCATAGAACCATAGAATATCTCGATTCGGAAGGGATCTATAAGGCTCATCGAGTCCTTGCTGCTGTTAGCAGATGAAATAAGAGGCAAGCATGAATCTCATGTCTCCCTGCCTGTGCAGTGCTGGGACAGAGACTAAAGCTCTGACCACATCCGTGGACCACCATAGAGACAGCTTTCTCCATTTCTCTTAAGAAACCTGGAGATAGAGCAGACAGGATCAGCAGTGATGGATTTTGGCTCTTGGCAATGTCAGTGGAGAGGTCCTGGGCTGATATTAATGGTGGCCTCTCTGTGGTGGCACTAAGGCACTTGGGCAAGTATTTTCTGTAAGTAATTTCAAGAACCCTTCTGTTGCCTGTGCTATAATTACTGTGTTGACAAGACACAGACTTTTTGTCTCTGGAATTGTTGGTTTGGCTTTTTTTTTTTTTTTTTTTTTTTGACTGTTAAAAGTACAGTGCTATATTATTATTTTCTTTCAAATAAATTGAACACTAGATAATTCCTGGAATCCTTATTGGCTGGTTGCTTAAGTCTTGGGTTTATCCTTTTAATTTTCTTTTTTTAATTTTGGACTCCTAAATAGTTATTTGGCTTTATACTAATAATGAAGTTCTCAAGTTCAGCATCTCCTATTTTTCAGGCACTCTTGTAAATGAAATACAGAAGGGCTCATAAATAGATGAGAAAATTGATCTGTTGAAGGATTACAAATTGATTCTGCAAATCAGATAAACTTGTTTTGCCAGTTATTTTACTGATGCCTTTTAAGAAATATAAATTGGAGCATGGATTTCACTGAAAGAAATCTTGCTCTGATGTGATGTGATGGAAATTCTTCGCTGTGAGAAGTGAGACGTGTGTGATTCCTGTCCTGTAATTTCCTCCTGGGCTCCTCCCCACTGATGCCTGGTTGCTTGGGAAGGTATTCCCAGTATTAGTTCTTCCACTGGTGGAGCGAGAGTGCGTTTGGGTGCCAGAGCTGCATGGGGAGCAGCACTTCTCTCTGTTAGGGTACGTGGGGCTGAGGCCAGGAGGAACTTGCAAAGATTTCTTCTCGTTCTACCTTGTTTTTTCTTTCAGGACTCCTGTTTTACGGAGTTTTAAGACAATTTGATGAGGGCTGACCAGCAGGGTCCATAGGAGGGGTTAGTTTTTGCCTGTTGCTTAAAAAATATACGTGAATGAGAGAAATGCAAGTGAATGGTAGAAGGAGAACAGTGAACAGAGAAATTCAGAGGACAGCACATTTCTGCTGGACGTATGAGTGGAGCACACCACAGCATATCCCCGTGAATTTTTCCTTCCCTTACTTCTAGGTCCCCTGTAACACTCCTTATCTCCTATTTGGAGTTGTTTTGACATGATCTTTCCCCTTGGCTCCCTGATGCTCTCTGTACTCCAGAACAGCCAGTAAATGCTGCTTTCACAGCATTTCACCTCTCCCATGGTTGAAATACTAGTGTTTCTGTGGAGCACCTTCTTCCTCAGGGGCACAGGGCTTCCTTGTAGCCCCCTGCTCTCCCCTTCCCACTCAGCCAGCTCTGAGCATCTTCACCTCTTCTGTAGCTTCTCTCATTCCTGTGCATCTGGGGGGTTCATCCCTGAAGGTACCAGTGGGTAAATGCTTGCGGGAGGATGAGCAGAGATGAAAGGAGTTGGTGCAGTTTAAGGAAGGCACTAATGACTTCTGCAGGGGTTGGTGGACAGAGAGCTGAGCCAGAGAGCATGATCCTGGTGTCCCCACCTGACCTGAAGCTCCTGCACTTACGGCACGGAGCACATCCAAGTTTTGTGCTGTGGGGAGCGTGGTGTTAAAGCAATTTTGTAGATTGAATGTGCTGTTTTATTTTTTAAAAGAAGTGCAATATTAATGGTAGCAGTCCCTGGATTCTTAGTGAAGACTGATGCAGTGAAGTCACTAGCTGCTTGTTTTTTATTTTCCTTTTACATAAATTCTATGGATTTTACATAAATAATCATTTAGACAACCACAGAGATGACAAACATCAAACATTAGTTAATGTGCTGTTGTGATATTTTCCTCACCGTCTTTTTCGCAGCTATTCCTTATCAATTTTTTTGAACTTTTTTCTTCCGGGGTTGTTGGTGGGAGAAATCTATAGGGTTTTATAGTTTGTTGGGGCCAACGTTGTGGGTTTCTGATACATATCAGCTTTCTGTACAGTAGTCTGTTGTGGTTTTTTTGGTTATGGGCTGACATTTTTCTGATATTTTCAAAGGATGCAGTTGTCCTTCTTTGGTTGCTTGCTATTCAAATTCCCACTTAGATTTAATTTCATATGTTCTTCTTTGGTATCACTCCATTTGGCCTTGTGAGAGATGTGTTTTACCCTTCAGTAAACACTTGCCGTGGAAAAGGCTGAATGTGATTTTAAAAAGATGAATCTTACAAACCATCAGGTCTGAAATAATCAAATTAAGTTGTCCATTTCTACTATGGCAGGATTTTCTCATGTTTTACATGTCTATTGCATGTAATTACATATGCTTCATTTCGTAATTTAAACAGATCCTTTTTCAAATAGCTGGGACGAGAAATGGCCACTTCATCTATTTAAATGAAGTTAACATCCCAGTATTTGTGCAGTATCATTGGAACAATGAATCTTATGTCCTATCCCATAGATCCCAAAGTGCTTCATCTGGTTACTCACCAATTCTGATGCAAGGTAGTCTGAATGAATGAATAATATGGTGGTACTGTGCAATTTTCTGTAACCCAATGGTGATATTTAAAAACATAATAATTATGTTTCTGCACTCTTAACTTTGGGCGACTATAATAGGTAGGAGCATCATTTTCTGGAAACTCAATTTTATGCATTTCTTGAGGTTGTTTGTAGAGATGATTTTTTTTTTTTTTTGTCATAATGGAATGAGTGCTTTATAAGCAGTGGAAAAAGCAAAGCAGCTGACTGAAAAGCCAGAGTAAATCCATTTACTGATTTTTGTGGCACATCTTCTGTTTGGCTAATACAAATCATGGATCTACCAGAAATGAACCTGACTTTGAAATTACTACCTCTCTAATGGTTATTGTCTTGCCCCCACAACTCTGTAATCCCTTTTTCCCCAAAACATCATGCCAATATATACATCTTTAGAGAGAAAGTTTAATTCTACATTTAATTGGGGTAGAATTTTGTTGCAGATATCATCTTACTGGCTGCTGGATGGCTGCTCAGTGTGTTATAGTGATTAAATGGCATTCTCTTCAGTTTACTCCCATAACTAGTCTTGGAAAGGAAAATGATTAGTTTTTTCCACTTACCTGTTTCTTCTCCTAAGAGACACTTGCAGTAGTCATGCTGAATTGTGTTTTGGTGTATTTTTGGTGAATAATATTTTCCAGCACTACAGAATTTTCAGAACATCTACCAGTACCTTATTCTGGTAATGTGGTGGACACTTGTTTACCCTAAAGAGTTCAACAATAAAGATTAGCAAAATAAAAAGGACAAATATACACAGATTTCATCTTTCCCCCAATATATTGACTTTTAATTTTGTTGTGTAACAAATATTTTTTAGTGAGTGTGTAGATCACTTTGGTATGGGCATAAGTAAAGGTTTATGACTAGAAGAAAAAGATATAAAAATGGAAGGGCTGTTGGCCTTATTCAAGGAATGCATTTGAATTATAGGAAATGGGCTGAAAAAAGCAGCAAGAATGTTAGTCATAAACTAGTGTATAATAGATAAAGACTAACATGGCTGACAAAGCAAAGACTGTAGAGAGAAGAGGAATATTTAGGGGAATAGGAATATGATTCCTATTTATCTAGGAATAATAGGGGGGTTGGAACTTGATGATCTTTAAGATGCCTTCTAAATCTTAGCTATGCTATGATTTAGTCTTCTGGCTAGATGTGAAATCCTTAAATTAGTGACACTGAAGGGTAGTGCAATGAATTGCACTGTGCTGCTACTGAAAATTTGTCCTGAATTGAGCTGCCTTTTTTTATCCCATGGTCTAGAGATTTTCCCATAAATATGGGAAAATAAGGGAAAATAACCTCCTCATGTCTTTACCTGGCAGGAGAAGTATATAAATGTGCCTTGGTGAAAACTGATCTTCCACAGAAAGTCTGGTGATGAGTGCTGTTGAGTTTAGAATCTCAGTTTTGGGCCTGCATGCCTGACAACACTTTTTGGGTACGTGGTCCATTGCAGGCTGACCTTACATCTGGGCTTGCAGGTGCAATTCAAGGTTGTTCCTCATGGAACAACCTCAGGTTTTAAAGCACGGAAGTCTGGATTTTTCTGGTGATATAATAACACTGTATTATTTTTTTTTTTCACTTCTTCCCCATCTAGTTTAATCTCAAGACTTTGAAAATACAATACACATGGCACAGATCGTAACATTTTTTCAGATGCTATTAGTTCTGCTACTTCTTGATTACATCTCAGCTGAAGATGGCGAAACAAGAGCAAGTAAGTCTTAAGTTTTATATTTCAGATAAGGACAACTTCAAAGCATGCCTTGAATTTACAGTATCCGTTTTCAAGTCCACACGGACGCTTCTGTTGATGGTCATTTTTTTTCCAGTATAATTTTCCTGGTGACAATTCTATCATGTATGATAAGTAACTTAAATATTTCTCCTTTAAGAAGGTGTGATGGTTTAACCTCAGTTGGCAACGAGGACCACACAGCCCTTCACTCTCTTCCTTCTCTCCCTCCCCACTAGGGCAGGGAGAAGAGGGAGAAAAAGTTAAAAAAACCCAACGTGTGGGTTGAGAGAAAGACAGTTTAGTAGAACAGTAACAGAAGAGAAAATAATAATAATAATAGTGGTAAAAAAATATACAAAATAAGCAATGCAATACAATTCCTCACAATGTGATGATGGGTTGCCCAGCTCATCCTGAGCAGCAATTGTGCATTCCTGCCCTCCGGCCAACCCCCATTTATATACTGAGCATGAGATGTTGGGCATGGAATATCCCTTTGGCCACCTCCTGTCTATGCTCCCTCTCAGCTTGGATGGGAAGCTGAAAGAGTCCTTGACTCAATATAAGCCTTGCTTAGCAACAACTAAGTATGCGTTGTTTTCATACTACATCCAAAACACAGCAGCTACTAGGAAGAAAATTAACTCTGTCCAGCTGAAACCAGGACAGAAGGGAATATCTTTATTTCTTTTATTGTCTTGGAAATGCCCAAATTGGCAGATGGAACTTTAAAGCTCCAGTCTTGATTTAAAATTGTATCTTGAATATTTATATTTTTAGTTCTTCAGAAGTCATGTTTTGAATAGCTTAATGTTATGAGAGAAACTAAATTAGAAAAATAAAGGCTCTGTGAGAGGAAACTGAGATAACCCCAGCTCCAGGACAGATCTTACATATTCATCAAAATTAGCATCTCAAACCCCACCAAACCAAGTTTTGTACTCTAAATCTTGTTTATGGAAAAACAAAAAGTTAAAGATAGTTAGCTTTTTAAGAAACAAAGTGGCTGAATAAACAGAGTGTAGAAAATTTTCCTCTGGCTGCAGTGATACTTTCAGGGTCGTCTTGTCTTTTTCCTCCAGTTCTTCGCCCAGTCCAGAATTTTTCAGTATTTTACAACAAACTCCATAACATTCCTGTTGGTCCCTAGAAGGACATCTATTTTTTTTCAGTCTACCTGCTCTAAGCTGAGCCTACTTTCAGCAGGGTCCAATGATGTCCAAAGTCCCTTCCAACTGAAATTACTCTGTGATTCATATCCCTACACCACTAGTGATGCTCGCCCCTTGCTCCTTCTCCTAGTGTCCTTTCTCTTCACCCCACCTGCATTGCAAAAGCATCTCTCCAAAAAACTGTGGTCAAGGAAGGTAAAATCTTGACCTGAACAGAGGCGTCCATAGGCAGATGTCAGGACAAGTTAAAGCTCTTCCTCCTGTGGTGGAGCTGCAGCCTTTCACAAAACAGAAAGCACAGTAATACACAGCAACCCCATGTGCCATGGAATCAAAATAATCTCTCCTGATTTTTTCAATCTTCTTGGCACTTCGTGTGTCAGTTGTCTATGCTCCTCTCACGGTCAATGGAAGGTGATCCCTTCCCTAGAGAGAAATTCCCTCCATCTGAGGATGTGCTTATAAGATGAATAGAACTGTCCCATAGAAATGCTTGTGTCAGTCCGTGGCCTCTAATTAGCAATTTGCTCCAAGAGAAATTGCTTTGTAAGTGGCTACAGGTAGGAGAGCTGAATCCATGCCTAAGTCATCATGTGGTTACATTACACTGGTTAAATGCTTATGTGATTTTATATTCTGGAGGTTGAACTCGATCACTGAACATCTCTCTTCTACTAAAATCAGAATATGCTACCAGCAACATTCAGTTGAGATTCAGGATTTTGTAATAGCTGGTTTTGTAAGTGCCTTGTGGCAGTGTCAGTAGTCAATTAAAATGTATTTGTAAAAGGACTGGATGTTACTGCTGAATTCTGGGGTGTTCAGACTATAGCCTTCCCCAGCAGTGTGCTTGGTTTGCTAACAAAAATGAGGTTTTAAGTTTATAATCTCTGCAAGCAGAGATATGGAAAAATCAAAAATGTATTCCTCTCTGCTGATTGCATGAAATGCAATTGCCAGCTAAGGAACTGAATTCCAGAATTTTTCATAGTTGTTTCTGTTGATAATGTAAAAAACAGAAGATGGTGTGGTTTTTATATATTATGCTGGATCTGTGTGGCTTACAGAAACAATCTTGTTTTCTCTGATAAACTCAGCTGTTTTTTTTTAAAATGGAATGGTTTTGTCAATAGACATTCTAATACAAGCAGTAATTGATATGAAAAATATTTTTTGTAGAATAAAGTGGAAGAGTTTATTAAAATATTTGTTGGGTTTTTTTTATTTGTTTGTTTGTTTTTAGGTTGCAGAACTGCTCCAGCAGATTTAGTGTTTATCTTAGATGGCTCTTACAGTGTTGGCCCAGAAAACTTTGAAATAATCAAAAGCTGGCTTGTCAATATTACAAGAAATTTTGACATAGGGCCAAAGTTTATTCAAGTCGGAGTTGTCCAGTACAGTGATTACCCTGTGCTTGAAATTCCCCTCGGAACTCATGAATCCACCAAGAACCTCATCAGGGAAATGGAGTCCATACGCTACTTGGGAGGAAATACAAGAACAGGAAGAGCTATTCAGTTTGCCTTTGACCATCTTTTTGCAAAGTCTTCAAGGTTTTTAACAAAAATAGCAGTTGTTCTCACTGATGGAAAATCACAAGATGAAGTCAAAGATGTAGCAGCAGAAGCAAGGAAAAATAAAATCACTTTATTTGCTATTGGTGTTGGCTCAGAAATCGAGGAGGATGAACTTAAAGCTATTGCCAACAAGCCTTCATCAACTTATGTGTTTTATGTTGAAGATTATATTGCAATATCAAGAATTAAAGAAGTTATAAAGCAGAAACTCTGTGAAGGTACGTAATTGATTATAAAATATTCTAGATGTGCAGAATGTAGTTCTGTACCCATATATCTTTATGTCACAGCCACAACACATGATTAATGTAACATAAGGAACTTAAAAATCTTTATGATGATCGTTTTTTTTCTCCGTTAAACAAAGAGATATATTCGGGTGCTTTAGCACAGTGTGTGTTTAATTTCAATATACAGCATTTTGCCCTGAGCCCCAATTTTTTTTGCATTGATAAGGTTTAGAAACCTTAAAATAGTTGAGCAATTCTCATAGTGCTGAGAACACAGGGCTTACTTTATCCTTTTCCTAGGTGTGGCTGATACTTATCCACAATCTAGTATTTCTTCTTGAGAGTTGAGAGGATAGCCTATCATTACAACCAGGAGTTCTTCTGCTAGTATGTGTTGAAAAACCCAGAAGAAAGAGTCTTGGCAAAAGTGCCTGGAATTGTCTTTGTGATCTTTTTCAGACAGATTTTGTAGAAGAATTAGCCAAGACCAACATTGTAAAATGACTTCTTAGCTTTAGAATGCTAGCAGCATTACTGCATTGAGTTTTCTGATAACTTTGTAAAACAATGGTTTCCCATGTATATAAAAAGAGAGCAAATTGCTTTTAAAATACATCACTCAGGACTCTTATACAGAGAGTGCTATTTTTTACATGTTTTATTACCAAGAACTGATGCAAGTCATATTTCAGTTGTACTTTATTTCTGCACTTAGTAAGAATGAAAAATAGTTTTTGTTTGCTCTCACTTTGAGCATGGACCTCATTGAAAAGATATGAAGATGCTTATGTTGAAGACAATAGTGTTTATTTCTTGATACGCTTATGAAAATCATAATAATTCCTTGTGGCTGATGTAGTAAGGTGGTCAGTCCAAAAATTAAATCAGCTAAGTGCAGCTAAATTCTTTAATAAAGCTTCACACAGGGAGAAAGTCCCCTAAATAAGCACAATATTTTCTTTACATAAAGCTTAGCTGAAGTGACATTATATTTTGTCAAGATGGGATTTTCTGCTTTCAGAATTAAGTTAACTAATATCCTTTAAAATTCAGCTGTGATATTTGTCTTGACTCTTACAGCAGTAGTCTGTGGATGTTAACTACCTATACAAAAGTGTACGTACTGTTTTAATTAAAGTGACCTTTTTGCTTCCACTCTCTTACGTTGTGCTCCTCCTTTGGGTTAGCATTGAGATGCCTCTCTCGAAGAGCGATCAGAGCCAGTTGGCAGCTTCATTTCTAACCACAACGTCTTTAGCAGGTGAACCGAAAGGCTAGTAAACTGCAAATTTTATATCTGAGTTTATATCTTATTTTATTCATGTTGTTAAGATTTACTTTGACTCTCGTCGAGGAAGTTCCATAAGGGCAAAGAAGCAAAGATTTGGCTGTGAAAATGAAACGGCTTGAAAATGTTGCAGTTCTTTCTGGATTTTCTTTGTTTTAATGTCTAAAAAAATGCTACCCGTTACTCTGTGGTGCTTTTAGCTTCATTATTATGTGAGCGTAGATGTAAGAGCACAGGAGCAGTATTTCCTTTCTGGAAAAAGGAGGCTGAGGTTTGGTGGTTTGTGTAGCAAATAGCGCTATTACAAAGCTATTACTCGCGGATGGAGCGCTCTCCTATGCCTTTTGGGAACTCTAGTGTTGGTTTTAGAGTGAAAAAACCTGCTGAATCTGTCATCCAGAAAGGACAATGTGGCTAGAAGAGTCCCCAGATATTTAAGAAATATTTAATATTTATTCTGGAAACCGAATGTTCCTGTAATATTAATATTCTCTAGCAAAAGTATAGAGAGGATTGTGTGTTAGAAATGCATTTAAAAACAATACTCAGTGCAGACCTCAGAAGTCTGGAAGATGCTGAGAAAAGTTCCTCTGTGCTAGATGATGGGATTTAACATCAAAAAGTTATTTTATGCTTCAGGAAGGAAAAATAAAGCATCTGAAAACTATATAAAAACACTAGAAAGGAACCAGATTTCAGCGTAGGCTAGAGTGTTGCTGTGACTGGTGCTATGGCTGGAAACACAACTCGTTTCCCATAGAAGACAGTTCTTAACTTTGCCTCTGACTTCTGCATCCTGTGTAATGGCTCAGTTAGTTATTAAAATAGTCCTGCCAGAAGATGATCCAGAACACCTGAAAACATCTACCTTACTGGGAATTCTTCAGTGTGCCACTGGAAATAAGGAATAGTTTCTTAATGTGCTGTTTTGCATGCTTAGTTTGCACTGTATTAGTTTAGAATAGTTACTTTGGCATTGGATCCAGAATAATGGCCCTCTCACATAATCCTATTTTTGCATTTCTTTTTTATTTTGCACCAAATTTCTAATACTGTAACTGATACAAGTTTCTTATGTTTATTTTCTTGTCAATGTATATGATTATCTGTAATTAATGGCAATATGACTGTTATCAAGCTTTGGAATAAATGAGTTTAGAAAATGTTTCCATGATAACAATGCACAGTGAAGAAACCTGAAAAAAATAAAGTGTTATTACTCTTACTTAATATCCTAAGTATGTTGACTTAAATCCTGCATCTGTGTTTTGAGAAGAATGAGAAGGAAAGTTTTGTTGGACTTTGTATTTCCTTTTTTTTTTTTTTATTTTGGAAGCATTCAGAAGGTAGACATTTTAGTTTCCAAAACGTAGACGGAGAGTTCTTTGTTTCAAAGCTTTCTTGTAGAACCAGACAGATATCTTTTAATATATTTTTAATTTGGGAGTCGGGTGACATTTTGCTGTGGGGAGGAAGAGAAATCTAAGGGGAATGTACATGGCTTCTTGATGGTGCCCTGTGTCCCCTAAGGATGGATTGTCCTTTCCCACCATAGGTAGTTTGTGCACTTAGCTGAATTTTCTTAGAGAAAGATGTAGCTTCTGGCTGCCCTTGTCTCGCTGGTATTATAAAGAGAAGCCAGCCTGGACCTTAGAGCTGGTAATTCCCTGGCACTGAAACATGAGTTTTCCAGCCCATGGCCAGTCCAGATGGAGGTGAGAGAACCCTCCACCCCTTCTTTGGAATGTATTCCTAACCTCTTCCCTTTCTGTGAACTGATGCCTTTCTGAAGAAACAATGGGAAACAAATGATGAAAACGTATTTATTGTAAATAGTTTAGCATAATTTAAATAAAAGAAAAAGTAGTTTGCTTTCTTTTAATTGATTTATTACTCTAATACAATGTTGGCTTTAGCATTAAATTTCACTCTGCTATCTCACTTTTTTTTTTTATTTTGGAGACAACTTAGTATTTTATTTTGGAGACAACAATACACTGCCTAGTATTGTTTTTGTGTAGAGAGAATTAAACAGAGCTAACATTCAGCTAACATTACTTTCCACGGATAATGTATCACACAATACTTGGCCAGTGCTAATAACTTCAAGAAGACTTAGTGTAACAGATAAAATAAATCAGAGTCCATTTCTGTCAAGATGAAAAAATAGTTGTAGGTAGCTCTAACTTTGTCCATTTTCAACCTGATTTTATAGTTGGGAGGGATGCTGGATTAATCCAAAATGTTAGTGCGCTGTGGAAATTAACATGTAAAATTGACTAGCATTTTGAAACCTTACAATTTTAGAAATTAAATTAGGTATTATTAGTCAGATAATGTAGTATCTTTAAACTACGATTAGTGATAATTCAAAATAGTATGTGAGCGTAGTTGCAGTAAAATATGACATCTCTGTATTCTCACATCCTGTCTCTGAGGGTTCCGCATGTCACTTCTCTCATGTTAGCTGGCAGGTCTCAATTCTCTTTCTGTTCTTGAAATGCAGCTACGAAAAATTAGGTAGGTGGGAGGTTACTTTTTGAAAATTTCAAGTCATATTTTGAACTATACTTGCATTTATTACTTTGCAGAATCTGTTTGTCCGACAAGAATTCCAGTGGCAGCTCGAGATGAAAAAGGATTTGACATTCTTGTAGGATTAGGTGTGAAGAAAAAGATTAAAAAGAGAATTCAAATACCAACCACTAACGCAAAAGCTTATGAAGTAACTTCACGTATTGACCTGTCAGAACTGACAAGGTATTTAAATTTATAAATACACTTCTAAATTTAGTAGGATTATTTTTTTTGAGAGGCTTATTTTAAGATTTATGTTCAAGTGTTGTATTTTTTTTTTTCCCCTTTCCGCCTTATTTAGGAATGTGTTTCCAGAAGGGCTGCCTCCATCCTATGTGTTTGTTTCCACTCAAAGATTTAAAGTAAAAAAGACATGGGATTTGTGGAGAATTCTGAGTCTGGATAAGAGACCACAGATAGCAGTCACTGTTAACGGAGAAGAGAAAACATTATCATTCACTACAACAAGTTTAATAAATGGCACACAAGTTATTACTTTTGCTGCACCTCGTGTAAGGGTAAGTATTAAGTAATCATCATGTTGGAATATGCATTTAAGTACAAGTTATTCCTTTGACCTTTATATTTATTTAAAATGCATGGTCTCATTTTTTAGCTGCTTAGGCATTTCAACCCTTAACAGTATTTTAAGTGTTGAAGTACAGTTTTATTGCTATTTTAATTTAAGACATTTTGTTTCAAATAATTTTGTGGGTTTTTTTCACTTTTCTTAGACGCTGTTTGATGAAGGCTGGCATCAAATTCGTCTCTTAGTAACAGAAGACTTTGTAACTCTGTATATAGATGACCAAGAAATTGAAACGAAGCCGTTACATCCTGTGTTAGGTATTTACATCAGTGGCCTAACCCAAATAGGAAAATATTCTGGGAAGGAGGAAACCGTACAGGTAAGTGTGTGCTAAAACCACAATAATTCAGAAATCCTGTGTTGGGGCTTTCTGTTTTCGTGAACTTACTCTTCTAATTTACTCTAGGCTGAAGTTTAACAGAGAAAATTTTAGTAGTTAAGAGGGAACATAAATGGTCAGGAGGACTCAGCAAAACTGATACATCTTGTGCTTAATTGGTCTCACTGAACTTCAAGGGGCATTCACTTTGCCAAAACACAAACTTGATGCAACGTGGTCACCCAAATTTGGAAAACAGTGGCTTAAAGCAGGGGATTTCCCTTGTGCTTGACACTTACATGTGATTTCCATCCATCAGTGTATGGATTATGCTGGTAAAAGAGGGACAGAACAGAGTTTTGACCAAGTTTTTCCACGAAGAAAGCACAAGGTGTGTCAACTCTGTTTTCTGTGGTATTGCAATTATTTGATACTCAAACTGCCGCTGTTTGATTCTGCTGTGGACCCCCCCTCCCTCCAAAAACCCTGTACCAAGGTTCTCCTATATTCTGAGGAACATTAAAGTCCCTTTGCCTTCAGCTCTTTGCGGTCACCATCAGGTTGTGTAGTTATAGGCTGTGCAGACCAGTGATGAAGACTATTATGTTGACAGCATTCTACATGTTGGCTAAATAGTTTCCTTCTATTTGTAGCAATGGCAAAATAACGTTACTAATTAGACTCATAGTAATGGAAACAACAATAAGAAATACTGATTTACATAGGTACATGTTATCTTTAGTTTTTTGGAAAGCTGTGCTTTTTTTTTGTACTCAAATTCTATGATCCTTACTGCTCCTATTAAAATATATTGATGTGTTTTGCATCATTAACTCTCTTCAAATGTCTTTCCTCAGTTACTCCTGAATTTTGTGTATTTTTAGCCAGGCTTCAATTTTATTATTATCGTATTCTAAAAGTGTACATGGAAACTTGGATGGCAATACTGTGTGTGTGAGACACAGCATTTCTGGTAGTAACATTGTCCATAGACTAAAGTGCCCCTTTCTGAAATGCACTTATTGGAAGGAACGTAGAGATTTCAGAATTGTAATTGTCTCAGGCATTTTCTCTGTTGGTGCAGGATTATCCCGTTTTTCTAGTTTTGTGTGTTTAGATTAGAGGGTGGGTTGTTTGTTGTGGTTGTTGTGTCTTTTTTTTTTTTTTTCTCTTAAGTCACTGTAGAAATGGGACTTTCATAGATTCACAGTAATACAGTTTCTGAGTAAATGTCATGTTTTCTAAAATAAAAATGAAAACATTTTAGTAATGTCGAATTGTATAAGATCCTCTTCTGATGGTGGACTAGAAGAAAAGTAGAAAATATGCCTCAGGTTGCAATTTTATATTTCCAGGTGACTTCTATCATCTAAAAAAAAAGTATTTCCTTTCTCCACTTTCTCAGACTGTGATGCATTCTGCAAAGCATGAACAGTCAACCTTTGGCAGGCTATTTCTATTTAAACTGTGATTATAGAGAAATATTTCAATGAATCTGCATACCCCCTTTCAGTGAAAAGGTGTTTTGAAATCCTTTCTGGAGGAAGTCAGTTGGAATGGGATACAAAATATGATACAAGAATCTTCTTCAGGGATGCCTTGGTAAATTTTCGTTCCCCTTCTGTGCTCGGAATCAGATGGGCTCTAATGATATTTTGTGAGTGTTCTTGGTTTCATTAGGATCTTACTGGCTGAAGTGCTTTCCAGTGTACTGATGATAAACTTGTGTTTATCATCACCACTCGAGTGGTGTGAACTGCAGCCATTTTAAATTTGCAAACACATATGACTAGGAACGGTATTAACAGACTCAATTTTCTGTGCTTTTTTTTTTTTTTTTTCCCTGCTAGTCAAACTTATACTATGATTTTAGTAAGTGTAACAGGGTTTTTTTTCTCTTTGCAGTCATGATAGTTTATGCTAGAAAAACTGACTTCAGTGGTTTCATTTTTCTGGAGTACAGCAACAGAGCAGAATGGCGAAAACCTTTGCTTACCCATTGTTTATTGGTTGTTTTTAAAGCTTTATGTTATACAGCTAAGCTCTAAACCAAATTCTTTCCAGCTTCAGGGATGCCTTCAGGTTCTTCACTAAAACTTACTAATTTTACATCTAGTAGAGACAGGTCAATGTAGAAATGTCTTTCTGGGACTGTTAAGGTAAAAACAGGGCGCTTCAGGGATCCGCTTGGCAGAGTACCATAGAGGATCCATCCCTGGATGGAAGAGGGACCCAAAAAAGGTGGTTGATTTTCAAGGATCACCTCCTCCAAGCTCAAAAGTGAAGCATTCCAACAAAGAGGAAGTGAGGCAAAAATATCAGGAGGCCCGCATGGATGAACAAGGAGTTCCTGGACAAACTCAAACATAAAAGGAGGCCTACAGAAGGTGGAAGCAAAGACAGGGAGCCCGAGAACAATACAGAGAAGTTGTCCAAGCAGCCAGGGGTCAGGTTAGGAAAGCTAAAGCCCAGATAGAATTAAGTCTGGGGACATCAAGGGCAACAAGAAAAGCTTCTACGGGTACAAATAGTGATAAAAGAAAGACTAGGGAAAATGTGGGCCCACTCTGGAAAGAAACAAGAGACCTGGTGACCTGGCATATGGAGAAGACTGAGATACTCAGTGATTTTTTTTGCCTGAGTCTTAACAGGCAATTGCTCTAGCCGCGCTGCCCAAGTCACAGAAGGAAAAGGGAGGGACTGGGAAATGAAGAACTACCCACTGTAGGAGAAGATCGTGTTCAAGACGATCTAAGGACCATCTATGGGACCTGATGAGATGCAGCAGTGTGTCCTGAAGGAACTGGCAGATGAAGTTGCTAAGCCACCATCCGTCATATTTGAGAAGTCATGGCAGTCTGGTGAAGTTGTTGCTAAGTGGAAAAGGGGAAACCTCACTCCCATTTTTAAAAAGGGAAAAAAGGAAGACCTGGGGAACTTCAGGCCAGTCAATTTCCCTGGCAAGATCATGGGGCAGATCCCCCTGGAAACTGTAATAAGGCCCATGAAAGATGAGGAGGTGATTAGTGACAGCCAACACGCCTTGACTGAAGGCAAATTGGGCCTGACAAATTTGGTGGCCTTCTACAGCAGGGTTACAGCACCGGTAGATAAGGCAAGAGCAACCGAAATCATCTCCCTGTTTCCCAATGATATTGGCAGCCAGTGTAATTCGTGCTGTGCGTGTTTGGGTTTACTGCCAAGGATTAGGGGCGGTGGTTTCTACTATTTTAGGAAAGAAAATCTTGGATTCATTATTTTTCTTTAAATAATTCTATTATAGAATGTTTAATTGGTTGCACATATTAATCATTGTGAGTAGCCTGACTAAAAATGTTTCTACATCTTTAATGGATTTTGAAAAGCAGTGGATGCACAGAGCTTCCAGCTTTTCTTGCTTTTTAATACTTTGTTCTTTTTTTTAATCTTGTGGATGGTACAATTTAAGAAGAGTATAGTTTAACTTAATAACAGACTATTAACCCTTTCTCTAAAAACAAGTCTTTTATGTTTTGACTTACAGTTTGATATACAAAAACTGCGAATCTACTGTGACCCAGAGCAAAATAATCGAGAAACAGTCTGTGAGATCCCAGGATTTGTGAGTATGACACACAAACTTTTAAGTACTACCTGGCATTTCTTACTGTTTAAAGCTGACTCAATGAATTCTTAAAATAAGTAAGACTACATTGATTCAGCTGGTGCAAACAAATGCTTGTTACCTGTGCAGTATCAAGTGACACAGAACTTGTCTGTTTTCAGCCTTACTTTAGCACAAACATTTTTAAAATTTATTTTTTTTTTAGTTTAGGTATTTGATGGATCTCAGAATCTTCTGTTACAATTTAAGATTTTAAACAATATAAATTAGTAAATCTAATAGGTTACAGCAGTGTAAAATACTTTAAATATTACTTTTTAAATTACCTTTTAAGTAGTACCTTTTAACTTCTATGATATACTTCTTGATACTTGTCAGGTCATCTAATCTCTGAACATTTTTCATATAATCAACAAACATTTTAAGATCACCTTCTCCTATCAGAAGTATCTATGCTGATGTCTGTGTTAAATATCCCATTAACTGAAATGTTGCCAAGATTTCATGAAGTATGTTATGGATAAGACAAAAAAAAAATATAATCCTGTTCAGGATTTTATAAGTCATGTACACGATTAGGAAGCTTATGGGGAGCCCTTGACTCTTTCTTTGCCCTCTTCCTTAGAGTTAGTGATGCAATAGAATGTAAAACACGTGCAGACAGATTTGGTAACAGTAACACACTGTTGGAGCCAGATTTTCAGAAGCGTTCAGCTCCCATCTCAAAATATAAGCAAGAGATTGTTTTATACGTACATTTTCCTTCAAAGTGTTCTCCTTTGGTGTCTAAAACAAACTGAGCTAAAGATTATCAGGCACCAGTGTCTTCCTGTGTAAACTCATATTCTTCCTGTTGTGATTTGGTCTGGTATTAGGACCGTTTTGCCAGTTGGACAATGGAACCCATGAATCTTCAACATCCAGATACTTAATTTTTTGTCAGACTTCCACAGGCCCCCAGCTCGTCTGTTTTTTCTTCTATTTATTTGGGGCCAGTGTGTCTATTGCAATCAGCCTTCTTATCAGGGTTTCTTCAAAGCTCACAGCTTTCATTTAAGTACTGAGTAGGTGGGTGGATTATTCGCTGTTCTGAAATCTGACAGTGTCAAGAACTAATGGGTCCAGGAACACTTTTGTGAAGTTAGTTTTAAATCCTGAAGTAATTTTAGTATTTGGCTATTTAACTGCACCACAGCTTTTTGCTCTTTACAAAATAGGAGGAGGATAGGAAAAAGAAACAAATGACAAAAATTTGCATAAAGAAAGCAAACACCAAAAAGTCCATCATATCTTGCCTTCTCTGCATTTTGGCAAGAAGTCCAAGCAAAAAGCTTTTTGCCAGTTTAGTTTCACTTGCTGTTCTCGAAAAATAAATTTGGACTTTATCCTTGAAATTCTAGATTCCTCCATAAAATAAAAGCGTTGGATGATCTCCAAGGAGGAATATGTGTTTTGTGGTTATATTCTGTCAGAATGTGGTTGTCTCAGAGCTCCTGAACTAAACGGGAGGTGTAGATACTAATTACTGCTGGAATTAATCCCCTTTCCTGGTGATACCTAGCTGCATAGTAATTTTAAGCTCCCTCTATGATCCATGGAGAAAGATAACCACCTCTAGAGGTTGCCTAAGATGAAAATGGAACACAGAGGAAGCTGTCTCTCTCCGTGGACTGTGTATGAAGTCTGTGGTGTCTGTGTGCTTTAGAAAAATCTTGTTCGTGGTGCAGCTAACGATGGCTACTAAACCCTTAAGACAGTCAGTTTCATGGTTGGTACGCTGAAATATTTGGGGATGGATTCTTCTGTGGTGTTGCAGACACTGGAAAAATCAATTCAATTGATAGCAGAGTCTTCTGCAGTCACATAGGAAAGCGAGAAAAAGCCAGCTTTGCCTCTGTGCTGCTGTATGTTTTCCCAGATGCTGAATTCAGGCAGAGAGCAGAGATTTTAGAAATATTTTGGGACTTTATCTGACATCAATGAGTAAGCAGAGGAATTTTTTTGATGAGAGGTTCATCATCTTGGCAAAAAGTTTGACCCAAAGCTAAACATTTAGCGTGTAAATATTTACATGGGTCAGTATTCATTCTGGTTTTGTTATTGTCTTTTAAAAATTGCTACTGGTAGCTCCTGTTAAAAAGACCCGTAAATGAAATGAACTAAAAATTCATATGCATTGATAGCAGCTGCACATAAGTCTAAGAAATTATAAAATTTTGCATTATAATTCCTTGACAGTTAAAGCCCTAAATTTATGATTGGTTTCGTAGTGTTTACAAATGAATGGATTTTGGTTTTTACAAATATCGCTGTACTCTTAAACTGTGTTTCTTCTTCTTTCAGAACGGAGAGGTAGGCTCAATCCTAAACTGCTCAAACTCAGTTTAAGGTAGTATTTGACTTTATAAACTTTTTATTATTCCAGGCAATATACACTTCGTTATGAGAAATGGACAGAGGTTTGCTAAGCTTAAAAGTGCTGTATTTCTATTATTTGAATTCTAGTCAATGGACAAATTAAAAATCAGTTTTCTGAAAAAACCCGCATTTATTAGAATAAATGGCCTGATTTTTTCCCTCAGTTCAATTCAGTTGCTCTTATTTACAGGGCTGGATGCTGTTGCAAAGTGAATGGGGATATACATTGAGAGTGAGAGCTCCCTGAAGGGGAGCTTGTTTGAAGGCTTAATGTGATAGCTTCTCTAACCAGCATTTTAACTTCACTTGGTACGATTGCAAAGGAAACATGGACTTGTATTTTGATCAGTTGGTTGACCCTGAGAAAGAATTCCAATCACAGAGCATTGTAAAAAGTCTGCATTATGTTAGAAAATACGAGTAAAATGTTACGGAAAGTGTTTTAGATAATTAATACAAAATCTGCTTTTTTTTGTATCTTGGATTCTTAAATTTTTGCCTTTCCATAGCTCTAAGAACTTGCTGGACGAAAAAGAATTCACTGAATCTAACTTGAGCATATAGGTTTAGTGCAGATGTATCTACATTATTGATGCCTGACCTTGGGCAAATGGATTTGATCTAATAACTCTCCCCTCACCTGCCTGGGTAAAACACTGAGGTTTCATGTGGTCTCAATGGCGAGAAGTAAGTACCTAAAAAGCCCCAAAACCTCTAGAGGGTGATGTAGTGTGCCAAGTTTTATTATTTACTGCTGTTTGTGTAGGAAGCATAGTTTGGAGGAGGTCACCTAATAGTCTTTGGAGGATGGGCACCTTGGGGGCCACTACTTGTGACTTGTAGGAGTCAGTGGCAACAGCCATGCCTCACCTTTCCTCAAGTAGCTTCGTAGTTGGGACACATGCCCAGGAGGTAGGAGACTTAGGCTTTGCATTCCTTTCAGGCTCGCTATGTGTGATAGCCCATTGGTTGTGGTCTTTATGCTATACATAGTATTTATTAGATTCTTTTTACAAACTTTTATTAAATAATTAGATAGTTTTGCACGTTGCCGGTTTTAAAATTACTGAAATATATGACAAAATATTTGTGGAAAAGCAAATAGAGTTTCAGATTTCAGCCCAATATCGGTACTTAATTTGTTATCTTATTTTTTTTTCTGGTTAAAATGATGAATTCATGCATGTAAAGTAGTTGGAGGGCAATAGTCCGGCAAGCAGAAGATCCAGCTGAGCAATGGAGTGAAAACCATGGCCGATGCAACCTAAGGAAAATCAGCTTCGCATAACGTTCTGATACATGTTGAATGTTTTTGGCATGTGTGTTGATGGCTGGTTTCATTCTTGGTAGTGCATGAATGGTCCTAGTGATGTAGGCTCAACTCCTGCCCCCTGCATATGCCCACCAGGAAAACAAGGACCTCCAGGCCCCAAAGTAAGTTTCCATTCTGTATTATTGAGCGTACATGGCTTTTTTTTTTTTTTTCCCAAATATTATGTTGGCCAGTCAGGCAGATTAAAAAAGTAGGGGACAAGTTCTCCTTGTTCTGGTTTTGGTGCATGAATGTAGTGATTACAATCCTCAAGGCCAGGTTTTGCTGCCATAACTCCTAATAATACAAATATATCTTTATTTTTTAAGGAAAATGCTCATGGATGTAAAATTGTGTTTCCTTGCACCTTTTCATCAAATGATCTTGCGCTGTTAATTGTTTGAGAATAAAAGACCTTTATTAGCAAAATATTTCAATGGAGAGGTTTTTTTCCATCTTTGTTAAAGAATGGACTAGATGCCTCTTTTGAGTCCAAAAGAGGCCATGAAGGTGATCAGAGAGCTGGAGTACCTGTCCTCTAAGGACAGTTGGGGTTGTTCAGCCTGGAGAAGAGAAGGCTTCTGGGAGATCTTATAGCAGCCTTCCAGTATTTAAAGGGGGCCTACAGGAAAGATGGGGAGGGACTGTATCAGAGTGCAGTGATGGGATGTGGGGTCATGGTTTTAAACTGGAAGAGGGTAGATTTAAGTCAGATATTAGGAAGAAATTGTTTCCTGTGAGGGTGGTGAGACACTGGAACAGATTGCCCAGAGAAGCTGTGGCTGCCCCATCCCTGGAGGGGTTCAAGGCCAGGCTGGCTGGGGCTTTGAGCGACCTGGTCTGGTGGGAGGTGTCCCTGCCCGTGGAAGTGGGGCTGGAACTAGATGATCTATAAGGTGCCTTGTAGCTCACACCTTTCTGTGATTCCCAGTGAGGAGGTTACAAGATCAGTTCTTTTTTGCTGCTGGAATTACTCCTCAATAGCAGGTATCTGGGCTGGCAGCCACTGTTTTGTGGAATGTATTAGGTTTAAAGTTGCTCTGTGCTGCTTTTAAAATGCTCTTTCTTATCTTCTGCGTGTTAACATATTGCTTCCCCATAGGGTGATCCTGGCCAGCCTGGGAATCATGGTTATCCTGGTCAGCCTGGTCCAGATGGTAAGCCTGTGAGTACTAAAAACTTAGTCATATATTGTAAATGCAATACTAACAGGAGAAAAAAAATATAACACTGATATCAGATTTTCAAATTTAGATGATTTTTGTGTCCATCTTTTGAAACTGTGAATGTCACTTAAGCGCTATCTGAACATGACAGTTCTGTGAATATGTTAATTGTAGCATTTTTGTTTCAAGGCACTGTTGTAAAGCAGAGAACAGGTGCTCCTGTTGGTCTTTGCATCCATTTGCAGCAGTTAAATTATTATCTTCTGCCCTTCAATCTTGACTGTTTAGTAATTTTTGCGTTAGAAAGCACTTCAGGGCAGCTAAAATCCTATTTTGTCTTAGGAATTGCTTCTCGTGTTTAAGCTTTCTTTCATTTAATTTCTTTTTAGACTGCCTCAAGTAGTCCAACAAAATGTGTAGATATGCATGTACAGTGTTAAAGATATTTTGCAGTTCTAAACATTTTATATTAAAGCATACCATCATAAAAACACCAGTATTTTTTTTTTCTTATCCTAGATTTAAATTTTTTTTAAGCTGGCATTCCAGTAGTGTGGATGGTAAAGACTGGAAGAAGCAGATGGATAATATATGTCCCTAATGTCTGGTCTTCAGGGTTAATATTTTTTTATTGTAATAAAAGCAAAAAAAGTAATAAAAAAGTAATAAAAGCATTAAAAAAAGGTATTAGATCTCTGAATCTAATTGGAAACCTCTAAGATATTGACAGCAAATCTTCTCTGTTGAGTAAGGTTTTCTTAACAGCCTGGACTCTCTATTTAAAATATGGGACTTGATATATTGAAACCTGGCCATGGGAACCCTGATGGCCCAGGAGAGCAGTGAGTACATGATTTTTTTAGTAGTCCCACAAGCAAAGATCCTTATTTTTCCTGTGGTATTAAAGCATTTTTATACTTTTGCTTTTGTCTTAAACAGCTTTTGATAGCTATTATCTTACAAGTATTTTTGGAACTGGAAGCAGAGAAAACATGTGAATTGAAACTGTCAGTGCTATAAAATACTACATTTTGGGTCCAGACAATTATGAAAATACAGGTTTTGAAATAGGAGTGGGTGGTATCTGAGCTGGGGAAGTGTGATCTAATCAGAATAACTTTTCAGTTGATTATTAATAGTGCCTAAGCTTCTGGAGAGCAGTCCTGTTCTCTTGTACAAAGACAGGTATAACAGATTGTCTCATCGCGGAGTTGCATGAGAAGGTGTCCATCACCGTTTGACCATGCCGATTGCTAGAAGTAGACTTGTGGTATGGATAAGCACAACAGAGCTGTCTTTAATCCAGCTAACTCTGATATTTTGAAAAATAAAGTGATATTATGTGAGCTTTAGTGAAGCCAGAATGGATGGGATATTGGTAGGGAACTGTCAAGTTTCCGTTCTCTCTTTTACAAAAAACAGATTAAGATTTTTTTCTTAAGAGCCCCATGAACTGCAACAATATTGTTTTAGAAACAATTGGCTATGACTTTTTCATACTTTTATTAACAGGTTTCCACTTCAATGTTATATATCTTCTCATAAGCACTGAAATTTGTAATTGTGAATAATGAAAGAGAAATAAATTCATACTGTAGTCTTTCTGTAACTTTGAAATCTGGCAGTTGCGGGGTTTTTGTTGTGGTTTTTTTTTTTAATTTCCCCTGCGAGTGAGTCATAATGCATACAGATGGACATTCTCAGAACATAAAAAGGTTAACAAAAGTATATCAGACAATTAGAAGAGAATCAAAAAGCCCTGCTAAAGGAGAAATGTTACCATTTTGCTGAATTGAGGTTCATATGTTGTTTGAAATGCTTACAGTTATATCCTATAGCTTTACTAACTGACTCATTTTTTTTGAAGAATCAGCTGTACCTTTTTGCACTTGTTCTCTGTAAGGATATGATTGCAATCCTGTTAGATCATCTGCAGCTCTGGCCAGTACATTATTGTTCCTTACAGAGTGAGTGAGTGCCTTCCAGTCCAGTTTCCAGCTACGAATGATGGGAGACCCTTTAGATACACTGTGCAGGAAAACAGATTCCTCTGTGTCTTTTTCTTTCTGTTTTATTTATTTGCTAATAGGACTTGCACATTTTCTGCGCTGTCAGTGATTTTCCTTGTTTGAGATAACGTTGCTCATATGAATCTTTTTAGCTCTATCCCCCGGAGAGCTCTGAAAAGCAAGCTCTTGATTCAAACAGCACAAAAGGCTTACAGGTAGTTGTGTAGTCAGTGACATTTAATCAAATGGCTTTTGCATGAAAAGCTTTTCCTGGAAAGTCAGTCTTTTCTGTTCCCAAACACATTTTTATGTTCTTCTCTAAACTTATTCCAGTTTGCCTATCTGGTATTCATTTTCTTGGAACAGTATAACTGGTCAACAAAATGTTTCTTCCTCTGAGAAAGGTTTTAGGCATGCATTTATATTGCTATATGTAACTGATTTTTAAAGTAAAACATCAAAGAAAATTTAGTTTATTGTTTGTGGGCTGGCTAGACTGTTGTAATACTTAAAGTTGAATATCTTCAATATCTTCAATATTATCAGAAAATAATTGTTCACCTGGCATTACCCAGTAAAATTGTTTGCTGTAGTATTGGGGAAGTGAACGTAAACATCACTCATTTTCAGTCATTCTTTAGTTGTTTTTCTAAATAGTTTTGTTTACAGGTTCTTTGGTTTTTCCCTGTAATTGCCACATCTGTTTATTTTCCATACTCCGGTACATACAGAAAATATCAATTGAAGTGACTGGAGAAAAGCACAAAAGTGAGAAGCATAATAAGTATTGAAAATACTTTTCAATCAAAAATGTTTTTCGGGGCCTGAAATTATTAAATCGCCTTGTCAGGAGAAATAGCACCAGTAAATAAGTACAAGGGTAAAAATAGTATTTGAGTCTCAACTGGAACTCATTTTAATGGACATTATTCATCAGAAAGAAGCAGCTGGAGTGGTTGCTGGCCCAGAGAATGCTCAGCAGCCTGACTGAGCCATTTTTGGTTCAAAAGGATACTTTATATATATTGGGGAAAAAACTCAAGGGGAAAAATAAATGAATAGAGTCTATGCTGTGGTTAATAGAGGTGTTAGGTTATCAGTTTGCTGAAAGAAATGAAAAAATACACTTATTTGTCAATTTTGAACTTGGAACCACACAGCTGGCAAATCTGGACAATTTTCCAATATTCCATCTAGTTTCATTCATGCAAGTTTGGAACCATTTGCCTTGTCTTTACAGTGTCCACAAACAATAAGCAGTTTAAAAATAATCTGGTGAGACTGACTTTACTGATCAATGCAGATGAAGAGCTCGTGAGGTATCAAAAGCCTCACATAATAAGTAATTTCTGATCATTCCAATATTTCTTTTTAAAAAACTACAGAAGATTATTACAGCTGTACTATCTAGAGTTCAATAATATTTGGTGGCAAGCTGAAGGCTGAATCTTTTATGATGAACTTAGTATAATGGCAATAGCCAGCTATTTCATCAGTACTTCTGGAATAAAAATGGGTAATAGTTTCATGGGTACATAGGATTACCTGTGCAATTGGATGATTTTCATGGGAACTTAAGTTGATATAAATTCTGCAGCTACTTTTCTCAGGAAAATTCCACAGGCACAGTTGATAATCCAGCTGTAAAATGCTGCTCTCAATTACAGAAAAAATACATATTCCTTAGTAACACTGAGCTACCATGATGATCAAGGGAATAGAGCACTTCTCTTATGAGGAAAGGTGAGACCCCTGGGTCTGTTCAGCCTGGGGAAGAGAAAACCCAGAGGGTTTCTTATCAATGCTTATAAATGCCTAAAGGGCAAGTGTCAAGAGGATGGGGCCAGACTCTTCTCAGTGGTCCCCAGTGACAGGACAATGAGCAATGGGCACAAGCTGAAAAAAAGAAAGTTCCATCTCAACATGAGAAAAAACTTCTTTCCTTTGCGGGTGGCAGAGCCCCGGAAGAGGCTGCCCAGAGAGGTGGTGGAGGTACTCAAAACCCACCTGGCTGTGTTCCTGTCCACCCTGCTGTGGGTGGACCTGCTTTGGCAGGGCGTTTGGACTAGATGATCTCCAGAGATCCCTTCCAACCCCTGCCGTTCTGTGATTCTGTGATGAAGGCTGTAACCTTGTTATTTTTAAAGGAAATATCTTTGCTGCGTTCTGATTAAGACAGTAATGTAGTGGCTTCACTGAGACCAATGACTTTGAAATCAGGGTGATGCCTGATGCTGTCTTGTGTTCCATACAGCTACACATTTCAGACAAAAGACCATAGGACTATTTTCAGTGTCAGGGCATATTCATGTCATTCATCTTCAGGGCAGATGATAAGGATGAACATCTAAGCAGTGAGCAGCAACTTATACTCCCTTGGTACATCATCCCATCTCCCAGAAGTCTGAAGCTCAGGAACTTTTAAAGCTGGATTTATGACCTTTTATATAAAAATCTCGATGGATTCCGTCCCACCCCCCCCCGTGGCATTTGAGTCCAAAACATCATGCCCAGGTAACATAAACTCTTAGCAGCTCTGAGCTGTGAAAGCCTTTGCAGCTGACAGAGTAGCCAATGGAAGGAAGTGTAATCAAATGGAAAAAGAATTAAACAGGCCAAAACAAAACAAATAATAATAAAAAAAGCAACAGAAAAGGCAATGGAAACTCTTTTCTGTCCTTTTCCCATAATAATATTCATGTGATTATAAATCTTTGATCAGGATTTACCCCCATACTTAGTTGGAGGGTAAAAGCTGCATTTAGTTACCTTTGTGATTTTATGTTGGATCTGACCTTCATGTTTTGGTATACATAGACAGAGGGACTTCACTGCAGAGACAGTTCTGGTAGCCTGCAGCAGCAGATGTCACGAGTCCTTCTACAGGGCCCTGCTACTTATCAGAGGGAGGAGAGAGATGACACTTGTTCTGAGCTCCTGAGTTACTGCTGCTTAAGAAAGTCTTAGGGAAAGGAGTAGGGTACAGGCTCCAAACAGACCTGCTGGAGAGGATCCTGATGGATCCATGTGTCCAACGGGGCATGGAAAAGAGGAGCAGTAGGCAGATGAGTACAGGCGTAGTGAGGTGTTAGAGAAAGTTGTTTGTGGGGGCGGGATGGGGAAAAAAGCTCCTTGAGAAAAGGAGGAGGAAGGACCCAAGGCAAAAACACTAAAACATTAGAAGATAACCAACTTCACACAGAAAGGCTAAAAGACTTACTTCAGAAGACAAAATTCAAATTTGGGTACTTTTTAACATTTCTGTTGACTCGCAGGATTTTAGTTCCTGCTATTACCAGTGAGGGAGAAGGTCAGAGCATGACTGCAAATTTGAGTGTAGGCATGGATACACATCTGAATAGCTGTTTCTGTCTTTTAAGATGTAATGTATTTTATGGAAAGAGTTTGCAAACTTCTCTTCTAATGTTTATAGAATTGCACTTTAAGTGTACTAAAGATTTTCCACAAGAGGTCTGCAAACTTCTCTATCGGGATGTTTTCCTAATACAAGTTGAATTTTTCTTTTGCAATTGAATTCCATTACGCACAGCTACATCACCCTAATATAGTTCTGTTTAATTGGTGTTTACAGTCCTTAAATAGCTTTAGACCATTACTGTTGAGCCTTGGCTATTTTCTAGCCAAATTGAGCTTGTTTACTTCTCCCTTGTCTTTCCCAAGTCGTCCTGATATCGTGCCTTTGTCATTTATGTTGTTAAGTGACTCAAAAAGCTTTTAAGTTAGGAAGTGTACAGTGCAGTTGCCATTGCCTTATCAGCACATCCTCTATTTTTGTTTTGTATTTGTCTGATGTGGTACAACTGAACTCTTGTCCTTAGGCACGCAAGTGCATTGAAGATATGCTTCTGCAGTTTACTCTGCTACTGCACCTAAAACTTCTTTGGAATTAATCCTTTCTCGCTCAATTTTTTTTTCCCTACAGGTAAACTAACTTTCATTTTCCAGCAAGCCTCTTAATTCACAGACGATGACAGTCTTGCTAATTTGTCTGTGTCCTTTATGTAAGTTCTTTGGCCTAAGAAATCCATTCAACTGCTTCCTGAGAATTATTTGTATGTTATTGCTGTTTTCTTTCAATTCCAAAGCTACATTTTATCTGTACCATCTGGTACAAAACCAAGTATCTCAGTGTCTTGCTGTTTATCACCTTGCCGTGACGCATTTTCAGGCACTAGAAATTTATCAGAACCATTCCCACCCATAAGAAATTGAGAGAGAGAGTTTTTTGTATGATCCTGATTTCAGTGGCACCGATGTAAAATAATGAATAAGAAGACAAATAAAGTGCCGTGGAGTAGTGCTGATTGACAACGTGGGTGAAACAGTACGGGTGAGATGCAGTTTGAGACACCTACATTTAGTGTTTTTACGGGTGTACATTGCGTCTCTAAATTTGCAGCTACTGCTTCAAAAGGATGAATGCCTCCCAAAAATTTTGTATCGTTATCTTCTAGCACTGGGCAGGTGTCCAGGGAATCTCTAAAGGCAGGAGCTGCCTATGTTTAGGCAACTGGATTCAAAACTGACTCTCAAATTCAGGATTAGGTATAACACTTCTCACGCCATCTGTGTGGCTTCTTGAAAAGCTCACGGCAGAAGACCAAGTCCAAATAAAAAGAATTCTTTTTGGTGACAAATTTAGCGCTTTTACTTTATTTGAAAGCGAATCTTCGGTCCTGAGCTCGTCTGTGTCAATTGAAAAGGGAATTTTTCCTTCTGTCAGCTATGGCACAACTGTTTTTGGAGCACATTTATGCATGTCACGTATGTACACCGACTGAGTGCTTAGAGGTTAGGGAAAGAGGACTTGAGCTGACATTAATGCAAAAAAAATGTAGGCATTAGCATACAGACTGATGATCCGTACTGCAAAAGGAGTAGTGATAAGAATATACACTCAGTCTTTATGAAAGATGTTTTTCATAATTTATAGAAGGTGTTTTTAACTTGCCCAAACAATTGCTACATTATTTGTACCAGACTGATTCTCATTTGTGTAACTTTCTGTGAATTTCCTTTTGAATCTTCTCAGTTCCGGCTTTCCATTAAACAGGCATACTGACCATGGGTTTGATTTGCTCTGAAATCACATTACAAGATCTAGCTCTGAGCTAAATATACAGTTTTGTAAGCTGAAAACTCTTCTGCTGTCCTCCATTCATCTCGTGAATTTTGAAATTCAGTTCAGCCAGGAAATTGTCCTCCTTTACTTCTTCCCCTACTCGGTTAGGAGGAGAAGGAAGGGAAATTGCATTTCAGAGATTTAAAATGTGAAATAAAGTTTTATTTGTATAGAATGATATCCTACAGGAAGTCATACGAACTTTTTGCTTTTGTTGGAAGAGGAATAAAAGGATAAACTTTTAAAGGCATTTTTTGGCTTGGTGAATTGTTTCAGCTACCCAGGAGGCTTATAAGCAATCTGGGAATGCTACACCGTTTACCGTTAAAGCTGATTTTGCTCGAGCTGCCTTGAGCACTAAAAGTGAAATGCTAGATAAGGGATCCATGTATGACAGAGACTAGAATTCTGTTTACTTCTAGACTAAACGTTACCAGCTGGCTCATCGGGCATTTGCTCAAATGCCTTTTGGTAAGAGGGCACAGCAAGTACTCTCTTGTATCTAACCCAGCAAATAATTTTAGCTCTGTTTATTATTCCCAGGAAGCTCTGACTGATTTAAAGAAGAAATTAGACATTGTTTTCCTTGTATTGGAAAGGTTCTATTAGCTCCTTTTTACCATTAAATTTTGGGCTAAGTTTTTAAGACTGAAGCTCATTTAGAAATAGGATTATTAGTTCTTTCAGTGTAGATAAAGATCAAATTCCAGGCATTTGAAATTGGGCAGTCCATTTTATGGGGTTTTTTGAGTTTAGTTTGGGCTGCTTGGGAAAGGTCTGAGCCAAATAGCCTCGGAGTTTTATAGGACAATTTCTTTTCTTGTTTTGTATGTTTTCTCAAAAAAACCACTTCTTTGTAGCTCATTTTGTCCATTGGAATGACCTATTTCTAATGGAGCTAGGTAAAATTTGTATTCTTCAGTTACTTTCCTCTGTTAAAAGATTATTCTAAAGCACTGTTAATTTTGCATTAAAACTGGCTGTCTTTGCTGTACTTACTGAATCCCATCTTCCAAAACATTTTGGGCATGTATTTTGGGTTCAGTAGCCTTTTTCTTGTTCTGCCAATGTTGACTTCTAGTAAAGCATTCCTGAAATTCTCTTTTCAACTCATGAATTATTTAGTACTTCTTTTCATAGTCCCAGTCGTTCAAATTACTTGCATAGCCTGTAATATACCTTCAAGTCCATAGCTAAGTGCTTAATATTGAGAATGGAATTTTTATTATTTAGAGATATTATAAAACTAACTGCATAATGTATTAGAACATGCCTTGTTTGTTAAACTTACTCCTGTAATTGGAAATAAGCCTTTAAAAGTCCAGGTATTCTTCTTGAGAGTGAGGAGAAAAAAAAAAGTGTTTACGTATGTGGGTTGCTGTTTTTTTATTTCCAATGGGGAATATAAATAAATATATATTATATTTATATTTTATTTCTATAGATTTTTATACATTTACTTTTATATATATATTAATTTAATATATATATTTTATAAATATATAAAATAATGGATTTTAACATGAAGTCTGGAGGCTGCAGACTTCAGATGCGGAGATTAATGCTTCTGAAAGCTGAAATGTAAATCTCAAATGTGTGAATATGATAGCAGTTACTGAAATTTGTGACCTGGAATGACAGGGTTGTGACAACAGTTCTCTGGTAACTAGGAGGGCTGTTCTTTCCTTAAAAGGGTGTTTGGAAAATTGTAAATATAACTTACAAAAAGTCACAACTCTTGGTTTCTTTTGCTTAGGGATACCAGGGATCAGCAGGAACTCCAGGTATCCCAGGAACTCCAGGAATTCAAGTAAGTTTTTATTTCATTCCTGGGATTTGAAAATCTTGAGACAAATCCCGGTGACTCTCTCCCAGTATCCACGATTTGCCATTGAGAGTTGAGGTGTGGGGAATTAAAAGGGCTCAAGGGATGGCATAAACTCAGGGGCCATCCTTGGGTGAATGGCTTTGGAACTCACACAGCTTTGGGGTTTGTAAGTAGGCTGACAATTAGTCTGCAAATCTAATTGCTAGGTAAGGCCTGTAGGAGCAGGACTCAGCTGGGGCTTAGACATTTTCATTCCGAGCCAGAAGCCAACCAGTAGTTCTTTCCAGGTTTCTATGAATCCGTATGAAGCATTGTCATGTTGATTGGTTACCCACAATTCGCATGTCCAAAAGAAGGTTTCAGATAAATCCCAGATGGATAGAGAAGAATTCTCTCTCTTTCTTCATTGTATTAATTTAGTAGTCCTTACTGGGACAGTTGTTGGAAACCAGTGCTGTATTTCACTTGTGGCATGATCCAGTCTGGCTGGATAGTCAAGGATTTACTAATTTGTTGAATTAAAAAATCTGAGAGCATGCTGGGGCCAAGAGTGAGCCTGCAACATGGCATATGTCTGATGGACATTTGAAAGGAAGAGGACATCTCTGGGCTAGTACCCGCCGTGTGGCGTCCTGTTTTCCTGGGGTGCTCCTTGGTTAGAGCAAAGAATTGTTTTGGTGTTCCCTAGCGATGGGTTACGATATCATGCCATATTCATACATGCTGCTGCATTTTGTGCTTGGTTCGGCTTTTATATCTAGTTACCAAAATGCTGTGCTCAGCCAGCTGACACATCGCTCCCTGCGTCACGGCGTATGACATTTCTGTGGCTCGTTCTGTATCGGACTGTATTACCATTTGAGCTCGTTTTCATTTTTTCTCTCAGGGCCCACGTGGCTTACCAGGTACCAAGGGAGAGCCGGGGAAAGATGGTGCTAAGGTAAAAAAAAAAAAAAAAAAGAGATTTTACTCTTACCATTTATGATTTTTGGTTGTACAGTTAATAGCATCAGTATTTTCACGTGGGGCTTCTGTGAGCATTGTTTACTAAAAAGGTAATAAAGAAGGAATAAGAATCCTACATTTAGAATGTTACTTCAATTCTGAATCTGGTCTACTTTATTTAATACAGGTTTTTATAAGTTTAGCACTGCCAGCAACACATTTATTGCACTTAATAATTTGTATTTAGAAAGCATATCTAAATACGGGTGACTGGAAGTAAGATAAAGACATCTGTCAGAATAGTTTATTTCTATCTCTTTGCATCCTTTTTCTCTCTAAGCAAGCATCCAGATGAGCTAGGTAGGAATTTTTGGATGGCACTTTTTATCAGAAAACACTGACTAATTGAAACCAAGGCTTTTTGTGGAAAATTTCTGGCCGAGGTGTAGCCAGTAGCTTGGAGCTGCAGACAGATGTGGAAGCCTATATATAACTCCCTTCTGGTAGTCAGGATAAACTTGAACCTGGATCTCCTGTGTAGACAGGGAATAAACTAGCCATGGACTTTTGGCAAGCCTCATTGATATGTTAATATTTGTGTCCACCCTTCTCTCACACTTTTACCCTATATTTGGAAAAGTTCTAAGTTCGTTGTGATAAAAACGTCTTTTGTTTTTGGTTTATTTAAAACTTCAAAGCCTTTTTTTTTTGTAAAACAAACACTTGTTTTGCACACGGATTTTACTGTGGAATTTCCTTCTTCTAAAGTTGCCAATATTAAAAGTAGGTCCTTAAATTCATCACTGTTCAGCAGAATTCTCAAACGCATGCTTAGAGTTGAAAAATGTGGTTGTGTTCTGTGCTTTAGACATCTTAGTCTAATTGATATTAGATGCTAATCTAACTGATCAATCAGTATTGGGCCATGTGCAGAAAGTATGATACTGATGATGAAAAACTCTATTCTCCCGAAAGTTCAGGGTTGTGGCAGATAGAATATTTCCTAATGCTCGGTCCAGCCTTGTTTAATATGTGCCAAGAAATAGGGCTTCCACCACTCTTAGAAAACTTCTTCCATTGTAAAATATGTCTTGCCGTTAGAATTTTTTTCCTGATGATTCAGCCCAAATTTTCATCTCTTAATTTCATCCCATTACTTGTAAAGTTTCTGTAGCAACTAATTTAAAACTGTTTCCATTGCCAAGTGTTTTAGTTTATCCAATAATTGAATCACCAGTCAGAGCAGAAAATGAGGCTCCATTCTTTTTCATTAAGAAACAATGGATGCATGAAAGGTTTATTTCATAAGCTTTGGTGATTTTTTTTTAACTCCATTCCATTGTCTGTTTTCAATACTTATTTGTTGAGAGATATTTTGATAGTGTTAACCCACAAACTGTCATTCCTGTGGTCGTGTTCCTGTCTTCTGTGAATATGTGACAGACCTCTCCAAATCTGATTAGACATCAATGGTTTTGATAAATACCACTGAGACATATTTTCTTTTACCCTTTGTCTTAGAACTTGAAATAGTATTTAAAATAACTTCCTGAGCGTAATTTACTATTCATCCTTTAAGACTGAAATATATTAAACAAAGTGAAATATATTGCTCAATGTAAATTGAGATATTAACAGAGAGAAAACATTGTGATTGACCAAAAAATGATTTGGTGGTTGACTATTTATTCTGAGTGAAGTAGATTCTGTCTATTGAAACAAGCAACTAAGCTTGGATTATTGTTTCAAGGCAGGTAGTGCCAAGTTTTGCCTTTTGTTGTAATTTCCCAGAGGAGCTGGGAATTTGCAGACAAATTGTCAGAAAAATATCTTCAGTACCAACGGGAAAAGTTTTGGGATTCCCGATATCTGACATCTGTGAGAACAATAAAGAGAACCGAAGTTTTGGTTTGTGCTTTCAGTTGACAGCTGCTTTTACCAGAGTGGATTCTGTCTTACACTGAAATGAGAACTTATTTGCCGAAGTGCTAGAGTTGTTTTATTGGTGTATCTTGGTTTCATTTTGTTTATTTTTTAGATAAAGTACTTAATACCTTATTTTTCAATCCAGAGCAAGTTGGTAAAATAAGGTCAGTAGGTCTTTAACAATTTCAGTAAGAGGTAGGAGCAAAGCCTTCTTAGGTTTAGGGAATTTCCTTGTTCTTCAGCAATTAGGAATGGATGCCCCTGCAGAGATTTTTCAAAGTTCTAAAGTTCTTTTCAAAGCTTTTTTTTCCTCTTGTCCACACTAAGTTGCTGCTTTTGAACCTCCGTAAGCTTTATTGTGAGATTACAGTAAAATTAATTCTAAAAAATGTAGTGATTGTTAACTTTTTTATTTATTGAGTTTTGTTTAAAGAGCAACAAACTCTAATCAATCATCATACCAATGTTATGTAGTTGATAAGCTGATATACAATGTCTTTCCACTATTTGTTGATCATTGAGAGTATGAATACTATTATAGTCTATTGCTGTTAACTATTTTACATATAAGAATTTAAAATGTTTGGTCTTTTAGGGTGACCGTGGACTACCTGGTTTTCCTGGATTACATGGGATGCCAGCCCCAAAGGTTGAAATTAAGTATTTGTTGTTACAATGTATTTCAGCTTGTTGAAATAGTTTAAAATATAGTTTAATTAAAAGGAAAAATAAGTTTAAAATATAAAGTCAGTATTCAAACTATATAAAATATATATGATATATGATAGATATGATTTTGAAATTGAAGGAAGATACATGACATGGGATGTCATTATGTACATATTAAGCAGTGGAGAACCACCTGTTTTTTTCATTTTTGCTCTGTTCTTTGGGATTCTATATTAATTACTTTGAACTTTGATTTTACTACTACTTTTAACTCTCTTCATCACAAATAATGAGTCAAAAATATAAATAATTTTATCATTTTCTTGAAATCATTCCATTTGCACGACAAATTGCAAAGGGTAGTTCTGGTCTAACCCAGTTAGTTTTTTTCACTTGTGTTCCCCAAAAGACCATCAACTGTGTCTTTTGCTCTTCAGTGTTAGTACTAAACTTAGTTTTTCCAAATTTTATTTTAAACTTTTCAAATAATTTCTTCAGAAGAGTCCAGCACTTTTCAAAGAGCTGAATTTTCACTTACGTACCTACCTATATTGAAGCAACCAGAAACTCATAGTTTCCATTGAAAATAGAAGCATTAAACCAGTAGTGTTGGACATTCTGAGCTTCTCTCATAGGAGAGATTGCAGAAGTCAAAATCTGAATTTACTGTCTTGAGCATTTATTTTTTTTTAATATCAGCTGGAGCTCTTTGCCTCCTTCGTTTTTGTCTGCTATACATTTATACTTTGTGTATATATATATCTGTATATAACTACTTCTATTTTAAAAATTAACTTATTCACACACATTTTGTCTAGGGAGAAAGGGGTCCTAAAGGAGATCAAGGAGTGCCAGGAATATATGGAAAAAAGGCAAGTGAATTTATAATCATAAAATAAAGCAAAATGTTGTTGGTATCTGTGGTGGGGTGACCTCACCTGGCTGCCTGATCCACCCCGCTACCCATGCTCTCATTCCCCCTCGTTGACAGAACTGGTGGAGAAAAAAAGATGGAAAAGCTTGTGGATCCTTATCTGGACCTTATGTGTCTAGATAAGGACAGGGAGATCATCCACCAATTACTGTCATGGGAAAAACAGACTTGACTTTGGGAAGTCTTTGACTTTGGGAAAATTAATTTAATTTATTGCCAGCTATAATAGGTTTGGATAGCGAGAAGCACTAGAGAGGTGGGGGTCGGTCTCTTCTCCTGAGTCACAGGTGATGGGACAAGAGGAAATGGCCTCAAGTTGCACCAAGGGAGGTTTAGGATGGATATTAGGAAAAATTTTTACACCGAAAGGGTTATCAAGTGTTGGAACAGTCTTCCCAGGGAAGTGGTGGAATCATCATCCCTGGATGATGATGCCCTGGAGGTATTTAAAAGACGGGTAGACGTGGTAATGGGGGATATGCTTTAGTGGTGGTTTTGGCAGTGCTAGGTTTTCAGTTGGACTTGATAATCTTAAGGGTCTTTTCCAGCCCAAATGGTTCTGTGATTCTAGTTGATGATGATGGTTCTATCATCTAGTTCTGTGACGGCTGGTAGTTAGGTTTGTGGTTAGGACAATTCTATGTTTTTGCCCTTTCTTAAATATTTTTTCCCCGAGATGCCCCCACCATGGCTGGGGGGTTCAGCTGTGGAATGGGCTGGAACTAGCTGTGTCTGGAACTAGCTGCTCACAGAGACCACCCTAGAGCCCCCCACCAGAGCCTGGACACCAGCACCCTGTACAGTATCATTTATATTTTTATAATAGGTGTATTCACAGGGAATTTAATTAACTACTTTTTTTTTTTTTCAAATATATCTATGCCTTTAATATAAGGTATATATAACAATTATATCATGAAGAAGTCTGTGATTTTTAATACATAGAAATGTACATGAACCTTCTAACCAAAGGGGAATTTTAAGCAATTTGAAAGTGGGTTTAGACAGAAGTGTGTTACCAAAGAAACAGGTCTTCCATACATTTTAAAATTACCAGTAACATACATAAATTATAGGCTAAATACACTGAAGTTGCAGCATAAACATTGAGACATTGAGCACTACTTACTTTTCGTTTGCTGTATTTCTTAGGGTTCAAAAGGAGAGAAAGGTGACACGGGGTTTCCAGGAATGCCTGGGCGATCTGTAAGTTTTGCAAAGAGAATTTGTGTTTAAATTGTGCTTGTTAATTCACCTACTGATGAGTGTTACCTGTTGCAACAGGGAGACCCTGGCAGAAGTGGGAAAGATGGATTGCCTGGAAGTCCTGGTTTCAAGGTATGTACAAATGTATATTCATATCTTGCCAACGTCTTCAATAGCATTGCTGTTAGTCAAAATATACTCAGTTTATTCTGTGAAGAGTTATTGGAAATTAATGTGTGTTACTGGGAAATGCTCAAGTTCACTGCAGTCAGTGGGCAGACTTAATTGATTTCCGTTGGTTTGTGAGTGGGGACAAAGCTTTTATCAGGAGTGCATTAGTGATCATTAGAGATTATTTATACTTTGTCTCCCTTATCCTACCTCTGTTTCTCTAACTCTGTGAAATTGTTAATGAAATTTATATGCAAGCATATTAGATTTTTTTTTTCCCCTCTCTGGTATTTGATAACCAGGACAGGTAATAGTCCCAGTTGTTTAACATGAAATTTTAACTGTCACTGGTGGCCCTTTAGAGTGGAGTATTATGTTGATAAAGCATGAATTTGGAGAGTATTTTGATCTGCTTTTATGCTTTTAAACAATATACAGATAATTCACTATACTAGTTGTGTGCACCTTTGTACATTTGAACTGAAAGACATTTTCTTGACTATTTTCTTAATTGACATATTTTTTATTACAGTATTACATTGGTTTTTATTCATTTTATAATGTAATAGTTAACAGAAGATATATTCTTCATTCAAACATTTTGTCAGCTTGACTTCAACATCTGCTTGCTATAAAACATTGCTTCGTTCCGCGTCTGTAATCAAATTCAGAGCAGCAACAAACAGGCTGTCTTTGAAGGAAATTTCTGCTGGAGCTTTCCTGTTTTCTAACAATATTCATACTGGGAAAGAATGTGGAAAAAAAGCATGGCTTGAAACCCAGATGCTAGGCATTGTTACTTCAGGTCCAGTTTTTGTAGTTTTAGAATAATTATTACCAGATTATTATATGTATATATAAATTAATTAATCTTTGCATTTGTTTCATGTGCTTTTATTTCTAGAATTATTCTTCAAATTTTCAGAATGTTTTTGGTATCATACATATTTTTAATAAGGACATAAAGATTTTATCATATCTGGTACTGCTGTATTCTGGAGTGCTTTGAAATAGTTCTCGGATTGTTGTACTAGCAATTAGACAATAGCAATTTATTACTGTTTTATGCACTTTTTCAACCAGTAGTTGCTGTTCTCATTCAAAAGACAGTTTTCTGTCTCTCTTGTCTTTTTGCAAACTGTTTGACAGCTGTCTATTGAAGGCAGAATAAGGGAACATCGGATTGACAGCACTTCTTACTGTGTTCAAGACTGGTTTTAAGACTGATTTGTTTGATGATGTGTATTGGTTTTAAATTTTACTTATATTGAAAATAGTAATTTGCTATTTCAAATAACAATTTTTATTATGCAAATGAAGGTAGTTTTTTTAATATCGCATTTAACAGTCTTTTTTTATTTGAAAGGGAGAAGTTGGACAGCCTGGATCTCCAGGCCTTGAAGGACATCGGGGAGAGCCTGTAAGTGATTAAATTACTGACATTATCCTGAAGTACTGATTTGTTTGTTTCTTGTTTGTTTTTTTTTTTCAGTTAATGGATGTTGCACGTTACATTTCATCCATGTTGATTTGAGTTGGTTGATAAGTCTGTTTTTGTAAAAGTGCTTTTTTATTTTCTGGTGTTCACCTTTAAATTTGGATTTAGTAAAAGAAATAAGCCTTTGAAGGCAAAGATAACTTAAAAGAGAAGATTCTTAACTATATTGCTGTTCCATACCGATTTGTATATGTTATAAAATTGTCACATTATTGACTACTTCCCTATCTATAGGATGGTATGATTATATATTGATAGTTACTTGCATGAGGAAAGGTTCTGGGTGTTTTTAACTCTCATTTCTGGAACATGGTGTGTCTTCTCTCATATACTTGTTAATTGCGCTTCTAAAGTTTTTTGTTTTTTTCACTGTTGACCTCTCCCTCTCCTTTGTCCAGCTTTATTGGTCTTTTATTTCCTTGCACCTTGTTATATTCTCATATTATCTGTACGTCTGTTCTTTTTGCTTAGCTGGGGAACGTACTGTTGCATTTTTGTTTTGCTTGTTTCCAATGACGTTCTTCCTCTGATGGGGTTTCGGCAGCTCCTCAAAGCAGCTCCTTTTTCCTCCTCTTTATATGTCACAGCTAGGCTTTGTCCTCCTTGTTTCTTTGTTTGGCTCTTTAAGGCCACCAGAGTTTGCTTGAAGCGGAGGAGCCAAGATATCTGCAGAAATAGCTGAAAGCTTTGAGTATCGAGAGGATGCCAGCTGTCTTCAAACCATCAGTAATACTTCTGTAGGCCAAGAGCAGTAAATGGAGCTCAGTTTGTGGACTTCTGCCTTCCAGATGAATTACAGTCTGAATTACATTTTGATTTGTACGATAAGGCGATAGAGTTTTATAAATTCAGAAGTTTTTGTGGTATTGGGTGTAATGACAGGCAGTATGTGTTACAGGGTACTGAAGTCTGGTAAAGGGTTTTGGTAACTGGGAGTTGGAAATAATGCTCCCAGCTGAAAAATTCCCAAGCTCTTTCATTTAAATTTTTTATATATTCACCAAAACCTCATAAAACACTGTGAACAGACTGCAAAACACTGGGCAATCATTCCCAAGAGACTTTTTTCCCTCTTGGCTGGCTTAGGTGAAGAACACACATATTTACTCACTTGGCTTTATTTTTTCCTCTTTTTCTGCCACAATTGTGAGATCTATTTACTTTTCACAATCTATGGTATCTCCAGATGTAAAAAGACTGAAAGTGACTATTAATTAAAAATAAGAAAATACAAGTAAAGAGGTCTTAGTTAGCTAGTATGCCATTAACAAATGTGTTGAGATAACAACAAGACTTCTATTATTGTCCCTAGCCTTATTTTGTCTCTTCATTTTAGAAAAAATGTCAGTTAGTTATTGTGATTTTTTTTAAAATTAATCTAAAAAATAGGAAGGAGAAGAAATTTCTGACCTAGGGAAAACTGAGTATTTAATATTTTAACAGTTCTCTTTCTGATCTGACCTGTACCTACTAAAGAAATATATTTTGGTTTAAAATTAATAGAAGTGCTTCACAATATAATATTTTAAACAGCAATGTAAACTCATCACTTAAAGTCCGTACTTTTGCTTTGAAGAGAAATGAAGTGGCAGATTTAAGACCTAAAAATCACTTAGAGGTCTTTTAAAATCACCATAAAACCATATCGAGGAAGACTTCCAGTATGTAAAAAGATTTACACAATCCTAACAGGGCAAGCCAGATTGCAATGTGTGCTTCATTTATAATCAGTGGAGGTTCTTCTGATGTGTAGAAAGTCTACAGGCTGACCAAGAGAAGTAACCAAGGTAACCACTAGGAAATGTAAGACACCTAGTCATACCTGCTCATCTGCCTCCGTTGCTGGTGTAGCACCAGACTGCATGTACAGACATGGCAATCCTATCTATTTAGAAGCTGGAGGAGAAGCAAAGGGCATTTCTGTGCAGCAGCTTTGGGGTAAAAGTAGGCTTGGGCTGTGCCACATGAAAGCTATCCTCAGCCATGGGATACGTGGGCTCCCCTACTTGAAGTAGAGGGCGTTTGTCTTTCATCCCATGGTGTCATGGTTTGGGCAGAAGGAAAGAACTGGACTGTGGGGGCTGTGAGGGGTGTGTTGTGCAACTTACTGCTGCTGTTGTTTCTGTTGTTCCTCCAATGTGTATTTGAATTAAAACATCCAGGCTCCTTGTCTCTGCTGCTCTTTGGTGCGATTCAGTGTGGTCTCCTCTGGTGGGATACCCGAATAGTTAGGGCACTGGTATGAGAGAGAGGGCAACTCAACTCTGCGGCGCCCTCCCTGTGATAGCTACACAGGCTGCCTAAGTTCAAGAGAGGCCTCGGATGATGCTGTTGGAACTGTATGACTCTGTATGCCAGATACAACTGTGTCCCTGGGACAGCTCAGCAGGTTGCGTGGATACTCCACCCACACAAACATACATGCAAGCAGTCTTTATTTCTGCCATTCAGCCACATTAGTGTTAGACATGGCCTAATTTGTCAAGTTGGTCCCTTTTAAAAATAGCCATCTGATGATCCCTCTTGCTTTAGCAAATAAAAGAAGCGTGGCTGTGAAATGAATGCATCTTAAGACAACATCTAAGAGGCAACCGTCTAGGATGGAGACCATGTTTGAACTGAACTGCCATTGCCTCTGCTCTCTGAGAAGTGTGCTTATTTTCTGGACAACATGTTTTCTGGTGTATTATTACTGTTATTAATCTCCAAATTTATGAACAGGAAAAAGTAGGCTGTAAAACGAAGTAAATAGGCTGTCCAGGGAAGTGGTTGAGGCACCAGCCCTGAAGGTGTTCAAAACACAGGTTGACATAGTCCTTAGGAATATGGTTTAGTGATTTTTGTCAGGGTTAGGTTGATGGTTGGACAAGATGATCTTTAAGGTCCCTTCCAACCTAGACAATTCTATGATTCTAAATAATTCCAAGTGATGTGGTTGTTTTCCCTCAATAGTACCATTTGGAACTTCAGTTAGCCAGGCCATCCCAATCCTGCCCACTCTGGGAAGAATAATGTTTGACAGTGTGGACAGAATAATTTAGACAGAGTTTAGTAAAGCTAGTAATCAACCTCTTTTTACTGATGACAAAAATAGGCCACGCTGTCAGTAGTTTAATGGCTAGTCATCTGTCTGACCTATGACAGCCTGTTTTGATAAATACATTTTTTTTTGACGGGCCAATTTCTGAAGGGTAGAATAAATCAAGGTTTATTTGAGCTTAATTTCAGCTTGGCTCTCCTTTTTAACACAGGTAGAGTTTGATGTAGGTGGAAGCTCTGGAGACTTCTCCTGGTGTTTACAGCCACGCAGGTGGGAACTCTGAAGCGAATGCTTGGGGGTGAACATGGCAGGACATTCACAGCGCTCTTCAAGGCCTAGCATATGCTGTCCTGCCACAGGGAATTTGTCTGAATATTTGCAACTGCTCATGTTTACTCTCCAGAAATCTTTTTTTTTTTTTTTTTTTTTTTTAAGAAAAGAAAAAACAATGGGAAGGAGGTGGCAGGGGGATGAAATCTCTGGATTTTTTTGCCCCCTGTGCTTTTATTGGCAAATTGAGTTTCCCCTTCTTCCCACGTGTAAGACCCATCTCTTTTGTATACATTATATATATATATCAGGACACACATACTCCTCTGAAGGCTGGTGCGTGGCCGGGGTGACCCATGCTCTGTGGGGACATTGTCCCTGGGGGTGTCCTCGGCCGGGGATGCTAGGCGGGGGGGGGCATCCGAGCTCTTTGCAGGTTGCTTGGCCCAGGTTAGGCATCACGTTTCGGCTCGGAGTGGGATGTGTGTTGGTTTGACTGTGGACCCGGCACTGGTGGGGGGACCCGTGTTGGTGGGATGTGAGCCCCCAGCAGCTGGGGGGGGTGGTGGTGTCTGTGTGTTTTCAGCAGATCCTTAAATGCCTCTAGATGGGGGGGGGGGATTGACTCTGAGGCACCTCTAGCAGTGGTGGGCACCCATAGGTATGGCCAGGGAGATGCTGGTGCTGGGGTGGCCGTACCCTCCCCACTGCCAGCGCCCACCCCCTGGGGTGGCTTCCAGCCAGATGCTCCCCAACCCACGCTCCAGCACCAGCGAACCCCTCTCACCACCACCCTTCTGCCTCCTCTTCCTCCTTCAAAGCCTTCCCTCCTCCCCACCCCCTCATAGAGCATCTGTCTTGGAAACCAACTTCAAAAAGACTTTTTTTCTTTTATTTTTTTCTTTTAAGCTGGAAATTTTAAGTGTTTTGGCTTCCTCTCCTTCCCTCCCACCCTTCCTTCAGCCGACTAACTCGACTTAGAACTGGTTAGAAACGTTTACTGTGAAGCTAACTTTTTTTTTATCAGAACAGGAGAAACTTTCTCCTCTTTACAATTGATGAAGACTGCCAAAGCTGGTTCGACAAGAGTCACGTTAACGCACTGTTGGTTTGTACAAGGGCAGTCTCCGCTGGGGGGCTGGCTGGGAAATAAAAGTGAAAATTTAAAAAAAAAAAAAAAAAAAAAAAAAAAACAAAAAAGGAAAAAAAAAACAACAACAAAACAAAACACAAAAAGAAGCACTTTACTGTATGTACCAGGTGAACTGATACAGCTGAATTGAAGTTTTCCTTTATAACAATTGTTGATGCCAGAATTTTGTATTCTGTTTTGTAAGAATTTAATAAAAATGCATTGAGACCTATGTGGCTGTGGGGAGGCTGGGCAGTGTGGGGCTGGCACCCCCTGCCATGGGGCATGTGCGGAGGGAAGTGAGCCCCCGGGGCTCTTCCCTGGTCATCCTTCCCAGCTCCATGCTGGTCCCAGGGGGGCTGGGATGGTGGGTGGGTTAGGGGGCAGGTTGGGGGGTGCCAGGAATCAGGGCTGGCAGCGACTCCCGTCCTGACTCACTTTTCCCAGGGGGGGTGGTGTGATCCAGCGCATCCCCAAATGGGGACGGAGAGTCGCGGAGCGGCACCGCGCTCTGCCAGCCGCACACAGTGATGCTGAGGCTGCTCTCAGAGACATGCCAGCCCATTTTCCACCCTCCATCTGTCAGGTGCTGGAGGGGTGTCATGGAGGGAAATATTATAATTCAGCAGCGATTCAAAACTTATTAACGATTTCAGGTAGAGCAAGGGGTTGAATTTTAGCAGCACTTAATGATTAACCGATTTAAAGAATTAGAGTGATCTAACAAAATAATTGAATGACGACTTAATTACAGATTTGGAGATGCCAAGATTTGCACCGACAGACTATAAGGCATCCCAAATAATTTCGTACACTTGTGAGCAAAGACATCTATCTCAAATTAATACATATAAGCAAAAACGTATAAGCACTCACGGACGGGTCTCTAACTGCTGGGATCAAAGATTCCCTTAGTACTGGGTGACTCTTGAGTTGGTGGGTCACCTTTTGGCTCCTACAACTGGAAGAACATCCACATCCATAAAAACTCATGTCTCTATCAGGAATATAAAGGTGGAGATGTGGATGGAAAAGCCTATAGTTAAAAAAGTACCCTTTTCCTGAGTTTAGAGTTAAATGCTCACAGTGCATCGGCATTCCTCAACAGGCGGTAATGGAGAGCGGAGAGGAGTTGACTTGCCCTGGGCTTCTAACTGTGGAGGTGTCATCTTGAGTGGCTCCTGGCCCAGGGGAGGTGCTGGCCACAGCAGGAGGGCTCCGAGGGTCTCTCTAGAATTATTCCTTATAGAAACCAAGATAATTGACTTTTGTCAGGTGCTTCTCCACTCTGGCCCAACTTGGACAATGGGATGTACTGGTACTTTCCACCAGTTATGCAAGCCCAGAACTTTCTAGATCTTGGGGTCTTGGATCTCTGTGGCCACAATCCATATCTTGTCAGAAGGGATCAATTGTCATCATTATTTTCAGACGGCAGGAGCCAGACACACTAAGGATGTCACACAGTGGTCTGTTGCTCTCCACCTTCTCTTTCATTTTGGACCATTACGTGATGTTCTGGCCCAGTGTATTATTACGTGGCCCAGGTGGGGAGGAAATTGTGCTGAGTATTGAGGGGCCTAAAGGGAGCATGGGGGGGGTTTGCACCACCCCAAGGGGGAAACTGAGGCACAAGGAGAGTGTGTGGTGGGGATGTGGGCAGCAGCAGGGACTGGAGGCTGGTGATCAGGATGTGGGAAAAGGGCTGCAGGAGCCCTGCTGGGCTTTCTTCCCTGGGCAGGGAAGACTTTGTTCAAGATTTTTTTTTTTTTTTAATATATTTTAATCTTTAAGGTACTTTGTGACCTAAGTGTTCTAACCCTGCTGTGAGATGCAGCTGTGAACCCTCTGGATGCCATTGCCGTGGCTGGTAGGGACACCCCACCAGCGCTGTTGTCCCAGCAGCCCCCCAGTTCTGAGGACAGCTTCCCAGTCGCTGCTGCCCCCGGCTCTGCACACTGGCGAGGGCAGCTCTGAGCCAAGAAAGCCCAGCAACAGCTCGCTGCTGAGAATTCCTTGCTCACCGCTTGATAAATAGCACCGCTGTTCCCCGCAGCACCCGGACCCAGGCAGAGTCTCTCCTCCCAGGGGTGCTCCGGGATGGTGGCACCAGAGCTGAGGTCCTCTGGATGCAGAGGATGAGAAGAGCACGGCCCATCCCGCAGTGCTGTCCCAGCCTCTGTGGAACAAAGGTCCTGGTCCTTCCTGTGCCTGTGGCCACCATATCACACCCTTGGACATTTTAAGAGCATCCAGGTCTTGGTTCTCCTTTTCTTCCTCCCTTCTGTATACTGCCCTCCTTCCCCTCTTGCATGTTGTCTCGCCTGCCCTTGGGCTCTCTGCTGTCTTCTCCAAAAACCCTTCCTCTCCTTGCTCTTTGCTTAGGCTTGTCCTGCAGCCGATCAACCTTCCACGGTGCTGGGTGGATCCCAGGTGTCAAAGGGCTCTGCTGCAGAGGCTGGTTTAGGTCTTAATCTGTAAAATTTCTTCACATGGTCCCTCTTTCTCCCTGTCCCTGGCTTCACCACCCTCAGAAAGTGGCTGGTGGTTGGAAACCATCTCAGGAGCACGTGCAGAGAAGGGCAGCTCCAAAAATAAACCGACGCTGGGTTAAAATAACCTGCGCTTCTCTGGTGCTTGAGCATTGGCCCAAAATAGGCTTCCCTGCTGGGATAAGGGGCTAAAAATAAGTCTGAGGTGATTTGTGTCGGAGAAAAGCGCAGTAGCAGGAGCAGCAACAATGCCACCCGTGCTGGCATCTGGTGGCACTGTGAGAGCCAAGGGGCTACTGCAGAGGGACCGGGGTGGCCCAGGTGACATAGCAGGTCAGTCAGGCTTTGGTTGACTGGCAGCTCTCTGGTTCTCAGCATTTAATTAAGCCATCAGGTCACAATTATTAGATACCAGCAGCCACAACACTTGGGTGGGCAGTGGGGGTCTCATGAGGCTGAAGCGTCTTCAGCATTTTGGGGCTAAGCCTGGCTATATTGGTGATGGGACACATTCTGGATGATTAACCAATGTTTTGATTCACTGTTGGCTCAAAAAAAACCCTTGAAGCGAGAAATGTGCATTCCCTCAGTCCTAGACTGCTCTTCTAAAGGGTCAGTGAGCTCCAAATCCCACAGGGCACGTGGAGAGGAAAGGCGTGAAGGAATCAAAAATAGGTTTAATTTTTCCTTTTTGTGCTTTTAAATGTTTCCAGATTGGACAGAGAAGGAAAGAATCGCTGTGCATTTCGCAATGAATCCCTACCCCTGTCCGGACAACCAACACAAACCAATTTGGGGTGGGTTTTTTTTTGGTAGAATGTGCCATTTCAGTGTCATTTTTGTAGCTGGGGTGCAGGTTGTCCCTCTGTGGCCACCCCAGGGAGCAGCGTGTGCCCTGGCAGCCCGCAGGTCCGGCCCTGCCTGCAGTCAGTCGCTGCTCCAGAACGCCCTGTGACGGGCTGGTCCCTCTGCACCAGAGCGAGCCTTGGTGGCACTACATGGCACTGCCACCTCCACCACCGGCTGGAAAAGGCCTTGATCAGTCTGGTGTTTGTGGGCTCAGGTGGTGAAGTGTGGCTTTTGGAGAGCCACAGGGTACAGGTTCAGCTTTCCCGCAGGATTTCAGCTCCTGGTGGAATTACACATGTCCGTGCTGCAGTCGGTCAGCGGGAGTGGAGCAGCGTTGGGTTTCCCCAAAGCCCAGGAGAGTATCTCCAGCTGTGCCTCTTGGAGACTCCACTGCTGCCTGTGACTGGAGTGGGTCATGGACCTTGTGATTCATCTTCTCACCTGGCTGAACATTTAAATAAAGGTTTATTGCTAAAGGATGGGGTTTGCCAAGTCCTGCTGTAGCCCTCCTCTGACTGACACCCAGGATGTGTCCGTTTTTGCCACACAGTCCTCCTCAGAGCTTCATCTCATCTTAATGTAACTCCTTTGAGCTGAGCTGCTCAGTCAGGTAAGAGCTACCTCTGCATCCCAAACTTTTGCTTGGAATACATATTCCAAATGTATTGTTTTGCCTCTACACAGTAAAGAAAGGCCTGGTATCCTCTGCTGTCGAACACTGAGCGCTCCGGTCCCATCAGGTTCATTCCAGCTGCTCGTATCTCACAAGCAAGACCCTTTATTTCCAGACCTATAATCTAACACCAACTGACTCACACCGATTCCCCTGCCCAGAGGCATCGCTGTGGTTGCGATTACCCCAGCTAAAATAGCGCTGCCTTTTGCCAAGTGCCTGATTTGTGAAGAAATCTATTGACTATCAGCTCCAGGAATAACGTCGCCGTGCCATTTTTAGGAGCGTTTGTTCTCAGATTTATTTTGGGGATGTTAAAGTCTCCCATACGGCACTATTCCTCGACTGTATTTCTTTTGTCCAATACACACTGCTCGCTGCCGCGTTGGTCCAGGGACGCTGCAGCAAACACCCTGCCCCATCCCACACAGCCAAGGTGAGAGTGTCCCATGCAGATTTCTGCACTGTCCGTGTTATCCCTTCTTGTTCCTTTACACAGGTCCTGAGTTGAGCCTCTGGCTACTGCCACAATACGAATCATCCTGCATTATGTCACCCTGCGCCCAATAGGATGTGTCTAACGAGCTGTGGCAGGGCCATCATGGTGGTGGTGCTGTGGAGATCGGCTTTGAATCAGGAGGGATCACGGTGCTGTACCACTCACTGGAGTCCAGGCCAACTGGAGGGCTCTGGTGGGCATCAAATCTCCTCCCTGTGTGAGTTTACATCCTCCTTGGCAGGGAGAGCAAACCCTTGGAGACACTACTGTTTCTCAAAGATGGCCCAGCCATCCTGTTCCTCCAAGATGGATTTGGGAGCATGGCGGAGATGCTTCAGCTTCCACCATCTTCATCCCCACCAGCAGGGGTTGCGTTGGTTGTTCCTGCACCTCCTGGGCTGGGCAGGGGCCTCTTGGTGACCTTCCCGGTAGCACTCCTGGAGCTGAAGGCCTGTGGGACCATTCAGCTGGTGCCTGCCTTCCCTGGAACCAGGCTCTGAAATGGGACTTGCCAGATAAAATAAATAAATTAAATAAATAAATAAATAAATGGGAAGCATCCAACCCTCCAGCCGCCCAGTTGGGCGCAGGCAGCAGTCTTTAGCTCCCTCTAATGTTTACAGCCTGAATGAAGCACCCGAAAGCTGAACAGGACTGAGCAGGGACTGGGCAGGCGTCCAGATACCACGTTTGTGAGTAAAAAGTGTGATGCTAAAACACATGGAAGCAGCTTGGCCAGCCAAGGAGGGGGTGAGTGCTCAACACACTGAGCAAATGGCGTGGAAGACAAAGGGGTGCAGTGTCTTTGAAAGAGAATACACCTGTATTTAATGCTCGGTTTTTACTAACTTAGGAAAGATTTCACAGGAAAAAGAACTGTTCCTCTAAAGGCTCCTACTCGTTCCTGTGTGCACAGACAGACACCAGGAGGGACTATTAGGATGGCCACCTCTGAACCCCAGCATAGCTGTGGCTACAGGAGGTTCCCAAACTCGTCCACACGAAGGGTAATATCGCTTTAAAAAATGCAGCAGAAACCTGCTGGCACATAAGGCAGCAGAAATAGGTATTCGATAACATGATACAAAACCAGGTTGGAAGCTCTCGATCAAGATCAGTGGTGTAACACCACTGCCGCGACGTGCCATGGCAGCACCTGGCCATAGCGGTTCATCAGTGAGATCCCTGAGCTACACAAGGGTCTGGAGGCTTTGAATCAATACAAACAGCGCGTCTTCGTGTATTACAGAAACGCAAAGGCACGGAAAACAGAAAGGGCAGACAGGGCATCTCCTCACTGAATCGAGGACCACACGTTTGCTCCCGAGTGCACCTCTGAGAGCTGAACACAGATCAGGGGACGGATAACAGAGAAAGGGGGAATGTAATTACTCCGTGAAGAATAAATCACTTTAACGGTTCAGTTCCTGAGATCACAGGAAGGCAGAGGCACAGCCTCTTAATTAATCTTCTTCTTTTCAGATTCCTCCTGCCCGCCACCCCCCTTCCATTTTCCACCTCACGCTGGCTGGCGAGACGGCCATCAGTGGGAATCCATTGGCCAGTGCCTTTCTGCTGGGAAGATCTCACAGGATCTCGGTGGCAGCAGGGCATGATCAGCTAAGAGATCAGGCCAGAGCAGATCACCTGAGGAGAGCTGTGGTTCCCTGGTATGTGCAGGGTAATAACCATGGTGCTCCCGGAAAGGTGGTGCTCCAGCTCTGGTGACACCACTGGCGGCCTCTCACTCTGAGCTGATTATTGAGGAATTACTGGGCACAATCAGGGTGTCTTGGGGGTGGCGGAGGCTTGGGTCTCTGCTTTAGAGGAAAGGCTGGTTTGTCAGAGCAGGAAGGGAGTGAGCTGTGTCCCCTCGACATCTTCTGGTCCCCCTGCCTCCCCCACCAGGGCTGCCACCCTTCACCCCCCAACTGTCCCTCCCCATGGCCCAAACCTCTCCCCAGTACAAACCCCCTTTATCACCATAACCTTCACTCTCCCCTCAATGAATTGCTCCCCCCACACCTCATCCTCAACCAGAATAATCCCCCTCATGGGATGGCCCCCTCATCCCCCAAAACTGCTCCTCAGGGATTGCTCCCCTTGTCCCCCTCCCAAATTGCTCCCTAAGGGATCACCCCCTCATCCCCCAAACCGCCCTTCAGGGATCGCCCCCTCACCCCTCTCAGAGATGTCCCCTCTTTCCCCTCAGGGGTCGCCTCCTCTGTGACCCCCCAAACTGCTCCTCATGGATTGCCCTATTGCTCCCCAGAGCTGCCCCTTGGGAATCACCCATCCTCGGAGATGGCCCCTCTTTACCCTCAGGGATCACATCCTCATCCCCCAAATGGCCCCTCAGGGACTGCCCTCTTGCCCCCTAGGGCAATGTCCCCCTCACCCCACAAAACTGCCCCTCAGGCATCGCCCCTCTTTCCCCTCACGAATCACTCCCTCATCCCCCTCAGGGATCGCCCCTCATCTTCCTCAGGGACTCACCCCTTCATTGCCCAAAGTGCTCCTCAGGGACTGCTCTGTCATCTCCCAAACTGTTCCTCAGGGATCACCCCCTCATTCTCCTCAGAGATGGTCCCTCTTTCCCCTCCAGGGTCACCCCTTCATCGTCCTCAGGGACTGCCCTCTCACCCCCAGAACTGCCCCTCGGGGATCGCCCCTCACCCTCCTCAGGGACTGCCCCTTCGGTGATCGCCCCCTCATCCCCCAAACCGCTCCTCGGGGACCGCCCCTCCTCAGAGACGTCGCCTCTTTCCCCTCAGGCATCGCCCTCTCAGGCCGCTCAGGGATGGCCCCGCTCCCCTCACGTCCCCGCACCCCGGCCCCGCCCGCCGGCCACCCCCCGCCTTCTCCCCGCCCCGCCGCCGCCGCTACCGCCGCCGCCGCTCCCCCCCCGCCACCCCCCCCCCCGAAGTCCGGCCGGCGGCGGCGCCGCGCCGTGCCCCATGCGCCGCTGCTGCCCGGCTCTCTGCATCACCACCGGCCCCGCCAGCCGCCGCTCTGCCACCACCACCGCTGCCGCCGCCATCGCCATCGCCGCCCCCCTCCCTCCCGCCGCCGCCGTGTCCCGCCCGCCGCTCCTGGTGCTGGTGCTGCTGCAGCGCCGCCCCGCGCCGCGCTCTCCTGCGCCTCCGCCGCACAAGATGGCGGCCGGTGGGAGCGGCGGGGGCCCCGGGGGCCTCTCCTCCTCCTGCCCGCAGCCGCCGCCGCCGCCGCCGGGCAACGGGGCCGCAGCCGCCGCCTGCACCAACGGCGCTCCCCCTTCGCCTCCCGGCCTCACCTACAACCAGTGCGGCGCCGCCAACCCGGCGGCCAGCGGCGGCGCGGGGGGCCCGGCGGCGGCGGCGGCGGCTGTGGGGGCGGCGGGGGCTGGCGGGGGGGCGGGCGGCCCCGGCGGGGCGCTGCAGCGGGAGCCGGTCTATAACTGGCAGGCGACGAAGCCGACGGTGCAGGAGCGGTTCGCCTTCCTTTTCAACAACGAGGTGCTCAGCGACGTCCACTTCCTGGTGGGGAAGGGCCGCGGCTCCCAGCGCATCCCGGCGCACAGGTGGGCCCCGCCGGGGGGGGGAGACGGACGGGACGGGACGTGGGGTGCCCCACGCGTGGCGACCCGCGTGCCTGATGTTAGTTTTGGGGGACAGGCGGACCGTGGGGCCCTGTGGTGGCCTGGCCAGGCCGTGGAGGGGTGGCCCGTAGGCCGTGCTGGTGGCCCTGTGAGGTGGTCGGGGGTCCCGGGCCTCGGGCCAGGCCGTGGGTTTGCTGTGGGGTATCTGGGGGTTCCCCCTGCGCGTCTGGAGGGGTACAGGATTTGGGGTTCTGCACCTCCCTTGTGAAAGGAGAAAGGGGGTTTGGGTAACTTCACCCTGCATTTTACGCAGAGCTCGGGGGGACGTGTGGCCTTGGCAAGGCCCCGCTCCCCTCCCGGCGGGACAGAGGGAGCCGCTGGCACCGGCGTCCGGAGTGTGGGTCCCCCCGGGTTTAGTCTGTGACATGTTGGGAGGTGACTTGGTCCATCCTTGTCACCTCCAATCTCCCCCAGCCCTTGGATGGATGTTGTGTTTCTTCCTACGGTCGCCAGCCTGGGTGACAGGGTCCAGCTTTCAGCTGGGAGTGATTTCCCTGCAGGGTGGGTGCGACTGGGGCAGTGCTGAGGGGAAAAACCCTAAATCCCTGGGTCTTGCTCATAATCAATCCTTGGTTTAGAGGGTGATGGAGGAGAGGAGGAATAGTCTCCGAGGCTGCCTGATCTTTGCTGACAGATGCAGGGATCTGTGAGAGCGTTGGGGATGGAAAGGAAAGAGTGATGATTTGAGAAGCCAGATTTCTGCCGTTTTCTTTTAAAAATAACCTTTATTGAGTCTTCTCTGAACCCCTGTATTTTGGGAGGTAACCCACTACACTACACTACAAACCCCGCGATCCTGGAAGAGCTGCGCTGAGAATGACATCTGGGCGCGTGGGAACTGGTGGAGGTTAACATTTAAGGCCGAGCTGCCATTTAAGAGTTTGCAGCTCTGAGCTGCTCGGAATCGCCTCCACCTGGAAATTGCAAACCTGAGGTGGCCGATTGACATTTGGCTGATTCTTGGGGCAGCTCTGGTGGATTGATGCGTGTCACTGGCAACCCAACTGCTTTGGGGAAGGCCCCCCCAGGCTGCTCGGCTCCATCGGCGGCGAAGGCAGGAGGCTTTTGCTCAGGGATGGGACCTGCTTTAATTGGGGTGGGAGAAGGCTAATAATTGGTGTCCTGAGCACTGGGCAAAAGGAGCCTTGCTCCAAACTATTTCAAGCTATCACTTTTCTCATAAGTGCTCACGTTCCTGGAAGTTTCCCCTTCAGATTTCCTTTTCTCCCGCTTTCTGAACAAAAAGCGCTTGTTCTAGGCTGGTTTGAGTGTTTAGGGTGTCAGTTCTGTTCTTTTATGATTTGAAGCTTAATTAGTATGTGAGTAAGCTTGTCCCTGTCCTGAGAACTAGGCTTCCTGGGTGGGGAGGGGCAATGTTCAGCCCAGAAATAAATGGAAAAGAAATGAAGCCTTAAAAAAAAAATTAGCCCCAAAATGAAATGCTGCTTAATTGCTCTGAAATCCATCTGGTGTTCTGGGTGGTGAAGTTAAAGAATACAGTGTGTCATGCCATGACATCCCACTTAAGGATTATATAGATTTTTAGTAAAACTTGCCTGTATATTACAGTTGGGATATCCTGATGATTCATGAAGTACCGTGGTTATTTGAGAAACAGAGAGCTTAAAATAAAACCACCCAGACCCCTTCTGTGCTTGGTTCTCCCACAGCACCCTGACAGCAGAAGATATTTTGCGCTGGAATAGAGTCGCAGAGCAATGATGAGTTTTAATTTGAGAGGTGCTGTATTGCTCCAGCGACCAGGGGCAGATGTTCGTACTGTGGTGCTAGGTGTGTGAAATAGCGCACAGTTAGCAGGTAAGTATTTCCATAGCCTGGTTTTATTGCATTAAATTTTCAGACCAGGTGAGATATAAAGCGTGGCTGCAGTAGGAGCATGTCCTAAATAGCGTCTTGGACCTGGTGGTGGTGCCTTGAGGAGCAGGCTACAATATCTTATTTGTCACCTTGGATATGGTTGTGTGGAGCATTAGAAATTGCTGGTTTTGGCGGCAAACTGGTTGGCACAGATAATCTGCGCGTCACAGTCCTGTGGGAGCTGGAGGTGATAGTGCAGCTTTACCCTGGTCAGGCTCCTCGGGAAGGAGCAGAGGTGGAGTATTCTAGGTTTGAGGTGGATCAATGGCATATATGCTGAGTGATCACAGGTGATGTTGTCCATGTGTTGTGGTGGTGCTGGGAGGAGGTTTCTGAGAGTGAGATAGCTGTAGGTTCAGGTGTGTTTCTAAGAGAGTCTGGCAAGTTCCATTCGTGTAAAGCCATAGAAGCAGACAATAGATATCTCACACTGCAACTAAGAGCAAACATTCACTTCGCGTGTGAAAGCCCTCTTTGTAGATTAACGGCGTTGGTGGATGCGCTGGGTTTGAAGATTTGTCAGTCCAAGCAGCTGTCCTGTGGAGCCCTGAGAAGATCAGACATTTTCTACCCTCAGGAAGCTCCAGACCCCGTGGAAGTTGCTTGTCTACCCTGGAGCAAGCTCAGTCCCTGAGCCTTCAGCTTGCTCCCTCTTGCTGCTGAATCAGCCATGAAGAAGATGGAACAGCCTTAAGTTTTTTTCTGATGTCAAGGCCAATAAACACCGGACTGAGCAGGCTGCCTCGAAGCTTCACGATGCCAGCATGGCCAAGGACAACGCATTGATTAGGCCCAGCAGTAAGAGGGAAGCTTTTTTTCTGTCTTTTGCCAGATCTGCTTCAAGGGAGCACAACATCAATGACACTAGAAACATCTAAACCTCAGCAGCCAGCAGTTGCATGGGTGTGATAATGAAGCTTGTTAATTGGCCAGAAGACATAGCCCAAAAGGGAACAGGACAAGCGTATGGTGATGCCCCTGTGTGTGCTCCAGCCTGGGGGATCTGCAGCTTGAGGACTGTCTGAGTAGGTTTTTGACTGCTGTTTCCAGGCATCTCTCTTCTGAGCTCGTCCTCTCTTTTCTTATATGTGTACTTGCTGTACCTGCTGTGTCCTGTGCCAGGGTGTCCCAGTACTTGACTCCTGAGGCTGCATCCAAAGGGCTTCTCATGGGGGTCTCTGAATCTGCCTCCTGCTTGTTCTACCTTGTGTCTCTGGTCCTTGCACTGAAGGATGCAGCAAGCAAACCATCATTGTTCATTAGCTTCTCATCAGCTACGATTTCGCTGGGCTCCAGCACATCACACGTTGCTGTTCTTCTGCCAGCTCTTTGGGAGTAGATATTTTAAGATTTCTCTGCAGTGGAGCGGATGGAGGAGGGAGGTAGTGTGCAGCGGTGGGATAGTCATGGTTCTCCAGTGGTTTATTTTATTATTGCTGTTACCATAGTGCCTAGAAAGGGAGCAGGGCTGTTGGGTGCACAGATTAAACTCGGTGACAGGTGGAGATTCCAAGGTGAACAGGAAAGTGGTGAAAATTGATGGGTAGGAAGGTATCAGTAGCATAATAAAAGACATTTTCTTGCAGGCCTTCAAAAGCCTTCGGAGTCAACTTCGGATCCTCGTGAAGACAAATCAAATTACTGACCTCATGGAAGTTCCTGTGGCTTATTGCTGAAAGTCAGTTTACTTTGATTCTTAACACGTGCAGAGGGAGAGATGAGACATCGAGTATTGCTCTCTTAGTTCTTTTGCTCCGCTTCTGCTCGTTTCTCTGCATCTTTTCAGTACTCTGCTTTATTTTGTCCACCATACCGATTGAATTCTTCCTCTGAGAAAGGTGGGTCACTATGCTGGGCTTAGGGACCTGCATTTCCCTTTGGAGAGGCACATGTTTGCATCAGACGGTGCTCCCTGGGGTGAGGAGAGAGGCTCGCTGTGTCCTGGTCGCTACAGCGCTTCAGAAAACTGGAGGGGAAAACAAAAGCACGCCCTGTTACTCTGCCAGTTGGGCTTAATGGTTGTGTTTCTCCCGTCTGAAACAAACCCCGTTTCTTCCTTTTGCAGTCCTGAGTGGTTGGGGAAAACTGTTAGACTGTGTAGGAGAAATGGTGCATGTCCCCGCTTCTCCTGGGCTGTCTTTAGAGTAGCTTTAAGCATTCATTTTAGCAAGAGGAAGAAGACACCACGAAGACAGAGGGATTTTCTTAATTGTGTTCCCTTAATGCTTAAAGGAAACTTACACAGGACCCCGAATTTTATCTCTGGCACCTACTGGTACCCCTTTGGGGCTCAACAGTTTAAAAAAATCAGGCTGACTTGTCCCTGCGTGAAATGGAAGCAAAAATGTGAGAGGTTTGTTGTTTTTTTTTTTAAAATTAATGTCCTTTTCATATTGTTTTGGAAGGCTGTCTGTTCCTCAAGGATGTACGCCCAGAGATAACGCCTGTGATTGTCTCACCACCATCACTCCTTCTGTAGGAACAAGGATTTTTGTTTCATCTGGCCATTCCAGTATTGTGAGCGTGGGTTTATTACTTGTTCTTGACGTTTTTCCTCAGAATTATTTGATAGAAATAGGCGTGTGTGTACTTGTTCAGTTTGTTCTTTTTAAATCACTGTGGTTTGTCCCTAGTTCTCTTTAACTGCTCAGAAACAATACAGACCAACAGTCTGTCACGGTGAAGAAGCCTGGCACATCCACGGCGCTTCGCTCTGTTGTGTCTCTGAAAGGCCCCCCCTGGATGGGAGGGGAGCGAAAAGTGACAAAATGAAAAATTTTGTTGAAAAAGAAAAGAAGGCGGCTTCTCTATTGCTTCCTACTGGGGGAAATCTCTATTGCTTCCTACTGGGGGAAATCTAACTGAAAATCCCCTCTAGTGATGGGTTTTCCGTGGGGTCTGACTTCAGGAGGTTTCTGTCCTGTGCTGTCTGTCCTGTGGGATTTTCTGCCTGCAGTTCCTGGTGCCTCTCTCTGCCCAAACAGCCAACTGCAGCAAACTCCTCTGCAGCGAGAGCCCCTGAATTTTCCAGCTTCTTCCTTTTTACAGTTGGTTGGAGAAGTGGTTGCAGTAATCGTTTCTGCAGCCGGGTCTGCTCCACTTCCCTGCCGAGCTGTGACCTGCGTGACCTGCGCTGTATTTTGATTGCAGACACTGGGAACGAGGTTGCTTTACTGGGAAAAACTCATCTCTGCGTTTTCAAACAGTGAAAGTTCTCAAAATGGCTTTTCTAAGGCGTAAGGCAGGTACAGCAGCTTAAATATACTCAGACCCTGAAGCCCAGGTCTGTGCCTCCTCCTAAAACAGGAGTTGGTGTTTATCAGTGGTGTTTATCCTGGGAGCGCTGGAATATTATTTTCAGTCTCAAACCTGGTTTGTGGGAATTCTTGTTTTTGCTTTCTTTAGGGCTGTCACCGTTAATTACCACGTGAACTCACAGCAGTGTGAAAAGGGGGTGTGTGCACCTAGCAGTGCTAGGTTGCTTCAACTGAGATTTTTCTCTGCCTTTTAGGCAGGTTTTTCACGGAAGGAGACAGCGGTGGGCCCAGGGAAGGCGGCTCCCATGCCGGGTGCTGCAGGAGGTACCAGTGTCAGCAGCTCTCGGTGCAGTCTGCTGTCCCCAAGGATGTCATCCTGGTGGCTGGGGAGAAGGGAGGAGGAGGGGTTGTGCGTGTTGACAAGTTTTCTGTGTTTTCAGTATGTGGCTGTGGGGAATTGCACCAAGACTTGAGCTGTTCAACGAAAGAACTTAAATTCCTTACTTTTGTTCTTTCTTAGCTTCTCAACCTTGTGAATGGTCTGTAGACTCCTGCAAGGACTTCATAAAGCAGCTGTGTATATTCTGTTCCGTGATGCACAAAATCTTGTCTTTGGGGAGCCATTATTGTGTTTTATACTGGGACTGGCTCAGGGTGAAGCTGGTGTGTTAGTAGAAAAACAGAGAGCCCGACACTCCCTTCTGTTGCAAAACACTTTTGAATTAACGCTAGCAACGATTTGCTTTCCCTTGGGGGTGGCCTTGGGGAATAGCAACCAGCCTGGGATTTTGTTGGAAAGTGATTATGGTTTAATATAAGTTGTTTTTCTTCCCCCCCCCTTTCTTGTGTGTTTTTTTAATGTTAGGTTTGTGCTGGCTGTGGGCAGCGCAGTCTTCGATGCCATGTTTAATGGTGGAATGGCCACAACTTCTACAGAGATTGAGCTGCCTGATGTGGAGCCGGCTGCCTTCCTAGCTCTGCTGAAGTAAGCTGCTTCTGCTCTACTGTGTAAATGGAATGAACAGATTTATCGTAGAGACGAATATATTCATAATGAAAGCAATGGGCCACTTCATGGAGTGGAGATCGTTAAGTTTCTAAATAAAATGCCTCTTTGTTGGTCTGCTCAAGCGCGTTTAAATGCTGGGGTTAAATCCCTTGTTTGCTGGGGAAAAATCTTGTGTGGCCACTGCACAAAAACACCTGACTCACTCCATGTTTTGGTTTAGCAATAGTTAAATGAATGTGCCCTCCCGCTGCTGATGTGCGCTGTGCACGAAACTACATTGGATGGTTTATAATTTTGTAAATACGTAGTTGTATATAGTTACACTACGCAAATGCAGGGAGGTGTTCCTGTTGGCGTTTGGAGTAAGGGCACGTGGTGGCCATTGTAGGTGTTGATAAACTCATTGGCTCATAAATTCTTGTTCAAGAATTGGTTTGATTTGATGGAAATGCTATTTGAGAGAAGTGGGGAAAAGCAATTTTTTAAAGCTCTGAAAGCTACAAATAGTTGGAGCTCATTTAGGTTATGGGCAAATGAGCAAGTTATAACAGGTAAGTAAGGGTGTGAAATCACAGCCATTCTGTGTGGTATCTCCTGTTGTGTGTTTTCAGAGCTGGTTTTGAATTTACATTTACAGCAAGTCTGCATGTGGGGGGAGGAGGAGGAGGAAGGGGCTATAACATCCTATTCACTGATTTCTTTAAGCTCGGCTGGTGCCATGCTACACCCAGCAGCGATCCTGGATGTACGCTGAAAAAGTCATTGTCCCGTTTCTATAGGATTTCTGTAACCTACTTCCAGGGGTTTCCAGTCCTGTGCTCTTGACACGTTCCCCGCTTGCTTCCTATCGGGAGCGAGGCCTATATTTAGCTTTGGCACACTTTTTACTTTACCTTCAAAAAGCCCTTTGGTCATGACTGCGCTATCTTAGAAGATTTAAAAATTGATCTTTGCTACAGTGAAAGACCAGAAATAATAGGGAGCCCCGAGCCCCCTCCCCTTTGGCTCGTTTTAAACCAGGCACCAGCACATGGGGAATCCCTCTAATTGGCGTACAACTATCAGCCAGGTAAATCTCTCTGGAGCACAGAGCTAGTATCTATCTTTAAAACTTAGTGAGGCTAAAATACCGAGTGAATTAGAGGCAGAGTCATGTTGTTTCCCTGCCAGCGCTGAGATTTCAGCACTTGTATAAACAGTATGGTCATCTGAAAAGACTAAGTGGATGAGTTTAGGTGGATTTCAACAGAAATGTTTATATTCTGTGTAGAAGAAATTGTGTGTGGATTATCACAGTGCCTCTAGAGCTTTCAGTTAGGCTACAGTAGCTGTGCACGTGGTCCAGTGATACCTTAGATGCTTAAATCTAGAATCAAACTTCTCACTTCTAAAACACTCAGAGCTTAAATGTGCCAAAGGAAGTTTGGGTGCTGCGTTCTGGTAGGAAGCTCACCAAGAACATGGTGTGAACCTTCCTGGAGTAAAACCAGTCCCTCCAAACACCGCTCTGCAGTGGCAGCTGATCCTTACGTTTGTACTGGGCTTGCTCCAAGCTATGACCTAATGTGGTGGGATCAGAAGCTTCTCAAGGAACAAAGTGCCCATCCTGAATGTTCAGCAGAAGGTCCCTTCTGGACACTAGATTATGATTGTGTTTGTGGGCTGGTGGCCTTTAATACGTCTGCTGTAATTGCATAAGAGATCCTATTATTATTATTATTATTATTATTTTCATGGTAATACAAAGAACATTTCTGACTGTATGGGGTTAAAATCTTAGTCTTCTTTTAAATGGATACTATGCTTTTTCAGTTTGAGCCTCTCTTGTTACCCCTCTTAGCACACACCGTTTAGACTATCATAAAAATAAATACTAACATAGTCACTGCAGTAAACAAACTAGTTGTTTTTAGAGCAACTGTGTTCTTTAATCTTGTAATAGAAAGGATTATTTAGTGAAAATAGGACTGGTGAAGGGATGTGTACAGAATTCATTCATGAGCCTGTGGCTTGTTGCTGTTATTAACAGATGCTCTAGAGCAGCACAAAAGCCTGCTTTCAGCAGCGAGGAGAGTGCTTCCCTCCCTCTGAATCCCTGTTTGTGCTTCCCAGAATTGCATCCTGGCTCTCTCTGGCTGGAGGACCAGGAGCTCCACTGCAAGTCCCTCCAGACGGGGACACTGCCTGGCTCTGTCCCTGCTGCTCTGTGAAGCCTCCAGGAACACATGCGATGTGTTGCCGTGTCCCCTTCAGAAAAAATGCAGGAGAAGAAATTGCTGGAGTTTCCAGAAACTCCTCTGGAATAGGAATGCCAAGCACAGTTAATAGCTTAATATTACGCCTCTGTGCTTTATACCTTTCAGATCCTGATTGGCAAACACTCGACTGGTTAAAGGAAAAATAGTAAACAAAAACTCTGCATGGGATTAGGACTAACACCCAGTGTGTAACTGGTTTTGGTGAGCTCAGCCTGTGGGTTCCTGCTGGCTCTGATCCGCGCGCTTGGGTACGAGAGGCTCCGTCAGGATTCCTATGGGGACCTTTGTTTCTACACACGGTCTGAATGTCCTTCCTTGTTTTGGCCTAACAGTGAGGGCTGATGCTTTGCTCGCAGCGTGGCTGTCCTTGTTTTTCATTGCAATTAACTCTTGCTTTATGCTGAAGTTACACCGTGTGCTGGACTTTACCATCTGCGTAACGAAATGAAACGGCCCCGTATGGAAAGCAAAGAGACGAGGGGAAAGCAGGATAGGGCTAAACCACCTCATCTGCAGTGGGTTTATGTGTTTGAGCTGATTACTTCTGAAATAGTATGTAATGTAGAGCTTCTCCTCTGAAGTAGACAGGCAGGATTTAATTTTTGTCCTTTTTTAGTCTAATCAAACAGCCAAAGATGTTAATTTTAAGGGGTGCATTTGACCAGAGACTGGTCTAGGCTAGAGTAAGTGGCAGGATAAACAGCTTGCTGGTTGTGGGATGCTAGGCCGTTTGACATGCTTCAGCAGATATTCCAACTATTCCATTCATTAAAAGTTACACTATAAAGAGTGTGGGTTTAAAAAAAAAAAAAGAAAGAAAGAAAAATTTCTGCTTGATAAACCAGCATCAGTGGAAAGGATGTGAAAACAGTTCCATCTCTCAAAGTATAGGAAATGGGGCCAGCGTGATGGGCAGACAAACATGTTTTTTTATGAACTGCAAGGATTTTTGCCCTGTTATCTTCTTGGCTTCACCAGAGCAATGTTTGTTTGCATACTTTCAGATTTCTTTATTCAGACGAAGTTCAGATTGGACCAGAGACTGTTATGACAACACTTTACACAGCTAAAAAATATGCAGTTCCAGCTCTTGAAGCTCATTGCGTGGAGTTCCTGAAAAAAAACCTCCGAGCAGACAATGCATTCATGCTGTTAACACAGGTGAGTTTGCAATCATTTGCATTAAACTCCTTGAGCAATGGCCATCACAGTAGGAAAACTGAAGTCTTCGGAGTTGAATTGTCCAAAACGGAGCAGTTCTGTGCCACTTCACATTCTTCCTTACCGGAGTCTAGTGCTTATGAGCAGGTTCTTGCAAAGAACAATAAAACCCAGCAAATGTTGCTGCCATTTCAGATGTGCTTTCTGTTGTGGTGTGGAGGCAACTCCTTCAATAGTGTGACCTGGGGAAGAAATTAACAGGGTGGAAAAATTTCATCTGCCATGAGGAAAAGTGAAATTAGAGGGTTTTTGTTCAGATTCAGGCCTGGTGTAATAAGCTCTCTCTGCTTGCTCCATCCAGCTGGTCAAATGTTCTTTGAAGGGCTTTTTTGCAATAGTTTGCCTGAATTGGGGGGGGGTGGGGGGGTGGTGAAAGACAGAAAATGCAGCTTTTTCTTGAGTGCTTCAGGTTGTTTTCCTAGGAGAGGAACAAAGCCTGTTCCAGCTCACCCTCCCGCTGTACTGAAGGCACACAGACTGGAGTTTCAGTGCAGCTGCGTTTCTTGACTCTTGGTGGGGCTGGCTGCCCATCCTTGTGCCCCTCCATCTGATCTGATGTCCTCCATCTTCCATTTGATTCTTCGAAGCAGCAAACTAGAAGCCAGTGTTTACAACCCCTGCTTATTTTGGAGAAGATAAGGCTTTGCATGCAGGCTGATTAAATTAGCATCATTATCCTTCCCGTTTCCTCGCTTCATCTTTTTTTTCTGGTCCCTGCTACCACCCTCTCTGCTGGCGGTTGGTGACATATCAGTGACTTCCACAGTGCTGTCACCTATGTGTTGCCAGGGTCACCCTGCTCTGGGTGGTGTGGGAACAAGAAACAAACAGGAATTGTGTGTGCGAGTTTCCTTCCTTCAGTGAATGGGCATCCGAGCTCTGGAGGAGTAGTTCTGATCAGCCCACTCGGGAGAGCTGCTATGATTCCACAGAGTCACAGAATGGTAGGGGTTGGAAGGGACCTTCGGAGATCATCTAGTCCAACCAAACACCATTTCTGGTGTTAAACAATCCTTGCAGAGGAGTTTTCACACTGCCCTGACTTGGGAACCAGCGTATTGGGGTGGTCTGGCTCCGAGGGGTGGTCCTGCCTGCCCAGCATATCTGGTGCTGCCTTTTTCCTGCCTTTTTCCTTCCTTGTCAGGAGTGCAGCTGTCATCGTTGAGACGAATGCAACACACACACACACACACACTCTCACACGTGTCTTTCAGGCTCTGACTGTAGTTACCACATCCCTGGCAGTGTCTGCACCAGCAGATTTCACAGAAAATAGAAGCAGCATTGGCCTGAAGCAGTCGCTGTTGAGCTCTTGGCTTGGTTGCTGTGATTAGGCTGGGATTTTATCTGGCTTTAAATAGTAATATCAAGTTCTCGAAGTAGTTGCATGTTCCATTGCTGTTGTAGACACTTTGCTGCTAGGATTCAGCTATTGCTGCAAAATACCATGGCCCTCTTTACACATCCTCTTTTTAACTTGTCCCTCTTCTACATGCCATAAACGGCTTGATGCAGCCTCTGCAACACGGGGGGAACCATACTGTGCTTCCCCAGGAAAGATTCCAGCCTTAAAAACTCTCCCTTGGGTGATGGTAGCCAGGTCTGTGCTCCCTCTTTGGCTGCAGCTCTCCCATTCCTTGGGTCCCGCAGCCTGTAGTCTGAAAGCTCGGGAGCTGTTCCCCAGGAGCTGAGAAGAGCTCTCTCCCGTAGGCTGAAGTTTTGAAGAGGCATCGAGCCATGGCCTCACAAGGATTAGTGGTGTCAGCTTTGTGGTGGGGTTCTTTGTGCAGGGATTTCTGCGGTCTGCCAAGACTCCACAACCTGACTTTGCAGCTTTGGCAAGGTAGCTTCCTTACAAGTTACAAAGGTCTTGCTTTGACGAAAAAGGAAGATTGTTCCTAGTTTTTCACATCTCAAAACCAACATGCTGCCTGGCACTCTGTCAGCTGCACTGGGGCAGCTAAAATGCCAGATGGAGACTGGCTTTCCTGGTCCCTTTTGTGGCTTATCCATTACGATTAATTATCAGTGGTGATTGGTACCTAGTTTATGTTCTAGTTACATTAACTAGATTTGTTCTAGTTTATATTGCAGTATATCAAGTCTCTAAAATGTTAGAGGCTGATGTTCTTTGAGAAATGTATCTGCGTCTCGGGCTGCATGAGGCATCTCACTTAATGGAGCTGTTCCCAAAATGCTCTCGGTTCTGGTCCTTCAGTGTGAAAATCGGCCTCTGTTTTCTGCTTTTGCTGTGACAAATTGACAATTTGTACAACCAGTTACAGACTTCAGATTGTGGACTTTAAGATCACAGAGCCCCAAACCTCCTTTGCATCTATCGTCGCTGAATCCTGCTGGTCCAGCCACCATGTCACTGACAGCGTTTCAAGCAACTGCAAATCTTTGGCAGAAATATCAGCGGCAAATAGCTCTCCGAATTGATTGTGCCTTGTAGCAAACTGTGATCCTCTTTCATGCCAGACCTACATGCAAATGTCACTTTGATCAACAAGGAAATAATAGCTTGCCTAAAGCCGAGGTGGGGGAGAACTCTGCCAGCGTAACGTAAGTCCTTCACGTGTCAAAGGAGAAGCCACTACAGTAGTAACGTCTGAGTCAGTCGCAGCTCTTGGGTGCCAGGAGTGCAAGGCCCTGGCAGGTCTCCAGCCCCGGAGCAGGCGATCCCTGCTGAACTTCCCTGCTCCTGAGAAAACGGGGAGCTGTTTCAGTTTTCCACACTTGAGGTCTTGGCGTCGAACGTGGGCCTTGCTGAGCTCTGCAGCCCATGAGCAAGGGTGAAGCAGAAGATGCTCCATAGTGCTAAGCCTCCATGACTGTCTGAATTCCCAGCCCAAACTAGAATTTTTAAGCCTTTCCTGTGGCAGCGGGTTCAAGTCCCGGTGTGCTCTTGCACTAGTGCTAGGTGTGACGCTAAGGCAGTTCCTTCCTAAATAGCAAAACCAAAGCATTGGTAGTAAGAGGTTGTCTTAGTGACTCTTGTGTGTTCCCACCTCATTTCTGGTTCTGCTGGGTACAGGGATGGTTGGACTCGAACTTAAAGGTCCTTTCCAACCTAAATTATTCTGTTATTCCATGTCTTGGTGGTCCAGGGGCGTCTGAAGTGGTAGTGAAGTTGTGATGAGACTACACTTACTCTGCACAGAGAGATTCTGAGCAACTCTGAGCTGTGTGCAGGCTTTGTTTGGAACAGTCACCTATTTTGGGGGGAGTTCTTTAAGGTAACTAGAGTAGCTGTTTCTGTGCAAAACAAACAACTGCCCTAAGCAGGCTGTGTCCCCCTCACACACATCTTGATGGGACACGCAGTGTCCCTGCTAAGGCCTTTTTTGCTAATACCTGGGATCAATGTGACTGTATTCTTACAGAATAAGCTATTTCTGCATATCCCTAGAGCGAGCAGGCTGGAGTCATTGGACAAAGCTTTTGTCTAGATATAAAAATGCTGTAGTAAAAATCACCCGTGCTGGGCTGACACAGTCAGTATGGGCGCTAGAAAAGCACTGCAGCCGCGTTAACTGATGTGATGGGAAAACAAAGACGTGCCTGAAGACATGCATGGCTAAAGCAGAACTCATGCCAAGGGCAGATTTTTCTAGTGTTTGCCTTGTCATGCTTAACTGCTTGTGAAAGGCTGCTGTAGCCCAGCGAATTCATCACCAGTCAGGTCTAGTATTGCTAACGAAGATGGGCTCAGGGAGAGAAGGAGGGGTCCTCACTTAGTGTAAACCTTAAAATACCTTTTGTGTTAACGACTGCTTCTTCATTACCAGGCAAGACTTTTTGATGAGCCTCAGCTGGCCAGCCTCTGCCTGGAGAACATCGACAAGAACACATCAGATGCCATCAATGCGGAGGGGTTCACAGACATCGATCTGGGTAAGCTTTTTTTCTCCCCTCCACCCTCTACGTGCTTTCAGAACACACTGGCCTCCAAAGTTATTACAGGTTAATGCTTGGCACTTTTGTGGCTTTGCTGTTCTGGAGCAATGTGTTGAACCAACAGTCTCTGGCACTGAGTGGCTACAGACCAGGCATTTGCAAAAGAGCACGCTTGCTTGCAGAAATACCCTGGAATCTGCTTACTTTGGTGCAACCTGAGTTTTCTGGGCATGATACAAAGCCCGTTTCCTCTGTTGACGTTGGCAGGTTTGGGGTGGGTGTAACTTGCTGCCTTCTGTGGAGTTGGCACTGTTCCCTGAGCCTGTGTCAGGTTCTGGAGTTAAAAAGGTGTTGCGTTTTTGGAAGCAAGAACTGGCTATTTTAATTATCCTATGCAGTTTCCAAGCTTGCCGGGCATAGTTAATAAACATTAAAATTCAGACTTTAACCTTCTCCTGATGAGATGGACTGTGGAGGTAAGGCACGGGTAACCTTCTGGCTTTCGTGCTGCTTGCTTCATCCAAATTTGACGTCAAGTGAGTTGCAATTCATTTTACTGCACTTCCATTAATGTGCCAATTAAACGGGCAGTGATTGCTGCTCCAGTGAGTTACTTGCTAGTGGAATATGCAGATATATCTCCCTTGGAGGTTGCAGGCCTGTTTTTTCAATTGCTTCTCTTTTGCTCACCTTGGCTGTACATAGGGTACTCCTGGCCGGGTAAAACGGGGTGATTTGGGTTAGTGCCTAAAGTCGTGGCTCTCTGTCCTGCCTTGCAGACACCCTGGTTGCAGTGCTGGAGAGGGATACCCTGGGCATCCGGGAGGTTCGTTTGTTTAATGCAGTGGTTCGCTGGTCGGATGCTGAGTGTCAACGGCAGCAACTTCAGGTGATTCCAGAGAACAAGCGGAAAGTACTGGGCAAAGCGCTTTCTCTTATCCGCTTCCCATTGATGACTATTGAGGAGTTTGCAGCAGGTAACTGAACAAAGGCCTTTCTGGCAACCCTGGTCTTTGCTTTCTCTGAACTACAGAGGATCAAGTACATGCAAATGGATTTTCTCTGTGTATCCTGTAGTAATTTAAATTTGAGATGATCCCCTATTCCCACTGATCTACAAAATCTACTGTGTGAACGCTATTTTCCATCCATAATCAGGTGCTCCATCAGGTAGGAGCAAGTTGCATCAGAACTGTTTGTACTCACGGTGTGTTTAGATGGTTACTGTCTCTTTCAGCTGAGATCTGAGATCTGAACAGAGGTTCACATGTTTTCCTGTCTGACCATGCCAAGTGTTTAAACTCCATGAAGCTAATGGAGTTGCAAATAATTGGTGTTGATTGTAGCCTGCTCCCAAAGAGAAATGAGGATGTTTCTCCCCATCCTGTATGTGCTGCTGCCTGTGATCCAGTGGTTGGGTTGGCCATGTCTGGCTGATGCCTTTCAGAGCAGAGCACCCTAGCAGAAAGAACTTTCAAAATGTTCTTTGAGCTGAGGGGTTAGTGTTGTTTAGTCTGTGTCCCAAAGCATTTTTCATGTTTACATTAAGATCTTGATCTACAAAGATGTCTAAATCATTGAACAGTTTTGACTAAAGATTTTTTTGTTTTGTATTCATGGCCTGTTGTCTTTGACTTCATGCTCTGGTGATTCCTCAGGGATTGAAAACTGGCCATCGGCTTAAATAGTTCTCATGCTAAAAGACACTGTGGAGCCAGTTTCAAAACTGAAACTTGATTTAGGCTGCAAAGAAGCAAAAAGGGTCACTGACACCACTTCTTATTGCATGTCACTTCTCAAGGCAGAGAAGCTTATCGACAGCTAATGTACAGATTTCAAGATGAAGATGAATATTAGTAAGAACTAAATCTGTGCTTGAAACGTGGTACCCACTTTCTGTTTTGCCTGTCACAGCTGTGATGTGGTCTTAGGGATGTGAATCTCCTCAGAAATGGCTTGGTCAGGGAGGCAAAGATCTGTTCATTCAAACTGCCAACAACTTTGTGTTGGCACTGGGTGAAAACACGGCACACTCTGTTCTGTGTGCACCGAGCCAAAGGGCAGCACTGGAGCAGATCACAGAGTGATACAGTGAGTGGGGTTGGAAGGGACCTCAAAGCCCACCCAGTGCTCCCTGGGCAGGGACACCTCCCACCACACCACCTTGCTCCAAGCCCCCTCCAACCTGCCCTTCAACCCCTCCAGGGAT
>JAOQGH010000023.1:90474920-90486201 GCA_025769975.1 Gallinago jamesoni
TGTTTACTCTCCAGAAATTTTTTTTTTTTTTTTTTTTTTTTTTCAGAAATACAGCTGGAAACACTTAAAATGGTAGAGTTTGCCCTTAATGTTTAGGTCACATCGCAAGACCTCAGCTGTGGCCTTATTTGTGCCAGCAATAGCAGCTTCTGACCCGACTCCCGCTGTTATACCTGTTCTCCTGGTTTGTCTGTTGGTCTCTTATAACCCCATCAGAAATGCCAGATCTAGATCCATGAATTCTCTGAAAAAAATGTGTGTTTTATGCCCGGGTATGGTAGCAGAATTCTTTTTGAAACGTGTTCAAGATGCTCCAAGGATATAGAATTCTCCAACAGAAGCTGTTGTATTTTTCTTCAAAGAGCAGAAATCTTTAAATTACAACGTAGAAACTGGTACAGCCAGCTGGCCTGTGTGTCTGGAGAGCAAACCTAAAGTTAATGTAATTCTACTGCATATGTCACCATGCTGAAATTAATAGAAACAGGAATCCAGGAAAGAAAATTCCTGACTTAGTTATATGGTAGTATGCAGAAAAAAATATTTTTTGGTGTTTTTCTCTTCTGTGTGCCATGTAATATTCTCCCCTCTCCCTTACTACACAGTTTTCCACATCTCTTCCCTGCAAACAAACTGGCTTTACTGGAACCCTTCGAGTGCAACACCTTGAGGCAGGATGGCTTGTTAGTCTTGTGTTCAGTGTTGCCTCTTTTATCTTTCTTTGCATAGGAAACTATGAAAAAAAACAGATATAAACACTACTAGCAACTGTGTTATCTATACACTGACAATGTTCCTTAGAGATCCTGTTCTTGGAACAAACGCCTGGCAGTCAGTCGTGCTACTACTACTACTAAAAGAAATAATGATATTTACTTACTAAAATATAAACGTAGCCACTTCTAATGAACTTTTTTCTTCTTCAGTACAGCTTTCCACATATTATATGTCTCTGACTGCCATTTCATAAACTGACATATATTTATGAGCCAGTATCTTGATAATGGAGGAAATTCTGAAAAAAAAAATGTTTTTCCTATATTTACCTACTGCAACAAAATTTTCTTTCACTTTTGTTGCACCTTTTTATGCCTTTAGTTATGTACACATTCTCATGAGAATCATAGAGGAGAGAAATACTACCACCACAATCACCATATTTGAGAGAAAAATGTGAAATGAATGAATGATGCGTTAAGAGGAACATTTATATACAGAGTTGTGAAATACTTCAGTTAGAAACAAACCTAAAAACTGTATAATATATCTATGCAATAGGCCTTGTGAAAAATATCTTTCATTCTGAAAGTATTACTTAGGGTTTTTTTAATGTACCTAGTCTGATTATTGTTGCATTTCTAATTTTAATCTCTTGGTAGATTAAAGCATAAAAATCCTATTGTATTTCCAGTGCTCAAGAGATCACGTGTTGTCCTGATTTAATACTTGTGAAGATGTTTCATAGAGTAGTAAATACTCATTCAAGTTTTATGTTGCCTTAAATTAGGCACTGCTAGAAAACAGTGCTCTCTTTATAAGGAATATATTTAAAAGAAATTATTTCCTGTCAGTCTTTAAGACAAAAGTGATGAGGAGACTCAGCAAACTGGTCGGTGTGAGTCTATCAAAATTCTTGGTTTCAAATCTAATATTCATGCTTTTCCACTAGTCTGAGATGCCTCAATAGTAACCCCTGAACTCTGAACACTGATGGCCTGCTATTCAAAGGTGTCAGCGTTACGGTCATAAGGGAAGTAAGAACTAGTATTTGCTCTGCAAATGATGCCTTCTGGGTCTCAAAAGAATACCTGATTTCTTTCTTGAAAATTCTGACTTTGAACTGTAAAATACATTTAGGTATAAAGTGAAATTTATGTTATTCATGTGGGGTGTTTTTTTCTACATAAACAACTGATGCAGTAATACTTTGGTAAGCATATGCGGTACATCATTATTTCTTACAAGTAGGCTTGGTTAGTTGAATTAGTTTTTTAGTGATTGTTACTTTATTTCTTCTTCTAATTTTTTAATTGTAGACAGGGTAGAGTCTTGCTGATGACTTTCTGATTGCTGAAGCTACTATAACAGATGTTGTTAGTCTTGTTCCCACTTGAGGAAGAGGGAGATGACAGCTTTAACAGCACAATACTTTCAATAATGCTTCTTTAATTATACAGTGCTTGCTGTAAGCTCAACCATATTTTTCAGACAGAATGTGGGTTTTCCTATCAATTATAGCTTTTAGGTCCACTTTAGGTATATATATATTTAACAGACTTAATTTACAACCTAGGTTATCTTCATTCTGACTGGCAAGTTATTTTAACTAAATTGATCCCTTACTACATTTTCAGCAGAGTTAATAGCTGTTAAGAAGATAAATACGAGAACGGTGCTGTAAAGAAACAGGTAATTAAAGACTTCTGGAACTTAAGGCAGACTAGTCTGAACTACTCTATTATTCCCAGTTGACAAAAATAATAGAAGACATGACAGCATAGTTGCTGATCCAAAGTGTATTGAAGTCAATGGAAAGATTCCCATTGAGTTCAGTCTGGACTGGGGCCACAATAAATGCTGTAATAAACTTGGACCCACTGACCTAATGCAACTTGGAAAGTAACGGCTCGCTTTTCTAAGCTGTAAAACTAACAGTTCTTTCCCATCTAATTCTCACTTTCTGTCTGCTCCTCATCAATTCTAATTTTTAAATTTCTGTCTTCACACAGTATGCAATTACATTAATTATATTAGTTTTCTGTAAATACATAGTATCATCTTTATTTTGTCTGCAGAGACTGAGGAAAGTATTATTTTTGGATTTTTCCAGTTGGTGCCATTTCAAAATTGATAATTTTGGAAAATGAAGTGGAAAGAAGGTGGCATACCTTGATGCCATTTCTTTAAGACTGTTCTGTAGATGCAATGTTAACAAAGCCGATTTCTTAAAAGGTATAAGGAAATGTGAACGGAGCTGTCGTTCCAACCCTATTAAAGCCATGAATGGTGTGTGCTATAAATAGTTATAAACTTCTCAGAGTAGTCTGTTTTATGTTTGTACATGGTAGTGACTATTTTATGGGTATGCTGGCACATTTCTTACTAACTCATGTGCTGGTAGAAATTACATACCAGCATTTCTCCTCCATTGTGGCTGATTTGTAAACATAGTGATAGAAATACCTCTGACCAATATGTTGTACCAATTTAAAATCTCCCCACTGACTTGCTGAGCTGTTTTACAGTAAACGGATGCTTGCTTGTCCTGGTTTGAGGTAAAACAGAGCCAATTTTCTGTTCAGTTACTTTGCTTTTCAGTTAAGCCTCTTCTAACGAAGTAGAAGGACTAAACTCTGAAATAAACAGCGTGTTTTTCCAGCAGAATCTGCTGCTCCCAGGACGATAAGACCTGATTGTTTATAATTTATTCCAAGGGACGCTATGCAGAGAGGCTCTTGCTTATACTTACTGCTATCAAAACCAAGGTTGGCTGACTTTGTTATGTTGAAAAATGTGGGCCATCACTGGAAGGAAATGGAGACCTGGTTACCAGGGATACGGAGAAGGCTGAGGCACTTGTCAAATTTTTTTGCCTGAGTCTTCACCAGCAAGTGCTGTAGGGACACCTCTAAGGTCACAGAAAGCAAAAGTGGGGTCTGGGAAAATGAAGAATCACGAACTAGGAGAAGATCGGATTCGAGATCGTGTAAAGAACCTGAAGGTGCACAAGTCCATGGGACCTGATGAGACTCAGCCTTGGCTCCTGAGGGAACTGGCTGATGAAGTTGCTAAACCACTATCCATCGAATCTGAGGAGTCGTGGCAGTCCAGTGAGGTTCCCGCTGACTGGAAAAGGGGAAACCTAACTCCCATTAAAAAATATCTTTACGGGAAAAAAGGAAGACCTGGGGAACTTCAGGCCAATTAGTTTCACCTCTGTACCCAGCAAAATCATGGATCTTATGTGTTTGCTTAAGTGTTTAATTTAATACATCTAATACTTTCTAGGCAAAATGAGTTAATTCACCCCTCTAAGAAGAGAAAAACCTCTAAAAGGCTTGAAAGTTATATAATAAAACTGGTGAAAAATAGGTATGACTTAAGTGGTTAACATACACTTCCTTTTACATGTGATGTTTAAAAAAGGACTCTTTTATGTTCCTTTGGATCCACACGATGTCAGTAACAATATTTAGGGCATTCCTGAACTTGAGCCCTAATTTCACACATCCAAGAAAAGCATCTCCTACTTCAAAAAAGCCTAAAGAGGATGTTTGGAGGTATATGTTGTGTATTGGTCTGCCATCTTAGTGCCAGGAAATTTGGTGGTTATACTACCAGTAAGTAATGTTTCACGTGGGCTGGTTGATCTTGAAATAGCAACATCTCTCTGTACTCCCACAGTTTTCAAGGAACGCTTCAAGACACTGTCAAATTGTTCAGCAGTATAGATAGTATATTGGAAATTGCATCTTTAACAAAATGGATTTTGTACGTTCTTCAACAAAAACATTATGCCTAGCATCAGAAAAATAAATATATGCATAATGATATACTTACAAATTTGAATGAACTTCTGACCGCCAAAGTACCCAACAGTCCCTATTGGGTGGCAGTATCATCCCATCATTTTGGCTTGATTTAGTCATATATACATCACCTTTTAACAAAAATACTTTATGACAAAATGTTTGAAATCACTGAAGTAACATTTTTGCAGTTTATTGGAAAGAAGGGGCAAAACATGAAAAAAAAGTTCTTTTGTGAAGGAGAATATTTTTGACAACTAGTGGAGTAAACATCCTATGCTAATTTTCTGCTGTCGCACATATTACAGAAGTAGGATATAAAATGCCTCAGTTTCTAGTATCTTTACTAATAGAATTAAAAATAGAATAAATGCAATTTCTGCTTGTGTGTGCAATTCCATATTTCATTTTTAGGCACACGTTATCGATTGTCAGTGGTTTCTTTCATTTGCGTTTTGACATAGCAGTAATATAAAGTGTGATTTGATTCTTAGTGGTATGGCTCAAGGACAAATTCCTAGATGTATTCAAATGTTGCTCCATAGAGCCCAGGGACACGGTGTTTCAGTTTTCTAGGGAAAACACCCACTTCTTGGTATGAATTCTGTCTCTGTTAATGTTCATGCTAGGGAATAATCAAAAGGAGAGATGTCTAGATGCCTTTAACACATCCCCTAAATATTTCTGTCTTCCTTTCCTAATACACTATGAAAAATACAAATTAGCATTTTGATTTACAGCTTAGGCAAATATCTGCTGGAGTTCCCAGTGACTCTGGAAACCAAAGAGAAAATCCCCTCAGCTGATGGCTGTACGTGGAAACCAAACGTAGGCAGTGGGCTATGAATGGAGGACACTCAGAATGTAGCAGCCATAAATATTTATCATTCCAGTTGATTTAATTTACACATTGCTGTTCTATTCTGTGCTTCTCAACGTGTTTATGGTGAGTTGTTTAACCACAAGTAGAAAGAGAATTATCAGAAGGATGCTTCCCTTTCCTTCTTCTGATCCAACTTCAGCAGGGTGGTAACAGGACAGCCAGTTTTCTTGCTAGTCATCATTTTTCTTCAATGTATGGGACAAGCCAGAGAAAAGATTTGCTGTACCTATGTCCTCAGAAGGTCTGAGTTACAACCTCCTTGAGAACTGTGGTCAGGGTGGTAGGAAGCAATCTAGATGGAACTCCTCCAGGGCTAAGTGCTGCATGTGGCCATCTAATCTACAGTCTATGCTCTGATAATTACCAGGAACGATTTTCATTTCACCTTGTGTAGTCAAGTAGACATATTTAGTCCATCTCCAACCATGTTGTGGTGCTTCTCTGATATGAAACAAATATCTGCATGGGATTATTCATCCCATCATAAAATAACTTGTCTCCAATAGAAGGGGTCATTTTCTTCTGAAGTTGCCTGTTTCTTTTAACCGGCTGAGACGGTTTAGATTTTTAGATCGGTTAATTGAAATGAACCCTTCCAGAAAATGTGGAAGGGAAAAACAAGCAAACAACTTAAAGCAGGACTTCTTTGTTAATTTTGTATTCAAGTGGTAGCTGTGCTGTCAAAGTAGTTTCTTGTCATGCTTCTTCCGTATGTCCTTCATGATCAATAGCATTGCGTTATTCTTGTGCAGTATGCTGTTAGGGTCATGCCAGTTGTTCAAGATAGATACTTTGTGGTGTAGAAATAGGAAAGGTATGATGAAGTTAAATAAGGGAGATGTGCAGTATTTGTGAGCCTTAAAAATCCTTTCATCAGAGAAACTACATTAGTATTGCTTACATTCACTATCCTTGCTGCAAAGAAGGTGGTAAAGATGGTTTGTAACTGAGAGCAGTTGGTTCATCTCTATTCAGGAAGCAATGAAGACATTTCACAAAGAGCTTTAAGCCTGAAATGGAGAAGTTGATACTCAAGTGTCAGGCACTCAAGTAATTACAGTACTAGCAAATTTGGGCAAATTTGGTGCATCGATATATTAAATGTGCAGTAAATTGAAGCTATGGATAATCTTGCCTGAATACAGGCTGGCTTCCCATCCATAATAAAATGAAAACCTAAACAATCTTTAATAGGAATGAATTCAAATCCATTTGTAAGTTTTAATAAATGTTTCTGCTAAAATTAAAATATTATGATGGCATAAGACCTCTTCTTCCCAAACTGAAAAAAAAACATGATAAAAATAGCATATTTTTCTCATTTGTAGCACATGTTGTTGTATTGGAAGTCTTGATTATTATGTATGTTATGACCAGCATTTGGGAGTTTTTTCAGATAGATAATTTAAAATATATTGTATATTTGTGCTTAGCCATTGTTCTGAAAAGATTACAAATCGCAAATCAAATAGTACTGTGGGCTAATGAAGCACGAGGCATGAGTGCTTATGGGATCCTGTTCTTAGGTCAGTCTTTAAAAAAATTGACTTTGGGATTTTGACACATTTTACTCATATCGGAACAATATGGAATAAATTGCTACAGGACCAGAAAAATCAAGGTTATTAGATCCACTAAAGAAATGTACTACAAAAATTGTAAACGGTTTAAGAAACAACCTTTGAGTTTTATTGTGCCAATTAATTTTTGCTTTAGTAATTAGATTTAGTAATTAACTTCAGTCTTAGTGATTGCTATGTGAATCAAGGTGAGGTTTTCCTTCTTTGTGCTCTGGAAGGATTTTATTTCAGTCTCTGGACCAACTTTTCTTAGCTATTTTTTAAACAGATAAGAACTGCCAAACAGACTCAGCCTAAAAGAATTGTCATAGGACTTCTCTGACAATGGTTAGGATTGTGTAGGAAATGATATTATTTATTTTTTTTTGCCTGTTATTTACTGCCAGATTCTGTCTGTCAGAGATTTTGGGACTTCCTTAGCCAAAAACGCATGCTGGCCCATCCTACTTAATAGCCAGCAACGGACTGATTTTCTAGCAATTTTACAGTTCTTTTTGTAACAAAGTTTTACTGTTTTCATCTGCTACATCCTGTGACAAATTTCACAGTATGCACCATATGGAAAAAAAAAGGCGTGAATTCTTGCTAAACCTCCTCGCTGCTAACCTACAGGAAAGGGGGATGGCTGAAAATTGTGTTCTTCCACAGTAGTGTGACCGGCGTGAACAAAACCGTGATTCTTTAGTGTCAGGGAGGCTGGCAGGTCGTGTGCGAGGAGCAGGGCAGCAGTCAGTGCCCTCTGAGGAGCCTCTGCCATCCTCAGCTTGCCCTCTCACGTGTGCACGTTGCTCAAATTGTGTGACTCCTATCATAAGCTTTTCTCTCTAATTTCAGTAGTGGAGAAGTTTTTAAAACATTTAGAAGGCGTGTAGCTTCTTGAATATCGGTGCGTTTATGTGCGAGTATCAAACAAGGGTCGGTTTGTCAGCTGGTTAGAAGTCAGGGTACATTTTTTAGACAGATGGGATGGTCATTTGCAGCCTGTAAGGCTGGTGCCCTGGCCGGGCATCACTCTGTCACCTGCAAGGTTGTGGCTTTGGGTTTTGTCTGGCCACCTGTGGATCCACAAAGATTTGACAAGTCTGATACATTATTTTGAAGGGTATTTACGAGAAACAGTGACAGCAGTTTCAGCCTGTGTCAGAATACATACAATTTCCATTTTCTGTTAGTATTTCCAGCTTTCAAATTACAGTTTTCCAAGAGCTGTGCTGTTGACAATGCCACAGGGGTCACTGCGTTCCACGTTTAACGTATGTGTGGTTTATTTTTAATAACTGAATTGCCAAAAAAAAAAAAAAAAAAAGTGTTTGCAAACTCTGATCTCATAACTGCAAAGATCTTGGTAATGCTTTTTCCTTTCCTGCATTTAATTTAAAGCTGCTATGCTAGTCTGGTTGGATGCTCATTATGTCTGTGGGAATGCTGCTTTGTATTTCACCCATTTTTCTTTGTCATCAGTTCCAACTACACAGTTGTAGCAGATGCAGCTTCGTTGAATTTCTTTTATATGTATTTTGCCACTTTCCCCAGTAGACAGTTTTATACGTTATCCAAATTGGGCCTGTGTCTTTCATTCTATTAGGATTATCAAGGATTTACTGTAATCTTTTAAACAGTATCTTGACTGTTTTGCTTTTATCCAAATTATGGCTTGACTTGTACTTTTTTACGTACCTTCAGTAATTCTCTTGTGTATCATCAAGTATTTCAAGTAAGGATCAGTAATACATAAACAGTTGTATTTTTCAGGTGTTTAAAGGGATCACGGAAACATCTGGGAGGATAGATATCTTTTGTGAATCTTGATCTATTGCTATAATTCATGTAATTCCTTTAGTGTCTTCACAGAATCAGAATTGCAGATTTTCAGACTGGAAGGAGCCATTTGATTGAAACATAATTCAGAGAATTCATATACACTAGAAAAAAATGTCTTTTTACCAGTAGTCATGACTTTTATCTGTTTTAAAGCTGATCCTTCAGCTTACCTTGATTAGCAGTTACCTTGTTGAAGAAAGAGTCAAAATTAACACCATTCTGGCAATCTTCTTAAAAAGCCTATAGACTTTTTGAGATTGAAACTCTGATTACAGTTTCTCAGTGCCTTTCTGGAGTCTTCTGTAGGGCTTGTGTCACTGCCTGAATTATGAGTGATCATTAGGGAGACAGTTTGAATTTTATTTGTGTAAATGGGCAACAGTCCGGAATGTAACCATCTTTTAACAAAAGTTTATAAATGTTACTCGGTGCATCAATTTTTTGAAATGAATATAATGTAAACAAAATAGAGTTACAGCAAAATAACCTCACTGACCGTCTTCACAAAAAGAGAAGCAGATACTATCTTAAGCTGTAAAATAAACCGTAATATTCAACAATAGTAGTAGAGAAGCTGATAAATATTTTCCCCTGAACAATGACCTCTGAAATAAAGGGTCTGTGTTTACCTTACATTTTACTGCTTTTTCATTTTTTCAGAAGGTTTTACTGTTTAAACAGGAAGTATTATCATAGCTTTTTAAATCATGCTCATTTTTAATAGAGAAAAATTATATTATTTGAAGTATTTTTGTATTGATGTTGGAAGAAGAATGGATAGTTTGAAAAAGTGTTCCATAGTGATTTGTCCTAGATGGTATTTATCAAACGTTTGACACGTTACAAAATAAATCCAGAGGTACTATATTTATTGAGGAGCCTGTTTAAAGCAGTATGTTGAAAGAGTATAGTTTTGTATGCCTACCCTAAGAAAATAAGATAATGATGTGACAATTATACTAATGTTCTCTCCATCTTTTTGGGGAATTGACTGCAAAACAATTTGCTAATAACAGAGATGATTTTGGAACTATTCTATAATTTTGCATCTTCCAGAGAGAGAATTTAATGATAATGGATATGTTAGCTGTAGTCTAGAAACACCTACTTTCCATGCTAGAGCCATCAGCAAGTACTCAGTAATGAAGTTCTACCTGGCACTGAAGAGACAGGGAATATTAAAGACAGTATCAGAAAATAGAGAATAGACTAGGCTAAAAAAATATTCAATTTAGCATCATAGAATCGTAGGATCCTTTGAGTTGGAAGGGACCTTAAAGACCATCAACTTCATTTCGTTCTGCAAAAAGTTTTTATGCATGGTTTCTTCTGCTATTTGTGAACATAAAGTTAAGCCTGAGGGAGATACAGATAATCCATACTAACTAGAAAAAGTGGGAAACATATTTTGAGAAATGTAGCTTGTGGCTTGAATAAAAATGCTTACACCTAGTTGATCTGTATGTAAGGCTTCAGGCAGTTTTCTTAATGGATTTTTTGTGGGTCTGCGTGGAAAAAAATCCAGCTGTTTAATATCATCCAAAACAAAAATAGACATCTAATGATTAATGAAAGCTACAGGAAAGATTTTCCAGGGGTTGTGAAACCATGTTCCTTTTACAGTTAAATCCGTTGTATCTGCCAGGTATTATCAAAGAACAGAAGATTTATTTAAATTGCTAAAAAAAAAAATACAGAATATTTATACAGAATTGTATATGTGGCATCATTGAAGCCCACCATTACAGTAGAAACAAATTCATGCTTTTGGGTGTTCTGAAGTCCCAGCTTGGGGGGGCTGGAGCTGAGGAAGACTGCTTTGGGGGATTTAGTTGCATATCCAGATGAGCTTCATTCTGTGTTGAAGCTGTGAGACCCATTGCTATTTCTTACAATTAAAGCATACCTGTAGCTCCTTTCGTCTTTGGATAGCCTAGTTTATATTTATATGACTTATGGTTCTTAGTAAATATGAAGACTTGTCAGTAGCTTTTGCTATCCGAGCCTATAGAGGTCTATCACACCAGGCACGGACAAACAGAGAAAGAAAAGAAATATTTTTTGCTCCCAGGGTATGGGACATCGAGGTGTGTGGGATTTGGTCACCTAGGCATTGACATTTGAGGTGTAGGAGGGCAGCTGTGACATCTGTCTCAGTCCTTAGTGAAGACTGATGTATTTTTCAACAGGTAGATGAGCTATCCCACAGCATCTTCAGTGACACCAGAGACATTTTGGGTTACCTACACAGCATTCAAGTGTCACTGTAGGTCCTGGGGGTGCCCTGCAAAGCCTCCCCAGGTCTGTAACAAGAGCCCAGAAAGCTGACAGGCTCCTAGGTACTCATAGGTAGCACGGGGTGGAAGGTAAATGATTAAACAGGCAAAGGAGGTTGAATAAAGGCAAAGACAGCAATATCTCAATAAATAAAAAATAAATAAAAAATAAATAAAAAATAAATAAAAAAT
>JAOQGH010000023.1:90486301-90527943 GCA_025769975.1 Gallinago jamesoni
GTTGAATAAAGGCAAAGACAGCAATATCTCAATAAATAAAAAATAAATAAAAAATAAATAAAAAATAAATAAAAAATAAATAAAAAATCTTGGTTAGCTGCCAGACTGGTACATGATCACATTAGTTTATAGGCACAAACTCAGCAGTGAGTGATAAACTGCAGTTGAGAATCTTTAGAATAGTTTTTAAACTAAGGAATTAGCTTTACTAGGCTGTCTTGCTGGCTTTAAATTTCATGTGAATATAGCACTTGCTGATTAAGGCTAGATAATGCCTAATATTACAGGTTTTTATGGGGTAAGGGAAGACTTTAAGAGGAAGATTCAGAGAAAGGAGGAAGGCATTTGAAGTGAGGGTGGTTAAGAAAGTCAGATTGGTGATGCTGAAAGAATTACAGCAGTGGTAAGGCTTGGAATAAACTTTGTTTTTAAGTATGAAGAAACACTTGAATAAACCCTACGTGAAATTTGATTTAAAAGATGAAGGGAAACAAATTAACTGAATCAGAAGTGTGAGATGGTCCAACTCATGTAAGGATAGAAAACATTAAAGCGCAGTAGATGCTTTGATTTTTAGCTATTCTGGCTAGAAACATAATGCTGTGTTTTATTGGTATTATAACTGCATATATGATAAATACAAACCTTTTAATAAGTTTTCTGGAAATACAATATCTAGAATTAAACCCCTTTTTCTTAGTTCATAGGAACAAACTGTTGCTTAATAGCTTTGCAAAGGCATCCCCAAAGGCAGTTTTTTTCCGTAGCCAATGAATCATGAATTATTCCGTAGCATTGGTTCTGTTACTCCCAGTGAGTGGCAGTTTTCCCATTTGCAGTAGTTCCAAACATTGTGTTTCCCTTCGTGGCAGAAAAATTGCATGATGAATCTGTTTCGTATTAAGTTTGGATTAAGCACAAGCGTTTGTGATAATTTTAGTTACAATATACTCTTCATACAAATGGAGCAAAGTTAGTTGCTTTGTCTCATGCTTTAAAGTTAAGAATACGTTTTTTGATAGTTGGAGTAAGGTTTCTTTGATAGTTTAGTTAGTGTTATGTCACCCTATTAAACATAGCTTCCTATTAAAAGTGTCTTGACTCATGGTGGACAAAAAAAATGCTCAGATTCTGAGGATTTGTACTGCATGTGGAATCTCTGATTAGGAACCAGACACATTTCCAAACCTTCGTTTGGCTTTTGACCTAGAAATTAGGGAGGAAACTCTGGTTATCTAAATTACTTCTTAACCTTGTCTTCTGGGAGTGTTTAAATAATTTTAATTGCCATAACCAGAGATTATCCATGTAAAAGGAAGTAAAAGATTAGGAACAGATAATGAGAAGGAAACCAGATTTAATTTTTTAGGTATCCTGGAGCTCATCCTGCAGAAATTAGTCTTTGTAATTACTGAACCATGGAAACTATACAGAAGAATAACTCTGATGGGGAAAAACTCATTCTTTATGACCAAATTAGCCACTTCATTCTTCTTTTTTTTTTGTGCTACCTGACGTGAGGAGAATAACTGAAAATCTCCACCCCATGTACTCTGGGAATCACTCACATTAGCATAAGTGATAAATTCATTCCTAGCTGAGTGAATGTCAATGAGCCATAAGAGAATTTTAAGGGTCTGGACGGGCTCCCACTGAAACAAGAGCCCAAGTTCCATGTACTGCAGAATTACAGAGTCAATCAGAAGAAAGGAAAAAAAAAAAAAAAGCAAACACTTCTTTAGGTTTTATCTTTCTTTGCTACCCATACAAAGATAAAGTTAAATGTCTTGTATCTGTAATTTCTTTTAGGCAAGAAAGTTCAACACAGCACAGTGAGACGGGCTGTTTCTTCTTTTAGGCATACTTTTATAATGGTAAATCCTTTGCTGTGTTGGATAAATATGTGGAACCTTTTTCCCTCAGCCCTGCAAATAGCATAGAAACGTAACCATGGTTACATTTGGTACATCCTTTCGGTACCTGCAGGTTGCTAGCTAGTGGGAGTTTTTTTTCAACATATATGAAATTCTGTTTTGTATTACAGGTACATATATTTATAATTTAGTTTTACATTTTACAGCTACAGAAATTAACTTAATTATACTGAGAACTCCTGGACATGTCTGGAAGTTCCTAAATAAGGTGATAAATATGCCCATCTCTTTATTTGTGCAAAAGATCCAAGATGGTTTTGGACAAAAGTTTAGCAAGAGGAGTTATGTTACACAATGTGAATAGAAGTCTCAGAATAAGGCATTGTTTTCTGTCTCTGTTTATTATATTCTTTGATCTCTTCTTTTACTATGTTGGAATTTTGATGACCTGTAAAATACTCAGGGTGTCATTATTAACTCATGTGCCATTGTCCAATGAACTGTTTCTGCTTGATGGGCTCATTATTAACTAGAAGCTGGGTGTAAACTGCCAAACAATGGAACTATCTTTTCCAAGGCAGCGTTGCACAGATGTAATCCATATGGAAACTATCAGGTTATTCCTGGTTGCGACGTTTGCGTTAATTCTTTTTTTTCCCACAGAATACATTTGTTTTGGTGGTGTCTAGAACAGACCTCTTGTTTTCACTGCAGTTTATTCATTTCAATATTAGATGAAAATGTAGAGTCTGTAAGCCAAATTCTTACTGCAGATACGAGTAAGAACAGTGTCTGTCCAATAAATTTCAACAGTTTTACTTGAGTCAAAAAATAGATGAACTGAATGTAGTCTACAGTTTTAAATATATATGGAGTTTTGTTTTAAAACTGAATTATGTTCAATTAAATAATCGCTGTAAGAACACTGTGAGGTACACTGTAGAGCTGAAATGAGCAATGAAGCTGAGGAGATGACAGAGATCTTCAAGTATTTCTGGAGGTAGAAGTTAGCATACGTCAAGTGTCATTACAGCTATCTCTTGTGTAATCATTGTATTTTAGGTGGGAAAATAGGACTTGTTATACTCATGGTGCTGTTGATCAGGGTATTTGCTCCATCTTATGTGGGAAATCTTATGGATAATGAAACACGGTTTATTTCCCTGTGTCACTCAGGGTTTTCAGAAAAGCCTTTCAGCCTTTGATGGGCAACTGGGAGCATCTGAGCCTGCCGTGTGGCAGACATGGACTCGGGGCATGAAAGCACTGGGAAGTGACTGGACATCAGTGTTGCACTGTATCCCCAGATGAAATATTTTGCACATTTCCAGCTGAAGCTCTTTTCTCTTTATGTGTTTTTTTTTCTTAATTTTCTATTTCCTGCCCGTATTTTGAACTCCAATCATATGACAAATGTTAAATTTATGAGGACATGAAGTGGGGGTTAAATATTATTTTCTGGAGAAACTATTCTATATATTTAAACAGTTTGCTTTTTTTCCCATCAGGGAATTCCTGGAATCCCTGGAAATCAAGGAGCAAAAGGACAAAAGGTATTATTAACAGTTCAAAATACTCTTAAAACCTGTGCCTACGTATATCCATTCCAAAATAAGGGTTTAGTCTGTGCCCGGAGGAGAGTTTTCACAGTGGGGGTTTAGAACATCAAATCATGCTAATGAATGGAGACGTGCTCCAAATTCTTTGTGGCATATTCAAAAGTCTCTCATTAGGTTTTATTTCAACTATTCCAGAAGGAATGAATATGTTAGAAGTAACAAAGTTAATTTTATAATACTTTCAGAAATAATCCTAACTTAATAAATCTCATAATCACAGAATATTTAACAAATATGTTAACTATACATACATTAATCACATAATTCTTCTCTTTATGTAAAAAATATAGGGTGAAATTGGACCACCAGGTCAACCAGGAGCAAAAGGGTCACCAGGGGATACTGTAAGTTTGTGAAATGGTGTTATTATGAACAAATAATTCTGATGCTGTCATTCTCTACTTGTAATAAGCAAACAAGCAATGGCAGATAAAGTAGCAATTTTCAGGTTGGCAAATATGATCAGACTAAGTCTAATCTCTCAATTCCCCTGAAAATATTATATGCCAGCTTTTCTTTTAAAATTGATTTCCATTTGATAATCAAATCCAGGAAACACATTTAAATTAAATTTACTTTCTGAATTAATTAACTTTGAATTAACTTTGAAAGTACTCAAATTTATTTTGAAAGTTAAGACCGACTCAAATATTGTTATAATGTGCAGTGGACTTCTGAAGATGAATTTCAGGATGCTTTTGTGGTATTGGTCCTTTGACAGAGACTGAGAAGAGCTGAGATCACTGAATAACCAAAATGCTTTAAGAGCGATTTTTATTTTGTGATGTAGGAAACTGAAAATAATTAATTCTTTCTGGACAGTCCAGCTTACCATGCCTTTGTTACTGTCCTAGTAAAGTGATTTCTGTGTGCTAAATAATCCTTTAGAAATCACAGTAGTGTCTTACTGCTCTGCAAGTTGGTGTAAGTATGTATAGACTTTAAAAAATGGAAATTTTAAAGGTGAAAGGGACAGCTGCTAGGTAGAGATCTTTCATTAATTAGTAGGAATTTCATACTTGGTTGAACATATGCAGCCTTAAAAATAATTATCTTTTCTATTGAAAAGTTCAACGGTATTTATATGGTTCTATTATTAATCATCCTCACTGTGAACATGTCTTTCTGCAGTTTTTGTTTTGTACTTGATATATTCTCTCATCTTTGTTGATATATTTTCTCTTCTTTGCTAACTAAAATGCTTCTGACATTCCTGAGAGATACATGACTTAGCATCATAAATAAAATGTTTGCTGTAACTTTATATTTACTTAAAGAACCTATGTTTTACCCTATATTTGAAATTAAGCAGATCAATACAGACTATTACTGCTAGAAAGAAGTAAATACTGTTGAGAATTAAGAACAGAATTAAGACTGATGCTATTATCTCTACGGACAATGGAACGCTAAATGACTAAAAGGTTTAAACCTTCTAAGAAATCAGAGCTTTAGGAGGAGTTTGTTTATGGGGAGCCCAGGTTGTCTTGAACATGGTGTCAGACATTCTTATTCCCTTTAGACTATTGAAGCCAAAGTGGGAAATTTGTTCTTGATGTCATTTTAATGAATGGAGTTTTCCAAAATTTTGTCTCTTTTGCTTTCAACTGGAAATACAGTCTGCTTTCCTTCAGAGTTCCATGCTTTTGGAGTTGAAATCACGGAGATACATAATGCTTTATTACTTTTCCATTGCTGCCTAAGGATCACTAAAAGATGGATTCAGATGCAGTTATCCAGATTTTGCCTGCATCAGGCCAGCTGAGACAGTTTTGGTTTGTGGATTTTCTGAGCTAGGTGATAAGGAGTCCCATGCTCTTCTCATACCCAGCAGACTTGGCAATAAAGGATTTACAGAAGACTGTATGCTCCAGTTATGATACATATGGATGCTGGATATTCTTTATTTCTAGAAAGAGCCTCTTCTCCAATTACTTCTGCTAATAAGAGCAATATATGCCTGCCTGGCTAAAAAGACCAGGTATTTGGCCTAAGGATTATCTCAATCTGAGTCCTCTCTATACTTGCTAATTTTTATTATATCTTAGTGTTGAAGTTTTGATTATGTGCATCAGCTCAGTTAAAGCCCTTTCAGTATCTGTAACACCCACTGCCCTCTCCCTGAAAGCATGTCTGGGTTTTTTTCTGCCTCAAATTCATTGGGATTTTATAATTTTATATGAGACTGTTTGCTTGATTATTTGGTGAGAAGGTCTTTAATTTAATAGAATGTTACGTCAGTTGTGGAAAGACTTCATGTTTTTCACTGGCTGTTTATTCTCTATTTTTCTGTGAAGATTGCCTTTTCTCTCTCCACTCAGAAGGTGGGTGAGCTTCAGATCCTTAAGTCTGAGTAGTAGTCTAACTTTACTTTTCAGAGAGAATATATTTGCAGACCCCTCCCGAGTTTCTATCTGATCTTGCATCTGAGTTGCATTTCAATCAGGTGCTGGATTTCATTAGTAATCAGTTGGGTTGTTCAGACCTCCAAAGGGAGGAGTGGTCACATGCAGTGTTGTATGTCAAGGCTTGCTCTGTGTCTGTCCAGTGGTGTATGTCTATCCCATCACAAGTAGACTTCACCATATTTGAGGTGGTTTTTTGGTTTCAGTTATGCACTTGTGCATAATTGATGCTGAGATCATTGATTTGACAAAGGACTCTTAAATCTGCAGCATGCTGGGATTGTGCTGAGTACTGCTTAGTCACGTGGAATCCAAATGGATATATGGATTATCCCTTGAAGAAGCCGAGGAGGTTATTAAACTGTAAATAGACTTTTCAAAGTTGTACAGTCCACAGATCTCATGTTCTTTCCTATTTCTTTTCTTAATTTTTCACTTAGTTTCATAGTTTTTCATAAAAAAGAAAAAATCCAAAAGGCTAAGGGTGTGGTTTGTGCTTTCTCCTATATCTCTGCAGACAACCACAGACAAAGCAGAGCACACTTGAACTTGCTTGCTGAATAATGCTAGGTTTTAAAACAGTTGACTCTGGTTTCCAGATAACTAAGATTATGTATAAGCACATCAATGTCTGTACATGTATTGAAGAGCTCACTGCTTTTTTCCATGCTTGCAACTCCTTAATAAAATATCTCACCTATCAGAACCAGTGCAATCCTGGTAAGGGAGAAAGATTGAAACCAGTTTTGAGTTTTAAAAATTCTGGGCTACTCTGTCACTCAATCCATTCAGAATTTCATGCACAATGTACAGCTGCATCCACTCAGCAGCTTTTCCTTTCCTGACTCTACTGAGGGCATGACTGCTACATTGCAGTTGTCAGAAGCCCTTTTGTATAAAGTGAGAAATTAATGGTGGTTAATTTTATTTTCGTGAATTTAAAGGACTTTTTCAGTCACGTAAAGATCCTCTCTGGAAAGAGTAAATTTCCTTGACAATCAGCTATTGCAGTTGCTTAGGTATTTTGCATGAAACATTGTCTGAACTGGAAGTTCAAATGTCCCTACTCCTCGTTAACACATGTGCGTTTGGTCTCTCACCTGTGTCTCTAATCACTTTTATTGCCTACTCCTGGAAATTTTTTCTCCATTTCTTTCCGAGCAAAGTTGAACAAAATGCCGGAAAGAATAGCTGTATCATCAGCTAGAATAAAGACCCGTGGGATTCCAAAGTGTACGTATTTATTCACATAACTCACCTACCATGTTTGCTTCTAATTTCATTTGGATAAATAACATCTGGTTCTTAATACACTTGAAAATAATTTATTCATGTTTCCTGTCAACTCATTTAATATTTCTTTTGTCACCTGATAAAATAAGTAGGAAATTGATGCATGGAATATTTGAGTACGTTATATGGCATTAGGGAATTCCAACCAGAAAAGATAGTGGGATTTTCCTTGTATTAGTCACGCTGAATATGAGTTCCAGAAGAAACAGATGGAAAGCTTGTGAATGGTCTATTAATACCTTGGGAAAGTTCTTCGGTAACAAGCTCTTCTTCAGTAATAACTACCTCTATTACATTGCCAAAGTCAGTAATTTATTAATTTATTAGCCATATAAATAGTGTTGGCTCTGGAAAATGGGGGAGTAATACTGTATTTTATGTCCTTGAATTGTTCTTTATTTTTATTCAGGACAGGCTCATCTCTTTTTATTTTACATGCCATAGTTTTCCAATTATGTTCTCAAGCTTTTCCTGTGTTGCATCTGAACGTTTTCTTCTTGCAGCATACTGATTTCATGTAGTTGTCTTCCTATAATTTTTTTAAATGGTATATGTTAAATATGGACTAGTAATGAAAATGCAAGAAAGCAAGCCAGGACAACTGGGTTTTATTTCTCCCTTTCCTGCAGATATATGCCTGACCTTTAGTATAACTAAACTTATTTTCCGATTTGTTTTCACTGGTATATGTCTGCATGTCAATGTGGATATATACACATATCTGATTTAATAAAAAAGAAGCTATTCTGTACACATAGTGTTTCCACTTTGTATGATACGAGACAAAGGAGGGACTATCGTGCTGAACATTTACCACTTCTGTAATCCCAGGACTGGTGTGAGCATAAACTAGAAGTGATTTAGGGTAGGCTCTCAGCGTGTTACGTGTCTTGAAACTCAGGGCTTCACTGAGGTGACAGTTTGAAAGGAGCCAGAAATCGCCCAGTCACATTTCTCATCCCTCCCCAAACTGGCGTGTTCTGTTCTCTAGGGATTAAAATGCTCGTAACAAGCACAGAACAGGAATCTGAGAAGAAAATAATAGTCTCACAGTGGTTTTTGGAAAAGGATGGTAGCTTTCAAGGAAGGCAAAAAGACCACACGATGAAGAGAGCTGTATTTCAGAAGTGAGGAGGTCAATGGATAACATAGAATTTGATTTAAAACAGCTGAATTGTATTAAGCTTTAGAGTGAAATGAAAATTAATGAAACTTTATTTTGCTATGTAAATAAAAGGAGAAAAAGTGAAGAAGCAGGCCTGATGTACAAGCGAGTTAAAACAGTTAGTATAATCAAAGGTGGGTTCCAAAGCCAAATTAGTATTTTCTTACACCTTCTGTAACAAAGCTTGTGCTGAGCATACGCCATGAGCAAATGGGAATACAGTCTCTTACTTTGAGTGGAAGCAAACCTCAGAATCTTCACTCCAGCCAGAGAGGAATTGTTAATTTCTATTCCAAAATTATGAAAGAAATGGCACAGGTTACAGTAAACCTTTATTTACTAAATAGTAGATTATACTAGTTTAACTGCATCATGTTTGATAAGATGACCGATTTTCTATCTAAGTAAGAACAAGCAGATCTAATCTTCAAAGTTGAGGAAGGTGTTGGAAATTATTCGATGTCTGATACTATTAGTCATTTTAAAGAAATTGAAGCTTAATAGAATAATTTTCATGTGCAATTGTCTGAACAGGAAAAGTCTGAGACTGAGGAAAATTGGCAGCAAGGGGACTCAAGTTTTAGTCTTGTGATTGATACCATTTATTTGTATTCACAGACTGTGTCTGTGTCTATGCCCTACAGAGCAAGTTGCTCTGTTTACTAATGTAAAGCTTTGGTGACCAGTACTTTCTTACAACACAGCAGGAAAGAAACCCAAGTTAATCTGTTCTGCCTCAGCTAACAGTAAAGCACAGGTGAAATACTAAAAAATTTATTAAATGCTGAAAACCCTGGCTAGAGAGAATGACTTCTTATTCCAAATACTCTGATTTTTTGCAATTTTTTAATTTCTGCAAAAAGAAAACCATCCTTTTAGTGAGGAAAGATAATATTTTTGGAAAAATGGTGAGTTACAGTCTGTGTAACAAGTGACTGTACACATATATTTATTTTTGACCACATGTAACTTTTGAAGGAGGTCTGAGATAAAGTCATGGAACTGAATAATTCCTAACATTTAATACTAAATGGAAGGTGGTTGTTTTTACTTATATGAAAGCAGAGATTAAATAATAATAACAACAATTTTTGAATATACTATAAATTAGAATAATTGATCATTCTCTGACAAGTTTGATTTTCAGGCCTTATTTAATTGTTTGACTTTCTGTGTTAGTATGCTTTTACTTTATACGATGTCTTAAGTACAGTCTTGTAGCAGATTTCAGAGTATATATGCAAGTCCAAATAAGACAATAACAGTGTGTTGTTTTTATTGATGCATGCAGTTCTAGAGTCAAAGGGAAGTGAGATGAAGTGATGAGAAAGACATATATTAACACCAGAAGTGGAAAATACTATAAATGAGAATTTCTGCCGGGAAATTATGATTTTTGAAAAAGATTTCTTTTCTAATGTCTACTTAGAGTAGGGAAATTAAGACAGCCGTTTGATGATTTAACACCCCTTAGCTCTTATTTTATGCGCGGAACAAAGACAGCTAAACATGCCTTTATCAACATGAGAGGAATCCAAGGGACTGTTTTGGCAATTCTCTGGCTTTGTACGTGTTGAGGTGTCATGGCCTGAAACGGCAGAAGCCACTGAGTTCTTGAATGAACAGTTGAGTCCTGAAGGTTCTGCAGAAGATGCAAAGGTCTGGCCCCAAGGTTAGCTGCTCCCAGTAAATCTCCATGAAGTTTGCAAGAGGCGTCGCGGCACGGCAACCGCTGAGGGACACAATCAGAGAGAAGGAGAGTTACAAAATGCCACAACATACTCTTGCTGGCTTTGGGAACACTGAATGGAAACTAAGAAGCTCTCGTGTCACTTTCAATTATAGCTAAGGACATATTAAAAATATGCTACAGATTAGATCACACAGGCGGGGTTTTGAGTTGCAGGATTTTCTCTCCAGGAGTGTTCCGTGACAGCGCTGTGCTTTTTTCCTGCATGGTTTTTTTCCGTTGAGCAGGAGCCCTTCCTTAGGCCATAGAAGGTCTAGATAATCCACTCTGCTGTAATCAGAGCTGCATAGTAATATGATGAAATATACTATATTTCCATCCTGGTTATTTCACTATAGAAATATAATACTAATAATACTAGTACATTATACTGAATCCATTGGCTTAGTACAGAAATGTCTCCGCATTTTTCACAAATAGGGTTTGATGGGACCAGAAGGCTCATTTGGTCTACCTGGAGCTCCTGGGCCTAAGGTAAGTGTTTGTGTTGATTTGCTTGTGACTAATAAATTACTGCTTTATAGATGAGAAAATACCAGGATTTTGCAACTAATCTTTTGATATGTTGAATATTAGTGACTTATCTGTATGATATTTTCAATATTACCTTATATGATAGTTCAGTCTCAAGAGAGCTTGATACAGCTCAGTAAGTGGTGGCTGTCATCCCATGAGGTTTGGAACAATTGCAGACACGGTCATGAGACTTTGTTTCAGCTTCACAGTCCTGGAAAATGTTCTGCAATGCTGGGAGCCAGATAATTCTCAGTATATATCAGAACCCTCTGCCCATGTTACATTTATTTATATTTTAGTTGTGTTAAATAACATCACGTGCTGCTTTTTCCACCCAAGGAGCCAAATTTATTTCAGATGTAACTTTATTGATTGCAATGCAGCTACAGCAAGAATTAATTTGACCCATGCTCTCAGAAACTAGAACAGATACTGTAAATTCAGATCTGATAGTGTAACCTTTTAATTACATCCAAGATGATTTTTGGCCAGTAAGTGCTGAATTGTATGTCCCAGAGAATATTTAGGAGCATAGAATCCATTTTCCAAAGTTCATGTTTATATTTAGATCCATTGCCACCCATATATTATTTTATATCCAAAAGTACCTATGTATTCATTTAAAATTGTATACTGAAGGTATCATTTTTTTTAAAGTGGTTAATGTTTTCTATGGTCAAGAAGATTGAACTTCTTGAAGTTCAATAGATTGAACTATGAAATGACTAAAAATTAATTAGCTTTAGTTTAATTGGTGAAAAATGCCTTTGTTTTGTATATTTATCTCATTCAGAATATAAACTGATTCTTACAGAATCATTCTTAATAAGCTCATTCTTACAAAATAGCATTGTGAAGTAATCAGTACTTCTTAGACTTTAATGAAAATATGCTCATGCTGAATATACACCTAATTCATCGGCTACAGTAAAACCCAAAACATAAGGAAATATTTTGGCTCGGACAGGTCTGAGGATTCTCAGGGTTTTACAAAATCAGGGGGGGAGATGTGAAGTCAGTACACGGTCATGGTATGGCTGGGGAAGGGTCAGGTGAGCAGAGGCTGGGAGACTGCATTTTGTCATCAGTATCTCATCTTTCCCGAGGAGAAGTTGAAACCTTCCTCTAAGGGAGCAGAACTTCAGAGTTTCAGTCTTTCAGACTTTCAGCCTGTGCCTATTTTCATGAACCATTTTCCCAGAAGTGTCTTGTTTATGTTTGCTAGTCATCCCACGCGTGACAAAACGTACTGACCTATCAGCCACCCTCTTATGTTGTTCTATAGGGGGATAAAGGCGAACCTGGGATGCAGGGGAAACCAGGATCATCAGGAACCAAGGTAAATATGATTCTGGAAGTATTCTAGTTAAAGAAGGGATTGATTTATTTTCCATGATTTACTGATCTTCCGTGATTTTCCATGATTAGTTACAAGGCAGTTTGTTTCAAAATAAAACAGTAGTTAATATAAAATTGCATCAGAATCCATTTGATGGTGTATTCTTACTAATTTAATACTAGATTTTAGGCAATGTAAGTCAGCTGTTCACTAAGTTCAAACCTGTAAATATTGTCATTACTTCAGATAGTTTTATTTGTGTAATTTTGAAAAGTTGACATCAACTCTATTAAAAGGCACTTTAAAAAGATAGATACTGGAAAACTGAGGTTAAGAACTAGGAGTCCCTTTTGTGGCTTCTCCGTATTCAACATCCGTTTGGGAATTCTCCAGCTATTTCAATCATCCTCAGTTATAAAATTGGAAAATATCAGAGGTGAAGCATATCGTGTGACCTTGGGAAAACATGCAATATATGTTTTTACACACCACACTTGACTAACACAAAGCTGTTGTATTACACAGGGAGAACTAGGAATGCCAGGTGCTCCAGGTGAACCAGGCTACCCCGGCATTCCTGGTACCCAGGGTATAAAGGTAACTGTTTTTTCAGGTTTTACATTAAGTTCATCTCTTATTGGAGGTGCTTTTCTTATAAGTGATCATTACTAAAGGAAATCCTTTTTCTAAATACATCATTAGTATTAGAGAACAGTTGGTATATTTTGTGAAGCTCATTCACACCTCTTCCTTTCTTTGACCATAGCCGAAGCCTAGATAATTAGCTAAATTAAATGTTGAAATTTTAGGCGGTAAAAGTTAGATTAGATAGATCTTACTTCTACTGTACAGGTGGTTCTTCTTTTCAGACAAATCTATTTTATTCCTCTTGCATACTGAATTCTCATAAAGATCATGGCTTTGATGATCTCATCATCTCCTGGGGCAGCCTTATTATCTATCAAACAGCGCTATAGATGTGCTCGTGCTGAAATTCCTCATTGCTGAAGAAATGTTTTGTGAACACACTGCAAAATTTCCTATTGATGTTTGACTTGTCTGGATAGATCTCCTTATTTTTAAGGGTAGATATGTAGGATTTTCTGACAGTCACATGCCTTAAGAGTCCCAGGTTGAAGAGATGACAGGAAATACTGTTCTTTTGTATGTTTTGAAATTCAAGCACACAGCTTTTTGCATAGCTTAAAGCTGTAATTGAAATTACATTAAATGCTTTTCTAGAATTTTTTTCCTAGAGATTGTTCTATAATATGGCAGCATTCTACTGAAAATCTTTGTGGTTGAAATCTCTCCGGTTTATCTCAGCCAGTAAGGCAGAACTTTTTGTTTGACTGGAAGCTGGAAAGACCCTGGAATATTTGCTGTTTTAAAATACTGATTTATTGTTATCTTACTGTAAATCACAGGACTCACTGGAGTGTGAAGTGAGTCACTTGAGGAAAAATCAGCCATGCTTTGTCTATAGAATGGAAATTAAGAACCTGAATATTAGAAGTAATTGGAAATCATTACTCTCTGTACCCTGTGGGTAACTACAAAGAACTGAACAGGGTTCTGTTTTCTAGATGATGTTTTTTTCAGCACCTTTCTTCTAGGTAACTCAAGCAAGAAAGAGAAAGACCAAGGATTTATACTTTAAATATGCTATTAGGCAAATTTATGTGAACGAAACACTACATGTTTATTTGAAACAGCTGGAGAAAAAATATTTACTGTTATGTTCAAAAGCATGATTTCAGTAGAATTTCAGGGTTGAACACCTGTCAGCTGTCATGGTTTAAAAGTGGTGAAATTAGTCAAATTAGTTCCATTGCTGTAAATCAATTAATTCTAATTGTAACCGAAGCTCTGACTTGTATTCATTACTTTTTAAGTCTAGATTTTAATTAAGATATCTTTACTTGGGTCACTTCTAAAACAATAATACGGGCACCCTGGAAATGAAATCTTTCACTGCTATTACTTTCATAATTTTATCGTATTTTTATAAGAACACGACAGAATTTTTTTATAGTGAGTTTCTTAATTGACATATACAAGTATAAACCTTATTTTAATGTTATATTGTTTCTTTGGAGCAGTATAAGCGATCTGATGTCATGTAACAGGCTTGTTTCCTTAGAATATAGTTTACTATAACTAACAAGCTTTATCGGCAGCTATTCAAGCCAGATACTTATTCAAGCAACAAGTTGTCAAAGCTAAAAATGTTGCTATATTTGCTATCAGCCCATACTTAAATGTAAATTTTAAATGTAAAAATGTAATAATATTTTAAAATTAATTAAATTAGCACAATTAAATCAGTAAGTTAACTAAAACTGTAGAAAAAAATTGTATAAAAAGAAATTAAGTGTGTTTAGGAAATGTCTCTGATACTTGTGTTGGAAATCTAGCAGTGTTTCCCGGGAAATACTGGAGTCTCAACCAGGGCAAAGGTTCCCCCATTACATATTCAAATTACACATTTCAGAATAAACAGGAAGCCCTGTAAAAGCAAAGGAAGCAAATTTAGATGAGGTTTTTTCAGCTAAATGAGATAATGGAATCTGAGTTCCATTTTCTAAGACAAGATGTAAAAAAATTAGTTTTCTGACCAGTTTCAAAACAGTATAACACTTATAAGAGTGCATAAGGACAAAGATTTCCTGGCTTAAGACTTTCAAAATGTACTGAAGCCCAATGGAAGATTGTCTTGAGTAGAGTCAGTGTCACAACAATAGTTTAATTAGCTCCATTATTACCATATATTCAATTTAAACATCTAAGGGTCATGTAAGGTACATACAAGACAGTAATACTGCTTTTAAGAAGGGAGATTCTGTTAAAATTTATTGAACCTCTCTAAATTTTAAATTGAAGAATCCTTTGCAAAAGCCGTTACTCATTTTGTATGAAGACACAAGTCAGAATGTATGTTGCTGGTTAACTGGGTTTATGGGCTGTAAATGTGACAAACTCTTGATTATTCGGGGAAAAAAAAGTACAGTTTGGGCATCTGACAGTAAAAGTGAAACCTCTTAAAACCTGAAATCAAACCAAATACTTTACATTCAAGCACAATGCAACCAAATACAGCAGGCATAAATACCCTATTATGTTCTGAGATTTTTGATCAGGAAAATATTTGCCATGGCCCAAATCTCCTCTTCTATTACTATTTAACATTTAAGTAAATATTCTCTTTCAAAAACCAAACACACACATTTGGCTCTTACAAGAAAACTGGCAAAACAGATCCAAAAAATTCCATCCTAATCCTTTTCTTTATTAAACGCAGTTTTGCACACCCCCTGTTGATCTGTCCTTTGTTTCACGAGTTGCTATGTTCTCAGCCCAACATTTTGATTCATGCCTGTTTAAGCAGAATCACACTGATTTCAGAGGTCAGAGTTAGGGCAGGAGCCATCTCCCACAACTTTAAGTTTCCTTTTCAATCAGTGAAGGGAGATGGGCATGTTCTGGGCGATACCTTGGCCATTAATAGCATGAATGGTTTTTGAGAGGTGCCTGTTTCTCACCAGTGTCAACTAAATGGTGTTCAGGCAACTTGATAAACCTACACAGCTGCTTTTTAAGTACCATTTCCACCGTCTGATTGCCAGTCACCCAACTAATGTTTACCTACAGTAAACATTTCAATGAAAGCCAAAAGGAGCGAGTGAAGTGAAACTTTGTCCTTACACAGTTCTGATTAATTTTATTGGTTTTTTTCTGATTTAAAATCATATTTTTTCTTTGGTGTGTCATTCATGGCTTCTGCATTCAATGGGTTTATGCTGTGTTACAGAAATTATTTGTACTCTCTTCTCTGTGGGTGAAGGCAAGCATGCTTAGAGGTTAGCATTGAGATGAAATTTAACCCATCAGAAATACTGTCCCCCTCCCCTCCCCTCCCTGCCTACATCTTCTCCATTCCCATACACCGAGAGGATAAAAGCCAGCTAGATTTTCCACCTCGTTATGTTGTACTTTTAAGTTTTAATTTGGTATATGATTATCCACTTTTCTTTTTGATAGGTCTTTCTATGACAGATTCCCTTCTTAGTAAAACTTTCTGTACTTTTCTCAGTTTGCTTACATGGGGATAATGTGATCTGTTTCCATTCAGTATAAATAAAAGCTATTAGATGCTTCTCTTGTATTTACTGTGTTAAATTACAAGATAGGCTACGTGTCTTTGAGATGAAACATGTTACAATGGAGACTTTTCTTCTAATATTTTACAGGGGGACAAAGGAAACCCAGGTGAAAGTGGTATCCAGGTATATTAACTTTGTTTGTAATGAAATCATCTGGCAACACTATTAATACAAGTTTTAGGTGTTAATTCTGGAGGGGTTTTTTTTTAAGATTAAGCTCCACAGAAGATTTGCTTGGAGGATAGCAGCAGTGAGCCCTAGCTGTTCCTCAAGGAAAGCTGCCCAGTGTGCCCCGTATGAACTTCCAGCTGTGTTTCTGGGGCTGAGCAGGCTGTTGACATCTGGGGCAGAGCTGTGTGGTCCTAGCAATGGTGTGGGTTCAGGGGTGTGGGTTCAGGGGCCTGGGACATGCCCCAGCACTGTCCTGGGATGGGTCCTGCCCCAGGCACTGCGGGATCACGTAAACGCTCATAGACAAAGTGATGCCACCTGGCCTTTGCCTACCTGCTATGTTATCACAAGTGTGATTTTTCCCTCCTTGTTATCCAAAAGTCATGGAAATACCTCCAAGAAAAAGAAGAGTTTCGTGTCACTGCTCAGATCCTGACTCAGCTCCTCTGCCTTCAGAGCACAAACTCTGTCCTTCTGCACGTTTTCTCTTCTGAGCTCTGGAAGAGTAACTTTTCAGATTGATGTGTCCTGGTTGAGGATGAGATTTTAGGGTTTACCTCTTTGTGTTATTTTTGATAGTTTGCTTGCATCTCCCAGGAAAATGCATGTTTTATGAAAATGTGCTTCTTTTCTGAAGGGACTGAAAGGCGAAAAAGGAAGGCAAGGAAATCCAGGCTTACAGGTACTGTTAAAATAGTGATCCTACCTCAAGAGAGCCATGGTTCCTGCTTTTTTCTTAAGATTACTTCTATCAACATGTGTAGTTCTTTGCATCAGCTGAAATATATTTATGTATAACATGATTATATATAAATTACCTCTTAAGCAGACTTAGCATTTTTAAAACAGGCTCTGGCCTGTTTCTCAAGCTACATTGTTCTGAATTATTTTGGACTAGATGATCTTTAAGGTCTCTTCCAACCTAGACAATTCTATGATTTTTTTAATAAATCCTTAATTATGGAAGATTTTCATAAAACAATAAGGAATAGTGAAAAATGCAGGTAACAGCAAAAATTTACTTTTGTGTAAAGGTTTTACGGGTGATGCTTGAGATGTCAAGATTTTGATTGTACCATGCTACACTTTCATGTAGTTCCTTACCTCCTAGACTATACTGGGAGTCATTATTGACATCTTCTGTGCTCCTAAATTACAGATGTTTCCTGTTTCAGCTGCAAATCAGTGAGATCCAGTTGTTTCTCTTTAACTCTGGGCCGATGTAGTCCGATTGTGTCATAGTTGGCTACCTTGTTATACCACAGAAAATAACTGCTAGTGTTTATAAATACTTGTTAACTGCATAATCTATGTTGTGTCTAAACAGAGAAGTATTTGTTAGAGGTATATATCTAAAACTAGACTTGGAAGGAAGTCACTGTTGCTTTTTTCAGAATTACGACATGGATACAGCTGCCTGTCTAGCCAGAAGGAGTTGATGCCAGGGGACCATGGGCAGGAGATGTAGACTGTGTGTTAGCCTGGTTTTATCACTTCCAGGGGTGTGGAGGTTGATGGGAGTCTGGTCGAAAAGCTGAGCAGATACTGTTGAAAAGAAATTGTTTTAAAGAAAAGACCAGCCATTGGTTTTAACCAAATGTAATGTCCTACTCTACCATTTTACAAATCAAACTTTCTGTTTTTTCCTTTTACAAATAATGGACAAATTTTTCACATATTTATTATTTTACTCATAAAGTAAAACAAAGTGATAGTGAAAGAATTTTTTTTTTCCAGACAGAATGATGCAACTGAATCGCTGTTGCTTGCCTTTTTTTTTTTTTCCTTTGGTGTGGGGGGCAGAAAGGTGAAAAAATTATACAGAGTAAAATTGTTTCCTCTACTTACATAGTTTAGTCAGCAACCAAAAAATCACTCATTCAGATACTTCTGGTAGACAACACTAGGTCCCTCCAAGGTTTCTGAACCCTCCAGGACTTGGAGATGACACCAAGTTGGGTGGCAGTGTCGACCTGCTGGAGGGTAGAGAGACTTTGCAGAGGGATCTGGACAGACTGGATGGATGGGCTGAGACCAACAGGAGGAGGTTCAATAAGGCCAAGTGCTGGGTCCTGCCCTTGCGTCATAACAGCGCTACAGGTTTGGGGGAGAATGGCTGGAGCTGCCTGGCAGAAAAGGACGTGGGGCTGTTGGTCAACTGTTGGCTCAACATGAGCCAGCAGTGTGCCCAGGTGGCCAAGAAGGCCAACAGCATCCTGGCCTGTACCAGGAACAGTGTGGTGAGTAGGACCCGAGAGGTCATCGTCCCCCTGTACTGGGCACTGGTGAGACCCCACCTCGAGTGCTGTGCCCAGTTTTGGGCCCCTTCCCACAAAAAAGACATTGAGGTGCTGGAGCGGGTCCAGAGAAGGGCAACGGAGCTGGTGAGGGGTCTGGAGCACAAGTCTTGTGAGGAGAGGCTGAGGGAGCTGGGGGTGTTCAGTCTGGGGAAGAGGAGGCTGAGGGGAGACCTCATCGCTCTCTCCAACTCCCTGAAAGGAGGGTGTAGAGAGGTGGGGGTCGGTCTCTTCTCCCAGGTCAAGATCTGAACTTGATTTCTGTCTAGTAAGACAGTATGGATTAGGTAGAATCAGGTGTTTCCTTTTGCTAGAACATGAAATATTTATTTCTTTTTTCTTTTATAAAGTGAATAAGGTATTGTCTATATGTCTTTATTATCTCTGTTTGTTTAGATATATGATAGATATGATATATTACAAATTTATCCTTTTGATATATGATACTAAAGATATTACTGAAGTGTAAATTCACCAAAATGCACATTATTCATCCCTATATGCAGTTTGATTTATTGTACAAATAGCAGTCACAGAATCTTTAAAAAATGGCATTTGTAATTATTGAAAACAAAAGACAAATATTTTTTTTATTCCAAGTAATTTGTCTCAACTTGCTTTTTTAATTATATTTTTTTTCATATTAATTCCTAAAGGGAGTAGAAGGATTAAGTGGAGAACGAGGAGAGGTAAGTATTTGGTAATGACAAATACAGTATTACAAAATTATTCCATTTTTTTCTGTAAATTGTGTGATCTATGAAATGTGTGTTTACAGTCTTATTTCCGTACTCATATCTCTATAAGCAACAGAAGAAAAATGAATTGAGAAATATCAGAGATTTTCATTAAAAAGTGACATGGTGAAATATATGTTTCATTAAATGAAAGATTAAAAAAATTATTAAAGCCAAGTGTATGCTTTAGGAGAATTAAACAAACAAACAAAACAAGAAGGATCTAGTTGAAGAAGCAAATAATTAAAGAAAAAAAAATCTAGAGATTCTAAGTTCATTGAAAAATAAAAATAAATTCATAAAAGAATACAGAATACTTGATCAAAATGATCCATATTGTTTAGCAGCAGCCAATAATAGCAGGGCAGGGTACAAAAATAAAGAACAGGATACACAAAGAAGATCCTTCTTGTATACCTTCACTCTTTTTGGCAGTCAAAAAATGAGGGGCATGTAAGGTAGAGATCAATATAGGATCAATATATCCTCTTACTGAGCTTTTTTCCTTTTTTTTTTTCTTTTTTTTTTCATTTTTCCCCCTTTTTTCCTTTTTTTTTTTTTTTTTCCTTTTTTTTCCTCTTTTTTTTTTTTGTTTTCTTTGCCAATAGCAAGGGTCAACAAACAAGGCCACACATGGGATGTGGCTGAGTATTACAAGACCAAGATTTACTGCAGCAAATGTTCCCTCAGCAGTTTCATTTGCTTTTTGGCAAGCTCTGCAGGTGGTTGTGCTGATGCTTCCAGCGTTTTGTCCTGGCATTTTCACACTGGCTTCTTGCCTGTAACGTTCTTCTACAATAGATGCCATTTTCTCAATATTCCACTGGTTCTTAATGCTTTCTAGCCCCTTGAACATTTAGCCCAAATAAATCAACTTGCAAGTCAATTGTCTTTTATGTAAACATAGTCTGTAGTTGTAAAAGTAATTAAAATTAAATAGCTTCTAGCTGCAAGAATAGCATGATTTTCAGATCCCAGCACGTATAGCTTCTGATATAGCCACAGGCAGCTACATGTGCTCCATATGTTTATCTCTGAGCCTTGCTGACCCTGTTAAATGAAAATTTGTAATTATGTAAGAGAAACGAGCAAGTACAAATCTACATGGTGCAACTGAGAGTATCCATTTCTATGACTGCAACAGTCAAGTTGACAGGATCAAGAAAATAAAATGCACTTACAACCTTGAAAAAGTCAGTTCTGAATTAGTGTATAACTTTTGAAGTGGGAAGAGGGTATGGATTGCTGTTCAGTTCATGCATGGCACCTTGCTGGTGGACCATCTTTCTAGCAGGACTCACAGGCACTTGGCTGACATCTGCCACATTTGGTCTCTTTTCTCTGCTTGTTTTTTTTCTTCTTTTGTTTTTTTTTTTTAAAGAGGAAAAACTGCCTGCCTTATTTTAGCAGGTAGCTCTCTGCATAAAACTGAGTAATCCAATACTGGATTTGAAGCTTGCTACCCTGTAATAATTCATTGTATCATTCAGTTACAGCTCTGGGCACTGTTACTAATTCAGACCAAGCCACAAATCTTTGAATTTTTCTGATTTAAAGAATTTTGATACAGGCTATATAGAAGGCTACAAAGTAATGAATACCATAATTTAAAATTCAGTAGAAATCTATAAAGACTGTATGCCTGAGGGCTTCTTCCTGCGTTATTGTCTTGTGGTAGATAGTAATCCTGCTGCCTTGTTTCCATAATTCCATCTAAAATAGTTGGAATGGGTGAAAGAAAGTTTTGAGGCAACTGATAACATTATGCAGAAGCTGTGTAAAAATGGAAGGAAAAAACTCATCAGGGAACAAGCATAGTATACTAGCTTTAATCTTGGACACGTAGCAAATTACATTGTGCATATTTTTTTTTTTTTTTTTTTTTGGCTCCAGCATAAGGAAAGAGTTCCACATGAACTATTGCAGTTGGTAATTCCATACTTAGAAGAACCATTGCTTTGATGAAGATGCATCAAAATATTTTCTGTGTTATTTTAACCATTTCCAGTGAAGTAAATGGTCTACAGTTCTTATCAATAATATGGTGAATAAATGAAGTGAGAAAACAAACAAACAAAAACCCCATAACTGAAATAAAACTATTTTTTTCTTTTATCTTATACGCTACAGGCATAGAGTAAAAGTCTTGATTATTATAGCAAGTTTGCCAAGAACTTCAATGATGCCAGAATTTCACTTCTAATTTTTCCAGTCTTCTAAGGATTTTAATGTACTGTAACAAATGACCTAATTCTCATGAAAAAGTGAATAAAGCCTTTCCTTCCATATGTAAATAACAAAGACTATTTTGTTTTATATTTATTAGTAAGTAAAATGGGTTCTTCTGGTTAAAAACACCATAATGGTAATTTATTTCTAGTTATATTTGGTAAATCCTTGAGTCTGAAACAGTTACTAAAGGATCTCAAAACTTCAGTACGTTTTAGTGAAATAGATCTCATCAGTATCAAGTTAATTTTCAGTGACAACTTATATTCATTTTATGAAGATTATCAATTAAGATTTTGTAAGAATATGGTTTCTTGGTGCTACCTAGCTTCCAAATGGTCTGTGAAGGTACGATTGGCTTTTCGTTGGTTTTCATTGCAGAAAGGTGAGAAAGGAGATCCAGGTGTTCGAGGCATCAATGGGCAAAAAGGAGAATCCGGTATCCAGGGTTTGGTTGGACCTCCTGGTCTCAGAGGTCAGCCAGGAGACAGAGGACCCCCGGGGCCACCTGGATCAGATGGAAAACCTGTATGTATAGGATCTCAAACTTGTCATTTTGGGTGCCTTAAAAACCCCAAGCAAATACATGCTTTCAGCTCTTTTAAACTGTTCTCTGTTCAATTCAGGCACGAGAATTTTCGGAAGAATTTATTCGACAGGTGTGTTCAGATGTACTGAGAAGTAAGTTTCAAAGCCTTACTACTATTCTTTCCTTGTTTAAATTGCTAAAGAAGTTTCCTGAAAATTACAAAGGTGCTTTCTTGAGAGCAAGATCAGTATTGCTGATTTATCACTTGTTTTCCTGCAGGTGTGGAAATACCTTTCCATACCACAGGGTGCATACTTCACTATCTTTTTTTAAGATACCATGTTGTCTAAAGAGAGGAAATGACTGTTGTATTAGTGGCTAGGGGCAATATTTTTATATCGCATTGTTACAACACTCTAAGCGATTTTTTTTGTTTGAATTCTCCCAGCCCAGTTGCCCACCATCCTCCAGAGTGGAAGGCTCCAAGACTGTAACCACTGTCAATCCCAAAGTGCTTCCCCAGGACTTCCAGGACCACCAGGTCCACGAGGCCCTGAAGGCCCAAGAGGGTTTCCTGGTTTGCCAGGAAATGATGGCATTCCAGGGCTGACGGGAATCCCGGGTCGCCCTGGGGCTCGTGGGACAAGAGGTACGATGCTGATGGCCTTTATGACTCTCTTCTGCTTCCAGTTTTGAATGGGATTAGTGCAGGGTGGAGTAAGGGAACAGCTGGGTTTCTATCACAAGGTGTAATGGATGACATGTTCCAATCTGAACATCTCTCTCACCGCTTCCAAAGAACGCGTGTCAGGAGAAGAGAAAATGGACAGCTAGTGTTCAGTTCTACCACAGTCAAACTTTGTTTTCATCTTCTTACAGAATTCTTAATCTCCTGCAAATGTTTTAAACCGCATTTTGATTAATTTTTTTTAGATCAAATGTGCTTAGACATGGATTTTACTCCATTTCCATTTTTTCTGGCTTTGTTTCTTCCAAACTTCTTTTTTTCTGCTATTTTAAAGAACAGTATTTATTCACTGGCTATTTAATATCTGCTGTCCTCTAGGCTGATTTTTGACATGTGACAACTCCTTTATATTCCCTCTGATTTCCTGGGGTTTTCTCCTTTCTTTCTTTTGATCTCGTAAGGATCTTTACTCCTTTCTTTACACTTTTCTTAAACGTTCTAGTTTCTTTTCTAGGCAAGCAAAGGTTTATGCTTTCAGGTAACTCATCCATCTGAGCCTTTCAACTGATTTCTGTGATGTATTTGCAGACTTTAAGTTAAGTATGCACATATAGTCCAGAAGTAGACCAAGAGACTGGGTGAAGTCCATAATGGTAACTGGTCCCAGCAGCACCTGTGTTTGCTGTAGCATCAAAATGATGATAACTGGTAACGTGCCAAGGGCAGGCAGGCAAATGTGCCATTTTCCTTTGGAGCTGACACTAGCAGTTCCATAAGGGTTGGAAAAATAGGTATCTGTTTCTATATAGAAACTGCATTTATTGGGTTGTACTTGTGTGAGAGAGCCCTTATTTTGCCTCTCTCCGTTTTTTTTTGGTGGAGATTTAATTCTGCTGTACGTTGTAGAAGATTGTCTGTATATTCTGTGTTCCACAGAATACGTTACGCTTCCTGCGTATAACTTCTTAAAACCTTTGACAATGGAAAGACAATGACAGCAAATTTCTTAGTTGCTCATCATCTATTCCCTCAACTCATAATGGCCTCAACAGGTGCTGTATCAGCTCTTAATTCAGTAGAAATGGTGATAATTTACAACCCAGTTACGTTGTGCAGGTTACAAGGAAATGCTTATTTTACATCCCATTATTTGCTTTTGAACTATAACATTTTTTATTCAATAAGAATTATCAAATACTGAATTCCTAATTCATTGGATGAAAATATTCTTAGTGTATGAAGATATAGACGTGTTTGTTAATTCACAGGGCTACCAGGGAAAAACGGCGCAAAAGGCAATCAAGGAATTGGGGTTCCTGGGATCCAAGGCCCCCCAGGACCTCCAGGTAAGGGATGGTTCAGCTGGGCAGATTCAGTACGTGCTATGAATTTCTAAAGGAATGTGGTTTAGAAAAAATATTGATATAATTTGGAAAAATTTAGATAGTTTTTACACATCTTAATTATCATATATGGTTTATGAATAATGCATGCCTGTTAAATTGTCATATAACACACTATTTCATCTAAGCCAGGTCTTGCAGAGATTGGTAGCCAAGACTGGTGTTTCGTGATAGATGGATCTTGAAGTCAGCTGTTATCTGAAAACTGAGCCCTGATATAATCATGTGACTTGTAAGCATTGCTTAGTGAAGGGAAGTGTTCTTCCTAAAAGCAGTTTATTCATGCCAAATGTGAAGTTGAGCATTTGGAAAAGATATTAGGGCTTTATCCAAAGCCAGAGAAATTAATAGAAAAAGGAGGACTCTGATTTGTGCCACGGTGGTTCCAGATTATATAATAAAGTATAACAGTGGATTTTTTTTTTTTACATTTCCTTTTAAAAGGATTTTTATTTAAGGTGTTTTCCACATGCTTTAAAAAAAAACAACCTTAGTAAGGTATCATGTGTATATATATAAACAGTTTGTGATAAGAAATGCCTTTTTCAGAAAAAGAAGTTCTCTTAGTCTGTGTACTTTGTCAAAGAGCAGGGGGCTTGTGGGTCCATACTCGCTCTTATTCTCATTTTAATAAAAGTACTCTGTGATGTATTTTTTTTTTTTATTGCATGTGTGTTGTTAAGGTCCTGAAGGTCCACCGGGTATGAGCAAGGAAGGACGTCCAGGAGAGCGTGGGCAGCCCGGTAAAGATGGAGATCGTGGCAGCCCGGGAATGCCAGGACCGGTTGGACCCCCTGGAATTTGTGACCCATCGTTATGTTTTAGTGTAATTGTGGGGAGAGATCCGTTTAGAAAGGGACCGAATTATTAATTTGTGAGACAATTAATTTAGAGGAATAGGTATGGTGCTTGTCTTTTATGGTCTTTCGAGTCTCAGGAAGGTGACCAGCAATAATCCCGTAAGTAGGAACAAAAGTACCTCTGACATTATAAGCGTATAACAATCCCAAAGGTTATACATTCCTTTAGAAAAGAAACTCCGATAATGTTTTTATAACTTGCATCAATTGAATCTCAAGTGTTTTTAAAGAGAGCATCAGTTTTAATAGGAATAAAATTAATATTTGATACTTAATATTTAAGCATCCTATCATACTTCTGTTACCACTGAAATCCTTTGCAAAATTGCTGGAGATACCACTGGGAGCAGGATTAGGTCAGGTATAAATTACTGTGAAATTTTTCACATGCAGCCAACATACAGTATTAGATTTTGAAAGAATGTGTCTGGCTTTGACTTCATATGTGTGTGAATCTCATTGTCTTGTGTACATTTCCTATGTCATAGCTCCAAGGGTTCTGTGAGTGAAAGCAGAGATCAGATTTTTATAAATGAAGAGAAATATCTGGATTTATTATGGAAGTAATATCAGCTATTTTGCCTTGCAACTCTTTGCTTAAGACCAAGGTGAAAAGCAAGGATAGAACTACTGGGTCAAGGACAGCCAAGGTTTTATTGGAGATGGTACTGTCAGCTGCAAAAGATCAAAAGGTTCTATGTGGGTGATTGCATTTATATGAAAATAGCATTAAAAATAATTAAAAAAAAAACCCAAAAAATGGTATAGCTCGCTTGTAGCTATGATTTGACCAAAATAAAAATTAAAAAATATTTGCATGACCCCAATGTAACAATTTTGCGTAATTAAGTTATATATCCTTTGCTGTTTCTCCCTAAGGACTGCAGTTGCCAAATTGTAGAATCAGGTTTACAAGGAGAAAGGTCTAACTGCTGGCTGACTAGCTGCAATGTTTGTTATGCCGTTTCCTTTTTCATTTTAAGCAAGTTATGTGTAACTTTCATTGTATGCTTTGCTAATGAGGCGTATTGCTTGCTTTTACGAAGTCACCGTTCCCATGAGAATTTAAAATCTGCTTCTTAAATTAAGGCAGAGTCTCGTATTGGACTCAATCAATGCTTTATAAGTGGCTTTTTCTACGGTGTTGTTTTTCTGTTGTCCTACTATCAAAGATTGTTAATATGCTTGACATTCAAGGTAAAATAAAATTTTGTAAAGAACTGGCGGTAGTTTGATGAACGATTGCAAGAATCCCCTGTGTCCTCTGTCAAAGGGTGATGCCTGTGATAATCCATGAGGGATCGTTCCACCTTGCAGCTGTGCCTTTTTCCCCAGTCTCCTTCCATTTCTTCTGGAGAAAGCACCATCCCTGGGAGCAGCACCTTCCAAGGCGGTTGCCCTCTTAAAGGAGGAGCTGAGAATCATTAGCTGTGCTTTCAGAACTAGAGAATCTAATTTCTCAGAAAATTCAAGGTGCATTAAAATTACATATCTTATCAGTGCATCTGACTGTCGTGGCAGTGAAGGCTCTCGGGATCTGTCATTGTAGTTCACACAGATTGGATCAAACCCCTGTGAAAAGAGACTATAATATTTTCCTGTAGGAGGAAAGCATAGATGATAAATCAAAATACATCTTATTAATCCAGATTCAGGAGAGACAGTAAACCATTTTAAGAACTGTCGCCTTCTGGGATGCTGTTGAAGTGTTTAAAACTTGAATTAATATAAAAAAAAATCGTGGGTTATTTTCTTCTGCTGATAAGCAAGATTTCTCATAGAGAGCATGATGTATGTATCCTGGCGAAACTATGGGGAAAAAATCCCCATTTTTTCAATGGGGAAATCATTACTATGTGATTCCTGAGATTTTCTTTACAAGCATCTTCCTCCTCCCAATATTTACTGTATCTGCATGAAGTGCTTTTTGGTAACAAAGAAATATTCTGGTGGCATTCCAGTATATTGTATTGTTCTGTGTTATTCTTTCCTTTCTTGGCACAAGGTACAAGCATTGGAAGATGTTTTTCCAAAAGCAGTTCCTGGCCATTCAGCTAGCTCTCCAGAAGGTATATTGGCAAGTTGGAAGCTCCTTGGTGGTCTGCCATAGGCTTAATGAACTATTTAAGTGCTCTGTATTGATTTTCTGACCGTTTTTGACAAGTTTCCTATTGTCACTGATAAAATACATAGTATTCTTCCACTTAAGGAAAAGGTAGGTGAGAATTCATCAGAAGATTTAGCCATGTGCCTGTTATGGCATCATATGTCCATATTGTCTGCAAAAAATATCTTTCTCATCTTGGGACCTCTTAAACTCTAAAGACTGTTCCATTTGTTGTTTTCAGTTTTTCCTTTTTCAAAGCATGAAAAAAATGAATGGTCTCTCTCTGACACATTGAAATCACATATTAAATATCATGCAAAAAAAGGTGATAATGCCAAGGAGCTGTATTTCAAAGAAATAACTTTCTTTGTTGAAAAAATACAATGCTATCTATCTGAGAGATGAAGGGGGGTGGGGGGTGGGGTGGGGGAGCTCTCTTCTGATGGGGACATGATTCTTCAAGGTGTGTGAAGCGCTTAGTGATGTGGGAGTGAATGCTATCTTTAATGTGGACAAGAGAGAGCCAGAAGAAAAAACTGGCTTAAGCAGTACAGTAGCCTGGATAGCAAATGAAGGAGAAGGAAAAGGTCATTCACTTTATTCCTCCATTCTAATATAATATGCTTTGAATGAATTTTGCTTCTCCTTGTCCTCCTCAAAAAAAAAAAAAAAAAATTATGAGTATACTCCCTTTGATATGAAGTGACAGACCTCCCAGAGGTGAAAGCTCAGAACTAATGTGTCAGTGCTGAGCACCAGGAATCTCTGGCAGCAGGGACTGAAGCTCTGGATGAGAATTCAAGAGATCGTAACAGCTGTCCCACCCTGATATTATCTAACGCCTGCTCTGGAAACTGGCAAGCAAATGCTAGCACTTAACCGTGTTTGTGTTATGGAAGTTTAAAGAGTGGGGGTTTTTTTTATATATACACAGTAAGTCCTTTTACAATGCTTCTTAGGAAAAAAAAAAAAAAATTAAAAGCCCAAATGTAGAACTAAGGAAAAAGAATCTGGCTTTGTGTGTCGTGGTCACGTAAATCTTGAGCTGAATATCCAAAGCCATCCGTGCTGGGGGAACTAGGTTAGTTTGCCCTCATGAGGAAGGGGCTGAACTGGCATTCATAAAATCCCCTGTACTTTTACTTTGTTTTTTGCCCCTGCACGAGAGTTTCTGTTACGCCCAGGAATCCAGCAACTTTCTCAAGGGCAGTTCCTTCTCATTAAGGCTAAGGGAAACGCAGAGTTCAGTTGTCATTTACAGTATTCACTCTGAACAGTGAATCGCTGCTAAATTCTGACTCCAACCTTTTGTGTTTGTTGGAGGTGCCTGCTTCATCCCACCAGGCATGTGTACCTCTGAGCTGATGCTACTGGGGGTACCCAAAAAGTACCAACTGGCAAAAGCAATTAGCTGTTAAAAGTTACTATCCATTCTCCTTTAACAGGTAGGTGTAGTGGATAACAAGCAGGAAAACTCACTTTTTGGGTGGATAAACTTAGGCAGGGTCTGCCATCAGAAGGTAAGTTTTATAAAACTTGACATAGAAGTTGGCTGACACCATATTGCCTCACAACTGCGTCATTGCCGTAAGGATGCCGTTCCATTACGTGCATGCTGGCACAAGCTTGAGAAATCTTGGAATAATGCTTTCGGAGTGCCTCACCAGTGAATCCTTGTGCCAAGCCTTACTGGTTGAGAGGTTGGTAGCGTAGCCCTGACCACTGGGGACATCATTAATTAAAAACTGGATGAAGAGTGAGCCAATATTTAATGTGTACTTGGTGACCAGCTGCCGAGAAGTAATTTGGAGCTGTGCTGGATAAGGGAGTGTAGTAACGCCTGTGGAGGTCCTGGTGACTCCTAGAGGGGACACTCGAGCTCCTGCGTGTCACAAGCTGGAGCCCTTCCTGAGCCTGCTCACGATGAGCATCATGAGAGGATAATTCCCAGCAGACTGAAGGGTGTTGCTGCTGAATGTAATGCAGCTGAACTGAGTTCCCACCTATAACTGGAGAAATTGGAAAATGGGTGTCAGAACTAAGTGTTTTGGGATGTTGAAAGTTTCTGACAACAAAGAATGGCTCTGGGACAAGGTTACACGTGGAGAATTTTGCTGCATGTTTGGCTATGACAGGTTTGCCTTCAGCAAGTGTTCTCTTGGTGGAAGAGTTAGTTTTCACCTGAGTTGTTAGCAAACTAATTGATCTTATAGAACAATTGAAAAAATAGACAATAGCTAAATAATGGTGGGTATCTTTCTGTCTGTGGACTTTGTATATTTTATATATATGTATGTGGCTGGAACAGTGTAGACTGCGTATGTGTGGAAGTGCTGTGCAGCCATCTGGCCAGGAACAAGATACCTGGTGTAGAAACATGTCCTGCTGATCAGAATCAACTGGAAAAAAATAACTGAAGCCTTTTTGTCTCCTCATCTAGTTCTGTGTGTCATAGGAATGTGATCAGAAAAGAAACACTGATGTGATAACAGAGAAAAGGACTGCTACCTAGATCTTACCTTCCAGGGACTAATTCTTAGCTTTTACACAGAGTAGAAGGCAGTAGGGACAGTGTTAAAATGAGAGAGGCAAATTCCAGTGAAACCATGAATTTTATATAGCGTGAAGTTTAAGAAAATAGAGATACAGTTTGCATTTCGGGTTGGAATTATTTTATTTTTTTTTGCTTTCTACAATTTAAAGGCCTGATGGTATCTGTGTGGTGATCTCCTGCAAAGTGTAATCTACAGAAATTTCATGATATTTATTGGCTTTCTCTCTCTTTCTGCTGTCCTCCCTCAGGTCACACCCATGGCCTATCTGCTTTGGCACCCATGTGTAACTTGTGCATTCACAGGGTCCCTACAATGTCATCTATGACTTCTTTCATGTGATAGATACTTTATTTAGAATCATAGCATCATTTGTTCTGTTTGGTTGTTTTTTTTTTCTCTGTCTGCAAATTACTTTTTAAAAAGGGCTTTAATTTTCTATTGTTTAACATGAATTTAAATTTTTTTTAACTTTAAATTACATTTTTGCTTTGTTGTGTCACACTGTACTGTTTGTGTGTGTCTTTATCCACATCTTCCTTCTACTTCAGTCTCTCCTGCTGTGCTCGCACTTGTCCTGCAAATAGTGCAAGTGTTGGTGCAAAAGCCAAGTGTTTCCTTGGGTCTTGAGTTATAAAGTGCGTTGCTGGAAGATGCACAGGCTGTAGCCTGTCTGTTGGGAGCTGTGTACATATACCATGACCCCTACGTGATCGTTCTCCCCGTCACTCATCCCCTTTCTGAGTGGTGTGTGGGGGGAGAGGGCTGCTTGGCAGAGGTGGCAGATGCTGAACAGATCTGCTAGCAGAAGGACTCACAGACCCGATGTCGTAGGGGCTGTGGGGTGGGAAGGAACGCTGAGATAGACACAAGGGAAATCTTCACCTTTCTGGGAGCACTTTCTGAGAGTAACTATTTTTATTACCAAATTTTTCCAGCTCTGAAATAAACTTTCCTGTTTGAACTCGGTTTCACACATTGTCCACGCAGCAAATACAGCTCAAACCCCTTATTGTGTATCCCTTCCTTTACTGCTCTAAAAATTGAGGCTGTTTCTTTTATTAGACAAGTTAGAGTTGGCTAGAGATATGAGTAGGTGCAATTTGATGGCTTGCAGTATACAAGACGTCCAACAGTCCCTTTACGCCTTCAGATTTGAAGAGTTTGTCTTGCCTACCTCGCGTAGGGAAACAGACCAGGCAAAGGGCTGCAGCTCTATAAACACAGTGGGGTAAGCAGCAGGGAGGAAAAAAAAGAATTACTTCCATCAAAGGGCAACGTTACGGTAGAAGGAGATGGGTGCAATCTGACCACAGGTGAAGTGCAAGGGGAGAGTGGCAGTAGCTGTGCCAGAAGAGCCGGCGGCAGCTGCCAGCTCCTCGTGTATAACTTGTCCTAAACCCTGCCTATGGATCCACCAGTGCCTGGAAGAAACCCAGGAGCATACGTCATGCTTCTCCTAATCCCTTCTAGCTCTTTGAGTAAGTCCTGTGGTTGTGCGTACAAATACTTCTACTGGTTTTCCCCAGAACTGGTGAATTTTGTTTGATAGGTATAGAATTTCTTCTATAGTGTTTATCCTTCCAATAGTATTTATTAACCGAGCTGTACCAAAGTAAATTCCTGAGCGGAGGTAGGCAAATATTTTTGAATGAAAGGTTTTTCTTTGTTTGTTCAGATAAGATCTCTTGTCAAAATGGAAACAATAAGAAGGTCTTCACCAGTTGAATGAGGAATGGCATCGTTACTCTGCAGGGGTTGTGAGAGAGAGAGAGAGGAGAGTAAGGAGAGTGAGCCAGCAACTCCACGCTGGGTGGGAACCGAGTTCTCGGGTGGCTTGTTGAAGTTGCTGATGATTTTCAGTTGGTGCAAGGTCTTCTCTGCTTCTCCGGGCCAGATCCTGTGATTTCTGGGGTACCGATGAGGCTGTGGTAGGAAAAGGGTGGTGCTTTCAGTTTGTAAGGTCTTAACGTCAATCTGAAAAGAAAACAATTTATCTTTGAAATAGTACATCTCTGTGAAATTAAAAACATTTCCCACACAATTCTATATTTAAATTCTACTGCTTTGAAACAAATCTTTAGGAGTGTAGACCTAAAATGGTATCATTTCTGGTAATGCAAATACCTTTCATATCATGTGGGTTATCTGAGAGATTGTGGGGTTGCTGTTTTTCTCATCCTTAGATTAAAAAAAAAATCACTATCAAGCTACTCAAAAAGAGAGGTTCTTGCCATGGGAATGATAGATAACCTGAGTGGAGATCCCAGATCAGAGAACTCTATGGATCAAGCTCAGTAGTTAATTCTAATACTGAAATACCTGGAAAGGAGAAAACTTCCATTATGCCTGGAGAGCTCTCTGTTTTACATCAATGAAGATGTATACATTTACTCCTTGCAAGATGGTGCCCTGTGTGCACTAATGGTACCTTCAAGGAAGTCAAGCAGGAAAATCTTAACATGGGTTCCAAACTCCTCAAAACTGAGAAGAACCTTTTCTCAGCATTATAGCAATTTCTCATACTCCATCTGTTGTGCCCGTATGCCAAGTAAAGAAACACTGTGTTTGGAAGAAGTGTAATTTCAATCTCCAGTAAAAATATTTGGATTCTGCAGAACTTTATATGTACATAACAAAATGTTCCTTTGCCTAAATGCTTAAAACAAATGTTTAAACAAATTGTCATCTGTTAAAGTGCCCTGAGAGCCCTGGGCACTGGGTGTTGACAAATGGAAATTCATTTTTATAGTGCATTTACTAATGGGAAATAGCATACTAATGGGAATTCTTTTATGGTTATGGGAGGTGTTCCAGCATATCCCTGGTGGTCAGCAATCTCGTTTGCCATGCTGGATCATCAAAAGACATATGCTTGTGAACTTTGGTGTGTTGATTTCAGGCAAGTTCATCTGCTCATTTTCTTTGTACGTATAATAGCAAGGGAATATTTTTCCTCGTTTCCCCCTCCCTCAGTTCTTCAGGGTCTTTCTGGAGTCGCTCGCCTGAAGACCATGAGGGAAATTCCAAGTTAAATGAAGGATTTCTCTACTTTCACATCTTCATTACGAGTGGGGTCAGTTGACCATTCTATAATTCTATGACCTCTCTGTCAGACTTAACTTCTGTTTTGCATTTCTTGTGTATATGGAGTGCACCAGCCTGGTCTCCAGGAGGTCTTTCTCATCCGTTTACATTCAGAGAGCCATATAGTCCATGACCCACCTGAGACTCAATTCTCTTGCGTGCATACAATGTCTATATGTGCATGTTAAATGGTTGGCTTGCAGATACCTGAATCTTGGCCAGTGTGCAGCTTGTGTGGGAGGCTGGAGCAAGGTCTTCTGTCGCTGAGCTATCACATATGTGAGCCCTTGGAAATGACTTCCTTTCCTTATTTTTTTCATCATTGCTCATCCATTGGATGTCCATGCAAGTGGATGAGTAAACTCCTTGGGGCTATTAGACCTAGAAGTACTCATGGGCTTCAAACTAGACATGTGTGAGGGCTTTACTTATTTGTGGCCTTCTAAAGAGTAGAAAACATATTGCCAAGAGCTGCACATAGGAAGCAGTGTTTAATAACAGCTTTGTCAAACTTACAAACTCCTGTGTGGGAATAAAGTTATTGTGTGGTCTTCACTAACAAATTATATTGTAACCATGTGTAGGCTTTTCTTTATGTGAAAATTTTATTACAGATGTAGCTGAGACATCATATTTTGCATGAAAAGATATTTTTCTTTTAAAATATCAGTTTAGGTAGTGCAGCTGTGTCCTGGGTCCTTTTCTAAAGAAGAAAAAAACCCAAGAAACCAAAATCAAAAACCTAAACCCCTGAACTTCTGGTCAATACAGATATTACTTAGATCAGTAACAGACAAATAAATAATTCTGAAACTGAAAGAAACATTTCCAAATTCTTTCAGCTTTCACAGGGATAATAGTTATGACCTAGAACATGACAAGCTGATCACATATATTCATATGTTAATGTAAATTTTTACTGTTCTTATTTTCTTTTCTTTTTTTTTTCCAAATTTTGCTTTGAAACAAAATTATTCAAAATAGGACAAAATTATTCAAACTTTTCTGAGGAAGGAACAGTCATTGTCATATTCCTAGTGAAAAAAATAACACAGTTCTCAATAACAGGATTTCAGTTGTTGAGAAAACAGCTACAAATTCATCAGACTTCAGTGGCCTCCAGACAAAGTTTCTGAAACGCATACTGACGTCAAAGAATACAAAAGAAACAATTAATTTTAGCCAATGACTCCAGCTCTAAGCACTTTTTACTTCTTATCATATTTATATACTCATTTTAAAAGAAAACTAACACCCTGTATGATAGAACTATGAATCAAAAAGGTTAAAAACAGCAGGTTGGAAATACACTGCCTGCCTGGAAGCACTGGTTTGGGGGTTCCATTAATTTTTTTTTATAAATTACTGACATCTGCCTTTGACAAGTTACTTGAAAGAGTGACTTTGCTTTACTACAACATTTCTAAAACAAAGGGAAGCATCCCAATGCAGCTGTTAGTACAAGATTCTAATGCCATCTTTTTTACTTTCTTACTCTGCCTTAGGTTTAATGTTACAGGCCAATAGTCCTGGCAAAAAAAAAATGGGATGGAAAAGCAAAACTGTCATTAATGATTTAGGTGTCTGAAGGAGCTGCAAAGTCATTTGATGACATTCCTAGATAAAGCTAGGAACAACTTTCTGGTGAGCAATTTTCCGTGCAATAGAGAGAGGCGAGTTCTTTCGCCTTCCCCCAGCAGTGGTCATGACCTGTCTGATTGTGGAAGAAATTCCTTCGTTATCTAAACCATGATATTCTGTTTAAAAATGCGTTCGGACAAAATATACTTACAATTAAGAGACTTTGGTACCATGAGGAGCACATGTACGCATTGCCTGAAGATGCTATTTGGTGATGTGGACCTCATCTCTGACTCCTCTTTACTGTGCTCAAGGTAGTCAATGAATAGCATTCATTCAACTCTATTAAAAGTTCACCCTTTTGTGAATATTCATTGAATTTTGTACTTTGCCCTGAAATTCACTTCTCAATTGACAGTTGAAGTTCAGTCCAGCACAGAAGTCAAAGACTTTGTGCTTTGCTTTGTTTGTGCTTTACCTAAGTGTTCATCTCATCCATTAGAGAGAACAGATGCAGCTCATTAATTTAAAATGCAAACATTTCCGAGCAGTTCAGGAATGTTCATTCAGCTCTAGAAAGTGCAGGCCTAGTACTAATGTGCATGGTCACATTACTTCTGTGATATCTTTCTCATTTGAGAGCTCATTTAACACAACATGGCACCCAAATCAATCCATGCAAAATGATGTTGGCTGAAGGACGGTAGCAACTTGCCATTCCGTGGTGTCTAGGACTGAGCGTATGCTTTCATATTAAAAAAATAACCCAGAATTTGGAGAGGAAAAGCATATGCTAAAAGCTATCCAGAAACAGCAGAGCTTTGAGTGTTCCTGGGGTTACAGCTGAAGGAAACTGCAGGTGTAGTTTCCCTCTTCCTCATTAGAGCAAGTGCCTGTCCCGAAGGCAAAGGGTTAATTCGAGGTCTGAAGGGATGCTTGCCTTTCTCGATGAAGCTATTATGCTGGTTTTCTAAATGATTTTTCTTCATATTAGGGGAGGATACAAATCAATAACGAAGTATTTCCTAATTCTTTGGAATAAGAATTAATCTTTTCATGCTATGAGTTAATGTGGAAGCCTTAGCCCCTAATTAATGAATCGGATGCTATAATTTAAAGAAAGCAGGGAATGGCTTTAGTTTGGAAGAGAGAGTTCTTCCAGCCTGACTGAAGACAAGGCTTGGAATTTCCCTTATTGTGACAGTGAGACCTGAGGAAAAGAACTCGAAAAGAAAAAGATGGGTTGACATAGTGCTTAGTGACATGGTTTAGTGATTTTTTTTTGTCAGTTAGATTGATGGTTGGACTAGATGATCTGAAAGGTCCCTTCCAGCCTAGGCAATTCTATGATTCAAAATGTCTTAGAGGTCAGATTGCTGTGTTGTCCTCCCTCCATGGTTTGCAGAGTGGCAGCCCTCCTGGATAGACTTTAAGTTGGTGTTTTGGCTGGGAACGTTAGTGTCTTCAAGCCAAGAGGGCTGAAAATCCTTCCTAGTTTCTAGATGTTTCTCATGTCACTTGGACCATGATGGATCCTACTGCAGACCTCTTGCAGGTGGGCTGCTGCACTTTGAAGGAGGATGTGAGTGGCACTGCAGTGGGTGATCCTGGACTGAGGGTCAGGGCATGATTTCTGCAGAGGACAACCTAACCCAAGAATCGTACTTAGCTAAGAATGGCCACATGCCCAGTTTCTCTGCTTTGCTGGTATCAGAGGGCTCCTGGCGTGTCCTTTGCTGCTACTGCCCCGCATCCTGGAGCCTGCCGAGTCCTACCTACCTTCTCAGGTACCACCTCCCAGACAACCAGCCTTGGAACTGACAGCACATGGAGTCAAGGGGGTGAGTTTCTATCCCCCCTCCTGTGGCGGAGTGGGGAGCTCTGAGAACATGGTACTTTCCCCCGGGGGCATCTGAGATGTTTGGAGGTAGCCAGGCCAGGCACAGGACCCACCACGGGGTCAGCAAGGCTGTTTGTTTTGTGTCAAAACCTTTTTCTTGGTATGCCTACCCATGGATGGTGGAGTTAGGGCATGAATTCAGGCACCAGATCAGCTTCACATCTGCTTTTAAGCAGCAGTGTCACTGCTGTCAAAGTGTTTGGGTATCTTCAAAGGAGAAGGTGGGGTGGTGGTGGGGCCAGGCATCAGGCAATGGCTGGCCGTGGAAGGGGGATTTCAAGGTCATGGGTTTTGACTGAAACATTCAATTAGATGTTTTGTGGCTTTGGCCAGCTCCAGTCCTGGTCCTGGGCCCATTACTACAACATAAAAGACAAAAACCTCCACCCCGAGCTTTATAATTGTCCTCCTACAAAATTCCTCCTACAATTCCAGCCTGAAGGACTATTAAATTGTTACGTTGCCTTTGGTTCACAACCTGGTATGTTTTTTTTCATTCCTGAAAAATCAAACAAAGCTTTCAGAGAAAAAGAGATAAAAAAAAAAAGGGGGGGGGGAATCCAACAAGGCAGAAAACCCCAGTACAATCAGAAAAATAAGTGCATGTGTGTCTACAAATGGGAGGTATTAAGAAAGGCAGTCAGGAGGCCCAAAGCCTTATTCTTTGCTTCAGCCAAAAGTTTTGTTAAGTAGCATATCACAAAAAAACCTAGCTGAGAAATTACATAGATAAATACTTAATTTTACTTATAATTTAATTATGAGACACAATCTACATGAAATGAAAATCAGTTGGGTGTAGTAGTTGGAGGGGATTGCTATTTTCTTCCCCCTTTTTTTCTTCTTTTTTTTTTGGCAAAACGAGAAATGTATGACAATGAAACACATCATTTCTGTGATGGAAACTGCAAAGAGTGTTTTATTTGTGTTCGATTTCTCACTCAGCTGTTTCCCTCCCTCAATCCAGCTTCTGAATTTTCTCCAAATTGGATACAGATTCCTCACTGGACTTATATTTTCTAAAATCCGTGAGTTGAACTGCTCAATTTTTCCATACTCTTCATGATTTTGTAGGTCACTATCAAATCCTTCCATAAATACATATTTTTCAGGTCCTAATCTACTTAATGGTCTTTTGTACAGAAGTCTTTCCTCATCATCCTCATCACCTCCTTCCCCAAGCATTTCCTAGGGGTACGATATCCTGAAAGCCATGATGTCATGGCATGATGCAGTGTTTTACATTTATTATGTTTACTGTTTTCTGATGTGCTTTCTTCTTTTACTTTAGTAATTCCAAATCACGTTTGATTTTTGACTGTGGCTAAGCTTTGGATTAATGTTTTAACACTATATATTCAAAATAACTCTGAGGTCTTTGAGAAATAACAAGAAATTCAGACAAACCTTTCTGTAGGTCTGCTTAGGAAATTATTTTTCCCCCTACGTACATAGTTTTTCATGTACTGGATAATGGCTTTAGTCTTCAGGCAGTTTAACAGCCTGGTTACTCTTTCTAGTGAAAACTTTTTATTGCTCTATTCAGCCAGGTTTTGATGTGATGATCCTGAGTACATCTGTGTCATCTGTGAACTTGGCAACATCTGTGAACTCATTATTTATTCCATTTTCCACATAACTCCTGAAAATGTGGAGCAGCAAAAAAAGATCTGAGAGCAGATTTTTCCCATGTCAGCATATGCATTTATTTCTGCCTAGCTTTCTATTTTTTAACCAGTTACTAATCTCCTAGAAAGCTTCTTCTCTTGGTGCAGGATAGTTTCTTTTCTCCAGCTTAGCAAGAGGATTTGCTTAGGAGCTTTGAAAAATCATACTGCGTTCCAATGATCAACCCTATCTGCATTCTTATTAATGATTTTTGGTTGTCTTGCTCTGGTTTTACATTGACTATGTTAATATTTTTCCCTATGTTTGGATGTTGAATTAGTAATTTAAACTGTTTTTTTACTTTAAATATTTTTTCTCCTTTTATCTATACTTATTTTTTTCTTTCTTTTGCTAAGATCCTAACTAGCTGTTTAAAATGTCTCCATCACGCCTGCAATTTTTATATTTTTTTTTTCCCCTAATGAGTTTGTTTGTTAATTGACTTAAAATTACCTAGAGACAAAAAAGAAAACTTAGGTAAATAGGAAGTTTGGCTAAACCACATGTTTTATTACAATTCTTATTATGATTAGTGTTAATAAGAATATAGGTCACAAAAGGAAAAAGTTCAGTGAGTGAATATTCAGATGAAGGAGGATATTTAGATAAATTAGTCATAAATTATATGATATGATAGAGTTTACTCAGAAAACAAGACAAAGCAATTTCTGAATCATTGTGCTCTTTTTGGGGAACGTATGGAGGGCTAGGGAACCCTTGAGAACTGGCAAAGGCAGAGAAATTACATTTAAAATACAAGGAAAAGTAGTTTTGAATGGGGCCTATTTGCTGAAAAGAAGGTAACTTGATAGAAATGCAAATCATTGCTTGTCAGTAAAACATCTTCTCAAACAAATTTAATATCCTTCTTTAATAGAACGAGTAGTCTGATGGACAAAGGAAAATAGCATTTATGATGCAACTTGGCTTATGTAGGCTCTTGATCTGCTCCACATGGGGCTGCCATGGACAAATTTGGAAGTGTGGTTGACTGAGCTCGATACAAAACTGTGCAGAGACCTGTAGTCTGGTGGCTGGCTCTTAAGGTGGTGTATCACTGAGGTGAAACCAGCCTAGATTTTCTAAGTTTTCATGTGTGACCTGCACTTGGCACTGGAGAAAAACAAGATGTTTGCAGAAGTCAGCCAGCCAGCAGCGTGACTGCAATTCCAAACCGTGGGATTAGGCTGGACTCGGAACGACCAGCAATGACTTGGTAACTTCATGGTCACCTCAACAAGACCTGTTTTCTGGCTTCTCATCCTTGACTGGCTTCTGCCTGCTTTAGGAACGCAACGTAAGAGAACAGTCATTCTTTTTTTGGATCCAAAAGTTGCCTGTTGTACTTTGGTTATCTCTCCTCCATGGGAAATTCGTCTGACCATACGCAGACATAAACATCGCGGATATTTGTATCCCAATTTGTAGTCCTTACCAGGAGACAGAAATAGGCTGTGATTTCTTTTTCTCATTTTAAAGTAAATGTCCAAATTAAGGTAGATTAAATCCTTTCTAAAAGTGCCTGTTTTCATTTACTGAGTACTGGGGATTACTATGTTGGGAGTAGCATCTACATTGGAGGTATATTAAAAGCAGGCAAGATGAATCTTTCTCTCTGGCTGACTCTGCACTGCCAGTGAATGTTTTTGTGCTGGTGAATTGCTGGAAAACTCCCTGGAACGATGACTGTTGTTCTCCCGAGTTATTGCCAGGTGCAGTTCAGAGGTGAAAACGCTCCAGAGACCTCACCAAGCCTCACTAAGCATTTGTAGGCACCACGTTTTAGAGACCAAGAGAGTTCATCAGATGAGTCATAGCCAACTCCATACAAGTTGACCTTGCTGTCTGGGGAAGTCACTAACTCATTTGCCTGGGAAAGTTAATAAATCTCTAATTTACTATTACAGAAGTGTTGATTACCCCTTTCTATTTTCTGGGCACTCCAATAAGTACCAGCTTCTGTGCTTTGCATATTTACACTGATTCCCCCCACAAAAGCTTTTGTCAGCTTGTTACTCTTTGAGGTATCTATGGACAGCCACTGTTGTCCTTACCAGGAGTGTGGTCGCTATTTCCCTCTACCCTAAATCCTGCATGAATACATACAGCCATGATTTCCAGGTAACACCTAAATCATCTTACTACCAATTTTCAGTTCTGGACAAGCAACATTTTTGTGAAAGCTGTATCCAGTAAAGCTCTGTTATTCTAATCAGGTCATAATTTTGATGATGCGGAGGCTTCCAGATTTTGCTAGCACTCCTTGATTTGTAAGGAATTCAGCAACGTGACAAGTGACTTCTCTTTTTTTTTTTTTTTTTTCTGGTTCTCACGCCACCTTAATCAATAAATCCTCAATGACTGAAATAATTTTTTCAAGAGTTTCAGATAACTGTATCCAAAAAGATTCTTTCCTTTCTTTCTGTGTGTTGCACCACCTCTCTCTACTCAGCAGTCTTTTTGCAGCATAGAGAAGGAAGCCAAAGTACTATCAGAATAGATGTGTACATAAACAGTGTATGCTTTCTCTTCCCTCTACTAACTGCTTTTATTTTTTCCTTCTGTCCCTGAAAGCATGTGTGTACATCATATTATCCAAAAGAGGTCAGTCATTGTCTAGCTTTTTCATACGTATGAAAGAGTTGAGGGGAAGCCTCTTGCTCTAGTAATTTCTGGTCTGCCCGGTTTCAGTCCCGGGGGAGCCATCAGTGCTGTGGGTCAGTAACGTGGTGGGGTAACCTGGGACTCACGTGAGCCCTGGCAGCTTCTCCAGAGTGGATTTGGGGCCCTTTGCAGTGGCACTTTCTGATAGTCCACAAGTCAGCAGATCCATTCTTCCAGCTTACTCAGTGCTGAGTCCCAAAAACACTGGTTTTTGAAATGCATGAGCACCACTATAAGGAAGAAGCAGAATTCTTAGGGCTTTTTTTTTTTTTTTTTTTTTTTAAATCAGCAGGGTAGATGCCTTGCTGGTCACCAGGATAGCAATTGGTTACCTGCCATGGCTGCTGGGAATAAGCGAGCAGTGTTTCGTGCCCAAGGAGCAGCCACATTTCTCCTGTCCTAGTGGAGTTTCTTCAGATTCCCTAGGTAACCTAGAGCCTTCACTCTTCCAGATTTTCTTCTGATTCATGCAAATATGTATTTCTCATGTTTCAGTCCACTCGCTTCCTTCTCAAGCTTTCCTGCTGTTCTTGAGAGGCTCTACTAGCAGCACCTCTTTTAATGGTTCTTTTATTGTCTTTTCCTTCCCAAATTTCAGTGGATGGACAACCCAGCCTTTGAAGAATCCGAATCATTACATGCTTATATTTATTGTAATCCCTGTTTGCATACAGCTTTCACAGAAGCAGTGGAAGATCTGCCAAGGAGATGCCTGCAATGAAACATTGAGGGTACGTTGTTTTTGTCCTTGCATATTATTGGGATCTTAATTTTCCTGCTCAGTAACTCTGTTAGAAAACTCTTCTGCAGCTACCTCTTCACTTTCCATTGTCCCATGGTTTTTCTTTAGGTGTTTATAGAGAGGGAAATGCTCATTGGAGCCTAGAGTACTTTCCTACAAGGCAGTGATTGTGGAAATGCATACAAATGGTCTGAAGCTGCAGCAGGGGAGGTTTAGATTAGATATTAGGAAGAATGACTTTCCTGAAAGAGTGGTCAGGCACTGGAACAGCCTGCCCAGGGAGGTGGTGGAGTCACCATCCCT
>JAOQGH010000023.1:90528050-90560335 GCA_025769975.1 Gallinago jamesoni
CTAGTGGCCAAGATTATTGGTTTGTGATGGGGTGTTGTGCGTGGGGTTGTGGGTGTGGGGTTTAGTTGGTGGGTGGGTTTTTTTTTTGTTTGTTTGGTTTTGTGTTTTGTTGTTGTTGTTGTTGTTTGTTTGTTTGTTTGTTTTGTGGTTTTGTTTTTTTTTAACGTGGTTGGACTCGATGATCTCAAAGGTCCCTTCCAACCAGAAAAGCTGAGTTATCGTTATAAAACCACTCATCGTCAGCGCACCAATCAAGGCAGAAGTAGCAGAGATGAGGGATTGGGAAAGCTTCCCTTTAGTGACCCTTTGCATTGTTGGAGGGTAAAGTTCCTTCACACAAATCTAATTTTTTAGCTGTGGTGTTCTTGAGGGAAGGGAGAAAAGAGGAAAATAGGAAGGGCTAGACTGAACCTAGTCCTGGGCAAGTAATAAATAAGCAAGAAGGGTTCCATGAACACCACATGTTCCTGTACAAAACATACATCAGAACACCCTTGGGGTATGTGATCTGCTACAAACATCTATATTTTGTGAGCTTTGACAAACTCATTTGGAGCATGTTTGTGTTTGATGCTGGTTGAACCACTTGTGCTTTTGGTTGCATTGAATTCTGTACAATGTTGTTGGGTCAGGATATCAAATGAAATGTAGTGTATGTTCAGATCTACTGTTATCCAAAACAATAGATAGTATCGTAACAGTAAAACTCTTTGCTGGGGATATGGCAGCAGAAAGCTTTGGTTTTCTTTTGATACCTCTAATTATTAAGCAAAGTGAATCCTACCTAATTTTCAAGAATTTACACTGTAGTCTAGTTCCATCATAGAATATTCCAAGTTAATCGTGAAGGAACAAGATAATGTCATAAGTCTATCGAAATCAAAAGGTGAGCTCAGAGCACCATTATAACCATCCAACCGTTTACAAGTCCTCAGAACTTGTAAATAACTTTACTTATCAGAATTTTTTATTAGCTTTTACACTGAAGATTATTTTATTGTATTCTAATCTTTGATAGCTTTTCTTCTTTTTTTTTTTTTCTTCTTCTTCTTTTTTCTTCTTTTCTTTAATTGTTCAAATACATTGAGGGCTAAACAAACTAGCAAGTTACTTAGCATATGTTCTTCCAAGCACTTAAAATTGCCAGGAACCACCTAATTTGTAGCCAAATTATTTGCACAGTTTGCTGAACTGGAAAAAAAGTACATGTAGCTGACACAAAATTAAGCAGCTCCCGGGTGCAGCTGATCTTTGGGGATTCTTCTTTGAAAGCTCTGAGCTAATAGAGCTACCACATGTGCTGGCTACCAAAATGCATCTTGTTGCTCGTTGCTATGGTCATTGCCTATGGAAACTTACTTCTCTGCCTAATGTTAAAACATAACACTCCTTTCTATAAACATGGTAAGGAGAACTGGAAATTTCCCTCCTAAGGCATATGGTTATAGTCTTGGGCTGTATTTTAACATGATGCGCTCTAAGTTCACGCATGTTGTCTTTTTTTTCAACATGTAATTATAAACATACTGCTTTGCTGTGGAAAAGGCCTGCAATAATGGCAGCATGCAGTAAAGTCTGTTCGATTTTTTTTTTTTTTTTTTTGGTGCTCCAACATATGTCAGGATTTCACAGATGTCATCAGGATCCTGGCTTTTAAACTGGCTTTTAAAGAAAAACATTTGGATGATGCAATCCATAACGACATAGCTAACTTGTCAAATCCTTACTACTAGGGTAAAATATACATGCAATAATTTTGGAAGCTGTTTGTGTGGAATCAGGCAGAAAAATAGATAGGTCGTTCAAGATGTGCTGCTTTTGAGGAGCATAAAAGGAGCATAGCTTTTTCCTCCTGAATTCTTAACCAACAGGAAAACTGTAACTGAGAGGAAAACTGGAACTCCTCGCTCTTCTAGTCATGGTGTTCTGGGGAGCATCTGATCGTTACTGTGCACCTTGTATTGCCTTTTATCCAATTAGATTTATATTTAAGACTACCAAATCCATATTTATTTTTCATTCATAAAAATGACAAGCAAAAAAGAACCCAAGTAGTGCCATATTGGATCAGATCATGTGTCCCCCGTGCCTGGCAGTCACCAGTAGCAGATACTTAATATAAATTTGGTAGAAGTAGAGCGTGCTTAACCCGCTCACTTCCCTGGAATGAGTTCTTCGTTTGACCATCAGGGGTTGTAAGCATTTCCTGAACTGTGGGTCTCTTCTGGGCTATCACGCTACTTAGCTTCTGGTGATCTATTCTCCGTGAGAATTTTTTAATGCCTTTTGGGACCTTTTGGACTTTTGACTTCCACAACATCCTGTGATGATGAGTTCCATAATTTAGTTTTTGCGTAAGATTTAATTATGTGTGAAAAATGACTTCCTGTGTTTGTTTTAAACTTTCTGCCCGGTAAATAAATTGGGTACCCCCTGATTATTACACTAAGAAAAACAGTGAATTGTGCTTCTCTATTCGATTTCTCCGTGTATTTCATGTCTTTTATAGAGCTCTAACACATCTCCCTTTTCTTATCTGTCCAAATTGAAGAGACTATGTCATCTCTTCTTGCATTAAAATGACTTCATATCTATGTTCAAAGATGTGCAGGGATACATAAGGATGTAACTGTGAAGGGGATGACGCTCTCTATGATAATAACTCACACTGAAATGACTGTTTCATTCCTTATCTGTGTTAGTGGGACTTCTGGCCAACCAGACCTTCTGACTACTGGGCTATTTCAAAGTGAATCTCTGCTTATATGTATACTTTTCTCAACATCTCCCTAACCAGGCACTTTCCATGACTTTAACGTCAGAGATTCTGGTTACATTTTCACTCTGGAATTACTCTGCCACCTTTCCTTTCCTCTCTGCAGTCTGAAATCGGTGTCCTTACCTCTGATTTTTTTTTTTCCTAAGAATTGAAAAGTGCCATTTAATTGCTAAATATTCTAGACATCATCTGGCTCAGTCAGTATTAGAGCTACGCTACGTCTTTGTGACCTGCTTAGATCTGGATAGATTAGTAACGCAAGCAACCTGATTAATGGAATTTGCACATACATACAGAAATTGGGGTTTCTACATCCAGCCACTTTGTCCCACAGCGAAGTCACCCGATCAGAGTCGCCTGATTTGCACCGGGCAGGTGCTTTGGGCATCACTCTCAGCTCAGAAGGAGCTGCTGGAACCGGTGGAGCCACAACTTCTATTAAAAGCGCCGGGTGCTGAGAAGTAACTCAGACCCCAGATGTGCTGTGTTCTCTTGGGTTTCCAAACATGGCACTTTCATTTGCAACCAAAATAATCATAACTGCAACAAACACTATTTTTACCATCTGGCTGCTATTCCCCTGGTTTGACCAAACAATATATTTTATGATAAAGTTCAGCGATCCTTTTCCATGCGTGGTTTTTTCAGGGGCATACAAGTTACAATCTGTTAAAGAAAGCAAGTATGTACGTGTGTGTGGGGGCAGTCACTGTGTCAGGGACATCAAAATGCACAGACAACTGGTCAGTGTGAACCTCTCTGTGCTTTGGCTTTTTGGGTGCTCTCAGGCCAGGTTCCCTAGGCTTTGCCAGGCTTTTGGTGATCCTTGGTCATGTTCCATCAAGCTGGGGCTGAGTTTCAAGTACGCTGGAAACTGGACTTTGTTCAAACCTTAGAATAATTTATAGTTTGGGGCAGTATTTATATAAAACTTTCTTTGATTCAGCCAGAATTTGGTGGACTTGTATGAGTTTTGTTTCTAATTTTATATCCTGTTTGAATGTATCTACGTAACTGGAATCTGAAGCTGATGAATGCATATGTTTATGGGGAAAAAAAAAATTAAAAAAAAATATGCTTAGCTTAACTAAAAGTACTAGCTGGTTTTGCCCATTTCCATGAAGCAAAGAGCGAGATCAGTAGTTTTCTTCCACACTACATCGTAAAATTAACAAGGTTACGGGATTCGGTGCAATATAACAATTTTCTGGGAAACTGAGATGTCCTAACAGGATCACGCTGTGGTCTTTAATTGTTCTGTGCCTATCAGGGCAGACACGTATTGTACACCTACACTGTCAGTATGAATCTCTCTGTGATCCTTCTACATTACCTATAAATAATGTAGCACACATGCTTAGAAAACATCTGAGATCGATTTTTGGAGTGGAACATGCAGTTCTCTCACTCACAACATTTGGAACGGTTCACCTCTTGCATGTTAAAAATGTTTTTTGCTCAGAGAGAGATCACACAGACCAGCAAAAGTCAACTTGACTGAAGGTCTACATCTGAGGGTGGACGTGCAATCGCACAAGTCCACGATATTGTCACCTACGGGAAAGTTGCTGGGTGGTTTCTCACTGGGCGTTTTCAGCTCAGCCTGAAAACAGTTCCTGAAATAACAACTAGACCCCAGAAGTCTCAGATGTGTTCTGTGTGAAAGTCCATGGCATGCCAAGTGTCAGTGGGATGGGAGCAGGCACAAGGACCTGTGGAGCTGGGGGCAGTGCTCACTGGAGGGTGCTGCTGGTGTAGAGGGAAGACATCGGCTGATCCAAAGGGTGCTTAAAGGATCCTGAAGGTAGCGTAGACACAAGAGAGAATTTATTTTCTCATTTTGTCACTTTCAGTCAGTTTGCAAGATCAGGCTTCTTCGACTTAGGACTGTTTAATTCAGAAACAGGCTTAAGACAATGGAAATTTCTCAAGATTTTTTTAAAATGCAAACTTTATCTCTCGGTTTGCTTTCTAAATTGCCTGCAAATTTTTTTTTCTCAGATCTAGATGAAATACTTATTTAGTAACGTTGTAAAATTGATGTTGATCAGTGGCTTTTGCAAGAATGATTACAGCGTGTGATACTAATGGCTGCTTCAGTTTAAATTGATGACAGGTGTGTTCCTTTGGAAATAACTTACATAATTACATTTCAAGGCTTTGGGGTTGTAATGAATAAATTCTTTTAATCTATGATTTTTTTTTTTTAAGTCAATCTTTGGGATGCAAACTGAAAAAAAAATCAATCTAAGCACAGCTGAAAAGAACTATTGCAACATTCTAAACCAACTGTCTCCTTACAGGGACATATATTTTTAGAAGCCCAAAAGTCAATGGTATTTACTCTTATTAGGACAAATTTTGAAAGGGGTTTACAGATGCATACAGGGGTACACACAGGCTTGAATATTTGTACGGAGTCATATCAAGCTGAAAAATTTAATAATTTACTTTTTTTCCCTCATTAGTGCAGATAACTTTACCTTGTTATTCCTGTATTCACACCCAAACTGTACATTGGATGACTTTGCCTCAACAAGGCCCTCAGTAATTAGCTGAAGATTTCTTGAGGGTGCAATTAAAGTGTATTGTAATTGTTGAAGGTGTTACGTAATCTGCTGTTTTATGTAAACACAGAGACTACCTGTGTAGGCAAAACTTAATACTTGGCCAGATAAACCCAGCAATAAGAGATGTTTTCTATTCTCTAGAACACGGTTTACAAAATCATCTCTGTTGAAATTCTCCCGGGTTCAGCACTGACGTAGGGGAAGGTACAGGTGGCTGGTACTTCAGTTTTTCTCCAGCAAGTGTCTCAGGAACGTCGGCATTACATTAATGGTCAGTATTAAACTTCTTACGAGACTTCTTAAACTTTACTATGACATTTGTTCTTTGTAATTCAGAGTTTGATTAATTTAAATGCATTATTTATTCCAAAAGGAAGAATACTACTCTGCTTCAAAGACCAGAAGAACCCCCACCTCTCTACAACTCCCTGAAAAGAGGCTGTAGAGAGGTGGGGGTCGGTCTCTTCTCCCAGGTCACAGATGACAGGACAAGGGGCAATGGTTTCAAGTTGTGCTAGGGGAGGTTCAGATATTAGGATATATTTCTTTACTGGATATATATATATATATATATTAGGATATATATTCAGATATTAGGAAATATTTCTTTCCTGAAAGGGTTGTCAGGCATTGGAATGGGCTGCCCAGGGAGGTGGTTGAGGCACCATCCCTGGAGGTGTTCAAGAGACGAGTTGACATGGTGCTCAGGGATATGGATTAGTGTTGGGTTGGTGGTGTTTAGGGTGTGGTGGGTGTGTGGTTTGTGGTGTTTTTTTTGATTGTGGTTGGTTTGGGGTTTTTGTTTGTTTGTTTGTTTGTTTTTTTCCATTGGTTGGACTAGATGATCTTAAAAGGTCCTTTCCAACCTGGGTGATTCTGTGATTCTGTGACCACACATTAAATTCTGCATATCCCAAATGGCGCCAGATTCCTATGTGAGGATAAGTGAATTGAACCATTTGTACTAGTGAAAAGCATGAAAATGCTTTCCTTTATTTTATAGAGGTGTCCTATTTGAGAAACAGAATCACGTAAAACATGTTTGCTTTTCGACTTACATATTTTGTTCCCATGCCTTCATCTGTGCTCTTAACGTTAAGTCCCTGGATAAATAATTAAGCTGCTATCCTTCAAGCCCTTATCAAAAGGAAGCCTCAGCTCCCAGCGTACAAACAGTAGTCACAGCCTTATTGCCTCACCCCAAGTCAGCGGAGCATCGCTGTCGCTGTGTCCTAATCAGAAAGCTGTTTGGGGGGAAGAGCTGTGGGAAACTGCTGGGAAGCTCATCTGGAGTCCCAGGCAATCTGCCCTAGTGTCACTACCTAGTCACTTCGGTTGATATATTTCGTCCCCAGACATATTAAACCAGTTGGAAAGACTCCAGTAGACTCATATGATTGCTGGAAAAGTGGAAATCGGCGGGCTTTTGCTTCAAGTAGAAATTCTTTTGAAATCCATGTAAAATGATAGTGGGAGTATCTTAGCGGATGTCCATCTCAGTGACATATGCCTGGTTTCCCTGAAGTACTGCCCTTGCTGAGTACATAGGAATGGACGTGACGTTCAATCAAACAGTTCCTTCTGCCTGAGCTGGGCTGGGATGTCAGCCCTGTGGTGTGGAAGGGGGAGGGAGGTGGTTCAGGTGTGAGGCTGCTGCCGTCTGCCTCGTGCATGGGCAGTGACACACTCACCGGGACCACCAGGCACTGGAATGGTTATTCTCCTAAAACAATTTCAGTATTGCATTTCCCCAGAAAGAGTTTCCTCCGTATTGACAAATAGATTGCCTGACATGGACAATTGCAGATGTAATTTTCATTACTTTATATATAAATAAATAAATAAATAAATAAATTGGAATTTACTGTCTGAAGCAAGTCTCAGTATTCTGTATTCCCTGAACGTCAAGTTATTATCCAGACTCCTCACCTTTCTGTGTCTGAAGCCATGAATTAGGGCAGACTTCCCCGTGGCCCTTTGGGAGCAGCTCACAACATGTAAATGATATGTTAGAAACAATTATCCGCTCTTCATTCTCCCTGGGGTGTTCTGAGCTGCTTTATTGAACTCACTGAGACTGCAAGCGAGGACTGAGCCCTTTGTAATAAGTTTGGTCTTCAGGGCTTTCCCGTTGATTTATTTCTGTTTATAAGGTACTGTAAGCTGGGCTGTATATAAAGCACTTCTGATGTAATACTAAAAGATGAAATTGTGGTTTTGGACTATTACTGGCTAGAAATTTTCAGATTCAGAAATAAATATGCTGAAGTCAGAGTCAATCCAAAAAGCAATTCCCTAGGCGTGCTTGTTTCCCAGCCGAGCATTGTAGTCTTTCTGTGCTGATGCTTTGCGTTCAGGTTTTAGAGTTTCCCCAATGGGCAATAACTTCTAACAAGACAGACTTTTTTTTTATATATTTTTATTTTTTTTTAAATCTTGTATAGACTCTCTAACTCTCTCAGGAATGCCATGAAGATGTTTTGCTGGATACAAGGTTAAATCATGAACGAGCATTGACTTTTTCAAACGGTCGTGTCTGTAGGGGTCTGCCACATACACCCATAGAGTTAATACAATTTCATATCACGCGTGCTGACTATAAGCAATCAGTGTTGACATTCGTGCATGCTTGTTTCTATAAGGAAGTACTTCAGCTATTGCCTTTGTCTCCTATTAGTTTCCTTTCCTTTTTGCCAAGAAGCATTATTTTTTTTTTAAATGAATCACTAATTTTTTTTTCCAACACTATTATTTTGTTTAGCTGAATTTTGAGGCCCTCTTAGTAATCTGGAAGGAAATCTTGGCAATAAACAAAACAGATCTTGAATTAGTTGTCTAAGTCCATTTTTACACTCCTTTAAAAAGACCAAGGAAACATTTCAAAGTTCAAAGAGAGGGAGTAGAACATTTGGTGCAGATGTGACTTTATGGTAGGTGACTAGCAATGAATGGTAATGCAAAATGTACATTTTGACTATCAAGTGTAAACAACTTTATTTCTTATTGGTTTTAAGGGTGGTTTTCTTGTTTTATTTCATGGCATATAGTGATTGCATTTCAGCAGCTGGTTTGACTCTGGGTTTTGGATTATTTAGGTTTTGTATGTGACCTTAAGTCTGTGTTGAGTGTTACGCATTCATTATATGCTTCACTACAGCTTTCATTCAGTTGCAATTATTGTAATAAGTTATGAAGTATTTATAAATTATACTAGCACATAGCTCTATCAACAGAGTTTCAGTGCAGTTGAACCTCCTACATATTTGTGTCTTGGGTAAATATTTAATAAAAGCTGAGATGACGCTGCAGCTTTGAGGGATTAAAAATATCTGTCTTCTGTTGATCTGCCTATTTCTACCAACTTCATGAGGTCTTTGTCAAAATTTGGTAATTTCTGGATACCTTGAGATCCAAAGTTTGTGAGTAGCACAGTATACAGTGTACATATAAGTGTACATACTGTGTACATAACACAGTATACATATAAGACTGATTTTTATTTTTTTCCTAAGTATCCAGAAAAAAGAATTGCACATCAGTACTGAGTCTTATCTTGCTGTTATATGTCCCTTCCTCTCCCCTCAGCTTTTGGCAATCAATGGCTCAGGGATTTCCTGAGCTAGAGGCAGCATCTGGACCATCATATTTTAATAGCCACTGGTGGACCCTTTCTCCATGAATTTGTCTAATCTCTTCTTTAACTCCATTTTGCTTTTGGCCTTAACAGCATCCTGTGGCAACGAGTTCCAAAACGTAATTACGTGTTGTGTGAAAAAGTACTTCCTTTTGTCGGGTCTTAAATACTAGTTATGGGCAAAGTGCGTTCTCTGCTGAGTGATAACACTGATTTCTTCACTGCGCTGGGAAGCAATGACTCCCCGGACAATAGGTGTTCCCAGCAGTAGACCAATGTGGTCATGGGTGGACACCAGTGGGAAGAGTGACAGGAGACAAGAGACGTGTGTAGTGGCCCCTCGTTTATTTGGCTTTGTTCTGTCGTGGGACTGCACGTAAGGACAAGATACCCTTAAGCAGGAACTGCACTGCTGGCTCATTTATTGATGATGTTTAACAAAGGGGACAAGTGTTTGTTGTAGGCTCTTCCTCTTCTCCGACTTTGCAAATGAACTGAAATATAAACTCTAATTTACCATACATGGTCAGACGTACGTTTCCATTGCTCCGTGTTTAGCAATGTATAGTTAATATGTTATGCACTAAATACTTGTGTCTGCAACACAAAACCACTGTTGTCTGACCCACGTGGTGTAATTAATGTGTCACAGACTTCAGGGTTACTTTTTTTTTTCTGGCCAAGAGCTCAGATCCAGCAGCTGCATCGCGAGATGTCATCATTATCAAACCAGGACCCTGAGCAGCAGGATCAATACTTTCATTGCTAAAAAATCTTTTTTTTTTGGTAAAGGAAGTTTTCTTAGATAAGCTGATTTAGTTGGAATTTCTGATTGCTTATTTAGGATTGGATTTAGGATTTTTACTTATGCTATAAAAGATTTGGACAAATACAGGTTTTCTGTGGGTTTTTTCCTGTACTACCATGACTTAATTTTGAATTATATGAAGTTGTTGTTTGACTTTACTTTTGCAGAGAAATCCCACATGTTTTTAAAAGGCAGATTCAAGAAATGCTATTGTAGAAGGAGATGAAGGTCACTCCTTTCACCTGGGTTTTGAAGACTAGAAGGAAATCGTTACAGGGACGTAGTTGGCTGTATTATAATATGATCTCCTCTTCCAATTTTCATTAAATTCAAAGGCTATTTAACAATCAATAAAAACAAGAAGTGCCCAAAGAAACACCTTATTTTATTTGTAATGGAAAAATAGAATTATTTCTAGAGTAGAATGCCTTTTGAGGGAGGACATCTGGAACACTTTGTGTTGTCAAATTGCAGGCATCTCCCTAAGTTAGAGGGCAGCTTCTGTCTTACCCTGTAGAGGAAACCATATGAGAATGGAAGGTATTCGAAGAGAAACTTAAATTCAACTCCTATGCCAAAGAGAGACACAGGAGCGTCTCTATAGACACTCCTTGCTCCTCTTCAGGTGCCTGTTCCTCTCTATTAACTGTGCACAGATATTAATAAAACAAAGCTAGTATTTGATGAAGTTTGGAGGTATGAAATTCTTCCCTGCAGGTCTCACTTCAGGGAAGGGTTGTGAACCCTTTTGCAGGTGCTCAGGGAACTCAATAGCGTAGAATTGAAAGGGAGGGAAAATGCAGAATTCACATGGACTGTGGGATTCAGTTAATTAGGGATTTCACTTCCTTCTAGATGTTTTTCAAGCACTTGAACCTACTGCCATGATTTACGCAAATGAGAAAATCAGAGTGCAATAACTTCAGTCAATACCATTTACCTTACATTTCACACACAAAATAATATCCAGGAAAATGTTTTCTTCTTTTGCTTCAAAGGAGACTAGTGATTTTCTTGTTGGTAAAACATTCAGCAATAAAAAGTCAGTCATTTACAGCCTGGCTTGCACCAGGGGCTCTAGAACAATGCTTACAAATCTTCTCCTTTAAAACACAGTGGTCAGAGGAATCAGGTCAGATGAACTACAAATCCCAGTATTGTCCTCAAATAATTTCCTAAAATTTCCTGGGAAAGTAACAGTTTGGTTTTTTTTTTTTTTTAATGTTAAATATACAATATTGTCTTTCTTGAATATCTGATTTCTGAAATAAATAAATAAAAATGTATTTTAATAACATGATGTTTTCTCTTTTTGCAGACTGTGTCTGTTCACCATGTGCTGAAGTAAAGTGCAGATGACGGTAATTTCTTTGGCACAAACTAATTACCTTCTGGCCATCTGCTATAAAATGAAGACATGGGCAGGTCCTACCACTTCTACAGAGTCTGCCTGTGGGAGACAAAAGGCCCATCTTCTCAAGGCTGCCTAGTAACCTTTCACAGCCAATTTAAGATCCTAAAGAGGATTGACTTGTAGTGGGAGGAGTGAGTGATCGCACAAAATTTCTGAAAATCGGGTTACTTTATGATACTTTGCGTTGGTTATTTTCAGAGAGAGGTTACCTGAGACATGGCCCACTTTGGTAATGGCAGCCCACAGGTTTATTTGCCAGAGTATTTTGCTGTTTTTGGCAAAGCCTACTCGCTGACAAGAGCTAAATAATGGTGGCCTGAGAATAAAGGGTGAAATTCAAAAAGGAGAGATGCTATAACAAGTATAACCCTGCCAACCTTAGCTTTCTGAATTTCATTTAGCAATTTCTTCAGTTATTCCGCAGTAATTTTCAAATAGGTGGTCAAACTATTAAAAATCCTCATGCAATTAAAAATGTGAACCTATTTCTGCAGGCACAGCTGAGCTTGCTTAGACTAATTGGCCTGGGCAGCGGTAACGGCCTCAGCCACAGCAGCCATGGCAGCGAGAATTAGCTGCCAACATTTTCAGGCAGGTTCCCGGCCAGGTTTTGCTGTTGAAGTTAAGCTCCTTGTCTTTATGGTTGGGCTGTAATGAATTAGTGGATTAGGTTAAGGCTCAGAAATGTCCCACCTATAGCTGCAAAGGTAGCCATAATCAAAATATACTGTGTGTTATACTGTATTTTCGATTCAACGTACCTCTGGCGTTGGCAATCCTTGTTAGGGCTAGATGAAAAAGGTTATTGTCAGAAGTGTTGCAAAACAGGAAGAAAATATCACTGGTTTGGGCTCTTTTAGGCTCTTTTTTTGGACGCTTTTGTGTAAGTGATCAGATTTTATTCACAGCTTTTATTTCTTTGACCTCGACTCTCTGTATGTCCTTCACATTCAGTGGCACTGCATTGAGTTTGCAAGCAATGCTCACTGCATGTACCTTATTTTTTTCAATATTTCTGCTAATAGATGTTTATTTCCCTGTTTGGAAAATAACCTAGATGATAAATAAATATTATGATGCATATTGTCCCGTTAAAATCAAATCTATGAACAATTGAAATTGTTATTATGTGAAAACAGAAGCTGGACTCTCCTTCTGAGTTGTGATTGCACATCTAAAGACGAAACTGTATCCAAAAATCCCTTAAAAAATATTGCAGCGTAGAGGGGATTGTATTTATAGCTGACACTTTAAAAATATTTAGCTTTTCTATGAAAATCAAGAAATCCCTGTGTTGAGAAGAGTAGGCAGGGTGAATAATATGGAGGTTTTATTGGAAAATATTTGGAAGTGTTCAGGAGAGGCTTAAAACTTCTATGGACAACATATGTATACATTAGCTAAAAACAATATGTGGTGTCCACTGTCCAGACACATAGAATTTATTTTGTAGATGCATTTTTAGGTCAATAATTGTACAACATAATTCCTCATATCAATGAAACCCAAAGTTAATTCTTTATTCACTGAAATGAGCAGGAAGAATCAGCACATGTATTAACAAAATTGAGATGGCATCCCATGTGACTCGCTTTCCGAACCTAATTTTTTTAATAATTGAGAGTGATAATTTTAAAGACAGAAACAGTAAGAAAAAATATAATGTTTATATGCTAAAAATGGAGGAAAATGAATGTGCTTGTGAAAATATAAAGTTTTGCTTGTGGGGTTGGGTGGCTTGTTTGGGTTTTTTTGCTTTTAAATAGTTGGTATCTTTGTGCATGGCTTTTCATTTTAACAGGATTTGGGTTGGTTTGTTGTGGTTGTTTTTTTTTGTAACCCCTTGCATCTGCAAATATGTCATGACTTGAGAGAGGTACATCGTGACATTGACAGTAGTTCCTGGTATTTTACTCCTGGAATGAACTACTTCTGAAGGGAATATGAGCTTAAAGAAATAATCAGTCTTAGATTAGCTGAGCACTTCATTTACTGGTGTTTTTTTAATTCTGTGGGATAATAATTTTCTCTGGGATTTTTTTTGGGGAAAGGTGGTTCGTTTCAAGTGAGTGAAAGGTTTATGATTCTCTGCAGTGGATTTATCTACCTGATTATGTTTTTATTTCCCTATAGCCATGACTATCTACTTTCAGGTTATACATATTTCTCAGAAGTTTTGAAAAAGAGGTGAGTATATACTTTTAGATAGAAGAGAGACACTGGTCACTAGTGCAGCAGTTTCAGAAGGAAATTCATGTCATCTAAAATCTTTAGAGAGCTTCAGAGGGCCTTTCTTACCTTGTCCCACAGGTTTCCATCCAGAGATGCGTTGCCACTAACTTCAAGCCCACACTCATGATTTTGGTTTCAGAAATTAAGACAGATAAATGTGGCTTACGATTTTCCTTTGTGTTCGGATGAAGAATTTTTGGACATAGTGCCCTGCAAAGACTTTCTTTGTAGAAATTGTGTACTTTCAAGTGGACCTGAAATAAGCAGAAAGCAACGCATCCCTTGGGAAGCAGAAGTGGTGACTTGAAGTTCTTCAGTGAAATGTGGAATGTGCTATGGCTCGTGATAGCTCCTAGGACACAAGACGCCCTGTGGAGTGACCCTCTAAGGAAAAAGTAAGAATACTTTTTTTTCCTCCTGGAATGAGACTCTGATATGGAACAGGCAGTGCTATGGTCTAGCTGGGTGGAGCTGATAAAAGGTGAAAGACAGGAACCTGAAACAAAGCTGTTGCGATAAGCAGGATTAATACCGGCTTCCAACTGGGGGACTAAGATGGGACCCTTGGAAGAAACAATCAGCAAGTTTCCCAGCCATCACTGTAGAAAGCTGAGATCTAATCAAGACCCTGGAAGAAAGCTTGGATCCGTGCTGAATATCTGATGACACACAAGTCCCTGCTACTGGGAGACAAAGACATCAACTCTAAGGGTGATGTGCCTGGAGATGGTGAAACCTCAGATGCTGGAACAAACGTTTGCTCAGATTTCTCTCCATGGGCAATGGTGCAGTTCTGTTTACTATGTCTGAGGACTCATTTCAATTTTCTTCCACACTGGAAGAACAAGGCTAAAACCAATTCACTGCACGGAGATGAAGAAAGTAATTTATGTGAGAAACAGTTCTAATTATTGTGGTGGCCAAATACTTACATGATTTTTAGGCTTAAACCTCTATTTCTAGGATTGTAAACCATGCAGTCGCCAGACAAAGCTCACACCAGTGTGGTTTAGCTGTTAGCTGTGTCACTGCTGAGAAGAAAAAATGAAGAAATACAGTCAAGTTTGTTTATTTTTTTTTATACAGAAGGAAATTTTTAGGGTTTCACATATGCCTTGAGCTTTTCTTCTGTTGAATGCTGTTAGGCACCTGTCTTTAACAAGGTTTAGAACAAGGTTGAATGTTGTCAGGGGAAGATTGTAGTTGAACCCCTGTAGACTTGCTGACTTGCAGCTCAACAATAATTTTGTTTTGCTACAGCTTTTTTTTTGTGCTGAACATCCTTTTTCTTTAGACTGTTTTAGAAATTCTCAAAAGAGACCTGCAATGCAACTGCCCACATAAATCTGAAATCTCAATTTAAGCTATTGTATTATATAATACTAAAAATTGCCCTTTTAAAAAAAAAGGAAGTTGACGTTCTACCCCGTTGAAAAGAGGGTCTGTGCTGTGAGTTTCAGATCTGCTCATCTTCTGGTTTGGTCTCATTTCCAGTGTCAGGTTAATCAGTACAGTACTAGGAAATAAGCAGCAATAATCTAATGATCTCCATGAAACAGTTCATTCAGCTATTTTTAAGAATACATTGCCATCTGGTGTACAAAATTCTGAATTTCTTTGTCCTTACAATTTAAAACCTAATATCTTTGAGCAGAAAATCTTCCCTCATTGGAAACTAACTTCCTGGGATCAATCCATTGACCTCAATGAGGTAAAACTTATTGCACCTTTTAATGCAGGTGCGTTGTAAAGGTTTTCTGAACATGTGTGATTTCATGCAATGGGAATAATACATCTAAATTGTTAGACTACTTGCATTTAGGGGCTATTGGTTCCCTCTGTGACTGAATATCTTGTTTTCTTGCTAAGATAAGAGAGTAAAGCGTATATAATCCTAAAAATATTTTGTTTCTATTAATGAGACAGGCACAGCACTGGGGCACAGTATTCTTACTGGTTGTACCTTGTACAAAGGGAAGTTTAAAAACAGAGAAGCAGATCTTCATCCTAGATAGATTTTTATTTATTTTTTTTTTTTAGAGGATGTTTCACAGGTTTAAATTAAGTAAAGAGCTGTTTCCTAGTACCTAGTTTGATTAAATTGTATCTGTGTCCAAAAAATGTGGTTAACAGCAGATTTTGACTAGTTACTTTCATTTGGTCTCACAATAAGCAGATCAGAATTTGTATTAGCTCTTTAGAATGTATCTTTGGCACTTCCATAAGGGTTGATCAAGAGTGATCCTGGTATTAAGCAAGCTAGTAAAACCAGCTTATCAAATACCACATTTGTCAAATGATAGGCATCATACGATGATTTTCCTGCTAAAAATACAGGCAAGCTGGAGGGGGGAAAAAAATAAAAAGGGTTGCTTAAACGCATATATTCTATGTATATAATGCATATATATATAGTGTCTTAAAAGCAAACAAAAAACCATCCCGCCCCCCGCAATCTGGCCTACAGCCCACCCCTAATGACATCCAGTCCACTGAGGAACAGAGCCATCCCTATTTCAAACTTAATTTTGGGTTTGTTTCTGAATTTCCACGCAAAGATTTTATATATTTTTTTAATTATTCTAATGAAGTTTTAAAAAGCTGTCTCTTTTTAAGAGATTTCTAGTTTTGGGTAAATTTTAGGTGAACCAGTAACGTGACTTTCTGACAATGGCAGTATACTTGCTGCTCTAGTATTATATGTCTAGTAGTATGGGGTCCAAGTCCCCTTGGTCGTGAAGGGCTGCCATGCTGATAAACACATTTAATACTAATCTTCCTTATCTTGGGTTTCTGAGGAACTCTTTTTCTCTTCTCGTGGAATCTGAGGAACAAACACACGAGGTTACTGGGTCAGGCTCTAGTCCTTCGAACAATGAATTTTGATTTGTTTAATTCATCTGTCAGGCTTTGTTTAGCTTTACATAATTACTTCCAGGCTTATCTGTGATAACTTAATGGCTTACTTTTGTTGTGACCTTTTTGGTAAGGTTGTATATAAATAAATAAAATAAAAAAAAAGGCACTGATTGCTTAAGAGGATGTGGACAGTATTATAAGAGACATTTGTTTGATTAAATGGTAATTAAAAAGGGAATGTAATTAAAAATACAGTTATGACCAGCTCTTGTTCAGCATGACTCTTGTGGAGCTTAAAGGTCAGTCTATGCGGTTGCTTAGAGTGGTTGTTACTATTTATTACATGTATGCTAGTGTAAGCACTCCACAAATAAAAAAACTACTAAATAGCTATTGCAGTCCCTTTCAAAAAAAAAATTGTCTAAAAAAAACTTGTAGTGAATTGCATTTTAAAAATCTTCCCTTTTTTTGACCTGTAGCTGCTTGTTGCAGTGAAGTTGAAGCTTGCAGTAGAAAGCTGACCCTTAAAAAGATGGTAATTTTCAGCACAGAGGAATGTTTTGGCCCACGCTGCAGAAAGCTAGAGTTGCTTTGATTTTTCTACATTCTGTTTTGGGGTAATTAATACTTCAAGGGAAGCTAGTGCCTGCTGTGGATGAGGATATAAAGGTATGGTTGCACAAGTGTGGGAAGACAGCGAATGTTTGCACCTCCTAATAAAAGAGAGAAGACTCCCTGGATCCCCATCTCACTGTGACAGCTTTATCTTATCCCTCTTAAGCTGTGCTTTGCACCTGGCTGCTGCTGAGTCAGGAAAGTGAGGAAGAAAACCCATGCTACAAATCAGAGAGTTGTTTAATTATAAATGTAAGTAAGAAAAAGCTAAAGCTGTCTGATTAGGCAAAAAAAAAAAAAGAAAGAAAAAAGTCATGTTAAGATCAAGAATAGTACTTTATTTCTGCTTCCTCATCAGGATGGCTTGCAACAGTATCTCTAATTCTATGATCATGTTATAATTTTTAAATAAGGCAGCAATCTGTATTTTTCCAATTTACCCATGCAATCATAGCGAGTTAATCAAGGGATAAACTGATGCATTTTGTTTTCTCACTGAACTGCCTTTTTGTCTGGGACAGAGGCTAAGGCAGGAAGCCATAAAGTCATTATTTCTGCTTCCCCTCTTTTCTTGTTGGTCAATTTTTAATAAATGTAAAAAGTCTTATCTTATGAAGCTTCGCAACGTCTCAGACGTGGTTGCAACACCTACATTTAACAGTGGTCTCAGAGGAATAGGAAATCGAAATGGCATATCTATCCAGAATCTTGTTGCATAAATTGAAAAAGCTTCCAGATCTTAGAATAAGCTCCTTGTTTTTATTCTTTTCAGTCTTTGCTTTTGTTAGTATTTTGTTCCTACATAGTTTTTGGGGTGGGGAAGAATATTTTTTTTAATCTACTTGCTTCATTATGTTATCTGTGACTAGTGGCTATTTGTGTTTCTCTGCCAAAGATTTGTAGTCAGCCTTGAATGGCAAGGTAATTCAGTTAATTTGTGTTTGGATTTTCAACCGATTAAAAGTCCTAATGAACTTGATAATATTAAAAATAGAAGCACAGTATTTTTTTCTGCTAAACTTTAAATACCCTTTTGTGTTTTGCCAGCAGAGCTAGCTGTAAATTCATCTTGGTCTACGTTTTTTAAAGAGCTTTAATATTGCGCTGCTGTTCCTAAACTGCTGTGCTTGTGCCAGATCTAGATCTCTCCTCATCTATATTTCTTCTTCTGGAAGAATTCTTCTAATTCAGGCCAGCTGCTTAGGTAGCTAATGTCTAGGGTTTGGGTTTTTGTTTGTTTTTTTTTAAACCAGTGAAAAATAGCAAATAGCAGTAAACACTGGCTGTGGGTGTGGAAGATGGGCAGTTGAATCTCTGCTCTAAATCAAGCATGAGCTGGACCAGCTGGGGCAGGTATTCACACTCCAGACAAATCTCCCAAATATTTCTGTGCTGACCTTTGGCTGTAAGTGTGTTCTGAACAAGCCCGTAGGTTTGAGGTCCACTAACAAATTGGGTGTTTTCTATACTGTTGCATCTGTAAATGACGGTAACGTTGCCTGAGAAGCTCCTTGGTGGAAAGTGTACCTTCCTGTGGGACTCAAGGGGACAGCAGTTCTGAGACCTAAGCTGAAGTGGCTTTGGCTGTCCCTTCCTTTCTCTTCTGTTCATTTTCTTTTAGGAGAAATATATGATATGGAGTTCAGATGTGAGCATAGAACGGTTTGTTTCATCTCTGCTTTCCATTGGGCACGCAGGGCAGTTGGCTAATCCTCACCTGGGAGGTAGCTGCTAGCTTTCCATGCCAACTAAAACCATCTTCTGGTGTCCCTCCAGTGAATCCACTTGCCCCAGCCCTACCCGGCCACCCGAAACAGGGTTGCTCCTGGAAGGGACAGCCGTGGCACGTACAGGGACATAAAGACTAAAGTTCAGAAGCAGGTTTCGGGGGCTTTCTTGTCTCTGTTTCAGGATTAGAGAGAGTGCACAAGATGGCCACAAGGAAGAGGGCTGGATATTGCTTTCATACCCAAGACAGAGATGTTTTATCACCTGGTAGAAATAAGTCCAGCGAGTGTATTTGGTTTTGTTGTTGTTGTTTTTACATTTGTTTGCTAAATGCTTAGACCGTTGTGTCACTTGATAAAAGGTGGGTTTGAGCCAGGCAGGAAAAGTAAATAAATATTTCCCTGATGCTTTTAGGGGACCCCGTGGAGGGAAAACAAATAATGCAACAAACATATGCGTGGGTAACATTATTTTATTTTTACTGTAGTAAATAATTTTCCAGTGTAGGATGTATGGTTTCCTTTACTGCTACTTTCAATATTACAAAAAAAACCTAATCAAAATTTAGATTAGTATTAATCAGCTCGTCTAGACCCCAAGCTGTATGGGGTTCCATTCCCAGATGGGGGGGGGGGAGGGTCTGTGGGGTGATCTCTGTGAGCCCGTTTTGGTGCTAGTTACACAACAATTAAAATTGCTTTTCCAATCAGTTAATGTACTTTTTCTCTTCTGTAGAGCAGTGTGGAAGGACTTTGCCTGAAGGCAGCCTATGAGACGTTTTGCCCACCAGATGGCAGAAGGTACTTTGGACCAGAATATTCAGCCATTTATATAAAAGCTACAGGTACTGGATTTAAATACTGCGATTTGCCCACAACTGCAAAGATTTATTATTTTTTTTTTATTAAAAATATCTCTGGCGATACATTATCCAGATTCCTTTATGTGTGTAGGCTCACTCTCTCTGCAAATAAATTTTAAAATTAAATCACAAAGGCTTGATTACAAAATTCTCTTGTAGTTATGTGGTATTGAAATCATACATGGCTTATAGAAATTTCTATATGACATAAATGCATAGAAAAATCTACTTATCCAAAAGAAGGTGCAAATACTATCATTATAAAGTTGCCATTATAACATTACCGTGTTTTGAGACTCTCTATATAATATAATATATGTATTTTAAGTGCTTTATATTACATAGCACATTGAATTGCTGTATGGCAAACTTTTTACTCAGGAATAGTCTTCACTGACACGATTCCTGGTTGTGCTTAATGTACTTTTGTTACAGCACTGTGGCAAAACTGTAGTCCTTGTTTTGCCAGCTCTTCCTCGGTCATTTGCAGTTCCAGCAGCTGTAATCTTCACTGAATAATGCAGCAAGTATGCACTCACTGCATTTATACGTAGAAATCCCTCTCTCTCCAGCATACTTGCATGTATGTAAATATATATCTGTGCTTTGACTTATTTTTCCCTAAATATTTCTCTGCAAACGTTGCAGTTGCTAATGCCATTGTTTAATGGGAAGGTTTTCCATAAAACTTTGGCTTCAATAACATCTATGGTAACACCAAAAAACCCACTTACCCCTCAGGATGAGGGTGATAGAATATATTCTGAAACATTTAGTGGAAAGCTAAAGGGTGTTGAAGGCATCAACTCCAGCAAAACTTACCCTATTGTTTTATATTTGCATAAACAGATGAACTGCTGAGTATCAGTAGAAGGTTTCCAAACAGAAAAACATTGGACCTCAGTTAGTTTGCTTTAATTAGCTGTTTAACTTAATTGTCCACATGATTTAAAATATTTCTTAGATATTATGTGTATTGTACATTTTTGAGACTAGTAGAATCACCCATACTTTTAACATTGCCAGTTCTAACCCCCAGTTTTTGGCCCCTTATGTTTTTCTGAACCGTAACACTTCTTCAGGGTAGTATTTTATATCCTGGCTGAATTTTTTTGAAATCTTTGGCTGAAAAGGTTCAGCCATTTCCAAGAGAGCTTAGAGAAAATTAGTTATTTATTCTAATGAGAGGGAGAAATCTTTTCTTTGAATGACTCTTGCTGTGTGGTGCTCCGAGGTTAGGATTTGAAAGCATGAGGAGGAGGAATGGGTAAGAAAAGGCAGTTTAGAATCCATGAAACGTTTGAGAGGCGCCTGAGCATTCCCGGCTCCACGGGGCTGCAGCCGGAGACGGGAAAGGAGCAGGCTTGGATTCATCACTCCCCATTTTTGGATGTCTGCATCCATGTCAGCCCCTGCGTGCTGCTCCCTGCACAGCCCTTCTTGGGCACGATACATATAATCTCTTTTTTGTATATATATCTTTTTTTTTGTGTATATATATATATATATATATAATATATTTTTTTTTTCTGATCTGATGACTCCAGCGAGAGAACAGGATATGCAGTTCTGGAGAAGGAGACTGGGGCTGGCTGAGCATAAAGAGGGTGCCTATTCTCAGCATAAATTGGTTTCAGGTACCTCGTTTTGCTGGACAGAAGAGACTTTCTAACAGTGCCCAAAGGCACCTCTGTACTTACGGCATCTGGGGGTGTCCCCAGAGTTGCTCCTGCAGCTTAGTGACAATCCTGATCCCCAGTTCCCAAAAAAAGTAGTTTCCTTGGCACGCTTGGAGTATGCTGGTCCACCTCGAATAAGAATTCACTGTTCTTTAAGAACTCCTAAACTGCCACAAATATTTAAGAATGGAAGAAGTCACTTTTATTCTGTTAAGATAAAGGGTTAAGGATTAATTTGCATGAAAAGAAGCAGTTACCAAAAGACAGGCCAGTGACATGCTGCAGGAATTTAATTAACCTGTTTTCTCCCTGGCTTGTTGTGAGCTTTAGGAAGTAGAATGTGTTCTTGCAAGCGCTGGCTTGTGCAGAATGAAGCCTGAGAAAAGTATCCTACCGCTACCCCAAAACTGCTGAATTCTTACCGTGCATAAGAAGAAGAAATGGTTTTTCAAAGGATACCCTTCCCTCTGTTGTGTAGTTTGTGGAAGTCCATTGTATTACTTTAAACTACTGAAACCATGTGTTGATAGAAGCAAATTACTTTTTAACTTATTAGAGTTGCCCCTTTATTTTGGATGTTTGGGGTTTTTTGTGCTCTCCTTTCTTCATCCTTTTATTAGGCAGAAAATATAACCATTGTGAAATCTGTTTCCCTTGTTTTAATTGGTGTCTCTTCTCTTTTGTAGCAGCAATATGCGATCTGTTAACTACATCTCTGAAGTGAGCTCAACCTTCTCAGCTAGCATTTTCAGATCTACTGTTTCACAAATCAGATATCTCAAGAAACAATTATTATATCAATATCTTAATAACACTGTTGAAATCAACTTGTCCTCTACAGTTCATGGAAGCCAGTTAGTCTAGATAAACACATTTTATTCCAGAACTGGAAGAAGATTCTCTGGATACTATAATGATTCTCCCTACACTGCTTTAGGGAACTACTCTGGTGGAGTCTATCACACAGAATGGTATCGTGGTTTAGAAATATCCTTTCCTGTGTATGAAAAGTTGTTTTTTATTTTTCGATAGATATGTATATAACAAATTTTATTAAAATGATTGCCTAGATGATTTTTTTTCTACTTTTTATTGCTAAACATAAAACAGAGGAAACGTGTTAAATAAAGGGAAGTGTTAATAGTTCCTTCTGTGAAATAGCTTCTTCTGATGACATTTCCAACTGATCTGAGACCCTCTAGAGTTCTGGGGAGGTTAGGGTAGGTGATAATGCTGCTTTGTGGTTCTAAACAGGTTTTAATACTCCTGCTGATACCACATAAATATTCCAAGAAAACTTACATTTGAAACCGGTTAAAAAATCAACTGTGTCATTTGGGGGTATATTTGGGACTGTATTCCCTTTGTTGTTGCTGTAAAAGATAACACAGCACTCCTTTAAATATACGTTTCCTGTCTCCCATAAAAATCTTGGCTCTTAGTTTGCTTTCATGTTAGCAGAAGAGATTAGTTCCAAATGACATTAAGAATCAAAGAAGCTCAGCAAATTAAGGTGCCTTAAAAAATTTGTCAAATAAATCCAATATAATGGATTGTTTGGTCATGATAACGAAACAAAACAAACAAAAACAACATCCCATGTCTGCTAAAATTTCAGTATGGTGCTGGAATGGAGGTCAGAGCTTCCTCGATATGAAAAGGAATCCTGTTACGGGGATAAGTAATCAACCACCTGGGAGAATATAAAACTAAAATGAGAGGTGTCCACGGAGACACAGCAGTGCTGCCAAGTTAAAGATTTAAATCCAAATAAAATATTACAGTAGTCTCAGGTGATAGCATCCATAGAAGTTTGGACCTCATTAGGGGAATTGAAAAGCTTAGAGCTGTTTCCAGTAATAACACTCAATTTAGTTGGTTAAATTAAAGCCAAACTAATCTCCTTTCCATGAAGTGTTTGAGCAAGTTGTAGAAAACTCCCCCATCAGTTTTCTTGTAGGAGAGAGAGAGGTCTCATATAAATAGTGCTGCAAGACTGAACTCAAGCTCTTTGCACCAATCTGGCAATTCCCATTTACACTTTGGTGTGGTCGTATCTCTTCACCTATTAAACAAATCTAAGACCTCACTGTTTCATCCTTCATCAGATCTTATAAGATCAAACTTGTGGAGAGTGTTTGGGTTCATGAGTGTCAGCTTCACTCTTGTAAAGAAAGTGGTGAGTTCATGTTTTCAACAGAAGCTGATGGAATTTGGTTTGAAGGGACTGCAGTAGGGTTTTCCTTTTCATGTGGTGTCCTTGGTGTTTTTTCATGTAGTCCTCAACTGCTTATAAAGATTCTTAGGAAAACACTTAGCTAGCTAGAATTAAAAGGAACTACTGAAGTAAGAAACAAAACATGTCCTATGCATTAGAAATTAATATTAAAATGAACCAAACTAAGCAAAAGCTATACCCCTTCATAATTCAAGGAATATCAAACACAGAAAATATGTGAATATCCTTCAGTAAAGACTGTGAAGGCTTTCTGTGAACCACGCTCACAACATGTCAGTCAAATTATAAATTCCAGTGTTTATTAGTGATTAAACTTAATCGGTGTCCGTCTCAGTTTTGGTCTAACCAGCTTTAAACGGTACTATCTTCTCTCACCCTCTGTAGTTTTCCATGATGCTTCTGAAACAAGTGTCAGTGATACAGCAAACTTGTTTTTCCAATTTTCCTTGGCATTTTCGAATACATATATAGCCAGACTTAGTAAATTGTCTATGTTTAGATTTCCCAGGAATTTTGCTCTAGTAATATTAGAGCACTATAGCAAATGTGAGCTTGATATCATAATAAACTGAAAGTCGTGGACACCGTGAAGGAAAAATTACCTGTTTTGTACACAGAATTTTAGGAAATGCATATAAATAAATCTTGGAAGATATGACAGGTCTGCTGGACATTTTTGTTACTTACTGAATTTTACAACATATCCTGGATCCAATAAAGTACTTAAGAGAAATTGGCCTCAGTGAATTTCAGCATGTGTTTAAAGGTTAGAGTACGCTGGAGGGCTTTGCTGAACTGGACATCTTGCTTTTGTCTTGTGATTTATCATGCTTTTATTATGCTTTCCAAGTTTCTCATGCTTGTCACCTTTGCTTTCACAGCTTAGATAATTTTTTTACTTTAAAAACTCTCGTTGCTCTTGATAAGTAGTGTAAAATTTCACTTTTCAAAGCAAAAAGTGTGCCATGGAAGCTGTGTACAGCAGGGATGAGAAACACAGGATGAGAAGATCAATCAGAACTGTTGAGTCAGCAGGACCAAACTCAAGATACTGCTTTCTTATCATTTGAGGTAAGGAGGTGTTTTATTATAAACAGGCTTGTTTCTTCACCGTGCTGCCACCATCACGTCAAAAAAACCTCCAGGGTGGTCCATTCGAAGCTTATTTGGAAATGTGCTAATTGTGCTCAGAGATGAGGATAGAGTTCCACAAACCTGCAGAAATGAAGACATTGCACTCCTGGGGATCCAGACCCCACAGGACTATTCTTTGGCAAGTTAAGGCAGCTTTCCACAAGAGGGATAGATCACATGCACGTAGCATAGGTGTTTCAAACTGATCTGTCCAAGTTCCTGCTTCCCTGCATGTGTCCACAGGATCTACAGGCTGTGAAGTTGTTAATGAGGGGGAAATTGTTGACTTCAGATTGCAAAACTTCAGCTTGACAGTCAGTCTTGCAGGTATGGTCGTGTTGTCACTGAGTGGATTACAGTGATTTCTGAAAAGAGCAGTTTCTGCCTTGGTCATAGATGGGCAACTGAAGAGTGGGTTTGTGCTGTATGGGTTGGATGAAGCAGCCGGGGGTGTGACAGGAGCAGAAAGGCTCATTCCCATGCCATGGATGTTTCCGCCTCCAATCTACCCAGGTAGAGCTGCCAATAATATCCAAAGTCTTGAGTAGCCTACACATGTATCTAAAATATATTCTTCTAAGTGCCTTAATAGCTTGAGAAGATGTAGAGAAAAAAAAAATAAATAAACAGCTTTGTTTAAAAATAAAACAGCTAAAAAACCATTCTAGAAGGTTCAAAGTTTAAGCTGATCTTCCACGTCAAATATACCCTATTTTGTGCATTAGTTGTGGCCATTTATATTCTTCAAAGTACCTTGGGTTAAAGTAATCTCTGTTACATAACACTCAAAAAGTGTTATGTAAAAAGACTCAAAAACATAACGATGCTCACGTTGCACTGATTTGTTGATTTAGTGGGATCTTGTTTAGCCAGTACTCTCTTCCTTTCCTAGTGTTTTTCCTTCTCCTTATTGAACTTTCTTTTTTCTCTTTTACAAACTCCACTGATACACAAATTGAAGTACCATGAGGTAATTAAATGCATTTCTTTTTCGAAAAAGTAGCTGATCCAAAGTCATCATCAGCTCTCCTCCTAGATAATAAATATTACGACTAAATGTTACAATTAAGCTGTACTCATTTAAAAACTCCCCAAAAGAGCTCAAGCTAGCAATTCTTTTTGATAAAAAATCCAGTGGAAGCTGTGCTGTTGAAAGCAATGCACACTCGGACCCCAAATAATCACAAAATCATAATATGATTTCATTTTATTCAGTGCTCCTGAAATTACTAATTGAAGAAAGTAAATTATAGGAATGAATAACGGGCTGACTGAATACAGCAGATTTGTGAAACTAATTTCTCATTTGTGTTTTATTCCTATTGTATAGAGAGTCTAGAGACTTTGGGTTTTTTTTTTTTTAATAACCATGTATAGCTCTCTTAAACTGTGAGAGTCTCTTTGGAATATAAGCCTGTTTATTTTATTGTGCTCTGTTTAGTTATTCTAAAAAAAAAAAAGTTACAGACACATAATTGTAGCCATCTGTTGTGTTTTAAGTCCAATCTAGCCCAAAAGTCAAAAAAGTCATGGCAACAACTTATAAAAACAATGGCAATAATATGAACTCACTATGGTTACTGGTGAACCTTTATTTCTCCCCTCAAATGAAGTAAGTTTCCTCAGAGAATTATTTTAATGTTTGATTTATTTCTTTATTAAATTTGCCCACAGTACGACCAGCTTCTCTATCAAGATTGTCATATAGCTGTCTCCTTGATAGTAAATCTTTGTTTCTCCAGAAAGGTGAGTCCTGTTATTATACAAAACCAAGCTCTAGGGGAAACCCCAGTGCTTGCCATATATTACTGTAGCATAAACCAGCGAGCAGGATTAAGACTGTTTAAGGAAATTTATTAGTGGGGCTGAATAATATTTATCATATAGTATATTAAACTCATACTCTGACAGATTTAAAATTCATTATTTATAGATTCTAGATATTTAGTTTATTTGGTTTAATGATTCACTGAGATGTTTAGTAAATAGTTTTTTCAATGAATTTCATCAAAACGTCAGTGACTTTTTTATGAGAGATTGTTAATTTTCAGTATTATCCTGTCTTCTTGACATACCCAGTGTGTAAGTGTACCACAGCTATTTTAACTGAGGGATGCATCGCTTATACATAGATACTTGTACTGTATACAATAAATGGCACAGATGTGCTGAAAATGACCTTTAGATGTATTGAATAAAGTCTGATTGATAGATGGATGCTTTCTGCTACTGCAGATCGTTGACATGGCATATTTCATTAGTTCCTTTTTCCATGTATCTGTGGAAGAATGATGGAAATCATTTCACATGATGGAAATCTATGCACAACTGTTTTTGTGTAGTCCTTCGCACACCTACCTCCTTTTTTAACAGCAAAGCTGAAGAGTGTTTGGGGAGCAGTGCTGTCCTTTTAGGAGAATTACAGAGCACAGGATCCTAGTGGCTTGTAACTCCCTGAGAAAGGTGAGGATGCCCGTGGCATGAAATGTACCCTGGCTGGACCCATTTCTTCTTTTGACTATGAAGAGCCTAGCCTTCCGATGATCATGACTTGGAGCCTTGTGCAATGCCAGACAGTTGGTGGTCCAGTGGCAGAAATCACGTTTCCTCCAGGTGATGGAGCAGTGGACATTGCTGTCTGCCCTCCAAAGCTCCCTAATAGTCACCAACAGGGAACTGAGTTGTTTCTGTCAAACCAAATCAGGCGTTGGAACGGTGAAGTGAAGAGGAAAAATAGGAGATCAGTTTCCAGTTGTTTAAGCAACCTCCTTGAGAAATAAGAGGAGATGTAAGTAATGTATGTAGACTGTTTTATTTAGCTAGTAACAATGTAAATAAAGCAGCAAGACTTCATGTTGCTGTATATGGGAAGTGAAATAAGAACTGTAAATTATGGTGTATGTACAAACTTCATTCACAAGTACAAATGTCATGTAAAAGCCAAGTACTCTTTTCTCACTTCCCGTTTACGGAGTTAATTAAGATTGTGGATGGGTGCCTTTGCTTTTACTCGTGGGTTTTTTTGATAAATATATCTACTGAGCATGAAAGTGAATGCACTCTCATTAGTATCTGCCTCATACTACCATTAAAAGTGATGGTGAGGACTTGATTTTACAGGCTATTGCTAACTTTCTTTTTTCGAGTGTACAAAGAATATTGGTTTGTTACCTAAATATGACATACTTACAGAGTGATTATTTTTTTTCCCTGAGAAACTTACACTGAACAATTATTTGAACAGTCAGACTTCCCCTGTATTTTCTTGAGTTCAACAAAGAACTTTCTCCACAACATCACCTCTCATTTAGCAGTCCTTGGAGACCCTCCTCCTTTTTGATCTCATACTTTTTCTTTTCTCAAACTTCTGATTCTCTCCCATTTGAAATAATTGTCCAAGTATTTATCAATATTTCTTGTTTGTGCATGCATTTGTGCAACTGGAACTGTCTGTAGCCACTGTCATTTGATTCTTAATGCCTGAAGTTATCTGGTTTGATACATTCCTTTTATTACCTTTTATCACCTTTTATCAAACAACACAGTAACAACAAAAAAAAATCAACTTATTTTATATCATCCATACAAACCACTCGTTTCTTTAGTACTTTATTGTACCAATCTTTCTCATACTTCTAGTACAATTTCATTAGGAGCAGGTCCGTGTGTAAAAGTAGGGCATGCCTGTGGTTCAGAAGGCAAAAGGTGATTGTGGCTGCAAAAAAGAACCCGTGCCCAACTGGAGTCCCACCAGGAGGGCTGTCAGTAACCTCTCGTGGTCGTTACCCACATGCAGCGCATGGGACTGCGTCGCGCAACTGCAGGAGGTTCTGATTTTTTTGGATACTGTGTCATCCCCAGCACGCAAGTGAAATAGCTTCAGAAAAAGGAAAGACCTCAGGACATTCTCATTGTGTGGACCAGACAGGACCAGAGGAAATGGTATGAAGCTGCGGCAAGGGAGATTTAGATTAGATATTAGGAAGAATTACTTCACTGAAAGAGTGGTCAGGCACTGGAACAGCCTGCCCAGGGAGGTGGTGGAGTCACCACCACTGGAGGTATTTAAGAAACGTGTAGACGTGGCTCTTCAGGGCATGCTCTAGTGGCCAAGATCATTGGTTTGTGCTGGGGTGTTGTGTGGGGGGTTGTGGGTGTGGGGTTTAGTTGGCGGGTGCTTTTTTTTGTGTGTTTTTTATTGATTTTTGTTTGTTTGTTTTTGTGTTTGTTTTTTTTTAATGTGGTTGGACTCGATGATCTCAAAGGTCCCTTCCAACCACTAAGATTCTGTGATTCTGTGCAGCTCAGGGGGCCAAAATACTGATGACGCCAATTAAGATGCAAGTGGGATGGTTTGAGACGAGTTAAAAACAAGGTTACTTTAAAAAAAATTAGTACTTCTGAAGATCAGAGACTTAAGTTTCTAATCGGAGATCTCATGTGGTAAGCAGGTGGTCGTACAAACCATTTGAAAAGTATTAGCAGGATCAAAATATCACAGTCGTGTGTTGCGGTGTTTGGAACGTCACTTCGCTCCAAACCTCTCTCTCCCATTTCATCTCTTTCAGTCTCTGGTTAATATTAATCTGGGCTAATGGTGCAAACATTCTGGGTGTGAGGCAATGAGGCATAAAAGCGTGCTCATAATTTGAAGTATTTGAGTCATCCTTTTAAGCGATAAGCGTATGATTAAGTGCTCGGCTGGAAGGGGGCCAGGAGAACATTTTACTGCTGGCTGGAAGGGGTTTGCCAGCCTCCATCAGTCCGTCTCCATCCCCACGCAGGATGGAGCTGGTACATTGTGGACTGGATTGGTGTCACATGAAACAGCCAGACGGTGTTCCAGCCATCCTCCAGTGCCGCACAAACCAACCAACCAACCAACCAACCAAAAAAAAAAAAAAAAGAGATAGGAAAAATGATCTGTGAGTGAATAAAGCAAAGCAGGCCAATTTCCACAGTTTGCACGAAGGGAAAATCTCCCACTGACTTAATTAGGTGCACTGCCTGACTAAAGCCTGCATGATTTGGCCAACGTTTCCCATCATTCCTGTGTTATGACAGAAGTCGCCAGAAGAACTCCAGCTGAGAAGCAGTCATGCTCCACGCTTCGTTCGGAGAACAATTGGAGGAGGGCTGCAGAACCTGCACACGGACTGACCGTAGCTCATGATACCACAGAATCCTGTTGCTCGGCTCCTGTTGAGCTCTCAGATTTAATGACCCTTCTGTTTACAAAATGATGAGACAGAAGAGGTTTCCCATCAGGTAAATAAAATGAAGCCTTTGTTCCTAGCTCTTGTACATTTTGCGTAGGAAGTTCTATTTTGACAAATCCTGTAAAAAAATAGTATTTTATTTCCAATAGAAACTCTTAATCTTTTATCTACTTGTTATATTCTTTTCTGTCATTGATTTGTGGTGGCAGACATTTTGTTTCATTAGTTTCCTATTTGCCTATCACTCTTGTGAGACTGATACTTAATTCTGGTTTATTGCAGTCACTTCCCATAGTATTTTTGGTTATCTCTCTTTTCTTCTTGAATAGCTCTAATCTTGACAATCACTCATGTTCACGTTACCAGACATTTCAAGAGGAAGAGCTCTTGGTTTTGAAGGACTTCTGCAGCTGTAGCTGTCCTCCTCTTAACTATAGAAGACAGAATTATCCTCTTTTATTTTCTTTTTCTGTCACACCTCCTTTTTTGTAAATATTATTTCTGAAATACAGCTTTTCACACTTTTTGCTGTTTTAAAAGGCCTTATTAACTTGCCTTCTATAGCACAAAATAACCAAGTGCTGCAGTCAAACACATACTCCTAGGAGGTGGACTCTACTGGTTTCTGCTTTCACCTTTGTAGTCATCCTTTTCTGGGAATTAGAAAAAGGCCCCAACACCCCCCCCTCCCCAAAACATATGGAATTGATAAACATGATGTCAAGGCAATCAGTCTAGTCAGTTTGGATAAAGGAGTTGGATGATGGGGCTGGTGTTCTCTTTCTTTCTCATTGTCACACACAGTCTGTTTGTTGGTCCCTCTCTTTTCCTGCGTGATGAAATATTGCTTCAGCCATATTTGGCAGATCAAATAAAGAGGTGTTTTAGCATATAGCCGAGCAGAGAAAAACAATACGGAGCAGAACCTGCAGTAGCACTAAATGCAAGAATTCTTCATTATCAGCCCTCAAATCTACAGTTTTTTCTAAATCCCCACCCCCCACTGCTTCCTTACTCTCGTCTCCACAACCCTGCTGGATGGCACTGGGTCCTTCTCCCCCTGGACAACCCAGCTGAGGGTGCTCCTTCCCTCACTTCAGCATCAGCTTGTTGAAACTTGCTTGAAATCTCACCTTAAAAGCTCCCCTGCTCCTCATGATTAAAAACAGAGTGCAAATCAGCATCCAGAAAATGATCCACCACCACATCAATTGGATTTTGCTGTTCCTAGGGGCCTTACTGGACCTTGGTTAGATGTGGGCATCCTAAGCTCAGGCTCCAGTCTTTCCAGTCATCCCATACTTTATTGCTTGTTCACCAGTTTTTCTGCCTGAGTATTATCACTGAAGCATGTTTTCCAGCCTTTTTTCCTCACACAGTTGAAATCAATGCCACCTAATAAATAGCTGGTGAAGAGTGATATTTGAGATATTTGAAACCTCAAATACAGATATTTGAGAGGTGTGTGATATAATTTCTGTGCATTTTCTATGAATTTCCTTACTGTGTATTTCTCCCTTAAATTTCTCCTCACTTTGCATTTGTTCTCCAAGGACACAAAATAATAACAAATACTGTATTTCCATTTTCATTCAGCTGTTCAGCCATAATTATGACTCCTTGGTAATGTAATACTGATAGCTGTTTCAGGACCCAAAAGAAAAATCACAAGACAATGCATTATTTTCTTTGGTTTTGGGTTTGGTGTTTCGTTTTGTGGGTTGGTTGTTTTGTTGGTTTTGGTTTTGTTTGGTTTTTTTTCCCAAGCCGTGTAGTGGCAAATTATCTCCTGTGCTCTTTTCCCTGGGCTCCACTTGGAAGATCTGAAGTAAGCAAAGACTTATTGAAGGTCCTCTTGGCAGGAGGCAAACTTCTGGAGGAGGAAGCCGGGAGAGATCTGCTGGTAAGGCTGACTCTATCTCTTTTCTTAGGCTGAGAGTATGTTGGAGAAAAGAAAGGAAGTGACATAATTAACTTTGATAATCTCTCTGTTTGGTAGATAGTCCTGGGGGAAAATGACTGAATAGCGTTTGTTAGAACAGCAACATTCTGAGGCCAAGCAGAGAGAAAGAAAGGGGTTGTGAGCAATGCTCTCAGCTGATCCTTGCTGTACCCAGTGCCAGTCAGGCATAGAACAAAAAAGAAAGAACAATTTTAGAAACATATTCTTTTAGTCCTGGACTGCTTCAATTCATATTTTTTTTTTCAGTTAAAAATGTGAAATATTTCTATCAATCTCGTTTGTGCATGTGCCTGTGCGGTACAACTATTACAGCGTGTTAGATTACACGTGTGCTGGTGTGGCCTTCTTAGTTCTGTGCATATCAAGGTCCTTCCCTCAATACCTAATTACCACCACAATTTTCCTGTCAAAATTAGATACCCAATGCTTGTGGACCGTACATGTAAAGAATCATAGAATCACAGAACGGTCTAGGCCGGAAGGGACCTCCAAAGGCCATCTAGTCCGACCCCCCCGCAGTCACAGGGACACCCCCAACTAGACCAGGTTG
>JAOQGH010000023.1:90560435-90595409 GCA_025769975.1 Gallinago jamesoni
GCCTGTCCTTGGAGCAGAGGGGCTCCAACCCCCTGAGCATTTTTGTGGCCCTCCTCTGGACCTGCTCCATCAGGTCCCTGTCCTTTTTCTATGGAGGGCTCCAGCCCTGCACACAGTGCTCCAGGGGAGGTCTCACCAGAGCAGAGGGAAGTGGCAGAGCTTGGCAGAGCTGGTGCAGTTTGTTGCTACAGGAGGAGGACACACACTCCAGTAGCATGAAGAACAACTGAAAAAAAATCAAGAAGCAAAAGCAGAGCCCGAAAATTGATGGAGGGTGTTTGTGGTGGAGGGAAAGGATGAGGGCACAGTGGGCGAGGGCAGCATGGCCCACAGTGGCAATGAGTAGCCCAGCATCACACCCGCTGCTGGCAAACAGCTGGGGCTTCTTGGGCTCTTGTGTGATGTGGTTTTCGCTGTGGCAACATATTAAAAAGGAGCTTGCGTGGAAGTGATAGATGTATCTTGGTGTCCAGGAACTGAAATTCTCTGTAGTGTCTCGGGAGGGATGCCACACGGTGGGAGCTGCGGTGATGCCCCCTTGCCAGGGCAGCATAGGGAAGGTCCACGCATTTCAGTGTCACTGGGTAAGGGTCTGTAGGACCTGCCTAGGGCATTAGGAGAGCGTAGCCAAAGAACATCCTTCATTCCGGAAAGATGAAGGCTGATAATGCAGATAGTGTTGTGTTATACTTCTCAAAGACCTAAACTGTAAACTTTCCTGGTCACAGATGAGAGGAATAAAAATCTCCATTAAAAAATATAGAACAACTGAAGTCACCAAAAGACAGTTAATAATGACCTATAAAATGCATGCAATCTTCCAGTCAACAATATAAAATTTATTTATAATATTTAACCAAGAAAGACTACTAGAGGCAAGAGTCTCTTTTACAAGGGTGTCCTGGCAAGAGGGGCGGCATAACAGTCAATTATTACAAACAAAATCCAGGTTTCTTAATTAAAATACAAAATACTGGCTCTGCTGCATAGCCTGTAATAAGTTATGTCTTGAGAAGACTGTAATTATGCTGGCGCCTGCTAGTGCCGCCATAGTTAAATCTGTCACCATTTCCATTATAAACCCCATTTTTGAACAATTTAAAATGTAGCCATAAAAAATAATTTTAGATTGAATCTTGGCAAAGAAATTCTTAGACTGAAAAGTTTTGTTTCTTTTTTTTATATATATATATATATATACACACACAAATAATCTGTTTGGTCATCTTTATGTTTTTTAGGAGAGCACTAAACAAGCCAGAAGTTTTATGGCTTTGAAGCTTTCTGGCCATCCTGTAGTATAAACACATTTTCTTTTTTCTTAAGCATCAAGAGGACCTTTGAAGGTCCATAAATGCAGGAAAACAAGCTTCAAATTCTTTACAGAAAGAGTGAAGAATGATTAACTTTGAATTACAATGAAGAAATAAGAACAAATAGAAATTAGTTAACTTTGGACTTCAGAATAAATCACTGCAAGATGTTTCTGCCATGAGACTGACCTCAGCTTTCCAGTCCCTTTCTCATGCCAGAGGAAGATGTGGCCAGAGCTGAAGGCAACAACATCTCAAAGGTCTCGGGTGGACAGCAAGGCTGAGACTGAAGCTTTCCCAGCAGCCCATCTTGTCTGCTGCTTCTCGTGATGCTCACGGGAGGATAAGGAAAACATCTGTCTGAAAGTCATAGAAAATTCTCATTACTTTGTCCCAGTGCATATTTTATCACCAAAGGGTGACAAAGAGAAAAAATGAGCACAGAAAATATTGGGCATCTGCTCTGAGGAATCACCGTGAGGGGGTACACCTGTGTGCTTGGGCTGTGGTGAAGTAAGCTATAGCTGCTAAGGGCTGTTGGTATAACAACTGAGTAAGCTAAAGAAGTTCCCCAGGTAGCATCGTAATCCAATTTATGAAAGAAAAAAATCCAGTTTATTTGCTGAGTTTCTAGAGGCAGATATATTTTTTGATGAGCAGCACTGAACAACAAATAGTAAAACCTATGACAATATCATTGTGAATCCACTTCCCAAAGGAGAAGACCGCTCTGCAGTCCCAGTCTGTGTCTGTAACTATCTTATAATTTACGTGGCTTAACTAGAATTCCTCCAGGAAATACCATTTGTTCCAAATTAAAGGTCTGAATGCTAAAGAAGGAGCACTGAAGGCACTAAAGCTAAAAAAGCAGAAATGAAGGACTGCTTGCTAGTGTGTCTCTACCAGATCCAGTGCAGTTTTGGAGGCAAAGGTTGTGATGTAAACCATGCTCCTCTTGCCTAAGCCTGGCTCACGAGGGACATGGATTCCTCTATTTAACATCATGCAGATCCTGTTTTCAGGCCTCTGGCAACATAAAGGAAAGTTTAGCAGCTAAAGAGATCTTTCAACTTCAATGTACAGATTTTAGTGTAAAGTAGGTATATACCTTCTCCGGTATTTCAGTTTTTCTCAACCACTGTAACAAAGCTCTGAGGGAAACAACTGGATTTTCAAGCCCAGCAGCATAAACTGGCTTTTCACTTTATTCCTTTCCTTTGCCAGCTTAAGAAATTCTGGCTTGAACAGACTGTTGTAGTAAATTTTGGCAATGATTATCCATTGTTGATTACACGAATTTCATCAGCTGTGGCCAATTGTAATAATTTTGCAAGATAAAGGCATTGCATGCTAGAAGGGAGTATAGTCTAATGAGAGAAATTCAAGAAGCCAATATTTTCTTTTAAAGACTTTTCTTGACTTGCATTATGGCCATTGCCACCACGCTGCTACTGCACGTCGGCTAATTTAATAAACCCAGCCCTGGAGAGTTTAAATGGTTCCCGTGATGTGTCCCAAACTTGCTTGTCCCAATGCAGCTTGGTTGATACCTTGCTTTGGTTTCTTGCGGTGATAATTTACTACCAACACACAGAATGCAAATAACTTCTTTTCTGGCAGCTGGTATGGAAACTGTGCCAGCCAAAAACTGTGTTTGCTAATATTACTGGACAATTTGCAAAATCCCTGGTATCATACGGCTGCTTCTTAGGAGACTCTGACATTGCATGTTTTCCTGAAAAAGCCGTCGTGGTGAAGACCTTACAGCATTTTGTAGCTGGGTTGCTGCCAGCTCCTCAGCTGCTTCTGGGCTGCCTCCGTGACGGATCACCAAGCTGAATCCACTGAAAAAGTCCATGGAGAAAGAACAGTTGGCACATGCCAAAGATTTTAGGGTGCTCATAGTCCCTAGCAATGGTCCCAAGCGCATCTTTTTCTTTCACAATCCTCCTCCAACACCAGTAGACAACTGGTCTCTCAAGGACCGTGTGATTCGTGGTAGCGCTCGCTTAATTGGAAGTACTGGAGCAGCAGCTCCTCTTGTACTGCCCGAGAGGCCAGCTGACCTCTTACAAAAGAGGAAACATTGCTAAACAAAGGAAGTCATTTTAAAAGAAGAAAATAAAGACTGCATACAGATATGCGGGGAGGGAAAGAAGAGATGTGAAAATTGAGGTGGTGGGGGAAAAGGGTTTGAAGTTTGAGAAGCTGACAAGAAAGTCCTTGTGGGATCAGAGGCAGCATATCCAAGCGGTAGACCAAACGTAGGGAGATGTAATGGGAGGAAGTATAGGAAAGAGAGAATGTGTATAAAACAAAGCATGAGAAAAAGGTATAAACCCACCAAAACTAATATACAGAGCTTGAGAGACTGCTGCATCATCCAATTGCCAGTAGAGGTGCTAAAGCCACGGCTATAGAATTTAGTAGCAAAATGCTCAAGGGGAAGAATAAATCCTATATTTAGATAGGTACAGTATTTCACGACATGAACAACAGCGCAATGCAGCTACCTAGAAGGCATCCGTTCAGGGATGAATTTCTATACGTAGCTGTGGTTGAAAGCAGAAAGACAGGCAGCAAGAGGCAGAAGAGTTTCCCTGAAAAAGCACTGGGGCCAGCCCCAGAACACCACAAAATGTTTATGGCCGTGCTGCAGCCAGAGAACAATGAGACTAGCAGGTACCAGTCTGCAGCTGGGGCACAATAAAACCCTTCTACAAGCTGAGCCAAGAATAATCTTCTTTAAAAGTGCTTTGCTACTTAACAAAAGTTGCTCTTGTCCAAGTGTTTTGTATTTGCCTCAGTGCAGTTCCTTTTCTTTCTTTCTTTTTTTTTTTTAACTAATTAGAGGCTTATTGTAAACCAAAGGGGATTTCTGGGAGCTCTTTGGGTTTGTAAATTATGCAAATGAAAGCACTCTGATGTTGGATCATACTATTAACTGTATATTTTGCGGTTCACATATTCTGAAGAGTATGTGTGAAACGAGTTTTTCTTTTTTTTCCAGTCCTTGAACACAGAAAGTGAAAAAAAAAAGAAGTCTTTAGGCAGATTACAAAATGATTTTTCTCCATTTTCTTAATGTTAAAGAATAGTATATTTTTAATGCTACAGACTACTCTGTGCTGATAGCTTTACAACATTGTGCCTGCGCTATGAATAGAACAAACTTCACAGATGATTATACTTAAAGCTGGAGGTCTTTCTGTAAATTTTAAACAAAGTGTTCTATTAAATGCCATCTATAAAATGCTTGATGACTTACCTCCTAGGCTGATTTGTGATTTTGCCTGAGCTTTTGAAATCCTGGATGAAGAACTCTTTTGCTACAGGAAACTGATTGGTAACTGAATAAATTGCAGTATAATCTAAGCATTGAACACTTCTAATAGCAAGTATTATTTTGCAATGCCTTCTTCTGCCTGCAGCATAAAACAGAAGTACTCTGTACTCCCAGGAATAAGTGTAAAGAGTATAGATGTCAGTTGGTTATCCTAAAATTCCCCTGTAGCTGAGGAGCACAGCTATCTTTGTGGTTCAGGACCTGATATGAGGTTGGCTAAAGTAATACGTTGAACAACTTTTCTGTCCCACAAATGGCAGTGTTTCTGCATCTGAAATGATTCCTGTCTATCAATTAGCTGTGAGACTTTCAGAATAAAAGGGGTTTATGTAGATACGCAACATTTACAAATGTCATACTCCATTTATGTCTCAACTGCCAATTTTGGCAGCTAATTCTACTGGTTTTCACACTGTGTCCATTACAGGTGGAATTCCCTTTGCATTAGGAGGTGTGTGTTTCGTTGATACAGAAGAATATGTGTGCGTTTCTTTCATATATTTGCAAGGTAAGAACACAGCTTTCATACAACATACAACAATAAAATAATAATGATAATAATAATTTAAAAAAAAAAAAAAAGAAACAAACACAAACCTTAAGTGAAAGATGCCATACGTGTTTTGTTGAATGGACATTTGAAATGTGGGAACATACACATACTTATGTACAAAGGCTCATGTGTACACCTCGGGCAGTCCATACATTCTAAATCCAACTTAGCTACAGGTAGTATATACCAGGTATGCCTAACCATGGTGTCTGTCTAACATTCATGGCCCAGGAAGAGTCCAGAAAACTTGCTTTCTTTTTGCTGTGGAATCTTCAATTTTAACCTCGAATGATTCTCCTGCTTTTAGCAAACCTTTTCATAAAAGTCTTTCTCCGTGTACGTTTTACAGAAATAGCCTTGCAGAGTGATAACAAGGACAGACTCACACATTTTTAATGCTGGATCGTCTGTGTATGCATAATATTGCTCTGAATGCCAAATTTAGCTGGTCATTAAGAGGGAAGTAGCCAGCAGAATTGTTCAGCCTGAGTGCATAACTTTTGGATTTAGACTGCAATTATCTTGGAGAGGGTCTGCCTTTTAGTCTATTTTGCATGTGTCAGCCAGCCCCAGAGAGCCACTGCGCTGGGAAATCACCCCCAGTTGATGCAATATAGAGAAACCAGTGGGATCCGCGTTCAGTAGCCATCCACCAGCTTTGGTTTTGAGCAGTGGACACTGCTTATAACATCAATCCCACCTTCGATGACTGCAGTGACCTGCTGGATATTTATCTGTTTTGTTCCACCACTGAAACGTAATGATCCACTGGAATCACTGGCGTGATCTGGATTCCCGGGTTTCATTGCTTCCCTTATGATAATTGCTCTGACATTGTTTAGGTTACTACAAACATGATGAGCTCTGAATTCACTCATCGTGTACACACGTGCCACATGGTTTAAGAAATTTGTGCAGCTGCTGCCCATCTCGCACTGCCAGGGGTGCCTGAACGGTGCTCGTCTGCTTCTGGGACCCTGCTCTCCAGGTGCTCCACTGGTTGCATCCTCCTCCGTCTGATATCTATCCCTAATGGGAGCTCACTTCTAGAGTCATTTTAGCTTTTCTTTTCTTCTTTTTTTTTTTTTTTTTTAAGAATTGTGTAAGGACCGGTCATTTGATTTATTATATTTCTTGCAGGTTGAGCACCTGGGGAAGAAAGAAGTTCTATGAGTGAGTAGGTTTTATATTTCAAAATTTTAGTTTTTGATGCAGGGTAAAACCAGAATCTCTAGGGCACCATGTTCAAATTCCTTTGATTTTGGGACAATACTTTACACTGACCTCAACTGTTATTTAGATTTGAATGACGTGAACACAGCATCTCTTTTAAGCTTCAATTTTATGCAAACAGCTCAGAATAATTTTTTGGTGTAAAACTTGAAGCCAAGATCTAAGGTGGCTTTGAAACTGAACCCTAACCTAACTACATCTAGTTTTCTGGGCCAATATATTTTTATATATTATCAAATAAAACATCTTGACATGCTGAAATTATATGTGATATTTTTTCTGTTGAAGTAAATTGATCCATATTGGAAATATGAAATGGGACCTATCAGCTATTACAGATTCCTTTCATTTCATTAGCAAAGGTTTTCATTTTTAGAGCTGGCTTTATCTCCCATGTATGTGATATCCATGTTAACAATGATTGTTTATGGGACACAGGTTTATTACAAAAGGACATCATGTTTATATTAAAAATATTTTCATTTATTTTCATGTTCTAGTCAAGGATGTTTGGGGCCTCAGTGTAGAGTAGGTTAATGTGAAATAAAACCTTTGTATTTAAGTTACATGTTTGGTTGTGGGTCTGTCAGAAAATTACACGAGCTGTTTTCATCAAACTTTTGATTACTAGTTTATGTGTTTTCTTACTCAGTTTCAGTCTGGAAAAATGTTTACATCATGAAAGCACCCTCAAATTTGAGCGCATTTTTGGCTTTTTAAGTGGGAAAAGACACCAGACGCTCTAGTGGAATAATATAGGAAGTTTCTATTGCTGGCCGTACTGATGGGCTGAGGACTTAAATCCTCTGAGCAATCAATCCACTGGCTTTTATGAATGCTTAGGGAAAAAAAGGAAATATATTGCTGGAAAAGGGAAAAAAACTTTGTTGCAGGATATGGGATGGCCAAATTCAAAAAAGACATATGTATGGTGAAGTCTCATGTGTCATTGCAACTGTCTGAGCAGGACAAGTAAAAGCAAAACAAAACCAGGAAATAATACTTTTTTTATAACAAATGGTTTTTAAGGGGAAAATCTCAGTGAGGAAAGCAAGCATATTCTGATTCTGGCTGCTCTTCTGCTGAGAACAGGACTTTTGCTAAATAGCTTCATAATTAATTTTAGTGTTAATTCAGCAGGTCCAGTGCGAGATAAATCCTTCCTTGGGAGAAGCATTGTCTCTTACGTGTGCTGATTTATGGGAGACAATCAGCCATATTTTAATGATAGCTGAACTAGACTGTAAATTCTGACCACAAGTTCACGATCTATGAGAAAAGCTCATTTGTGCTTAATATACTAAATAAATTGTTCCTGGCTTCTTAGGGTGTGACTATACTTGCTGTCACACTCCCAAGTTTACTCAAGAAGTGTGTGATTCGCTGAGTAGGTGCTAGTCATATAGGGAGAAAACCTGAGGAGATGCATTTTATATAGCTTGTTTTTTCCTCAATGTCGTGAATTAAGCTTTTTTGTCCTTATTTTCTCCCCTTCGTCAGAGGAAAAGCCTCCTCAAGATGGAAGGCAAATTATAGGAGTGGGGAAATGACCACCGATCGCCTGAGCAATATGAAATTTATCACAGCGATTTTGTTTCAGTGAGAGGAAAACACCAGTTGCTGCCTGTCGTAAAATTCTAAGCCGAACCCTAACTTCGTGGGCAGCAGCTTTAAAATCTATTTAATATGTCTTATTTCATCAGTTAAGCTGTTTCTTTCTCCGGTTAATAATAGGCTGTGGAATTAAATCTTAGCTTTTGATATTTACTGGGAAATGTAGGATGGCGATTTATGAGTCAAAAGGTACTTTGAATAAATTATCATTGCAAATTACAGTTTATGAAAGTTGTGACTATAACCATAATTACACCGTTGGCTCTGCACTACTTGAAATCTCGCTTGCTGAATAAATTTGTTCTCATTCAGATTGCATTCCCGGCATTTTTAGAAAAGAGTGAATCAAGCCTCACCGACAAAATTTCCTCCAGAGTTTATTAAAAAGGTCACCTTTGTTTGCCAAACTTACCTAAAATCTAAACATTTCTGGAATTAATGAGATGCTATTTTAGTCTGTTATGAGAGTTTCCTCTTCAAGTTTACTAACCCATGGACTCCTAAGGAGAACTCACAAGAGCTTCCACGTTACGCCGTGCCTTTAGCTATCTATATACCCCAAACTTCTTAAAAGTTAAAATTGATTCTACGAGCTGCTGGGGGGAAAAAAAAAAAAAAACACCAAACCAGCTGAGAGCCAAAATTAGGTATATATTACTGTCATCTGGGGGGGAGCTGGGGGTTGGGGGGGGGGGGGGAGAGAGGTTTCAAGCTCTGTCTGGCAAGAGAAGGGTTAAGGACTTTTTTGCTATACCCGTTTCAAATTACAATGAGAAGCCTCTTCTTTCCCAGCAGGGTTGTGCTTACATTAGTCTTTAGATCTCTCTTGAAGAGAGCTGTTATATTTGTGCCTGCTAGAGTTGGAAATAACAGCTCAGAAGCTGAAAAGGGTTGACTGGATTTACAGAAGGGTTGTTGGGTGGTTTTTTTTTGTTTGTCTGTTTTTTTTTTTTTCCGCCAGTAAATTCATGGCAACACAGTAATTTGATTAGTACACGCTTTTAGAATTACTTTACACTCAAGCGATTCCAAAGATGTTAAAGTTGTCACCAGGCTGCTGGACAAATATGTGTCACACCACCAAGGTACTGCTCGAGACAAATCTGTGACTCAGGATTTTATCTTGGGAAGAGCGCAAGGTGTACGACGAACTCAGACTAACGAGGGACGATAACTCTGGGAACTACAAGGTGTCAGAAGAACAGCTCTTGCTAACACAGCTCCCCACCAGAGACCTGGTTATCTAAGGTTTATATAGGAATGCCTAGGTCAGCTGGCAAAATACTGGTCTTCTGCTCCATAAATGCAGAAAAAACGATAACAACAGTGGAAAATTGGAAGTCTGAATTTCAGCTTTCTTAGAAATAACTGCAACCTGACACATTCCATAATATTTAAACAGGGTGGGGGGAGAGAAATCGCCAAAGATGTTACGTTTAGAGATGACATTGACATGAAGAATAGGTAAATTTTGTTTTTCAGCCACTGGGAAAGCAGACCTCGTAGGAACTCAGAACAAGTAGGAGAAAAGATTTTTTTTTTTTTAATTATTTTTTTTTTTCCTTGTTCTTTTTCTTTTCAAAGATGAACCTAACTGCGCTCAAAGCTTTCGTGGGCTTGCTCTGGAATTGCTGGGTTCTGGTGGGTCACGCACAGGGAGGTTTAGGAGACAATCATGTCCATTCGAGTTTTATTTACAGGAGGCTGCGGAACCATGAGAGAAGGGAGATTCAGAGAGAGATTCTCTCTATCCTGGGTTTACCTCACAGACCCAGACCATTTTCACCAGGAAAGCAGGCTTCTTCTGCACCCCTCTTCATGCTGGACCTGTATAATGCCATGACAAGCGAAGAGGACGCTGAGGAGCTGGAGTACTCCCTAAAGGGATCAATGGCAGGGGAGAGCAGAGGGATACGGAAAGGATACCCTGCCTCTCCAAACGGATATTCGCGGAGAATACAATTATCTCGCATGACCCCCCTGGCCACACAGAATCCTCCCTTAGCCAGCCTGCACGACACCAACTTTCTGAATGATGCTGACATGGTCATGAGCTTTGTCAATTTAGGTACGTGGAAAAAAAATTTTCTGTTTCTGCTCTCTCTGACAAACTCTTAGCCCGATCCGGAGAGGGGCGAACCTCTCGGCCGGACCGTAACCTGTTCTGGAACGGCAGGACCGGGCTCGGGCTGCTGTGCCACCGGGAACAGACAAGTCCTACCGAAGGTAAAGTAGCTACGTTGTAGGTGGCCATGGAAAAAGATTTTTCTCCCTGTTTATATAAAGTCAGTTTCTATAACTCCCCTCTGCTGGCTTCTGTTTTCTTTCTTTCATTGATGTAATGAAAATTCTAGCCTTAGGCCAACTAACTCTTTTTTTTTTTTTTTTTTTTTTTAAATCTCAGAAAAATCAAACACTTATGCCTGCTGCTTGGTTATTTCCCTCACTGTTTTGCTTAAAGCTCAGACATGAACAAACATCAGTTGTTAATATTTTAAAGCCTAGAATGTTATGAAAAGGGAAAAGTTAAGCCATTTCCAAAAAGAAAAAAAAAAAAAAAGAAAAAGATTTCTTAGGTTATGTAGTTGTATTTTTTTTTCTGTTGGTAAGAGTCACAGTTTTATTGTCTTTTCAGCTGGATGGCTGGTTTTTTAAATAATCTGTTTCTGTTTCTTTGTTATTTCTATTTAATAACCACAGACTGTGTTTTATTATACTGCCATGGTGCTCAGAGTCTGCAATGGTTCTTATTTTTTTGTGTCATAAATAAATTAAATAACAAGTAGAGTATTAAACACCAGAAACATGCAAGAAAAGAATGCTTTTGAAAATGATATCAAATCGGACACAAAACCTGATAAAACTAAATTATATTGGCTTCTGAGTATAATAAATATACTTACCAGTTATGTTGTGGTTAAAAAAGCAGTTACAGATTTGTTTAATAGAAGGCAACTTAAATCTCATTTAGAAAGCTGCAAATAATTCATGAAATGTATTTACTATTTTTATAAGTCTTTTAAATGCTGTAGGTCTTATAAAGTTAGCTAAAAAAACCCTTCTTGTTTGATCTGAATAGCAAGAGATTTAATTGCAAACTTGAAGTTTCTCAATAAGCTGGTACAAAATCTAATGAATCTTTGCTTTCCAGGATAATACTTTCTGTAGAAACTTTTTAAACAATGACATATTTTCTGAAATACCTTCAGATTATCACACACTTTCTGTACCTTTTATGTCTACCAGGTCTTTAATCCCTGCTGCAGGATTAAAATTGATTCCAAACACTAAAACCCTCAAAAACTTGAATTTTTAGGAGAATGATAATGTAGAGTTTAGTTGCCGCAATAATACAATTACTTTTCTTTAGTTAGGTTGCAGATACGATGTTCAGTTCTGAGATCTTATTCCTTAGGAGTAACATATGTCCACATCTCTAAATACATTTGCTTGTTGCTCTTGCTCTTGGAATAGCAGACTAGAAAAAACTGAAATCTTATTTTTGAAAATGTGTTGCTCATCCTTAAGAAAGGGTTACGTATTATCTGGGTATTACTTTTGAGTGATCATTGTATGCCTCGATTTACCCAGGGCATCTGGACTCAGCTGAATGTAAAATGGCAATGTTGCAAGGGAAATAGGGAATGCTCGGATCTCCTCAGCAGTAGGCAAATCCCTGATCTGGCAAAAATTTTCCTTGTGTGTCCTGAGAAATACCCTCAGTAAATATGTCTCAGATCATTTAATCAGTGGCCCAGAGGACTATTTACATGAGACCTAGCCTTTGATTTCACGAAACATCTTTGATTTCATGGGGACTTCTTGCAGAGCATGAGTAGAAGACTTTGAAGGTTCAGCGTCAGATATGTCCTGGCCTGATCCTTCTGCATTTCCCCAGACAAAAAAACTCTCTGGAAGAATGCAAGTGTCTTACCTTGACTGGGAAGTTTCTAATATTTCTCTCATTTAATTGGGAAGACAGTGTTGCCTTAAGGAAGTAACATTGAGAAGCTAAACTGTATCTTGCACTTCCAAACCGTGAAAACTGGGGGCCAAGATGCTTTATTTTTCTAGTGATTATGATTAATAGACACCATTAACTTATAAAAAAACCCCACTGTGTAAATACCAAGTTTTGTTTGGTCTCTGTGAAATTAAAATGTGCCTCAGCCCTAAGTGAGTCTAAACCCTAATTCACTTTAAATGCCCTTCCATACATGCTGGATATTGTGGTTTATCACACATTCCACCGGGTAACATGCGTAAGAAATATTGATGACTGATATAGATTAGCCTCAACAGTTTTATTAAACAATCCTATGTTTCGGTATAATTAACATAAAAATGAAATAAATCACAGAAACAGGTAACCATTTTGTATGATTTATGCAGCATAAGATCGTGACAGATGAGAGCAAGCTCTTTTAATGTACAATGGGGAAAAATATGCAGTGATAAGTGAATGCTAACACTGTACCTTAAAATCAATAAATGCTGATGCAGCACAGTAATAACTCAACCAGTTTTAGATTTGAAGCCTCAGTCAACTTGCATCAAATTCATCTGCTCTGGAAATAGCATGCAACATGTTCATACTTGCACACCGTTAATTACATGAGGTGTAATTATGAAGCTTTATTAATCATCATGATATTTTAAATTGAGACTTTGGTATACGGTTGTAGCCAGTTAAAATAATTTAAGACATATATTTTAAAACAAGAAATATGTCGCTGAGATGTTGGGTAGGAATTATTAAGCATAAGCTTGAAAAGGCTGAATAAGATTTAAAAGTAAAGTGAAAAAATAGACAAAGACAAATAATTTTACATTAAAGAATAAGAATTGAAACTGATATGCTAATTTTGACAGAAATCAACTTGTCAGAGTCGCAAAAACCTCACTTTGAAAAACAAATTTAAAAAATAATCACCAAGGGAGCTGCAATTATAATTCTGTCAAGCAACCAGGGAGAAAAACAAGACTGCATTTACTTCTCCTGAAGTTAAAATTGTAAACACCTGCTCTTTATCCTGGAATTTATACCAGAATTTCCGTCTCTTTCTTTTCTTGAAAGATACGACAAGACAGAGACTGTATCTTGTCCCGTATTTTGTGTAAGACCGTGTGCGTTGGCAGCTCTCCATAAAAATTGATGAGTGTAACAGAAGAGTTAACTGGGGTTGCTCCAGCACTCAAAGAATAAACCCTGCACTAAATACACTGGGGTTTTTGAAGATCTGATTATATCACCTACAAGTTCAGGACTTTGTTTTCCTCACTGGGTTTTTTTTTTTTTTACCCTGTTGTTATATTTTATAGTATTTTTGCAAAGCCCTGACTGTTCGGAGTTCTGGCATCTTTTTTTTGGCCGGTCTCCCAAAATGACATATATAGGATACCCTGCTCCTCAGAGAACAGGCAAATAATACTCATGGAGTCCTACTCACTTTTCTGCTCACTCAGAATTTAGTTAAGGACGGGCTTTGTTAAGATAAATGTTAGTGTTCCCACTCTTCACCTCCCACCAAAAGAGTAGGATTGAATAAAAAAATATGTACGTGACTGAGGCTTGGAGAAAAAGCAGCCCTTCTATAAACCACATTTGAACATTTCAAGGACTGAATTTTCCATCAGCATCAAAGTGATCATTAAATCCACTGTGCTTAAGTGTTCCTTCTCATGCAATTCAAATGGTCTATATTTTCATTTGTTTACAACACATCTGTAAATTTTTCTCTAAAGGGATTGCTGCATTTGCTAAGCAACTCTGTTTTCTTTCTCCATATTTTCCTATTAATTGATATGAACTCTCTATAATATAGGGGATAAATATATATACATTTTGTGGGTTTTCTGTTATGTTTTCTTCCTTATGATTTAAAAATAATTTCAAAAACTCAGATGTGAAGATAACTATAAAATTTGTGACCCTGACCTACACATAGGATACAGTATTATGGACATTTTTGAAGTGACCAATATGCCCCAGAAAGACACCTTTTCTTCTTCACACACAATACAATTCTGCAATCTTAATTATAATAATCCTCAACCTACAAATGCTGTGATCAGTCTGTAAATCAGACGCTGAAATCAAAGGAAGTTTTGCCTGTTTGAGGCACAGACGACTGTTTGTATTTCTCCAGTTTCTCTACCCCAAGTTTGTACACTGTCATGAAGATTATGTTCTTCTTTAAAACCTGAATCACTAAGCAAATACCTAAATTCACAAGATTTACGGCCCATTGTGTTCACCAGAGACTGCTAGCATGGCAGAGAACAACTTTTGCACAACTACTTTGAGGAACCTCCCGTTCGTCAATCTGCACTGAATACCTGTGTAAAAATATATTTTCGTTAAACAGGAAAAAGAGAGGATTCCTAACTGCAATCAGACCCCGAGTCTACAAAGTAGCTGGTTTCTTAAATTAAACTAATTCAATTTCTACAACCTTCTACTCACAGCTCACATATCATCAGGGAGGGCTATGGAGTGCTAAGCTATAAAATGCCAGGAGCTGGGGAAGGGGAGCTGGATTTGAAGGATACACTCAAAAAGGCCTCAGGATCGTTAACATCTCTCCTCAAGGCTTAGGAATGAGCACACTTTCTTTTTTTTTTTTTCCTTTTCCACTGCATTTCAGATGTTGCTGTCTTAATTTCAACCTTACATGAATTTCCTTGGCTGTGGTACAGTTTTAGTCCCTTAAATGCAGGCTTCTAATGAAAATATTGACACAAGCTTAACTGAAGTGAGGGAAATAGTGCTATTATCTTGCCTTGGACAGAGGGAGGCTATTACAGAGATAAAACTTTTAAATAACAAATAGATCCCGGGTCTTTAATTGAGGAATTGGATTAATACTGGGAAGAAACGAGAAAACGTTTGTGAAGTTTTTTTGAATGGCAACCCAAAGTCAATAACATGGCATTTTTCACTCTCTTACATAAAATTTAAAGCAAATTAGATCAAGCAGGTATCATTTAATCTTCACCCAAAGTGAAGATGCAGAGTGATTACTTGGCATCCTGAAATCCTAAGATTTTTTTTCCCCTTAATGAAATTTCCATCACCCAGTCAGCGAGCTGAACTAATTTGTTTTGTCCCAGGTATGCAATCAGGCATTAGAAATAACTATTAATGATGAAATAATTTAATATGAACAAATTAAGTATTAAGACAGTTTTTTTGCAAAATAGGTTTATTTCTTTCTAGAACAAAAGGACTTGACTCACAGGATGACATTCCCTAAAAATCCTCACCCAATCCTTACAATACATTAGGCATCTTTAACCAATATTTGTGTGATGACAGAGCAGGTTGTTATGGATTTTTTTTTAATTTTGAGCAAGAAATATTCTCCATATTCCTTTTTTCGAATTGTACTATATTTGTTGGTTTATATTGAAATATTTTATATTTCCTTTGAAATCTCTCTTGTTACACGACCCTTATGAACTATATAGCTCTACCTCAAAATAGGTTTGTGTGCGATCCATAAATATCATCTAACAAAATAATGTTTTTATAACTGTCAATTAATTTTTTTTGCCAAAGTTAACACTTTAAATCCAAGTAAATTATTGTATCTACCCCGCCAAAAAAATGTCAAGCTCTCCATTAACTGGGGTATAAAACTGTCTGACTTTTCTTGCCGACAGATTTGAAAGAAATTGCAGATAACTGAAGAGAAACTGATTTAGCAGATGGTTAGACGTGCATGGTGAAAAGCTATATATACGTATGGATACATATAAATACGTATCATTATTAATATTTTTCCCATTGGGAAGAATGGCTGACCCAGTTCCGCTTCTTCTTTAGAAAATGCTCCTTTCCAGACTAAACACAGACTTTGGGTGGGGTTGTGGGGATTGTATGTATTGTACAGTACATATTTTCCCAGGAAAACCCAATCTCTGAGTGACTCTGGCTAGCCATGAAAGAGAAAGAGGGAGGTTTGCGGAGACTCCTCTGTGCAGAGGGTATTAGGGGAGGAATCCGCCTGCCATGGAGTGGATGGAGAGCCCCTTGGTTCTCTTCCTAACACCTGGATTATTTGTTTAAAATAGCAGGACAACCTTGGCACATACGTGATCTCCCACACTTAGTGCTCCTGTTATTATTTTCTCCGAACGTTAAATTATGCAAAGAATTTTACCATGGCTACCTGCCTACTTACTGCCTGAGTTATGGTGGTAATTACGACATGGGCAGTTCCTTTTTCTTCTCTTTTAGAACCACGGCAGTTCCTTTCAGCTCGCTTTCATAGGCCCACGGACTAATAATAGACTTTTGCAGAAAATTGATTGATTACAGTCTGATCACTCTAGGTGTCATCTGGCGTTTCCACGTAGCTGAGAATGAACAGTTTATGAAGTGCCAATTGCAGCCTCCAGCTAAAGAAAGGCTCCCCAGGGCTTCAGGAGAGCTCTGGCTGCTACCAGACTTTCTAATTATTTCCCACACTTTCCCCCCTCCCCATCTTCTCCTCCATGCCCGTTCCCTTGTCTCTGACCCCCGCCGTTCTAGGCAGGGTCACCCAACTTTAATTTTCTGTCTGTGGCATTTGGCTGCAGGAGGGATTAAAGGCTGAGGAGCGGGGAGACCAGGCGACGGGGAGGGAGGTGGAGAGGGGAGGAATGAGGAACAGGCATGAGAGAAAAATGGCACAGCCCAAGCCCTACAGGGAGGACAGCCCTCTTCTTCTTCTCGGGTAGGCAACAGCCGAGGTGCGGGGCTGGCCACCAGAGCTGCTGGGCGTGGGAAAGGTTGGTGGTGGAGAAAAGAGCCTCTGTAGGAACTGGTATGACTGGGAGAGTTAGTCCCGCTCCTCTGTGCCCCACGTGGAGCACGAGGTCGGAGCACTGGAGCGTTTCCCAGGCGAGTAGAGTGGAGGGGAGACACTTGGAAAAGCAGAGGGAAGCTCATGGTGGTGGGGGAGAAGGTACATATGGACAGGGAAATGGCAAGACGGAGAGAAAAGGAGGGAGAATGTGACGAAAACAGATAAGGTGCAAATGAAAGATAAAATTACACCAAGTGTGAGTTTCTTCTGGCGAGCCTTACAGGTGAAGGAAGCAGTTTTCTTCTCAATCTCTGGTGGCAGAGCGACCACCTCAACCTCTCCAGGGGAACTTGGCTCCCCGGGCAAACTTTTCATCCTTACGAAATAAAATGCATCTCCCCCCCCTCACCCCCAACTTCAGTCTGCGTGTGTAGGGAGCACACAGACGGGCTACTAGCCTTGGCAGCCATAAATAACCTCGAAGCTAGCTTTTAAAAACCGCAGGTTAAAGGATGAGGGCTGCCATGACGCACACAGAGAGGTTGAGATCAGAGGAGCAGCTAAAAGGGGTCGGGAGAAACAATGAATCCCCTTGTTCCGAGTCATATTTATGAGTGCTCCATTGCACCTAAAGTTCATATTTTATTGGGTAGGCCATGGGGTTTTCCCATTTGCTCATCTCTTAAAATAACACCCCTGGTTAAAATTTCCTATAAAACACAGAAATGCTACAGCAGGCAGAACTTGTCAACCCTGACAACTACATTATTTAAGTTTGTGGGTGGGGTGCACCAAGCAGGAGCCGGTTTGTGTTTTGCACTGAATTAAGAATTTGTTTCTGTACAAAAAATGACTGTAAAACAAGTAGAAAAGGAGAGGTTTCGCAGCCCAGCTCTCCACTTAGAAGCTTCCCACTAGGATTGAGAGATGCTCCAAAAGGTGAATCTAAATGTTTGGTCCCCAGCTCTTTTTGAGCATCGGCTCCTGTGCAATGGATCAAGAACTTGGCTTTATCAGCTGCTCTTATACAACTCAGTGGCATGTGTGGTACCTTGCCAGAACATGGCTTTACTTTTTTTCCCCACTAATTCAGGGCAAACTGAAGACAACACTTATTAATGAGTCAGAGCCTAGAAAACTTATTGGGACAGCTAGCGATGGTACACAATATATCTCCATAGCTGATAACCAGTGGCTTTGCAGCAGCAAAACTCCACCTAGCTCTCTTTTTGGAAGGAAGGATCAGAAGGAGATAGGAATTTGAATAGTCAAAACTTCTGCTAGGTTTATTTTTATCTAACCTATCAATATTATCCATTCAGACCTCACGGGAACCTAAGGGTCTTTTCACGTCTTAGTGATTCTGTGATTCTAAGCCTTTGTAGACTGTGCCTATTAAATGAAACTACTGTTGTTCTAATTTTCATGTATTTGACTGTAGCCAAATTAATGAAGCTTCATTCATATTATCTGGAAAAGCTGTACCCATAACCCAGAGTAAGTATTATAAATTAATTTATTATAAATCAATTTGTCTAGGCATATCCATTTAAAATATCCTTCTGTGTTTTTTTTTTAAAGTGAGGGAGAAATATAGGGGGGGTATTCAACTATAAGGTACTTCAAAATAATTTCAAAATTATATTGTGTTGGGCTTTTACAATATGGGTGGCATCAGTTTTGGACACAGAGGTGTTAAATTCTTTCCTGGCAAGCCTAAACTACAGAAGAGAAAAAAAAGTAGGATCACTGACTGATTTGTCAGCCTGATTTTGGATCAGCGGGCAGATGGCACCTCTCGGCACCTGGTGCCTGGAGCCATGGGGTTCTAGTGGTGTGGTTTGTGAAGACATTAGCTGAGAAATCCGAAAAGTGGGCAAACAGTAGCGTGGATGATAGAGCCATGGGAGTGAGAGCAAGCACAGTGTACAACCCCACAACAGCTGTAGTCTTTGCGGTGATTTTTGATGGCCGAGAACCAACAGGAACACAGCTTTGGGAAAGTTGTACCTCAGCTGGTGTATCTGTCAATAACCACAAGTCATAACACGCTAGTTGTTCTGAAGGTTAATCTGCTACTCCTGACCAGGTTATCTGGCTGCCTGGTACATGAAATGCGCCCAAATTTGTGTTTTGTGCCCCCTTCTATAAGGGCAACAAGTCTATTTGCAGACAGTTTTACAAAACAATGAAAAAGAAAAAGAAACACTGGAATTAAATCACCAAATCTGAGATTTGAGGTCTGGTGCAATGGAGAGATGAGGTGTGGTTAGTCCAGCTCTTGTTCTCAGCGTATAGATTCGTGCCTCTCTGGGGCATGTGTGCATGAGTATCAGCCTGTGTGCATGGCTTTGTGCGTGTAATAGAGAAAGCTCTTAAGTTTTAGTCATTGGGATTTTTTCCCCCTTAAATCATAATATTCTTTCCCATCAATACTATGTGGCTTTAGCAGCCCTGACCTTTCAGGCTGCCTGTTTGGGCCAGTGTGTTTATCAGATGACCGTTTGACCTCCTTGTTAATTGTACTTAATTACATCCTGTTGTAACATTTTGAAATAAGGAGGAGAGTTTATGGATCTGCTCCAAAGAGCTGAAGAGTAAAACAGCAGCAGAATTCAGTGGTATGAGGTGCTGAGTAATCTCATAGTTAGGTCAGTAAGATCTCTGCCTTGTCCCTTTGGTTGCAAAATTGGGTCCTTAAACCCTTCCTTTTCCATTGAGAATCCTTGATACTTCTCAGAATAGAATCACAAAATTTTCTTTGTCCTGAGAAGGGCTTCTCCTCTCTGATTCTCAGCTTAGCTTTCTCCTCAAGGAAGGAGTGAGAGGCCTATCAACAGTACTGCCAGGGCTGAACTTCACACGTGATAAGAGAGACAAGCCTCCTTGCCATAAATGATCTCTCCGTGGGTTTCCAAAACTTCAGAGTTCCTTATGCTTCCACAGAATTGCGAGTTCCCACGAGCTTTGTCGTAGTTGTATAATATTTGCCCTGAGATTTTCCGTGCATTGATGATTTATGGGCACATCTAAGGTTTCATTAAAGAGCAGCAATTATCCCTTGTAGTTGCAGAAGAAACAAAAATGAAAACGAATCAACATCCAGAAACAGATGCAGTTCTTGAAAATGGGCACTCTTCAGAGTCAGAAGACGACTCCAAGCACTTCTAATTTTATAATGCTTGTCATATAGCTGAGGGCTTTTGAAAGACATGGACTTGACCATAGTGCTTCTCTTCTCACTAAAGATGAGATACATATATATATATATATGTATGCTCCTCTATTGTTCTTGTTCCATAGTTCACTTTCCACACACTTAGTTTATAAGATTAAATTTGTTTTCCTAAAATGAATGAAGACAAAAAGGAATAGAAGCTATAAAATGATTAATACCAAGTGAAAAATCTAGTCCCGAGACTTTAAGGATGACAAGGCGAAAGAATACACCTTCAATTTTATTTTATTAAAACACTGATAATTAAACTCATTGGAGGATGAAGTGCCATGAAGAATTAATTGCTTGTAGTAGTAAGCTACACATAATTATGGCATTATTGTAAAAGGTTTATCACTTAGCATGAGTCATATTCTAGATAAAAAAGACAAATTATTAGTGCTGTGTTGTGAGACTCTAGGCTGACACAGTACTGCCCATGATTATCACTGTGAAGGGAACAGTATTCTTGGGAAATGCTAAAAATCTGTACTAAGTCTTTCGGGTTAGTGATGGCTAAACCTACAGTTCAGCTACACACAATGACATTTGCCTAGTTAATGGTTTTTAAAGTTACAAGCTTCTATGATTAGAAATAGAACATGAATTTGCCGAATAGCATAGTAAGTTATTCAGAAGGCCGTAGTGTTTGGTGTTAAGCAATAGTAAGTATAACTGAAACAATACAGTTAAATATGATGACTTTCAAGGAGGCCTGTTTATTTTTTCAGAATTTTGAGAGGCACGTGTAATGTGACACAATATAGCACTGTTTATCAAAGTAGTTTAAATGTAGGTATTATTTCAGGATAAAGTTCTTTCTTCTCTTAGATTCTTTGGTGTGCTTCTTTACTAATGCCGTCTTACAGTTCTTTAACCTACTTTAACCACATAGGTCTTCAAAAAGTAATTTTTTTTCATCGCTTCTTAAACTATTTAATTAATAATCACGTTTACTGAGGCTGCATATCATAATGAGATCACATGTACAAGTAGATTAATGTTTTTATATATAAAATTTTAATTTAGGCAAATAGATTTAAAATACTATTTTGTAAAATCTCTAAACAGATATAATTTATTTATATATATATAGGAACGGAAAATCTGGAGACAGTTGATAGTATAGAGTGAACACCGAGTAGATGGAGTTCATGTTGCAATTCACTGGGTCAGTGAACAGACCTGCTCACCCTGTGCTTTCATTGCCTGCTGCTCCTCTACAGGAATTTAGCTTCTTTTATTAACATTATATCACCTTGGGCCAATTAGATTTTCCATGGACACCATTAAACTGTTCTGCTTTGGCTTGTCTGCAGGTAAGGAGTGGGGTCTCATCAAAATGGGAACAAAAGCAAGCCTCCAAAAGAAAAGACTGTGATGATTGCAGCTGTGGGCAATAGATGGTTCTAAAAGAGAACCAGGCCTATCAGCAAAGGTTTGGGCAGTAGCCACTTCTAGCTCGAGTAGAAACAAAGGTTTGGAGTCTGCAAAGTCAAAGGCTGATCAGATGCTGCAAAATGCATGTCAATTTTTCTTAATGGTGGTGTACCAAAAAGATTGCATTTGAAATAAAAGCACAGTGTTAAGTGGTCAGGTTTCCACTCCCTGCTCATTCTTAACTTCTGCTTAGAAAGAGACCCAAATTTGTCTGAGACATCAGCTCAACTATTAGGGATGGGGAGAAGCCAGTATTGTACAATATGAGCATCAGGAGACCATCTTTGCTGTTCCAGAGATGTGTTACCCCTGCAGATACTTCCACCATCAGCCCAAGTGTTGTGTTTGTAAGTAACTTGGTGAGGAATATGAAAAATGCAATCCCAGGTGGTTTAGCAGTGAAAATTAAGGAATGATATAATCATGTTCACAGTGCTGGGCAACCACCTCTAGGTGGCTCTGCCTGAGCAGGGGGCTTGGAGCAGATGACCTTCTTGAGGCACCACCCCTGGGGGTATTCAAGAGACAAGTTGACATGGTGCTTGGGGATATGGATTAGTGTTGGGTTGGTGCTCTTTTAGGTGTGGTGTGGGGGGTTGTGTGGGGTTTTTGTTCGTTTGTAGTTTTTTTTGGTTTTGGTGTTGTTTTTTTTTTTCTTCATTGGTTGGACTAGATGATCTTAAAAGGTTGCTCCCAACCTAGGTGATTCTGTGAGGTCTCCTCCAACCCCAGTCATTCTGTGACTCAGTTATAGAGTAGTTATAGAGAAGGAGGATCTTACTCTTGTCTTTAACATCAATCATTCCTAGTTTGTTTTTGGTTTTTTTTAGTGGAGTGATGATCTTGCTCAGACAAGTGTTGGATGAACAGTTCTGTGTGCTCAAAGTGCCATGCTTTTTCTTTCTACTTTGGAAACCTTCTCTTGTTTTTGATGTCATTTTTAGACTCCTGTGTCTCTCTTCCCAAACCTATTCAAAGTAACCTACTGTGAGGGATCACCACCTATTGTCCTGTTACCTGGAGATAATCTGGGCTCTTTCATGGCACAAATACTTTTCGTGAAGAGTGTTTTTCCTTTCCTCTGGCCGTGCAGGTGTAATGGCCAGATGGCCAACCCAGAGATCTTTCAATTCACTAACAAGCAGTGGGTTTCTGCTCTGAAAGAGGGGTTAAAGTGTTCATTAACTTTGGTCAGATTTAAGTTTCTTTCAAGGTGGTTTTTTTCCTTCTTGTTGAGGGCATTTATTCCATGCGCAAGGTTATATGTGGGTGAAACAATCTCTCTTTGTGAGAATAAATCGTGATGAGATTAGCCTACCAGAGCTGCAGAGGAGAGGGTGAGGTTTGAATCAGTCTAACAAGCTGTTAAAATCACAGCCAGCTCCCCAACTGGCTGTTAAAACCTGCTCCTGAACCTGCCACTCCTCACCATCGCTGCCCGGTCCCCTGGCTGCTCTTCCTCCTCATCCTCCTCATCCTCTTCTGTTTGCCCCTGGGTGCGATGTCTGGGAGAGCCCCCTCCTTGCTGTGTTTCTGGCCCCATAACTCTGTTCCTCAGCACCACTGCTTAGGTTCTCCTAGGTGGGTCCCTGGTGTTGGCCAGCAGAAGGTATGCACAGGGCAAACCTTTCACAATGAGGGCTAACCATTTCTACAAAATGAAATTCCACTCTCTCTGCATTTTTCATTTTTAAGGTGGCAGCCCATTTAGTACAGTGATTAGCCCAGCATACATGTGGGCACAGCAAAGAAAAATCCGAGGAACTCTGAATTCATTTGAGCCACGCTGAGACACGAGATAACTACGTGGCCTGTAATCAGCTTTTTTTTTTTTTTTTTAAATGAATTTAATATCCTATCTATAATACAGCACATTAAAATCATTTAAATTATATGCAATGAGCATTTTTCTTGCGAGGCTCTTGAGGGTTTCCTTCCTCATCGCTGTTACAGCTGGACTTTTTTTTATGGAATGTTTGGTCCGTGTTAATGGCGATGAGTAATATTAAAATATTCAGATGTGAGCACAGCGTAAGCAGAAAACAGTGCCTCTCCAGTTGCATCCAGTTTGGCACGCAGACACGACTTCCACGGAAGCATTCCTGACAAATTCCACCGCGGGTAATGGATGGAGCTCGTTAGGTGACATGTGCAAATGGTGAATGGCGGGGTGACTTGCCGCCTCCGGGTGGAAGTGAGCAGGGGGTTAACACGAGATGTGGGAAGACAGAGTGGGCTTTAATGTTTAGCTTTTACTCCCCTGCCAGTCGCCCTGTGATGATATATGCCCTTTCACCCTCCTCAGAAGTTACGTTCCATCTGTATACTTTTACAGTGTCAAAACAGTTATAACTTACACCTATTTTCTGACCATTGGATCCCAGAGGTATAACTTTTGTTCCTATTCAGTTGCAGCTGAACCCAAGAGGGCTCCTTTTTTTTTTTTTAATTTTTTCTGTCGTTTGTTAACCTTGAGGTTGTGTTGATCTGACATCCTGACTTTCACACACAGTCAGCAACCTGGGAATAACTCTTAGTTTTCTTTGTGACGATCTGTGATCAGAGAAAAAACAAAATTAAAAATGAGAAAAGATGGAAATCTATTGATAGAGAGCATCAAAATGTACTGGCTTTGCCAAAGCCCAGGCGAAATAGGCATCATTGAAAATGCAGATAAAATTAACAACCTCAGGCACGGTGATGTAAGGATTAGCTAATTTATCTGTGTATCAGCTCAGAACTACATAATACAGTCATCTTTCCTCTGATCTGCTTTATCCTTTCAAGTAAAGATTTATTCGTCACTGTTGAAAATGAACACAATTGAAAACCCAGCGGATATTAATTCTAAAACGGGTATTTGTGATTGGAGTGCCTTTGGAATATAGTGATATTGGAGTGCCTTTGTAATATGTAATAAAACAGTAAAGAAATCAGAGGGTCCCTCCTTATTACATTCAAAATAGCAAACTGCAAGTGATATTTTCCTTCTTTGCCTCTTCCCAAAGCCTTGGCTGTGATGTTGCTCTCTTTTGGCACACGTTGCTGCTGACAGCACAAAATAGGTCCAAATACGACCTGTTTCTGTTAATTCTGGGGCTGTGACTAGCTGGACTTTTAACTTCAAAATTTATAGAGGAAGATTCAGCTGAGATTCTACCACTGTTAATAGAATTTAAAAGTACATATAGGCAGCGTGTCTTTTGTTGTGCTTTGTGCTACATCTGAACAACTGGACTGAAAGTTTTATGTTTGGGAAGCTGAAGGATATAGGGTACATTACACTGTTGAAACCAGAAGAAAAATAAGATTTTGAGGAATCACTTCGTCAGCTATCTTTTATATTAGGATTGTGATAATACCCAGACTTAGATTCTCAGCATTCTGTTCACTTCCAAAACTCAATCTCTTTATTCTGGTTACTTTTTCCTACTGTTGCACTGGCCAGGACCAAACCAGTGTAAGAAAAGCAGGGTGTTGCTCTTCCACTTATTATTCTGTATCAACAACTGAAAGCCTTCCAGCATTTAATTATTATTGGAGCAGCTGCAGCACAGCACTTGTTTTGACTTGTTGAGCAAGTGCATTTGACTTGGAAGACACAGAGAAGAATAAGCTGAATGAATAACACATGTTTACCAATGAATTTTTCAGCAGAACATTGGCTATCGAATGAAGAGCAGCAATTTCATTTAAAACGTCTATTTTAGCCATATTTCAGGGCGAAGTAACAAGAAGGCATCATAGGTCACCTCATGGTGTACAGAACACCTGGGAGATGATGCGTGAGAAAGCTGAGCTCAGTTGTGCCTCTTTGGTCGAGGCATTTCTTTAGGTCTGTGCTTATAGAAGTTGCTGGCAGGCACTGGTATACAGTTCCTGGGAACTCTTGTCTGCTCAGGGTGAATGCTGGGAGCTTTTAATTATGTACTGAGCTCTAAATCTTAAAACAATTAATGAAAAGAAAAAGTTTTTTTCTTTTACATATACAGTTATATTCTACCATGTTTTAGTAATTTCCATTATTTACCTAATTGCTGACTGGCACTTACTAAAGTTGAATACATTGCGTGTATGTTTCCAGGGAATTAGAAGGCAGAAATCACACAATTTCAGAGTCCAACTTAATAATAATTTAGTGTTCCAAAATATTTTGAATATTTTAAATGTGTATTTTGTTAATTGGTAAGAATCTAATAGATCTTATTGACTACAACAGCAAAATTAAAAAATTAGAATTTTAATAATAGAGCAGCGCTTTCCTGGTCATTCTCAAAAGATGTAATACTAAATGCTTGCGTAAGATACACAAATATTCTAACCTATTTTTTTATTAACCATGGGATATTGAAATACATTTCTTCTATGAGAGATAAAGAAAGAAAACCAATATGTACTTGAAAAAAGTCCAGGCAATGTCGTTGTCTTTCTTTTTTTTTTTTTTAATTTAAAATTATGGTTTTCCTTTTCCTTCTTGCTTTATATTCTGTTGCAGTCAGTGAAGGTTTTCTCATACAGTTCAGTAATTCTGTGCAATTATGGAAGGGATATTCTACCATTAAAATCTGGATTCAATAAACAATAGATGATTTTTCATTTATTGAAACTGCCACTAACTGCACAGTATTTCATCAAACAATTTCAAACTGTCCCTAATTTAGTTAAGCAAAATGGCCAAATGTTGCTCATTGATGTCAGTAACTGTCTGAAAACAAAGAATTTAGTGAAATAACTCTAAATTTGCAGCAACATAACTTGTTTCAGAATCTGACCTATCAGGCTTTCTGCTTTGTATTTTAATAAGAAAGTATATTTTATATAAAAGCAATTTACATCATTCTTTCAAAACCACATCTATAATTACTTTAAATACAACCAGTCTAATAATAATAAATACAGAGAAACTCAAATATACAGCGCTGCAATAAAGCAGTTCTTAAAGAACAGAACTGTTGGGGGAAAAAAAAAAAGTAAAGTTTTTGCACACTTACCCTCCCTATTTAAGCAAAATTCTCACTGATTGAGGAAATAGTTCTGCCTCAGTCGGACGGGGTTCAGAATTTGGATTAAGATTCTGACAATGGGTTTTGTGTTTAGGATAGGATATGTGTGAAATGCAGTTTTGGGGACACCTACTTTCAACCTCAGCCTACACTTCTGTCTTAAGGGATCCTTATGTGCCTGCTCTTGGGCTTTGAGTATGAGCTGATCCAGTTTGGTTGGAGATGAGTTCCCACCAGATCTCAGTTCAGAAGGTAAATCCTGGACATCCCCGAGACACGTGGACAGACACAACTGAAGCCCACGCAACACTTTTTCCCACCTCAGGCTGGGCAAGGAGAGGAGGGAGGAGGGAAACGAAGGGTTATTAAGCCCAAATCACCCACTTTTCCCCTACTGCTGACATTTGAGGGGGGGCACCAACCCTCCCTTGCTCTGCGGATGAAAATAAGTATAAAGAAATGCAGACAACTTGGTACCAAAAGGAGAACAAGCAAGCAGGCCTATGACTGAAGCTTCGTCGTAAAACCACTCAGGTGAATGATTATCTGATAAATGCCTAATATCAAATAAATAAACCAAACAAAAAATCAGATATAGGAATAAAACCTTATTTTGGCTCCGAACCCCTGTGTTTCTTCTGCACAGGATGTCCTGCTGCCGGGCTACTCAGCATCCTGGCAGTTAGCCCATCAAAAGCAGCTGATAGGGACTGAAATATCCTCTGACTGAGCAAGGGCTATCTCTTAGTCCTCTTCCCTGGAACTGCAGATGATTAAAGGGGAAATGTAGATAAACTCCTCTGTTCTTCTTCCTTGCTGGTGCAAGACAGTTGACCCTTAACAAACAGAAGTGTCTCTCCACGGAGTGCATCAGGGAGCCCTCTCTAGTGTCCGAAACAGTCCTCTAAGGACAGGTGACTATTTTTATCAATTTCAGTGTCTCACTCAAAATAGATTTCCTGAGTCTGGATGGGGATTCTTACCATTCCATCAAATGGATTAAACCTGTTAAGGCAGTAGTGCTTAGACAAATATTTACATTTTCTGGTATTTCTTTTTTTTTAAAATAATAATTTTTGAAAGCTTAATCTAAGTTTCTAAAGTTAGTAACTTTCTACAGTGTAAAAGACTAAACACAGTTACAAAGCTCTGAAATATATCTTTAAAAATCTGTCATCTGGTCTCCTCAGCTGAGACCAATGTTCTGATGAATGAGCTTCTTAACTTCTCTCTGGTGCACTTCATTAAAATAATTACACTTAGCACAACTCTCTGGGTTTGGGTTTTTTTATATATCTTTCATGTTGCTCTAGGATCTTGTGTTATCTTCTATGCACGTGTCCTACAAAAGGTTTATTTGCCTTATTTTGTAAAAAAAAGTGAGTCAGTTTAAATAGCCTAATCGTAGAAGAGAGAATGTGTTTCTAGAATGGGAATGTTGGCGAGAAGAGGAGGAATGAGGTAAACAGCTATTTGATGTCTGTCTTTTCACAGTAGCACAATAGCTAATTCCTAGGGCCTCTGACCTTTTAGTGTCCTGTAACAGAGTACTTGCATTAATCTGTTGCTTATCTGTCACCTACCACATTTGATATTTCCAGCCTCTGCTTTCAATTATCAGTCATTTGAGGCAGCATTTGAGTAATTTCAGGAGAAAATGCCTGGAAGCTTTGACCTGGTTTTGTCAGATAACCACAAGTGTTCACTGTAGATAAACTATCGTTTCATTATATTCGAGATGTAAACGAGTGTCGTTTGTAGTGTATCAGCTTACTGTAACCTTTATCACCTTGGAGTGATTAAAACTGACTCGTTTACTTAGTGCTTATACAAAGAATTCAGAGTCAAGCGGGGAAATTCAGCGAGAATAGTGTAAATGGCCCCTTACGGTTACACAGTCTGTAAGACCCTCTCTTTTCCCTTGGCGTGTATATTTAGTAGTTAAACAGTGACGTTGGTTAGGGAGGCTTCAATATTTGTGATTCCAGTTGGGATCCCGGGATCCTACGTTGTAAAATCAGCTTAATTCCAACATACCTTTGGTTTGTTCCCCAGTTTGCCAAGGCAGCTTTCACTTTCCCCATGTGTCACCACATACCAACCATTTCAGGGAAAACACAGCACACGTCACCGGGGAGCTAATCACTAATGGAAAAGCACCCTCATGCCCTGTGACCTAAACTAGCACTAATCCAGCACTTTTTATATTTTTTCAAGCTCAGTTAATCAGACATTTATAGCTGAATTGGTAAAATACCCATTACTTATTATACTGTCTATCAGTATATGTGCTGTGTCATTTTTTTTCAAGAGACAAATACTTTGGGTAATGAAAATTAGTGCGTGATATTTTCTCTTGGTGTAAAAGATGAGCCTTTTTTTCCAAAATATCTTTTTGGTGTAAATTTGTCTTCTTCTTAGAGCTGGGCTTAGTATAAATACAGTATGAATATTTCATCAATTTGCCACATGGGTGGAAAATATCATTCTTTCCCATCTTACACACAGGTGTTTGTGATATTCCCCCGAGCCACGATTTGTCTGATGTAACCATAGTGCTGAATATATTAGTCTCAGGTGGTATAAAAATAACATTTTAAAAAGTTGATGCGAAGATTCCTGATCAATGAATGCAAATGAAGGATTTTGTTCTAATTAGCACTGTCCGTAATATTCCACTTTTTTTTTTTTTTTCTTGGAAAAATTATAATCCTCCAACAGTTAAAAAAGGACTTCCTGATTTTCTGGTCAACCAGTTTTTAGATGCTGTGATCGGTCCCACAGAGATGCATTTTGGCAGATGAACTGAGCAGAGCTGGAATGACACGGGAACGCTCTGGAAGAACTGAACACTTAAAAATCTTAACCTGTATTTTTGGGGCTGCCAAGGTTGAAAAGCTCTCGTCTGTGAAACAAAAATATTTGAGATGTGGTGCCTCCCCTGCACTTCATGCCGTTTCATCAGGATAAAGGGCCTGAGGGACACCCTACCGAGCACTCACAACATTCCCCGACAAGTCATTTATTAGACGAAGAAGAGATCAAGACTTGTGTATTATTTTTGGTGTTAAAATACTCAATCTAATTAAATAACATTTTCCTTTTATAACTTGGCTATTTTTCTAGTCATTAGTCAACATTGCAACGTCACAGCCACCGGCTTTTTTTCCGTCTACTGTGTCACACAGGATCTCAGCTTGCCTAGATTCCTAAAAATCGTCTTTACCGTTGGCTGACTGAGATATACGGTTTGAGATCCTGGCTTCACCGTGGGGAGCGGGACCTCCCTGGACCTGAGGTTTTCCACAGTGTCCAGTGCCCCTTTCCCACGGCCCTTCCTTTCTGCAGGCTCTTGCTTGTCCCAAGCCCTGGCCTGCTTGGACATTCCCCAGCAAGTTCTTGTGTCCCTTGCAGGTGACAGCGCTGCCTCTTCCTTGGGTATGCATGGAAACACAGATAAGTACTGTCCATGTGAGCCATAATAATTCATTTTGGGCTTTTTGGGAAGTGGCAATCAGAATTCTCTGAGCAGTTGTGAGTGGTCCTGAGAGAACCCCGCGGATGCTATTCCAGATGCTGTTGTAGAGGCTTCTGTCCAAACTATAACATAGAGAGAAAGAACTGCTGTTTCCAAACTGTTACTAAGGAGAAAGGACTTGCAAGAAACTAGACAAAAGGAAACCTCAACCCCCCCCAAAATGGAACAGGCCAGGAGTACTGGCATTTAAACCTTTTATTCAGCGTCTAGTTCTCCGATGCTTACTCCTAGCGCGTCCCGCTTCGTTATCCACACACCTGGTAAATACTGGCTGAGTAGATACTAACCCAAAACGTCAGAAAGTGGTGCTGCATTAAATCTGCCTTTAGGATATTTTTCATTTAGAGGTTATTGACGTATCTGTTCGACCCAGTTTCGAAATGCTCCGTTATACCCTTACAAACTTGCAGCAGCAGGCTCTTCGCGCTAGAAAAAAATCCTCCCCGGTTCAGTGCATTTGCATATGCTAATCTCCGCCGAGTTCGCTCCAAAAATGAAAGGCTTTACATGGACATTCAAAAAAAAAAAAAAAAAAAAAAGCAAACAAACCCCAAACCTCAAGTCAGATCTCTGTCTATGTCTCACCGTTTAGAACCGGGCAGTGGAGCTGCTAAATAGCCTGTATCCTGTTTCTCTTCAGCAGCAGCCCATTCATCTTCAGGTACAGAGCAGGCACTTTACATCCTTCTGCCTCTTTTCTGCTTTGCTTTTTCTACATAGTGTACGATGGCAAACCCGTGTAAGCTAAGCATGTGCTCGAGCCAGGGAAACCTCACAGTTAGCAGACAATTTTCCTTTTGTCAGCCGGGAGAAGGTTCATTTTCACCGAAGATGAAGTGTTCTTATAGCCTATATATTTTATTTTTGGTGGTTCTTAAGGCAACGTAGATTTGCGTATTTGAAAAAAAATATGCTGATGAAAACAAGGATAGGTTAGGTTTTTGAAAGGGGGAAAGGGAAGAGTACTATAAAGTCCTAGCTACATGGCCACAGGTGAATTAACTAGTAACTGCTGCTCTGAAAACAGTGTAAATACTTTTCCTCCATTAACTCTGCCTTTAATATGTCTGTGATCGTGCCCTTATATGGCAAGCCTAAAACTTTTTTTTTTTTTGCTTTTAGTGCATTTCTATTTTGTAAGACTGCATATATTTTATAATAATACACATGTGCAGGTTTATGCATAAATATTTATACACACATACAAACACCTACACAGTGTAGGGGATGAAAGATGAAATTGCATAGGTGTACACATATACACAGGCATATAAATATAAATACACATATGTATTATAACAACATACACATTTTATTATTTTTACACGTAACATTTAGTTACCTAAATATGTGCTGTTTCAGAACTGACATTGTTCCTTCCTCAGATTGAGACTGTCAGTACTCAAATGCAATAAAAGAGCAGGGGTTATAGGAAGGGAGTGGAGCCATTAATGTTTAGCTGGTTATCTAAACTGAGTCCCAGCTCGGTGTTTTAGTCTTTGTCCCCCAGCAATACAGCAAAGCACCTATCATCTACCTCACAAGGCAGGAGGGGCTTCTCCAGAAACGAGAAGTTCTCTCTTGCAGAGCGCAGCTCCTTCACAGCTCACTGATGCATTGCACCCTGTGGCAGTGGAAACCATGGGTCGTTTTCTTTTCCACATCTGTAAAATCTGAAGTATTAATCCCATAAAATGGTCATCAGCCAGTGCTGTGGCCTTTAGGTTCCCTTGCCACATCAAACCACGTTATTCCATTGCAAAAGCTGCTCCTAACTCAGGGTCGGAAATGCTTTAGGGCAGTGGAATGAGCCCAAAACCGGTTGTAAACTCCGATAAACTAAAATCCTCTTTTTTACTCCCCCTTAAAATCGTGTGCGATCCTGAATTAAACAATGCTGGGGTTGATGTTTTTTTTGTTGATCTGGAATTGTGGCAGTGTCGGGCACAGCAGGTTTGAGGGGACTGCTCCCACCAGGAGCCGGGCTCCCTTTGCCGCGGGGGTGCCAGGACCACTCAGCCCCCACCCGTGGCTCCTACTCCCCACCACTGTCAAGGTGACCCTTGTGCCATTCGAGTACAACGCCTGTTAATTTAGGTGATGCAACTGCTTCTCAGCTGTGTCGTTGTCGCGGTGCTCTTTAGTACAGCTTTAGAATTTATGACGTTGAGTGGCAACGAGCAGCATTCCTCTCATCTGCCTGGTTATTAGTGGCAATTAGTGTTTTCCAAAGTCATCTACGGCTCCGACATTACTACTGCTGTGCTTATGGCTACAGTGGAGTCCTAAATCCTTTCGCAGTTCTTAGTTTGTCCATATTTCTAGTTACTAACATGCCCTCTTTCAGCTATTTTTTGATATTCTTTCCACTCCGGCTTCTGGAATTTGTATAAAAGCTACTGAGGTGGTTTGGTTTGTTTTTTTTTTTCTTTTGAACTGAAGACATTGAGGTGGTGGAATTTCCTTTGACTGGAAGTATGCCTGGCCTTGCGCTTTTATTATTTGCACAGTTTTATATTGTCCTGTTTGTTTACTCCCAAGCGCGGGGAACGCTCCGTTAATCGCGGGAAATGGGCATCCGTTTCACCTCTTTAATTTACACTCAGCTCTTTTTTTTTTTTTTTTTTTTTTCCCCCACAGTTGAAAGGGACAAGGACTTCTCCCACCAGCGAAGGCACTACAAAGAGTTTCGCTTCGACCTGACCCAAATCCCGCACGGGGAGGCAGTGACAGCCGCCGAGTTCCGCATATACAAGGACCGAAGCAACAGCCGCTTCGGGAACGAAACCATCCAGATTAGCATATATCAGATCATCAAGGAGTACCCAAACAGGTACCCTCTCGGCGTGGCGTGGACCACGTGTTGAGTAACGTCTTGTGTTTCCACCCTAAGGAGGGAGACAGTGGTTGATCACAAGGTGTCTTGGCTACCCCCAGGGCTTGTGCCGTGTTAATCCCCAGGCAATGGCAGCAAATCCTAAACGAGAACCAAGCTTACCTTCAATGCAATGTATTCCAGGTTTATGGAGAGCTACGTGTCCTATCTCACCAGACAACCTGCCCGTGCACAGAGAGGGTGAGAGGTTGTATTCTCAGGGAGAAAACGGTGCAGTCGTATGCACGGTCTAAGGGTCTGGATTTGGGAAACCCACCATTTGCTGACGCTGAGTTACTACCAGCCAAGAGTCATTTAGCTCCTTAAAGTCAGACAGATAGACTGTCAACTTTGTTCACGTTGGAAGGAGCGTGGGGTTTATTGCACGCGTTTTAATATTTTGCCGAATGTAATTAAAAGATGAAGTACATTGACTTTAAGAGGACGTGTGCACAGTTAACACATGCAGCTCACCATAACTGGGAATGGAAACAACTATGACATTGCACATGAGCAAACCTCTGAATCTGAGTTTGCAGAGCTCTGTGTGTGACATATTTCCAAGGCTCTGCAAGACCTGAGTAAACAAATGACCAGATTTGACCAGGCAAAGTAGCTAAATACCTGAAAAATCTCATTAAAAATAAAAACTAGTAACAATGCCAAGATGCTTCTGCGAAAAGCTACATACACCCAAACTTCAGATTTTGAAATTAAATCAGTATATATGTCTATTCTCATAAAAGTGGAAGAAGTAAGGATTGTTTTGAGATAAACAAAAACTCTCCTTCATCTTGCAACAGATGAAATATTTCTATCCTGGGCATGTTTAGCAAAAGCAAAGAAAATGGCAGCCTAAACTTGCCGAGTATTCTGGAGAGGAAAAAATGCCCCATCACCAGTTAGCTGGAAGGCTGGGCCAGAGTTCAAATCTCTTTTCTGCTCCCAGAACCTTGAGCTTGTACCTTCCAGGTGAGATCTCTGAACATCAAGTTATAAAATTTTTATGGCTGTAAACAGGGAGTCATTTTATATCAATGGAGCAGAACAGGAGGGAAAGCACTCATCCTTCCAGAATACCTCTGCTGGCTTTAGTAAATTTGGGCAGGAACAAATCAGTGTGGGATTTTTATTTATTTTTTTTTTTTTTTAATCTGCCTTCAGCTTGACAAGATTCTTTTGACATAGGTTCTAAAAGAATTTTCCTGGAGGAAGGAATGAAATGGGAAGGAACAAAATATATCTTTTTAGAGAGCACAGGTCAAGGTTAGGGTAATGTAAGCTCTTCACTTACAAACTCAACAGTTTGTTTTTAAGAACTAATGGGATAAGTTAGTTTTTCTAATCCATTTGAAGTTTTCTTTTTTAGGTTTTGGTGGGGTTTTTTTTTGTTGTTTGTTTTTTTTTAAAGTTTTCCCAGTAAGTGGTTTCTATTCTATTTTAGAGAGAGAAAAACTGCTTACTACTCGGAAGTTAGATCACACTTAAATATTCTGACTTGTTAAAATGACAAGGGTCTCTGTGAAACCATTAAACAATGTTCTTGATTTCCTTCAATACATAAACATAAATTTATAAACATTTTATATTTGCTTTTATAGACATAAAAGCCCACGTCATCTAGTTGAAGCATGATGTTGGAAGTGGGGACATGCAACAACACACCACCCATTTGATTGTGGCAGTATGACTACAGAAACATCAGATGTAGACTAAATGTTTTGCTCCTGTTGTATTTTTTTATTTTATTTTATTTTATTTTATTTTATTTTATTTTATTTTATTTTATTTTATTTTATTTTTTTATTTTATTTTATTTTATTTTTTTTAACAAAGCCACAGCTTTTACTTTGGGGCCCAGACGTTATTAGTGTTATTCTTGACTTTGTCACTGCAGATTTGTCCTACATTGATTTTAGGCACAAAATTTTCAGAAGCTGCAACTGCAGAATGTGATGGTGAGAGAACTGAGAGAGTGGTGAGACCCTGGAACAGGTTGCCCAGAGAAGCTGTGGCTGTCCCATCCCTGGAGGGGTTCAAGGCCAGGCTG
>JAOQGH010000023.1:90595509-90612251 GCA_025769975.1 Gallinago jamesoni
AAGGCCAGGCTGGATGGGGCTTGAAGCAACCTGGTCTGGTGGGAGGTGTCCCTGCCCAGGGCAGGGGGGTTGGAACTAGGTGGTGTTTAGGGTCCCTTCCGACCCAAACCATGCAGTGATTCTATGATTCGACTCCTTACTAGTGCCATAGCACAGCAAAACTGCTGTGTTTTGACTGTTCCTCCACCCTTCTTTGCTCTGAACAGAAAACGTGGGTGTCTGATGGAGCTCTGCAATGCCAGATGCTGTCTGCCGTGCTTTCAGGCCAGGAGTGCCCAGGCTGTAGGGTTTCTGAGTTGCAGACTAAGGGTTATGGACATCTTGGACATTTTTCTGTCTCTGTGGCAGCGTGGCTGCTGAAGTGGTGCGTGAATTTGCTTGGAGTTTGCTGAAATGACAGACTTTGGGGCCTGGGTTTTCTCTTTGCTCTAAGTAGGTGTATGAAGCACAGCCCATGGCAAGGCAAACTTTCCTACGCAGCCCTGCCAATGTTCTCCTACCCGGCTCTGTCCTCATGACGAAAGTAATGTAGTCCAACAGGCCAAATCCTCGTTTGTGACCTGGTGGCAGCTAGCCACTAATTTAACTAAACCCCAAGGATTCTTCCCACATTAGGGAATCCTCGAGTGGCGTTAAGATGCTACAGCAGCTTCCTGGAATGAGGCGAGAGGTGAAGCAGTATTGTGGGGATGGCCTGTTACAGAGTAATACTGATTTGATCTGGTCGAAAAACTTTGCTGGGTTTCACGGAACATATAGATGGTTTATTCCACCTTTACTTCCTTAAGTGACCCGGGAGATTTGGAGCTTCTTAGACGTTCTGCCCGCAGCCTCTTTGCTGGAATTCTTGACTGTGGTAGCATTTCTGCTGTAGACAACTGGCCGTTTGGGACCAGACTGAGATCACTAAACTTAAACAGCCTCCATAAAGGTAAAGCCAATCAGCTGTATTCTGCCTGAATGTGTTCACTGTTGCGTTTCAGGCTATTTACGACATAATGCCTTACTTTTTTATTATATGTTGTGGGCTATTTTTTAAATAGGAATATTTTTTAAAATTGGAGCCAAAATTTGCAGCTGTTTTTCATTTTAAGTGCGACCGGTTTTTTTTCTTTTCACAGAATAAAGGAGAATTTTAAAATTAAAAATGTCACAAAATGTGATGAGAATTTTAAGTGAATGGCACCCGCCACTGGGGGAATCCTGATCCCAGAGCTCTCATTGCCTTCTCAGGGAGCACGTTTTCACCCTATGTTTATATCAATTGTGAAAACAGTTGGGTTTTTTCCTGAAGACTTCTTTGAATTTCTGTAGTAAATTGCTCTTATGTGGACTAAAATCATAGAGTCATAGAATCATAGAATTGTCTAGGTTGGAAGGGACCTTCAAGATCATCTAGTCCAACCATCAACCTAACCCTGACGAAAATCACTAAACCATATACCTGAGGACCATGTCAACCTGTCTTTTGAACACCTCCAGGGCTGGTCCCTCAACCACTTCCCTGGGCAGCCCATTCCATGCCCAATAACCCTCTCTGTGAAGAAATGGTTCCTAATATCCAATCTAAACCTCCCCTGGTGCACCTTGAGGCCATTGGCCCTTGTCCTGTCTCCTGTGACTTGGGAGACAAGACCGACCCCCGCTTCTCTACACGCCCCCTTCAGGGAGTTATAAAGCATGATAAGCTCTCCCCTCAGCCTCCTCTTCCTCAGACTGAACACCCCCAGCTCCCTCAGCCTCTCCTCATAATTCTTACTCTCCAGACCCCTCACCAGCTTTATTGCCCTTCTCTGGACCCACTCCAGCCCCTCAATGTCTTTCTTGTGGTAAGGGGCCACAAATCATTAGCATTGGTCCAGAGGCACTTCCTCTGTTCTACTATTTCTCACGAATCAGTTCTAGGTTCCTCCAGGTGCCCACAATGAATTTATGGCTCATTTGCTGAGTTAATGGGTAAAAACAATCTGCCTGTTTGAGTCTATTGCCTTAGCCAGATCACTATGCTTACTGTAGGAAGGCAGACAAGAAGATTGACATATCAACACCAAAGACACTTTGGTGTCAGTTTCTGCTGCAACACAAAATAATAAAGTCACACTGAGGATCCACGGGGGAAATTTGTCCTTTATAGGCTTTTCTGGACTGTACCACGAGCAGTGCCTTATTGTGATTTTGCATACAAGGCATTGTGCAGCCTGACTTTTGAGAACATTTCGTATCTGTCTCAGAAAAGTTTGGAACTGCAACCATCTATATGGGAAAACAATTATGTATTCTAGGAGGACACAAGACAAATGTGAAATTATAGCACTCTGATATTGTAATTTTTTATATTCTAAACAATTTTACAGCTTTCTATTAAATATACTGAGTTATACAAGAAATATTTATAAATAAACATCTTAAAGTCTGTCACATTGGGAAGTAAACCTTTCAGCTTTAAATTCCGATAAAACTGCTTATGAGAGAAAAAAGTTGGCATTTAAGACTCCAGAGAGTACTATTTATGAGCTTGTGGCACGTTGTTAATTTGTTCAGTGCTAGCATAACAGGTCAGGCTCTTTTGAATTGTAAGGCTGTTTTCATGGTAGCTCCAGAGGGAGAACGTATGTTTTCTCCTTGTGTGGCCATCAGCATGGTCCTACCACAATGGAAGTGATAAGAGTCCAGCAAAAGATTATCCTTTAACAGAAGGGAAAAGCGGTAACTTGAAAGAAAACTGAATCAGTTTTCTATTTTTTCTACAAAAAAAACCCCAAACTCCTTTATAATTTCTGAGCTCTTTAACCCAGTTCTGCAGATATTTCTCACATGTAAGTAAACATCTGCTTGTCATAGCTCGTTTGGTCTTATTTTCCTGCGTGTTGAACAACCACAGTTTCAAGAGCCACACAAGATGTTTTTTTCCAGTATCAGACCTTTTAGGTGCATTTAGAGTGTTTAGTCTGGATAAGAGAGCAACTTCCTATGATATTGCTGTGATTGAGCATCTAAGTGACAGCACCACTGTAATTTTAAATCCACTTTTCATACACAAAGCCTATTATTTCTGTCTGTCTTGCCTCTTTAATATTCCTGCTGTCTGTAAGGTAACAATAGGCTTCCAAGGTGTGTAGAAGCCAAGCCTGTCTTTAGTTGACTTGGACAGTCAAAATTTAGAACAAAATATTTTTTCTTGTATATTATTGTTTTGATCACTATTTATGGCAGAAAAGAAATAGGTTTCTATAACTATAGATTTAGGCTGAAGAGGCTGAATGGGGCAAAGAGTTTTTAATAGTGCATGCCGCTTTGTAGAAGCATTTAAAATGAAACTGATGAGAGTTATATATTTTGGGTTTACTGTGGTCGTTGTAGTAAATTATTTGTAACACACGTGTGGTTCTGGAACCAATTGTGTCAGGAGATACGTGAAAACAGAACAAATAAATGAGCCATGCTAAACATTTAGTAACATGGTTATACTAACTCCCCTGAGCAGCCCTTCTGAATTACTGGGATATTTCATGGGAACAAATTTGAGAATATACCAGGGAATCGAGGGTTAAAATGTAATAATTACATTATTGAATAGATATATAATTTCTACTTTGATATAGAGACTTATTTTCTAAACATCTGTACTAATATGAAACTATCTGAACTGTCATCTATTCATGTTTTGTCATATGATATAGCTGCTGTCATGTGTTATTAATAACAGATTTTTTCAGCGATGCTATGCCTTTGAATTTTAGTTGAAATTGGAACGTGATTTTGACATTTTTTGTCTTTTACACTGAACGGTTTATAAAAGTTAATCTTCCTGAGACGTTCTAGTGCTGAAAGATGAATCCTTTATACACGACCTCAGCTATATATTTTGTGTATTTATATGAGGAAGCTGGATTTTTCAGATTTTCCAGAGCTGTAGTTTTCACGTGCTGAGACTCATTTCAGAAAGGCCTCTCAGGGGAAATACCTGTATTTTACTTAACAATTACACATTAGCTACAGCACATGCTGAACTGTGTCGTGATGAGGGGACGTCAAAGGATTATTCACTTGGACTCCGGGAAGTTATTGTCAGCGAGGAAGCTAAGAACTAAAATGAATAATATTTGAACGCCTTAACTCTCTATTCTCTTTGACTTAGGGATGCAGACTTGTTCCTGTTAGACACAAGAAAGGCTCAAGCTTCTGATGTGGGCTGGTTTGTGTTTGACATTACTGTGACCAGCAACCACTGGGTGATTAATCCACAGAACAATCTGGGCTTGCAACTCTGCGCCGAGACTGCGGACGGTAAGATGGTCACTGTAGTTCCTAACGCCCTGCACGCTCTTGCCACCTCTTGCTGGGAACCTTTTCTGGTATTTTAACTCGACTGGGTGACAGTTCGTTGCGATTTCATAAGCAAAGAGCACAAGTCTTATCCTGCTATTCCTATAGCCTGCAAACTCCCTCTTAGTCCTGGAGAATATGGCAATTATAGAGCTAACTAAAGCGAGGGAAATTAAACGAACTTTGGCATAAAAACCTCCTACATGCAAAATGAAGTTCTATTTTAATGTTCTTCCGCTGATTATCACGTTAAGGAAACTCAAGTAGATTGGTGGAATTTTTTATTTAGGAAGTTTCTAAAGATCTTTCTGGGCTGCTGGTATAAAAAAAAAAAAAAAAGGAGAATTCAGGAGGTACCTCATAGCTGCTGGTATTGATGTTGGAGAAAGATTAGCAAAAGGGTAATGTAGGGAATTTTTTTTCTATAATTTGAAAAAAAAAACAAAACACCAAACCCCAAAACTTTTTTGTCTTGAAATGGGTTAAAATTTTGAAATCTTGAAAATTTTAATTAGCTGAAAAGTAGAAACAACACTATCAAAACTGAATTCAGATCTGTGGGGTTTTAGTACAAATTACTAGGCTACCGCATTACTCGCAGTTACGCTCTTCGTATAAAAGTGAAAATGCATCTCAACGCAAAATAATATTTTTAGAAGAAATGTTCTTTACTTAGACTTCTTTAGAAACTAATAAAAAGAGACTTATATACTGTTTTTTTCTGTGATGGTTCACTTAATCCCTACTACTTTACAAGCAAACTTTCAGATTTAGCTCGCCCTTGTCAAAAAGCTTTTTGTGTCAGAGGTCAAGGGATCTATGATGCCAGTTAATCTAAACCTTAGCTGACATAATGTTAATGGGTAGCAGAAGAAACCCTGGTGTAAGGATTAATATTTTTTTTCTTCTTCCTTTGTTTCCGACGACATTTTCTCATTGTTTTTGATCTGAATTCTCCCTCAGGCTCAGTTGGGCCATGAACAAAGCCTCGCATACTTTTTCGGCGAGTGGCTGGGGCTGCTGGAGAGTTGTGCAAAAAGTGTCCTTCCTTTAAGCACGATGCTTAAAAAAGGGGAGTTGGCAGGCTTGAAGCAGAGCGGGTGGCCATTACACCTCATATGGTGGAGTCTCCTTCTCTGGAGATGTTCAAAACCCACCTGGACAAGTTCCTGTGCAACCTGCTCTAGGTAGACCCGCTCCGGCAGGGGGGTTGGACTAGATGATCTCCAGAGGTCCCTTCCAACCCCATATGATTCTATGATTCTATGGCATTGCCTCTCTGGTTGGAGTACAGTCAGTGGAGTAGACCATGTCACTGCTGTGCTCAACCAGCCTTCAAAGGCACCAGCACCTGAGCTGGGGCTGGAGAGGGAGCAGCTCTGCTCGTTCAGCCTGGGTTTGCGAGGCCATTTTTAAGCCCTTAAACTTCTGGAGAGGTGACACCTCCGCCAGGCATCCAAATTAGGTGGGCTGGCTTCTGGCCAGCTTTCCTCTTCCAGAATAAACTCCTTCCTTGAGTTTTTTTTTTTTTTTTTTTTTCCAGGGGGTTCAAACGCAGAAATTCTTGAAAATTAAATATCCATGAAAGGCCTTCATTAAGAAACCCTGGAAACAGCAATTTGTTGGTTCTAGCCTCAAAATTATATCCGTTCAGTAAACAGCAGGGAAAGTTTGTATGGGTAAAAGGAAACCTTCAGATTAATACACTGAAGAAATTGTAAAAGAACAGTTTATGTAAATATTTCCCCTGTCCTATTCCCAAGATCAGAAAGGTGATAGATAATTTTCTATTTTAAATTCCAAAGCCACAGGCAGCTTTGCCTTCTGCACCTAACTTTGAATTCCTCAGCGCAGCTCCTTGAGTCAGTAGGGAATTCCCCTCTTCCCTTGCTTTCTGTTCCCTTTTCAGTTTATTCATAGGAGAAGAGTGCCCTTCTAGGGACTTAAACTTTTCCAAACCCTGAGGAGAACCTGTGCTGTACCACTTCAGCTTAGCGTAAGGCAAATCATCCTTTCATGCCCTTACAATTTTGCTCTTAAGGCTTTGATTATTTTTATTGGGTTGCTGCTACTTCTGGAAGCTATTAGAAACACCAGCAGTTGAATGACATGTTTGTGTACAGATGGAACATGAATTTTTATACATGACTCAGTATGTAGTGGACTCAATTTGTAACCCGGGGAGCCCCACCCACCTTCCCTCCAACCAGTTTTCTATGAAAGCTCAGAGACTGGTTTAAATCAACCAAAAAAAAAACCCTTCCCTTGGCTCAAGTGAACTTTAGGCCATGAAGATCTGAAGTTCGTTTCTTCATGCCTCCAGGTCTCCACTCAGTTTATGGGGGGTAGAGGAGTTCCACCTGCATAACTGGAGAGACATTGGTGATAAGACCTGATCCATTAACCTTTCTGTTGCGACAGAGCATTAAACTAAATGGGATTCTGTTACCTCAGAGGATCCTTGTTTGAGGTATTCAGGTGCTGGGGCCCTGGATAATCAAGTCTGTAAATACATACTAATTTTTACATTTATTCATACAGCACCTTTAAAATAGGGCACCAATAATTACCGAGACCCCGAGGTGCTACCGTATAATCATTACCATTATCAGTAACCTTTCTTACAGTTATCTTTCAGTGACTTTTTAGGCAATTACTTGCATAGACGTGTATTTATGGTGATCCCTGAAGATAGTGCATAAATAGTAATAATGTCTACATGAGGAATAAAAATAATAATAATTGTAACTCTTTAATATAACAGTGTGATAAAAAAACTTTGGAAGAATTTCTGCTTGTTGTAATTCATATTTTTCCCCGTTTGAAAATGCTGAAAAAGTACAAAAAGCCACATGACATTGGAATGTGTTTTCTTTTTTCTTTAAGACAGTATTTGGTATCATACGCCTCATTTTAGCATGAAATGTAGACTTTTTCTCTTAATGGGACGTTTTATTTTGAACAGTAAGAATAAAGGTTTGCATGACACATATGGAAGCTGTCAACATATAATGCACTGTTTCCCTGGGGCTGCAGTAAATTAAGGATCAGGTTTTTTTGATTCTCTTTTTTAATGTCTCCTCAACATTCTGCAGCATCCCTTTTTGGCCGATTCCCTCCTTTTGACACCAAAACTCTCCATGGTGTTTAAAATGAGAGGTGCTCATTTTCACACTGATGGAAGTGCGAGTGTTAGATGAATTGCAGCACAAAATCAATGCAGATGCAGAAACAATTCAAAAAGCTCCATTTGACGCTCTTCCTGTATATATACCATATGTCTCCTAAGTCTTAAAACATATTCCAGTGAATCAGCACCTTTGTATTAACATTTAGCATTTTTATAATTGGAAGTTAGCAACGGTTTGAACATCGCTTTTACTGGAGAAGCGTAAATATCTGCAAGAGCATTCCTTTTGCTGTTTATATCATTGCTGAAGAGAATCTAGTGTTGTCTGTAGAAAATGGGAGAGGGAGATAAAGTGTAACGATGACTATTGATGACGCACAGAATAAAAGAAGTTCCAAATGCACAGCTGTCAGTAGAACATCCTGGGTAGCCCCCACGGCCACGTAGTTCAGTGCCTTCTCTTAGATTACTGCAGCTCTCGGTTGTTTTCCATCCGCCTACACATCAGAGGGGAAGAAACTGGTGGTAACTTTGAAAATCCCATGTTGATTGAAGTGATTTCTGTTACCACAGAGTCCCATGGAAGGTTTCTTTGGGCTTTCTTGCTGTTTGAGGTGGGCAGGCAGTAGGAATCCTCAGGTCCCCGACTCTGACTCTTTTTCTTTCCTCAGAGCAACAGGAAACTTGAAAGAAATAGATTTGTTGATCCAAGTGAAGCCTGGGGAAGGCCAGTTCTCTCTCCAGCACGTAGCTGTGTACAGCCTGACTTGTGTCCCCTGGAAGGTGGTTTGGCTCCTACATGCTGCAGGAAGGACTGGTGAGGTCCTTCTCCAGCAACAATGGGGGACACATTAAGAGACACTCTCTCTTTTTTAGCCTTTATTCCTTTCAGCCTGGGCCTTCCAAGAACCCTTGCTCCTACGAAGCCTCCAGAGAGGCAGCATGGCCACCTTCTCTATGTTGCAGAGGGTAGCTGCCTTGCTTTCAACCCATAGCAACCAGTGGGAGCACCCTGGCTTCCTCAGGGAGTTGGCTCCAGACTTTACATTGGCCTTGGCCTTGACCTTTACGATGCTAAATGTTATCAGTCTCATCCCAAGGTTGCCCCCAGTCAACCTTGGCTCCTAACTTACATGACCACGGTAGCCATCAGGTACCCTGGAGGATGCTGCAGGGTTGTTAGGTTGCAATCTCTTGGATTTGGTATTTACAAGGCAAAGTATGAGGAGTGAGTCCACCTTCATTAGCGTCCTTACAGTGGGGGAATTTAGGATGCATATATTCATATTGAGATATAGATATATATGGACTTTGGCAGGCAATAGCTCTGCCTAAATTCTGAGCCATCTGGAAGCCATAGAGCCATGTTAGCACAGCACTGAACCCAAGCTAATATATCCTGCCCCTCAGCAGGTTTTATTAGCTTGGGCTCAAGCGCTGCCTAAGTACAGCTACACGAGTTCTGGTTCAGAGCTGACTTTGGCCAAAGTTACACTAGTAAATTCAACATGCCCAGGAACACCGTGGTGCTGGAAGGATGACACTCTGAGTCTCCAAAAGGGGGTGACCCCATGGCGGCTGTCCCCTTCCCTCTCCCCCCCCACCAGGAGAAGTCCCTGCAGCACTTGGAGTGCTGGGGACCCTGCGGTGGAGCTGGCATAGGAGCACCAGGAGAACCCTCCCACCCTCAGCAGAGCAGAAGATCCAGCTCCAGCGCCTGGGAGCGCTCCTGGGCACTCTGCAATGAACTCAAATGGATGTAACCCCACCTTCCCAGCTGGGGTAAAGATACAGTCAGCAGTTTCTTAGGTCTGCCTGTAGCAAGCGATGCGCACGCACCCTTCGTTAGTACGGGCACACTTTAAGCAGGAGGGCCAGGGAGGTGAGATGGGCTCCTGCCACCTGCATACTGGTGCATACTGGTCCTGGCTCTACAGCTCCTCCTCCACCCTGCTCCCCAGGCAGATGCAGGAGACATCTGCTTCTCAGCACCGGTATTTTAGAGAGGATAGCATTTGTGTTTCATTTCATTCAGAAGGCTTTTATCCATTGTATTCTTTGGTGGACAACCAGTTAATCTAATCTCTTCTTGGTTTACTGTCTTCTTGTACACATTTTAAACTGTGCAGAAAAGGCCGCCCTAGGACTCCTCCAAAGCATTCACAGTTTAAGTACCTTAAATTGACAGGATAAATCCAGTACTTAGCTAGCTTATTTGCGTATGATTACCTCTGATTTTTATGTGTACGCATACATGGTACTGCCACGTTATGCAGCATACCATGGTTCCTAACATAGTCCCAAGTGGGAATATGTTTCTTCATGAGCTTTATGAGTACCAAAATCAACACAAAAGGACATGTAAAATTCCTTCAGCTGAACTGAATCAAAACAACAAAATGTAAAATTTTAGAAACAAAACCTAAATCTTTAGTTTTGACTGAAGCTGTGGAGCCTTGGAAATGCAGACCAGACCATCCAAGACCACCCATTTTCCAGAATTCTTTAAAGCCTCCAAGGAGGAGAAGAGTTAATAAAACACATTAAGCTTGTTTTGAAAGCATATTTTATGTTGATATGGATAAATGTGTCCACCAGAGGAAAAGTTTGCATAACAGTTATATAGATGATACAGTAGAGACAGCATAAAATACTTTGGAGCTGGAGTGTCGAGGATGTCTTATATATGGACCATCACATTTGTGATGCTAGGTTTTCTCTTTTTCTAATAAGCCTTCATTTAAACTTTGGTAGCCAAACTCTACCTCAATTCTTTTGTTTCTCTGAAATTGCTCTCAAGAGCACTGTTCAGGCAGTTCAGAGAAACCACACAACTGTCTATCTAATTTTGGAAACTACTTTGCAAGCTGTGAGATTCAGAGCTTCAGGACAGTTTTTGCTCAAATATTACATGTTATTGGGCATTGTACACTCAGGGTCTTTCTTCAAGAGGGTCTTTATTCAAGATTGGGTCTTTCCCAATCCTCATTTCAGATATCTGTCCCCACGAGGAGGATCCCATAGGTGTGGCATTGGAATATTATTTTTTTTCAGCAAACCAGAAATGAATTCACAACCACACTGAAGCTTTCATTTCCACCTACAAATATATAAAATTATTACCAAAATAACTACTGTGACCTAGCAGTAGTGGTTAATCTGTAAAATGTGTTTTGTGGCTTGTTGAACACTTTTGAAAGTAAATAAGTGCTTGTTTTTCATAACAAAGTGATCGGTTTGCTGCAGTTCGATGACTCAGGACAAAATAACGGATCTTGGAATCGCTCATTGTCCTGTGTTGCCAGTGTAAATCTGGCCAAGATGCAGAATGGCTGAAAGCTCTTGCAAAATTAGTGTCTGCTCAATGCCTTACATAAAATATATACTGCCTGAGGAGAGACAGCCAAGTCGCAAATCTTACCAGTGTCATTGGTATTCACGCTGGCCACCTCAGAAGAAGTCAGTTTTCCGAATGTCATGAAAAACGAGGTGATGTCTCCAGGTCAGGACTGTGAGACAGACTGTTACTGAAGGCTTGCTCCTCTTTGCAAGGGCTCTTGCATTTCCATTTGGAGCAGCTGAGGGGGAAAATGAACTTTTAAGATGGAACTTGCTCAGTTCACGACAAGAATTGTGTGATACGACTGCGTGTCACAGCAGAAAAATGGATGGAGGGACACAGCAAATAGCTCTGCAGTTACGATCCTGAGTGCTATTTCTATTCTGTTGATATATTTTTTTTTTTAAAAAAAAATCATCAGAATTGTTGCAGTAGCACCTTTTTATAAGCTGAACTTCACAGTTATTTTTGCAGCAGTGATTCCTTTATTATAAGGAGAAGCAAATAATGTTCATTCAGTTCAATCAGTCAAAGCAGCACTTCCATACAACTTTTTATGCAAACAGCTAAGGGCACTTTACTATCAAATAGAATAAAAGCCAAAAATGTTCAAATGCCAAGTCAAACAAATACATCTTGCCAAAGACTCAAAAATCATATGAATAAGGGCTAAGGAGTTCAGCAGATTTGGAACATAACGCTTTAAATAAGTCTTAGTCTCCGAATATACCTGTCAATATGGAGAAGAGAGAATAAATTATCATAGCAGGACTGAGAGGCTCGTGCCAGAATGTGAGGAGTACAAAGGCTCTGGACTGTCCCCCCACAAAGTCCATCTGCTCTGCTTATTTGTTTTTTCTAGGCATAGGGGCAATTGCAGTGGTTTGGTTCAGTGGAGTAAGCACTAGCTGACTGCTCTTTTCTTGCAGTTTTTTTTTTTTTCTTCTTTTCCTCTAAAGTCTAAAGAAAACTCTTTGGAATCCTCCAAATTAAAGGTACACTGGAAGTATAAAAACAAACCCATTTTTCAGAATGCCTGGCCACGATCGATTCCTGTTCAGAGATGCTCAAGAGAAGCAGAGAGACATCTTGCTGGCTTGGTTTTACCAGTTTCATGGTAAAATACTGCTCTAATACCACAGTATGGAACAACTGTGTGCTGGAGAGACCTAGATTTTCAGTTGTCGTCGAAGCTGACAGCTTTTTAAATGCTTACAAGAAACGATAGGCTAAAAACCACTCACAAAAAAAGTGAAACTTCTTGCTACAAAGGCCAATTCAGGTTGGAGTAAAGATTTTTCTTACTGCATTCTGAAATCCACACTACAGACAAAGGTGATTAACTAATGAGGCCATAGCACACAGATGGAGCTACTGCTGTAGCAGGATACTTTGAAATACCTCCTGATCAGGAAGGGGCAAAGCTTTGTGTTCTTAGACTGAAGGAAATCTCCACACACAGGCTTTCTTTTTAATTTTTTTTTTTTTTAAATAAATAAAGGATAATAGAGGTTCTGTAAATGCAAACTTTCTTTTGCACAGAAGCAACCTAAAATGGAGACAACATATGTGGTTTGAATTTCCAGACCAAGAGGTCCAGAGATCCTCCTTGGAAGAAATATAGTGTCTCAAGGGCAGTGTATATTTTGTTTCCTTCGTCTTCTGAAAGTTGCAGTTGAGCTAAGGTTTATGATAAAACGAGAGAGAAAAGTTTAATGATGGACCCACAGAAGTCAATGAAAAGTTTTTCTGTTGACTGCATGAGAAGCAGATTCAGTGCATGTCTCGTGCATGGGTTGAACAAAAGGGTCCTAAAAACTTTGGTTGGCTGCTTAAAAGATCAAGCAAATAAAGGAATAAGGTCACATAAGCTGTTTCTGTGTGTAAAAAGGCTGTGGGTTACAGGATTAATTTTTTATAGCATATCTCTATACCCTGAATAACCCAGTAAGCCTTAACTTGTGGAATCTTAATAGCCATCTCATTGCTGAAGTCTAAAGGAAACCCAGAGGAAACTTAATAATATTAAAAGTTATTTTAAAGGGAGTTCACATTGGTTTGAAGGATATTTTGCTTCACACACAATATCCACCATTGTAAATTCAGAGAACCTAGATTTAAATTCAGAAAACCTCCACACATCTTTACAGCCCTCAGTATATAAATCTAATAGTATTCTTAAAATGTCCACCGGTAAGGTATTAATCTTTTACAGATAAAATTAAAATTCTGAAAGTCATTGGAACAAAAAATAAAGAAAAAATAGTAAAAATATTCCCTCTAGAAATGAGGGGAAACTTGGAACTTTGTGGTAAGAGGCTAGTTTGTCTGTGTTGCAATGAATAGAGAATAGCCTGTACAGTTTTTCATATCTGACTTGCAAGAGAAGATTGGAACCTATAGAAATTAACATTACTGAATTATTTAATAGTAACTCAAACACATGAAAAGAAGAATTAAAGAAGCGCAGGACTAAAAAGCCCTTTAAAATGAAATCAGAAGCTTCAACAAATATAGTTTTCCCTTGCAGTCAAAAAAAAGTAATTATCAAAATTGTTCAGAATATGTTGCCAATTACTCTGCTCCATAACTGCTAACTTTCTCAGTTCTTCTCCTGCCTTTGCGGGGCTCTCTGTCACTGGAAACATCTTAAACCAATTTAAAGTGCTACACCTGAATAAACATGTTGTAAAAGTGTTTATGTATTGAAGTGGGTCAGTTCAAGGTATGGTATTTGGCTGGAACTTCTAATTTCTCTTTTTACTGCAAAAGGGCTGCCAGAAGGAGGAAGTCTGAGCTGAATTAATACATTTGTTACAGTGGAAGTAGAATGGAAACTACTTTAACCACAAATCAAACTGCCTCTTTCATTTACGCCAGTGATAGAGTTTTTCTAAGAAATATAGACTCTGGCGTGCAGCCACTGTAAGTTTGCGTTTGAAAAGGAAACCTATATGCTTATTTCTATAAGGTTTACTCCTATGCTTATTTGCAAGTTCTTTTTTCGGGGCGATTGAGCTAACGGCGTTACGCCTTTGTGTGAGGCAGATGCTCCCTCGCCGCCCGCCGAGCAAACTTTTCCAGTGGGTTTAAGGAGAATCCCCAGGTGCCCCGGTGCCCGTACCTTCCCGTTTAAAGGACCTCTGTGTCCCCCATCCCGGCCCAGCTGCACAGCTTCACATGGCACTGTCTCATTTTCTGACGGGTGAAGGGCTCTGCATAATCCACGGACGCACAAAAGTGTTTACGCTGCCAAAATAAATTCTCGTTAAGAGCGAGGGTTTATTTGCTAAAATGTCACTGATGCAGTTTCAGTGACTTGTTTTGCTTTCTTTTCTTTGACTGAGGTCTAGATCCTATAATATAGTGAGGTTACCACATAGTCCTGACCTGAACAAATATTTTCAAGAAATATGCACATCCCCTGGGAAGGGAACCAGGGTCAATAACGTACATATTTCAAACTCTCTTCTCTTGAACAACCAAACGCCTCCCTACCTTTACTCTGGACATCAGTTTGCGTAGCACCACACAATATTTATTTCTAAAGCAGAAGTATATTTATTATCTACGCTTCTCTTCGCTACTGATTTGCTTAGGGGATGTGAGGTCCCACCTCTCACGCTCCAGTGGTACAAAAATTAGGTGAAACCCGTGACATTCTCCTTTCAGTAGCCTACAGACTTCAGTGGGGCTCGGGTATTTTCCAGCTCTGTAGATGTGTGTAGATGAAACTAAATGAAAATATCTCTATAACGAATAAGACATATGACACAGAGAAACTCCAATCTTGTGCAGTTCCGCATCCCTGGAAGTATTTAAGAAACATGTAGACGTGGCACTTCAGGGCATGCTCTAGTGCCCGAGACTGTTGGTTTGTGTCTGTTTGTGGGGTTTTTTGGTGTGGGTTTTTTTGTTTGTTTGGTTTGGTTTGGTTTGGTTTTTTTGTTGGGTTTTTTTTTTTTTTGTGGTTGGACTTGATGATCTCAAAGGTCCCTTCCAACCATGAAGATTCTGTGATTCTGTGATACTAACGGTAAAGTCATCGAAACTTTTGTTATTCTCGATTTTTTTGTGTGTTTTGTGCTCCATTCAACAAAATTCAGTTAGGATTCTTAATCACGTAAATTCAGGATTACAGGCAAAATCCTTACCATGCTTCAGTCAGCAGCTGAGCTCCCACTGTGGCTTCAGGAGGGGCAGAAGCTCACCTTCTAACTTCCAATTTCCATTGCTTTCTAGGTCGGAGTATCAATGTTAAATCAGCTGGCCTGGTTGGAAGGCATGGGCCTCAGTCGAAGCAACCATTCATGGTTGCCTTCTTCAAGGCAAGTGAAGTGCTTTTCCGTTCTGTCCGAGCAGCCAACAATAAAAGGAAAAATCAGAACCGCAACAAATCCAGTAGCCACCAGGAGTCTTCTAGGATGCCAAGTGTTGCGGGTAAGACGAAGCTGTGATTTTTCTACTGTGTGTAGGGGAATTATGGGCACTTGCTCAAATGGAGCGGAGTCACAACAGGTTCACGAGATGTTGCTCACCGTCTGAACTGTCAGAAACTGTGTTCCCATTTCTCCTCATTCTACCTTATTTCTCCCTCACCCCTCCCCAGCTTTGCTTAAACCGCTTTTGTTATCTGAGCAGAACTCCTAAGATTATTAACTTGAAGTTTACCTGGTGATCTACTGGAGTAAAATCCTACTTTAAAGTTAAAAGCTTAAAACATATCCTGAAAAAAAAAGTTTTTAATTCACAGTAATGATTGCTACCACTTCATTAGTGAGGTCAATTTTGTTTGCATATGATGTATAGGTAGAAAAAATACTGTCCTACTTCTCTAGTTTCTGCCGAGGACCTGGACCATATTTATTTCTGAGGTAGGTGGCTTAGAGAGATGCACATGTTCCCTCTGAAGACCCCAGCTTTTTAAAAGCCCCTGACATTTGTTAGGGCACAAAGGATTTCTATTTACAAGAGGTTTTTATTTAGGGTTTTCTTAAGTCTTGTCAAGCTTTCTGATATCCTGTATAGCTATAGCACAAATGCCTCATCTGCGCAACTAAATTCTAACCTCTCATCAGTCAATATTGCAGGGGAGAGGTTATAAATAAATAATGAATGAAGCCCCAAACTAAGCAATTTTAGCTTTTTACTAGTAAAAAAAAAAAAGAAAGAAAATACATGCTCTATAGGAGAAAAACATTTTTAAAATTATTCCTTATTTATGAAGTGAGATGATTGACTGTGCAGAAAAGACGAGAAGGAGAGAACCCATTCCTATTCCCAGATCTTCACATCTTTGCAGAGTACAGGCAGAGTTCTTCCATGGGGAGAGCCTGGTATCAGGGAAACACTATTCCCGTCTCCTCCTCTTCACCAGCCCCAGGAACTGGGGAGTGGATGTGCTGTAATGCTGCAGGCTTACGAGGGAAGGCTGATTCTGCTGGTTCTCTTCCAACAGTGCTTTAAAAGTATCATTCATCTCTTCGTATTTAAACCAAAGAAAAACCCAAAGAATTCTGCTCATCATCTTCCTCACAGCAGCCTGTCAATAGACCATATTCAAGTCTCTTTCAGCCCCTCATGCAAAACACTGTTGACTTTAGTGACACAGTGGTGGGCAAACGTAATTGTGTGTTGATGTCGTTTCTAAGCTTATTCCATAATATATCTACAGCATCTAAATCAGACACTGACAGTGAAAAATGCTCATCTACATGGCCAGAGGTTATGCAGACAGACCCAGACAGGTATGCTGTCATTTATATGTCACAGGCTTCCGTTGTACTTCTCTCTGCACATCAATCCTGACTTTACTACAGTCATGCCTTCTTTTTCTCATTGCTTTTTAGAATCATAGAATCACAGAATCGTTTGAGTTGGAAGGGACCTTAAAGATCATCCAGTTCCAACCCCCCTGCCCTGGGCAGGGACACCTCCCACCAGACC
>JAOQGH010000023.1:90618432-90673114 GCA_025769975.1 Gallinago jamesoni
TTTCAGGGGTCTGGGCACTTGGGGGACACCCTAGTCCACTGCTAAAGACTGAGGCAAAGAAGGCATTCAGTACCTCATCAGAGATGGCTGGCTGTGCATTTCAGATTTCTCTGAATTTTTTTAAAACAATTCTATGAGCAGAACAAGTCTATGAGGAGAAAAAGCGTGCTGTCTCTTTAGTGACAGGTCATCCTCTACACATCTAGCTCAGATTCTCATATGGCATCATGACTTGGCCTGACTTCTTTTTGTAGTACGTTTAACCTCACAGCAGTTGAAGAAGTAGGCAGAGACTGTTTTCCCAAGTCTGCAGAGTGTAATTGCCCTGTCCCCAGCCACAGAGCAGGCTCGTGGTGTTGACTTGAACTGAGGCTACTGAACAACTGAGCTGTTGTCTCTCTGTAGATGACAGATATTTCCAGGTATCACCATTTTTTTCATTTTTTTAAACAGTAAATACCAAAATGCCCCAAGCTGTGCGAGGCTCTCAGATCAGTCACTCAAGGTGGTCTCAGAGAAAAGAAAATCCATTTTTCTCATAAAAAAAACACTCTGAAGATTTCAAAATTTCATTTGGAAAGTCAAAGCTACACTGTACAGTATTTGATTGGTGAAACTCAGAGTGAAATGAGATAAAAAGAAACAAACCCCAAGAATTAAATACTTGATCCTCTTTGCCCTTCCCACAGCACCTCCATTACCTTTGCCTGGCAAAGAAGGAATCCAGCAAACTAAACACATAGCTTTCATTAACATTTTAAAATATTTTCCCTCTTGTGGTTTTTTCCCCATGCTGTGTTGCTAGAAATACTCAAAATGTGTGATTCAGTGACATTCCACTGTTTGTTGTCTCCAACAACCCTCAGTCTCGTGCAATAATACAATTAATGGTATTGAGTACGCTGAAGCAAGAGGGTGCATTTTAATTACTTTTTTTTTCACCAAGAAGTGCTCAAGATTTTCAGCCTGGGAAGCAAAGTATGCTAACAAACTTAGTTGGACCTTTAATTCCCCTTACAGCCTCATACGTTTGTATTCAGTACAGATTTCTAAGTTTAATTTAATTTTCATTTGCGTTTTGCATAAACAAAGCAAATACTTCCTTTTTTTTTTTTTGGCAAAAAAGTAATTTAACATGCCACGTTCTGAAGTTCATTTTGTCCTTGGATAAATCTTAGTTAGTTTGATATGATCTTAAATTCTCTGAGTGAGAGAAAAAAAAACAAAAAGAAAAACCAAAAAAAAAGAAAAAAATTGAGTGCCTTTATTTCTTCTTGGTTTAGGACTGGATTATCGCACCGGAGGGCTACGCTGCGTTTTACTGCGACGGAGAGTGTTCTTTCCCCCTCAATGCCCACATGAACGCCACAAACCACGCCATCGTTCAGACTCTGGTATGCCTCTGCCTGTGTTGTCGTTGTATTTTTTGCGGTTGTGAGCACCTTGGGACAGGGGCTGTCTCCTCCTCTCTTTGCTACTATTGGATTTCGATTGTTTCTGTGCAAAAGATAACTCATTTCAAAGATGCGCTTTGATGATTACGCTGGAAAGAGGATGAACTCTCCAGAGTGGTGGGTTTTGCTTCCCTTTCAAATGCAGTAACACATGAGAAGGCTATGTCATATTACTGGAGAATTGTGTAGACAAGAACAAAAGGGGCCCCTGGTCCCACTTCCAAGAGGTTTTTTTTTGCAGCTTATTGAAGCTCCATGTTAATCTCTACATGCTATACCTTCCAGAAACGTTGACACTTGGCCACCCTGTGGACCTCTGTTGTCAACAGTTGGCAGAGATACTTAAACCGTAATTTAACATGAAGCTTTGCAAGCAGATGCATTTTCGTCTAAGAAATTGTGTTCAGCCATGCCTGGCTTACAAATGCAATTTATAAATAAGCGTCTTTGGATCTGTTGCTCTGCCTAGTAGATGTAAAAGGGGATTTGCAGCCAGCTTTCTGCCTCTGCTAGTTCTTATGTTAGTCCTGTGCATCGGCTGGGGCAACCAAGAAGATGATCTTAGTTGAAGCAGCTGCCCAGGCCTCCTCTATCCCAGCAGCGTTCAGCTATGGGTCAGAAAACACAACACTTACAGAAATCAAGACCTTTAGACTATGCTGTGAGTCTAATGCCTGGTCGTGATTTTTCACCTGTGCCAGCTGAAGAACTGGCTCTGAACAGCATCAGTCTTAGCAGAATGAGGAAGAAGCAGAGGAGTGAGAGATAACACACGAGGAGGGAGTGGGAGTACAAAATCAGAACAGGAAAGGGCTGCCATCCCTAATTAGTTTCTGGAAAGGTCAAGGCACAAAACTGCTATTAGAGGAACATGGCTTTAAGGCTCTCTCTGATTTGAACTGATGACAGGAAAGTCTCCTGACCACCAAACTACGCTGATGAGTCTGTCCATGGATAGTGATCTTTTTCTTTGATTTTGCCATAAAAACCCCGCGCCTGAAAAACCTTCTCCTTCAGAAATTAGTACAGTTATTACCCTCCTAGGAAAAACAAAACAAAACAGAACAAAACAAAAAACAACTCCCCCCCTCAACCAGAAAGAAAAGGGGGAAAAATTCAAACAAACAAAGAAAGTTTGGTTTCTTCCTGACAGAAAACAAAATCTGCTTGTGAAAACTGCCAAGTATTTCTACATGAGAGTGGCATTTTTAAAACCTCAGCATGTGCTGGGACCTTTTCCTTTCCATTCAACTTTTCATTTCTGCACCTTCTACAAGCCCAGCCACCAACGCAACGTTATCCCTCTCTACCAGACTTCAAGTCAGCAAGATTCACAAAAAGAAGGGAAAGAGTCAGCGACTGGAAATAAACAGAAGAATTGAGGGAAGGGGTTCAGGTGAAGGGGAACAGCAAATGCTAGTTGGCAAGGAATATATCCACATGCCTAGGAGACATATGCAGTCCTCAGCTGAAAAGAAATGGGTCAGCAAAGCAGTAGTTTAGCATTATGTAAACTGTCCAGAAAAGTTGCCAATATCAGTGAGATCCCCAGGTTAGCGTTCCCTGTGTAATTATGGACTGTTTCATAAGAAGTGGCCCAGTGCTACTTTCTCTTATGTGTCTATCCTTTCCAAAAATGGTTAATTTCCCATTGTTAAGAAATTTGTGTAGTTTGTCCTATTTTTTTTTAAATTGGATACTTAAATTTTCCCTCCTTTTTATGGCCTTTTTGGAATGGTGTGTCTCCCTCTGCATGTACTGTACATGCGTTCAGCTGTGCAGCCAAAAAATCATAAGGCTAATTAAATTTTAACTGCACATAAATTAGATGAGATAACAGTAGTTGAATGCTTTCTGGTTTAAATTATACAAAATTCAGATTTACACAAGGTGTGCACATGGGGATGGCTTGGGAAACAATTATTCATACACCCCACCCTAATCCAAATGTAATCATCTCCCAGCCATACTGATTACACCATTCTAAAAAAGCCCACTCTTTGTGTTGGGAAGTGATTGTTCCTTGGTACCCCTCCAAACTTTACTGACTCATTATTTTTTTTTTTTTCTTTTGTAACAAGAACAGGAGAAACGCTGGGCCAGTACCTCTCTCTCATTCTTTTTTTTCTGAGACTGAACTTAGTCAGACAGATGATACAGATGCATATAAATACAAGACAGACTACATTTAATGAATTTTATAAGCTTCCTTCTCCTGCCTTGATTGCCACCACCCTATGAAAAGGCACTGGGGTGGAATTGACCTCATGGGCACGCAAGCCCGTGCATGGTAGATGAGCCCTGACTTCCAGGCTCACTCCTGAGAAGGCTGTGAGCATCGTTGTCACGCAGGGCTAGCGGGGCCGTGGAGCTCCCAGCTGGGGTGGCAGGGCTGGGAGGACCAGGAGTCACAGCAGGGCAAACATCTGCCTAGACAAGGCACAATCATTCTTTTCTCCAGCGCTTTGCTATTCATTTGTTAAACTGTTTTTAAATGTGTGTCTAAACCCTTACTAAACTGCTACTTCAGGATTTATTATTGCTCATTTCAAAAGACCTTCTCATGGTAACAGTTATGTAAAAATCGTTTCCTGATAGACTGTTCTCTGTTGTCTGGCAAAGGCTCTGCGCTTATATGACTGCAAGACAGATGGCTCTAACAGATTTACAAAGACTTAACATACAAATGAAACCTATTACTGCTGAAGTCTTCATCCATGCCTTAATAATCTCTTGCCCTCTCTATTACAACTCCCTCTTTTCTGGCCTCCCCAGTTTCCAAGTCTACAGCATATGTAGAATATTACATCCAACCTTCTTTCAAGTACAAAGAACTTGTATTTCCCCCATTTTCAGATTTTTCCACTAGATCTTGTTGGTTCTGGGATGCTGTTCAAACCTCTTTTCCTTATCTTTAACCTTTCATTGATAGTTTTCAGCCTAGCATACATAATGCCTTTCTGCCTCAGCCCTTTCCCCAAACCTTCTGCCCAGTAAGAATTGATTTTGACTTCAGCAGAAGTTAGAATTGGGTCCGGAGATACCCAGATAAGACCTTAAACCACACTGATGATGAGAACCCACAGTTTACCTTTTCATAGGCTGGAAACAGCTTTAATCTGAGCCTTCTCTGCAGGATGAGACTCTGCCACAGGAAAGCATTTTAGCACACCCCAGGGTCCCGGTGACACCTGGGACTTGAGCCTGTGCTGCGTGTTCGGCGCTGTCCTCAGCAGAGATGGCACTGACAATATGTTTAAACGTTTTTTCTGAGCGGCCACCTAACTCCAGCCCTTTCCTAAATCTCACGGGAAGCCCAGCTTTGTGTCTCGGCCGCTCCTCCTCGTTTCTCTCTCCATCTGCTGTCGCCGTATAGCTCTGCCCACACGGTTGAAATCAAGAGCGGGTTTCTGGAGGTAAGCTGTGATTTAAAGCCACTAATCGAGGAAAATCTGCCACCAGAGCACTCTCTGAATTGCAAAGACATGTTCTGCACTGAGGTTGCCCTTGTACCTCTCTGTTTGATATGTAATCTACGCCTTTATCTGTCTTTCAGGTTCACTTGATGTTCCCCGATCATGTACCAAAGCCATGCTGTGCGCCAACAAAACTGAATGCCATCTCTGTGCTCTACTTTGATGACAGTTCCAATGTTATTTTAAAAAAATACAGGAACATGGTGGTGCGTTCATGTGGCTGCCACTAGAATTAAAAAAAAAAAAAAAATCTAAAGCAGAGGGTTTTATTCAGGATTGTAATAAAGTCAAGATATGAGCCTTGCTGATGAAAAGGCAGTCCTAAATTTATTCCATTTCATGTCATCTCTCATTTAAATGTACAGTATAATGTATATAGTAGCTTTTATTTATTTAAAAGTATATAGTTTCTTTTGTATGAACAAAATTTCAGAACCATTTATTTTATGGGTCACCTCACTATGCAGCAGAACTTCACAAACTTCAGCTGACCATCCTGGAATCTATTTCATTCCATTTCGGTATCTTAAAGTAAAGCCTTTGTATAGATTTTTGTTTAAAGCTAGAAACTCCAGAACTTCTATAACTGCTTCACGTTGTTAAAAGAACTAAAACACGTTTGGTCATATTGTGCCAATGAAAACTGTGGTGGGGTATTTATTTAGAAAAAGGCACAGAAAAAAAAAACTAAACAAAACTGCTTGGCGAAACATACTTTTTTTGCTTTTAGAAGTTCTGCTCCATTAGAAAAAGCGAAATGTTGAACAGAGCTTAAGTAAATAAATAGGAGATAGAAAATAGAAGGGAAATGATTGCACATAATTGTTAGAACTGTTTTGTTTAACAAGATGAGTGTAACTGGAGGAGCGCGTTACTTCTCGGCTTGTGCGCTGCGGAGCTCGCAAAAGGCTCAAAGCTTCTGGAATTCTGTGGAGACAGACTCTTGCCTCTATCTACGACTTTCCAAGCTAACACTAAAAATTGAACTACAACATTCTTACCTCAAATCGCATCAGTCTATTACCTATTACACTGCTCCAGCAAATACTTTAATAATAACAGCACAAGGTAAAATCAAGCAAAAACTTACACAAGCCTCCCATTATATATACAGGTGACTATATACAACAAATATACAGAAGACAGGGTACAGAAGGGCTTCACTTTATTTAGTTCCCACACTTGGGTGCGTTTTCTGAGTGTGCACGGGAAGGCACGAGGGATGCAGTTGTCGTCACCTGTTCAGTTGAAAACCTTGTCCTTGGTGGTGGCTGTTTCCAGACAAAGATGGAAAACACCTCTCATAAGAGCCATTGGGCAATTTGCAGCCTACTTTCGGTCCCATCTGCTTTTCTGTCAGGTGGAGATTGCTTTAAATCATGAGACTTAAGATCTGCCCCTTTTTTTTTTACCGTTAACTATTGTAATTTTGAAAATTCTTTTAAAAATTTTGAATAAATTTTTTGCAGCCTGGAAAAGAGAAGGCTCCAGGGAGACCTTATAGTGGTCTTCCAGTACCTGAAGGGGGCCTACAAGAAAGCTGGGGAGGGAATGTTTGCAAGGGCATGTAGTGATAGGATGAGGGGCAATGGTTTTAAACTAGAGCAGGATAGGTTTAGATTAGGCATTAGGAAGAAGTTCTTTCCAATGAGGGTGGTGAGACACTGGAACAGGTTGCCCAGAGTGGTGGTGGAGGCCTCATCCCTGGAGACACTCAAGGTCAGGCTTGATGAGGTTCTGAGCAATCTGATCTAGTTAAAGATGTCCCTGTTCACTGCAGGGGGGTTGGTCTAGATGTCCTTTAAAGTTCCCTTCCAACCCAACACATTCTACGTTTCTATGACTTTTAATCTCCCTAAAGTTTTCACCTCAAATGAAATCCTGTGGTTGTGAATTGCACAACTAACTCCAGATTATCGTTCCCACCACCACCCCCCATGTGCATATTTTGAATCCACTACATTTAATGTCTTTGGACACCCTTTGTTTTAGTGTCATAAAAATGGGAAAATAGAAACTCTGTTTGCTCTCTTGGCTAATTATAATATAAGCTTTTATCATGAATTGCCTTGATTAAAAATGCTTCATTTAAACAGTTCTCAGAGTTGTTAAAAAATGAATAGGACATATCAGTTTCTCCTTAAACAGACTATTCATGTAAACTCTTACTTCTCTGGTTATTTAAAACATATTTCAGAAAACTCAGAATATTACAGACTGATAAAATCAGCGTGTGTGTGTAACTGTGTGTATGCATGTGTATGTGCAAATGTCTTTTTTGCAGAAACTAATTTATTTTATCTTGCTATTGGTGTAATACATAAATCTTTTTATGCATACACTCATTTAAAAAAAAACCAAAAAACAGTTCTAATTTCAGTCTTGGGAGCTCCTTCTCCTTAATACAACAGATCCATTTTACACTTCCATCTTTATTTTATACTGACATTACCTACATATCTACGTTTAGTTGCAGTTCATGCACAAGGGTGTATAGCAAAATATAATGTCTCCTGAATTAATGTTCCTGGGTTGTCTTCAAAAAAATCTACTGGTTTCTGTATAAATTGGGTAGGTAGATATGCCTTTTTGAACTCAATGTATTCTAAATGGGATTTGATGGAAACTAAATTTTGGGTACATTAAGTAATATATTTTTAAATAATGGTGTACCATTTTGAGAATAAGAAATTGAAGATTATTGTTATATTATTCTTTAAAATATTCTGTTGGAATATATTTCTATATTTTGAGACATAATAAACCTGTAATGCTATTTTGTTCTGCTGTGTTTTCGCTTCTGAGACAAATGAGAAAATGACACTGACTTCATACATGATTTAAAGCTAAAAGCAAGAGATCAATAATTATGGGTAGATTTTGTTGCAGTTCATTTTTTAGTAAAGACATTTTGAAAATTACTTACATTTAGGTACTTCTTAAACTGCAGCTGGTGAACCATCTACACTATTAATAAAAATCATGCATTCAACTCATACCTTCAAATGCTAATACTCTACCCAAAATATACTAGAAAAGAGAAATAGTTTTCAAAATTCTCCATAAATCCCTAACAGGCCAGTCATCTGTTTGAAAGGAAGGATAGTGGCACCACACCTTCTACATGCTCCAGATAAATGTATATATGTGTGTTTTTATATAAACTTGTTCAGGTAAGCCCTTCTCCAGTAGTACCTAATACAGGGGGTTTTGTTCCTTTGTTTGGTTGCATCAAATATAATGTGTATATAATTAAATATAATTAATAATAATATACAATATATAAATATTATATGATATATATAATTATATAACTATAATATCTATATGGCTATATCTCTTTCTATAGATATGTCTATTTCTATAGTTAGGAATATAATTCCATTATAATTTAGGACACAAGAACTTTGTTCCTTTTAAAGCTATTTAAGCTTTCTGTACCCTCAACAACTGGAAGGAGTCTAAATGACTGAAAACCAGAAAAACTGCAGCAGCTCTGTACAGAATTAATGTTACAGAGCTTCCCAGTCTTTAACTTACTCATAATGTTATTACCATTTCTGCACATTCTGGGCCAAAACTAAATGTTTACAGGAAGTTTACCACTTGTATGGCTTAGGAGTACTCACCCAGTGGAAGTCAAAGTTGGGAGGTGAATATTAGTGCAGCAGTGATTTCATTTTCCTTTAGAAGTGCCTTGTTCTCCGAGTGTGATTTTGCTGTCCAAGAGAAGGTGAGCTCTGACTGACTGCATTTATAAATTTTCCCCACAACAGTCTTCCTTCAGGTAGACCATTTGATGGTCATCTTTTCTTTGTCTTGACACCCATTTTCACAAAGCATTTATAGGGTCAAAATTTTATAATTTTGTCCGAAGGTTTGAAATTAATGAATTAGGGAGCAAGGGTGGGAGATGCTTTTTTTTTTTTTTTTTTTGGATACAAAATCAAGGTAAAAATGAAATTCATGTGAAGCCATCTGGTAGATGACAACATAGCAACACATCCACCTAGCACAAAAATTCAGTTAGAGACCTTGGGCAGGAATTGGCGTGGATGCCCTCAAACCAGAAGAACGATCATTCCTTGTTCTGTTGTGCATCTGAAGGGTGGCCCTGACCGACATGTCCTTTACAATCCCGTGACCCTGGCAACTGTAAACAACAGACAGTCCCAGCCACCCTTAAAATAATGCTAGATTCTTTAAGAAGTTTCACTGGCATGTTTAATTGGGATGTGAAGCTTTCAGAAAGCTTTTGTTATCGTGATGGGAAGCCAGACACTTCATTTTGGAATATAATTTTCTCCACCATTTACTTGGAGAAGGCTGGCTTGCTGACTGCCTATTTCTGGGTTTTTTTTGTCATCTCCTCTTTTGAAAGAGTTTCATCGTGAATTGACTTTGACTCAAAGACAGTTAAAAAAAATTGTTTAAGCTTGTATTCATGAGATTCTGAATCGTTTCAGCAGTAACCAAAGGATTCTAATAACCAGGGCTTTAAAATTATGTTCTTTTCAATCTCTACCAACTTTTCTGCTCACACATTCAGCTGTGCATAGGGAGAATCCGACATGTGGTGCCTGAATGACGAACAAGCCACATGTGAATAATACAGCATTATCTTTTACTATCTCATCTGCAGTCACAGAACTTGCAAACTGTGATTTACAATGTGTCGCTGAATTCTTACTCACAGGGCTTGAGCAAGAGCTTGATTAAAAACAAAAGAAAACTAAACTAAAAATCCAACCAAAAACAGCAAGAGGAGGTTTTCTTGCCATCTTAGTTCAAATAAATCAGCACCAAACGTGGTACATGAGGGATCGGGAATCTCATGTGAATTAAATGGGCCTTTTGTATTCTGTTTCCCATATTTACAACACATGACACAGAGGCTTGTCCTGACTGCTATATTTCCAGCTAAATACTCTGTTCTGTTCCTGTACTTTTTGTGCTTCCAGATGGGCACCATCAATTATTATTATTAATATGAATGAGGATATTTTCATTGCTTTAGCAGATGTTAATGCTTTACAAAAGAAGTACGTGTTATTAGTATTGCTACTTTACAGGTACAGAGAAGTGGAGAGACTTGGCTAAGAGAAGAGGAGACGAGAGGCAGTGTAGGGGAGACAACCAGACCTCCAGTGTCCCGGTGCTGTAACCCCTGTCCCGCACTCTCGGTGGAGTGATGCATACAGTTGACACTCTTGTCCCTGAAGCTCACAACTTTAATGGATGATAAGCAATCATCTGAGGGGCTACATGGACCTATACTTTGCATTTACCAAGCTCTTTTCTAGTTTCACAGAATCACAGAATCACCTAGGTTGGAAGGGACCTTTTAAGATCATCTAGTCCAACCAATGAAAAAGAACCAAACCAAACCAAACCAACCAACCAACCAAACAAAAAACCCAAACAAACAAACCAACAACAACAAAAAAAAACAAAACAACAACAACAACAACAAAAAACCAACAAAAAAAACCCAAACACAAGCCACACACCACACCCAAAACAACACCAACCCAACACCACCCAACACTAATCCATATCCCCGAGCACCATGTCAACTCATCTCTTGAATACCTCCAGGGATGGTGCCTCAACCACCTCCCTGGGCAGCCCATTCCAATGCCTGACAACCCTTGCAGTAAAGAAATATTTCCTAATATCCAATCTGAACCTCCCCTCGTGCAACTTGAAGCCATTGCCCCTTGTCCTATCATCTGTGACTTGGTTTGTGGAAATCTGGGCAGTGAGTGATAGAATCAAGCCAGGGTGCAGACCACACCTTTCCTATGTTGGGGTGGTTTTATTTTAAAGCTGCTTCTATGGAACTAACCAAGATGTCTTTGAAGCTGATCTTGGAGCACCTTTTCAGCAGCCTCGTAAATCTGCACCAGAAGAGTTGAAGGCAGTGACGCATCCCTCCCTTTTCTTCCTTGCATTTTCCTCCTGCTCAGTGGGGAGCTCAGCACTGAGTTAAGACTGAGACTGTTAATATCTGTGTAGCAGGGGATCCCAGGGCAGATGTTGGCTGGAGATATGAGAGAAACATATTTTCTAGGGAACAGCTCTCAGACAATAATATTAAAGCAGAGACGTGGGAGCAGGATCTTCTCTGTATAAACTTGTTCTGGTTTCTTCTGAGTCTCCAACTGACTTGTGAGCAGAAATGTTTGTAAGAATGAGAATCCTCTGTAATTAAATTGTGAGGAGAAAACTTGGAGGGGGCTCTTTCTGGCATCTCTGCCCTCATAAGTCCTTCCACAAAGGAGAAATCCAGCTCAGACCTGGAGCTACTCAACTGCGCAGAGATCAAAAGTTGGACAAGATGTGGTAGAGAACCATGGCACTTACATCAAACTCCCTGAACTGATCTAATTGGAAAACAAAGCATTTCGTGTCTGATTATTTTTTTGGTTGCTGAGCTGTCTCATATTAACTTGCCACAACAAAGTGTGTTCCCTTTTATTTGGGCCAATTATACAGCAACCACTGGGATTCCTTTTCAAAATTAGTGTTTCTCCCTTAACCTCTGAAATGGCTCTTTTCAGCCTTCTCTGCGTGTTATCTGTTTTATTATTCCAGACTAACAGCTCCCACAGGGAATGCTCTTTCCTAGACTGTGCCGGAGGGATGGAACAAAGACAAGACCTACCAAGTTAGATACTTCTTTAATTGGGATGTGAATCTTTGAGAAACCTTTTTGCTCACTTTTTCTTTCTTTTTCACACACGTGGAATTTTTCTTGGTTTGCTATCACGGTATGAATTCTTGTGGATATGTAGGTAAGTGCATAGACTTCCACAAAACCTTCCTGTAAAAGGTATTTGGACATTTAGCAAGAAACAAAACATCAAAATTGGTTTCCCTTTGAAAATGGAATTGGTATAGCTAGTAAAAAACTTGGATTCCCATTAAGGAAATAATTTTTAGCAAACTACTGAGCCTGCTTACATTTTATGTTTTGAAATCTATTGATTTAGCAAAAATTAAAGAGTTGCTAATTTGCAGGACCTACATTGCTAACCTCAGGACGTATATCCAAGAACCAGATTTTTAGTCTCAGATATATTAGTGTAAATAAAACATCTATCAAAATTAACAGCACCCTTGAAATACTTGTAAATATATTCCTGAGTCTTTCTGTTTATCTGTATTAGAAAGTGAGGTAATGAGAAAATTATTCATGCTAGAATACAATTAACTGCTTAATTCTCAGTTTTCTTCTTCTTATAACCAAGCTTTTATGCTTTTATTCTTTAGTCTCACCCACCTACCACAAAAAATGGCTGAAGGTCATGACTTAAAATTCTGGGGAAAGAACCTCACACTTCAGAACTGGACTGAAACATGGAAATTTTCAAACCTTGACTAGAAGTTGTAAAGAAAGATCACGAAAGCAATTTTTTTAAAAAGTTTTGTGAAAGACCATTGCTGAATTGCAGAGGCAACACCAGTGCTGTGGAAGTGGCCACCAGGGCAGGGGAGCCCGGACAATGTTGGTTCCCCACGGAAGCCCAGTCTGCCTGGCAGGGGCCGTGGCCACCGACCACCGCCGTACCCTGATGAGGAGCCAGCAGCCCCGGGGACGGCGAGTTCCCACAGTTGTGGAAAGGAGCCTGGAAGCTGCAGGGTTCCCTTTTCTGACACAGTCCAGACACGAGGGCTGTCCGGGAGTTCTACATCTTAGAATCCAAGGCAGGGAAAGAGGAGAGGCGTCTCGCAGAACGGTGCACGGTAGAGCCCGCTGAAAATGCCTGCATTTAATCAGAAAAGTGATTAAAGATATGGCTCTTGTTTCAACAACAGAAAAGTAGTCATTGTGAAATTCCCACACTGGCTAAAATTTCTCCTGACATTTCTGAGTGAAGCTTCACTGACATTTTCACAGAGGTTTGTTCATTTTTGGCAGGAAAGAATTTGACCCCTCTCTTCAATCATGTTACACCCCATTTCCATTGACTGTCTCTAAGTCTTTTACCATTCTTTTAGTCTTTCCCATGATGTAAATACACACAGCAGTAGAAGCAGTAGTTCTCCTCCAGATTTACTGTAGAATAACTAAGTAGCACTGCAAAATACTTCCTACAGTGTTTTACTCGCACTCCTCTGAATCTTTCCCCTTAGCTGACCTCTGATGTTGAAAAAGCTGTAAAAAGTGAGCCAAAAAACAATTGTCAAGTCAGGGATCGGGTGACACACACATATTTGCATTTTTTTAATTAGGTAACTAAATGTAATACACAGCTACTAACTCTATCCTCTCCTTACAGTCATTAGTTACAAGGCACTGCCCTGACTCCAAGCACTATGGCCCATCAGCCTTCCAGGAGAGCGGTCTGCTTGGCACTCGAGCAATGTCAGGCTAATCAAGCTGTTTCAGCTCATAAATCGGATTTTTGCAATTTTTTTAAACAGATTGCTCCACTAGAAGTTTACTCAATACAGTAGCATCCTTCAGAAGTATAGCCAGGAGTGGTGATCTCTTCCATTACATACCTAGATCATAACGAGAACACCTGTCCCCAGTTGGATTTTCATTACGTAGATGTACATTCTTTATATTCTAGCAATTAAAAATGACACTATGGCTTTTCTAGCAAGGAAGAGAACTCTGTCAGACAGTAAAACCCATCTGTGGTGCTTCCTACTTGATGGTTTTGCATTTTTCTCTATAATCTAGTTTCCATGATTGCCCAAAACCTGCAGAATCTATCTCGCTCATCCCATCAATTACTGCAACCAGCTTTCCTGTGGACTACTCTAATTTCATGCATTTCTAATCACCCATTTGCTATGTGGGTAATTACCATGCTCATTTACATGCAACCAGCTGTTTTGGTAATTATATTCTTGTTTGCTTATTTTCCCACCAACATCAGCTCTTTCTCCTTCCCACTCACACTTTAGTTTTCTTACACTGCAGAAGATTTGGTATTCTGTTTATGAAAAGTTGGGCAACCTCCAGTTTTTCCCCTTAGAAATAGAAAAGGAAGTGTTTGTAAGGCTAATTCTATGTGGCACAGAACAGCAGCTCTGTGTAGACACTTGAGATAATCCTGCTCCAGAGGCAGCGCAGTTGTTCTACTGCGTATTTCCAATACCAGCAGCAATCCAGTCAGAACCAGGGTCTTGACATGGAAGTACACTAGATGGTGTAGAAACACATAAAAATGTTGTTGATATTAGGAAATATTTCTTTACTGCAAGGGTTATCAGACATTGGAATGGGCTGCCCAGGGAGGTGGTTGAGGCACCATTCCTGGAGGTGTTCAAGAGACAAGTTGACATGGTGCTCGGGGATATGGATTAGTGTTGGGTGGTGTTTTGTGTGGTGTGGGTGGGTTTTTTTGGTTTTTTGTTTTTTTTTTTTTTATTGGTTGGACTAGATGATCTTAAAAGGTCCCTTCCAACCTAGGTGATTCTGTGATTCTGTGATTCTGAGGGTCTCTGAAGCGAGCCGGTGAGATCCAAATGAGTTTTTGTGAATGGCAGTTTAAAGTGTATGTTTTTTCTGTGCATTTCCTCTTGGAAACAAGCCAAGGCGTAGAATCAAAGGGTCTTTCGGTGAGTACGTTTCTGTAGGGTGTATTCAGTGCGATGATGAGCATCAACCTGTGTAGAAATCAACTTTCAGTTTACACTTGGGTTTTACTTTCTCTTGAGCCTGACTTGTACACTTGGGTTTCTTGTAGATGCCTTAGAAGCTCTGTTATAACAGCACCATCTTCTGACTGATGTCCTACCAGGGATACTTCGGAGTATTTTTGCCTTTGGTTCATTGCACCTCTGAGGGTCCTACTTTTGGGAAAAGCTCCCCTGCTTTGTGCAGTGCTCCAACGACTCAGTGAAGTGGTTAAGCACACTAGATACTGAGCAGAACTATCATCAGTGCAGAGCTGAGAATTCCTTAGCTTTGGCAGCCCGATACCAAAATGTATGCACATTTCCAATGAAAATGCCAAGAGAATTAAATAAAAATAGAAAACCTTCTGCTGACATTTTTGATGCTGGCTCAGTTCTGTGTGAGTGAGAGTCACTGACAGCACTTGTCTTCTCAATGTCTTCCAAGGTCAAGACTATATGCTTGTTATTTTGAAGAGTCTACTACAGTATAAATACAGTCCAGCTAGTAAAATCTTAACCTTATTTAACCTTTGCTTTGTTATACACAAAGATGTAGACTTTTAAAAGAATGGTTGGACCTATTTTCCTAGAGGAGTCAATGTGTATAACTTTCATACCATATCTACTTTTAACTCTTGGCTATATTTTAGCACATCTGTGTCTTTTCTTCCCATTTTTGTATGGCTAGTAAAGAAAAAAACAGTAGTGACTGGCAGCCGACTATCAAAACTATTTAGTCAATTAATTTTGGAAAGGCTGTGGATTGACATTTGAAGTCACATATCCAGTTCATTTCATATAAATTATTAAAACTTAAGGTACAGTTTCAAGGGCATAAACCCAGAGTCATTTGTACAAGAGAAAGAGAAGGGCTCAGTAGTTCTGGGTTTTTTCCCTGCTTCTGTTGCTGATTCACTACGAAACGTCAGAAAACAAATATTCCAGATCTACAGGTATTTGTCACACACTTATAAAGGACAAGTGAAATGAATTAGGGGTTTTTGAGACATTTTGATGTCCAAATCTGTTAGGCAGAGCAGAAATAGTGCTATTTTTGGCATTAGGTGCTTTTGGTTTTGTTCTGAATTCTAGTCTTCCATACACTTCTTTTTGAGATAGGCCAAAGTTTTCAGAGGTATGTTTACCTTGTTCAGTTCTCATTTGTAGTGCAACAATAACAACATCAATTAATATCACAGGAGAATTAAGAGGTTAAATAACTTAATAATGATGAGGGGCTCAGATACATCCATAGTCATGTAAGTGCATATATGCTATTTGCATATACACACCATCTGCTCTATTTCCTCATTAGAAAATTGTACCTGTTACTCGTCTGGGCTCTTCCTTTCCAGTTTGGTTTTTTTTTTTTTCCTAATGTGCTTACTTGAATTCAAAGTAATAGTTTGTTCCATCCTAAAGGACTCCTTTAGTCATTACCAAAGGAGGTTGTTTGCCCAGGCTATCCATTTCTTTTGTATTAATTCCTTTCAAGTGATTTCTCCAGTCTCTGACATGTTAAAGTTCTTGTTCTCTGAATTCTCTACACATTGTTTAAAAATCTAAGAAACACAATGTGCAGGGCTGATGGCTCACTGGAACTGAGAGGAATTTTCTCTAATTAGTGGCACAGTGGGATGATTCATTGCATTGTAGAACTCTTTACAGAGGTTTACGTACTAATGCAAGATGAAGGCAGTAGGGAACTGAAATAAATGCCTAAATATACATTGCAGTTGTGTTGATCTTTATTACCCTGATGACATTGATCTATGAGTGAATAAACCAGACAGAAGTACAGGTGGTTATAGTAATATTCTGTACTGTATAGCTCCATTGAGATATTTATTGAGTGTCACAAGAAAATGAGGCTTTGGGGCTTATGCACACTCAGTGCCATCTACAATTTTTCACTTTGGAAGCATATCTCCAAAATCATGGTGAACTGGATCAGAATACTCACTGCTATCACTTCCCCATTTATTTTCAGATCCCCCCAAAAAAAAGGTAGATGTAACTATAGACCTCACCTAAAAGGTCATGAGAAAGAGGAGAACTATCTTCAAATAGCTTGGAGCAAGAAGACTGTGCTTTCAATTAAAATATTGGTGAGGTGATATCCCCAGATGGGTTTAGTTCTTGTTTTAGTTTCTAGCTATACATATTTGTTTCATCTCCTGTACAACAAATGGTAGACTCAGAACATCCTGAGGGACCAGAAGCCCATAAGGAAGAACACAAGTGCCCCAGGAAATGTTTTTGTCTTAATTTTCTTCTTAACTTTCTCGGCTCTAACCCTGTTTACACTGGTGAACTGTAATATATATTCAATACATTCACATTCGGGATTCTATCATGCATATCCCCTCAATATATAAGCACTTGAAGTGCACCACCACCACCACCACCAAGGTCTCCAATCTGCACTCTCTCTGTTGCACTAGCACACATTAGGTCATTTTCTTGTTGAACTGGTGATCAAAAATTGCTACCTTTCATACTAAGGCCTCTTTGAAGTTACTTTTCTGACCGGTCTCTTCTTGTTTCTTCACATATCTCCTCATGCTAGCTGCCAAGATGTCAACCTTGCAGGTGACCTTATTTGACTGCCTGCTTTTCATATGAATATCTCTATCCTTTTTCTAGTCACAGTTCTCCATGACCTGACAGTTCTCTATTCAGATCTTTTTCAGCCATTTTTTCTAGCACTATAGTATAGTTACTAGAAAAGACTGCTCTGAGAGAACTTGTGACAATCAAAATGATAATCAGCCTTCTAGAAAGGACTAGCAGAGTACTACGTAATACGGTACTTACTGCTGCAGTTGAGGTCAGGAGTCACTTGTAAAACACAGAAGTTATTACAGCATTTACAATGATCCTTGAATGGTTTGGAAATACGATGGACAAAATTCTCAAAGATACCTAGGCAAATGAGGGAATTTCATCACATTTTCAAAAGCAGCTTTGATACCAGGAGTTAGAAATCTCAAAACGATCTAGGAAACCAAATGCTGTCTAACTGATACAAAAAACGTCTTCATCCAAACATAAATTCAGAAAAATGTTAACTTAGGTATCATTGGATGCTCAGATTGCCTAAAGTCTAATTTCTTCTGGGGAAGTTCCCTAAAAGTACCTAAATACCTCCTCTTCAGAGCTCTAGGACTGGCTACACTTGCTCAGCAGCTAGATGCCTTACACACCCAGCAAAGCCCAGGCAATCCCTACCTGTTTCTGTGGCTGGTTCCACGGGCTGGTATGCAAGCATCACCTGAATTAACTTCTGGGTGCTGATGTCCAATCCTTTGCCAGAGTCCTGACCTCTCCCTTTCAGAGTTTGTTTGGCCCTCTCTGTAGTGAGTCATTTTGGCATGCAAATCCAACAGAAAGTGGATGTGAAAAAGGCATTTGTTTCCTCAGCATGCTGACTGTGCTCGAGACAACGCTGCTCAAATGCTGGAGTCAGGAGAGCAGAAAGGGTGGGAGCAAAGGGACAGGTGGGACAGGACCATCACTCGGCTCAGATTGCCCAACATCAGAGCATGCTAGGTCAGACCACATGAAAAACACAGGAACAAAGATGTTTTCTCTACCCCAGCAGTTGTGAAGATTCAATTCCCAGTCACTTAAACTGCAGGCAATTTGCACTTTTATTTCTTTCACCTGTCCCTAGTTGCTCATGAGTCATTTAATTTGGGCTGCTGTTTGGAGGTCAAATCACCTGACTGTATCCCATGAGCTACTGCACATCCAGAGTTGTCTCTGTGGTAGCAGTTGACTTAAGAACTGAAGTAGACCTAGCTGAGCATCCAGCCTAGCCTTCTCCATCCTATGGGAGTCCGGGCAGCCACTGTCATCTTCCACCCATGGACCGTTCCTGCAGCTCTTCCTTGTCTTCTCTGCTTTCCCAGGTACATGGCACACAACCTGTTTTCAGCTGTGTATTCTTTAACCAGGCATTATGGGATGGCTTTTGGTTCTGAAGGATATTCCGGGGCAAAGCGATCTTAACATTGGCTGACAGAATTGTTCTTCTTTCAGTAGCATACTGAAATCTTTGTGTAGGAGAGAAAATATGCTTATGATTATGAGGGTCATTACCTTAATGGCTGAAGAACTCACGCGGGAGATGTGGGCTATAATCCCCTCAAGCTGCTCTGAACCCTAGGTTACCGCATATTGGTCTCTAACATGCAGTTTTTCAGGTAAAAGGGAACACTGATGTGATCACCTTTTACCACCAATACCACATTTTGTGCCTAAGACTGCAAAAACGTTAGTTCACAAAGGAATTAATGGCATGAATTCCAGCTACACGGAGCCTTCTCCTCTGGCAAATCTTCTAAAACTGCTCGAGCAGTATCTGCTCGGTAGCTTAGTCAGTTCTTCATTCAGCTTCTGGACCCCAGAGACAGCAACTTCACTCTTGCTGAGTGCTCTTGGGGATGGAGAGATATGTAAACCATCAGGATCGCGGCGCTCAGGTTTTTGATGGCTGTACCCTATACAGGCCAGGGTCCTGGCTGGAAAGGGGGCTTCTTTTGAGTCCCTTAGAAGCTTTTGAAAGTATCATTGCTTGCCGTATTAGCTGAAAAATGTTTTATACAGAATGTGATACTCCCCGGTTGCTTCAGGATATGTAATCTGGACCCTGAACCTTGTGGTCACCGTCAACACTCCCATTCATAGACATGTTAAAGAGATATAGACCAAGAAAGCCTACTGCGTTTCTCTGGTGAATGTAAGGTGAGACCCTCACATAGTAGCTGATCTAATTTTCATGGGACTCAGCTCACTGTTTTAGGGATCTTACTGCAGAAAAGAAAGTAATTGTTTATACAACCATACTGCAGCAAACAGATGAAAAGGAAAGTAGCTTTTTCTCCTTCTCTTGCATTGGTAGCTTTAGTGCTGTTCGACCATTTCCAAGCAAAATTGTGGTTTCTCTGTGACTGAGGAATTTGTTTATGGTTGCAGTGCTTGGGAATTGTCTACAACTAAAAAAAAAGATAGTAAGACCATGCACAACAGGTATGGAAACGTTCACAAAAACATTCTCTATTTGCTTCATCTATGCATTTGAAATACATCTCAGGAAGCAGGATAGCAATTTTAGTCACCTTAACTATGTCTACTCTAACTTAAACAGGGACAGGGCATGGGTTTGTCTTGTTTCTGTGTCCATCCTGTTGTCCATCTCCAAACCGCTGGTTACTGTTCTCTCTGGACATGGTTTTGACCCACGCTACTTAGCACCCTCTGATATCTAGGCTCAGTTCAGGGATGGTATGGGCTAGGGGACTGTTCCCAACAGGCAATATGGGTGAGGCCACCTTGTGTAGGAAGACTGGAGTAGACCTAGCTCTATGGACAAGCACCATGCCAAACCAATTATCCTTTGAGCCACAGGGTGAGCCCTGAGTCATTTTATTCATTAGTATGGATGCAGTTTCTACTGACAGAAGGAGACAGATCCACCTTCAAGATGAACAAGAGCATTCAGCAAGGGTAAGCTATTTGTTTGAACTCGAGAAGACTGGTCTGTCCGGACTTCTCAACCAGCAGAGGTTAGAAAGAGTACCCAGGTGAACGTGGCCATTTGACAATAGGCCATTTCATTATTATTTTTTTCCTCCATGTTGTTTTCCCTCTTGATTTTGTTCTGATGTCTCGATTAAGAGAGCTAGGAGAAGTGCCACTGTCAGGTGGAAAGAGTTATGGTGATGAATAAAAGAACAATGAGCCAGGACTGTCCATTCTTGCTGCAGAGACCAGGGAAGACTAATAACAAGGCAAATAGCTGTAAAGGAGAGGGAAAAAATCAACCTGATTGGGCAACTCTTCCCTCATTTAGAAATGACTGACAGTTTCTGGTTGAATCCTACTGACTTCTGAATTAAAGGGAAAAATATCTATTTAAAAGATTAATTATTCAGACTGCTTAACATCATGTTCCTTTTTCATTTTGAGTTGCACGTGTCATATTGGATCAAATTCATATGACATATGATCTCAGAGGGTTTTTTTTAAATTTTCTTTAATATGAGTTGGCTCATTAAATTGGCTTTGAAGACTTTATATTCCTCCTACGACAACTTTGCTTATTAAGCTTAATTCTAATAAACTATTTATCAGTAGACATATAATTGATTGTGATAAGCTCATGATACCGCATTTCATAAATTAATGTTAAAAATATTTCTTTATCTTTTCTATTTTTGTTCTCCTTTAAATTAATTCTCATTATTGTATCATTAAAAATATTTGAAATATGTAATTTCCCTTACTTATAGTGCTTATTTAATATTCTTTCTTCTAATATAGCAAGAATGATACCATCTTTGATACAATTAAGAAAGAAAAAAAAACCCAATATCTAAAAGAGACATGAAGGTGAAATTAAGGGAAAATCAGAATCAAACACTGAGACATGCTTGACAGAAAAATCTTCTTTAACTTTATAAAAGAAAGATATTAGAAATCCTTTATCTTTCACAACACAGTCAGAAAATACCATTTCTGAAACATAAAATAAAATTGCATGATTCCTCTGAATAGAATGCCATAGTCTAGATGTCTTTGCACATGGTAAGGGAAGATTTTAAACATTTTTTTCATTAGCTTGGCACTGCATTTGAAAATTGACATTGCATTCCTCGAATCCACTTTTGCTGAAGATGGCAATAACGTAACTTTTGGAGTGCATTTTCTGCTAATACAGCTACTTAAGTTTGCACAGCTGGGAGACTTCTATGTTTTCCTGCAGCCTTTCCTCCCCCCTCCCCCATTCTGATTTGTTATTGTTTGAAATTCTGAGAATGTTTTACACACATTTCCAGTGTACAACATTTGGACACTGATAAACGAATGACAAGCATGATATAAAGCCTCGTGGAAGACCCTGTAGGGTCTACCCAGGGAGAAGAACACATCTGTCTCCAGCTGTGCAGCTATTTAGGAGTGAAATGACTTGTCCTGGGTTGGGCAGAGATGGTAATTATTTTTTTTGTTGATGTGAAGATCAAAGGTTATTCTCAGGAAGTAAGGACAAGGACTGTGGTATTTAGCAGGAAAGATTTATACAGGACATAATTTAGTACATGGTTTGCACATTAACCTGGTGCTAATGCATGTAGATGACAGAGAAAATGTAAACAGTCCTGACGCAAGATAAATTATAATTGGTGAAAAGCAAATTAATCTACTGGTCATGAATCTCCCACAAGTTAGCAGAATCTTGAGCAGCTGTTACATTCCACAATCACACTTTTGAAAAGAGGCTGCTTGATCCAAGGATTCCTTGCTACAGTGAAAATAACTTGTTCACCCTGCCCTAGAGTGGCTTTTTTTTTAAACTTCCTTTTCTTTCTTCTTCTTTTTTTTTTTTAATAATGAAATCTCTACTTTTAACAACAGCATCCAGTCCTAGATGAACATAATTCACATATTTCTTCCCATAAGAGTGAATCCTTTGGGTTTATGTTTTTCAAGGTGCAAACTAAGAATATCACCCTCACACCCCCCAAAACCACGGAGGTAGTAGTTTATAAATGACTTTTCATAACAGAGTGTACCATACCTCACGGTCAGTAGATGAGATGTAATGTTTACTTCTCCACAGTTTTCTTATACCAGGCCAGAAATCCATGAAATAGCTTTCTCATGTTTCTCTTTCCTAAATTTGACATATAGATGCAAATAGTTTTTCTCTCTTAAAAATTACTCAGTATAAAACATAAATATATAAATTTTGTGAGCAAAGAGGAAAAAAAGGTACAGAAATGACATGGAAGAAAACATTGGGATCCCTTACAGAAAACTAAGGTTTAACTAAAATTTATGCACTAAGTATTGTGACATGAAACATTTTTCAATAATATTGACGTTCATAAAAGCTTTTCTGTTAAAAACCTAACAAATTCACTATTGATAGGACTTTAGTTCCCTTTATTAAGTCAGGTTCTCCTCAGATTTGTACTGGTTTAAATAAGGAAAAACGCTATGAACTAAAGTGAGCTATACTGATGTGAAACCAAAGTAACTGCTCTTAAATTTATGCTTTTGCATAAAATGCTCATCGCAGATTCCTATGACATATAGCAGCCTGTCTGGAGGAGGTTTGGTCAAAAAATAAGAGGCAGCAAAACCATTTCACAATTGTAGCTCATTCACAAGTATTCATGGAAACATGTTTTGCCATGTATATTAAAATTTGGGCATTTATCTTTTGAAAAATTGATAGGCTACAGAGAAACAACAAAGAGAATGAAGTTCTAGACTTTTTCCCTTCTTTGTCTGCCTTTGTGTCCATTTTCATATATGCAAGAAAGTACATCCAAGGGATCAAAAAATATGTTCTTCTCAGATGGCTTTGCTATGATTCAGACATCCAAGGAGGGCAGGTAGTGGTGGGTTGCACAGCGAATACCTAAGCAGGCTTTGACATGGTAGAGAAGTTTTCACCACAAGCAGATTTGGTTTTCTAATTTTGTGCAGACCCCAGTAAATCTCTCAGCATAGACTAATCTGCTATTACAGCAAGTGCAGCCAAAAACCAGAAATTCTCCAGCTAATTCTGTCTGCAAGCCAAAACTCACTGTTTCCCACTGTACCTCCCTCCCACAGAACAAAATCTTACTGGATTCCCTTAAAATAGCAAATGAACTTTGAATTCATTGAGGGAAAATCAGCTCCAACCAATGAAAGACAGGCTACCAACTCTTCCTATGGGTTATTCTTAGTTCAACATACAAAACCTATAATACAACATATATCTGAGCATCTTTCAAGACTGTAGACAAATATAGCATTTCTACGTAGTTAAACCAGTGGGGTGGGGTGGCCCAGTGGGTCCAGAATGAAAAGTAAGAGGCAGTATGGCTTGGAAGAGGAGATCCCACCAGTGCTGTTTTTCCAGTAGAGTAAGTAAAGACCAGCAGGTACAGTAAGGCTCAAAGTGATGAGATTACCAATCATTACATGATCAAGATAATTAAAAGCTGACCCGTCAAGAGCTTCAGATGCTGAAACTGTAGCTTCCTTATTTACCTTGGTGATAAAGAGCTTCCACGTTGAAAGATTTGGGTGCCAACAGTCCTTAGTGTCAAATTGCTAAGAAAGGAGCATGATAGTTTGTGGGCATCCAAAGATAAGTTCTGTTGAGCAAAACCAGGTCGTACAAGGTGGACTATCTGTGGTGGTATCACTGGGAAAGAAATGGCTCTGTGTGCTTTCTGGCTTGGCTTCCAGCAGTACCAGAACCACTATAACAGTAATAAAGATTGGGAAAGGGTTATCTACTCTCCCCCTGAGTAGTAGATATAGAAAAAGGATTGTCTACATAACTATTGGTGACTCATTTTTAAAAACCTTCTGATATGTCTTGTATTGCCTGTAACTGTCCAAAAGTTAAAAAAAAAAAGAAGCTCAAATCTTGCCTGTTCTCTTTTGCATATATTTTTTTTTCATTTTCAGAATGATCTAATTCATTTATTTTTAATATATTTGCTCTATTTTATGCTTATTACTAAGTTAACACTATTTTTAAAATTTCCCCTGAATAAGAGTGAAGAATATTGTTTTGTATCAATGTCTAGTCCACAGAGATTTATTTCTAGGGAAAGAAAAAAAAAAAAAAAACCAACCCAATAACCACACTTCTCTCCTTCAAATGTTCCATAACGACAAAAGGGCAAAACTTTCAAAAGATACGTTGGGAAATATTATCTAATCTTTAGCTTTCAAAAGTTCACACAATGGACACTTTATATAGAACAGGATGTTGAACGAATGTACGCTCCGTTAACCTCTCAAGTGCAAGGTGGACATTTGCCATGTATGTTGTGTTTTCCAGGATGAATCTATTCTCTATGCTTTTTTACCTACGTTATATATCTTGTGGCAGAAGACCATAAAAGTCCACAACATCGTTAGTCACTTAATAAAGACTAATGACATGAGTTGGCCAGGGCTGGGGAAAGCAACTGAAACAGTCCGTGCTACTGACTAAGCCAGATTGCACAATAACGTTCAGCAAATCTGTAGAATGTGAATAAACTCTTTAGAGGATAATCTATTCTAAAAAAAAAGAAAGGAAAGGAAAGGACAGTGTCAATATGAGCATCAATCAGATTTTTAAAAACTTTTTTTTTCTATGTTTTTGTTGCAAAACTATTAACTTCCTAGTATCAATGAAACATAATTGTTTCATAATGTCACCGGGGACACAGTGTTAACACTGGGCATAGTGTTATTAAACAGATCAGCCACTGCATCACCACATTCCGTTCACTCAAAAAAAAAAAAAAAAAGGGGGGGGAGAATGGAAAAAAGCCTGTGTTTCCTCCAAACCATGCATCTCTCATACCTTTTTTTTTCTTTGCAAAGACTATCGCTGAAGATCTCTTAATGAAGACTCCTATTATGTAGGAATGTTTACAGTCATTAGCCTTCAGGCAAAGTTCATCAAAGGAATACAGACAATTACTTTAAATATACCGGTGGTACTTAAAAACTGCCTCAATGGCACTTAACACATCCACTTTCAAACTGTAAACTAGTTCTACAGGTTACTGCCGAATGTGACTGCAAAGAAACCATCGTGCGTGTTGTAGATCAGCCCTCCAAAACCACGGGTCTGCTCTGCCTCCGTACAAAATTCCATGTAACACCACATTCCTCCCCGTGTGAATCACAGCAATCCGCAGCTGCTAGACTTGGGTGGACCACCTTGTTCAGTAGAAGTATCAACTGGCTGAAAGAAAGGAGGAAAAACAGAGCGATTTCCTGGCAGCAGACATAAAAGTGACGTGTGGAAATGTTTCTTCGTACCAGTCACGGTTAGCTGGTGGAACTCATTGCTGCGAGAGTTCGTTGAGAGGTTCCAAGGGAGGCTGGATATTTCTAACCCCCAAGAATTAGACAAGCAAAGCCTAAATATACAGATGAGAATGCTGGGAAACATAAAACATCACATATTTCAGGAATTAAACCACCTTATTCTAATGGATGGCTTGCGGGAGAATCTTCTGATGTACTACATATTTATTTCATCAGTATTTCTAACTGGCTAAGAAATAGGGATTGAACCCAACCACGTTAGAGGACTGACAACTTGAGGGGAGACCTTATTTATGTTTATAAGTATTTAAAGGGTGGGTTGAAGGATGTTGGAGCTGGACTCTTTGCAGTGGTTTCCAGTGACAGGACAAGGGGCAACGGGCTCAAGATGGAACATGGGAAGTTCCATTCAAATATGAGGAAAAACTTCTTTACGGTGAGGGTGCCAGAGACCTGGGAGAGGCTGCCCAGGGAGGTTGTGGAGTCCCCTTCCCTGGAGATCTTCAAGCCCCACCTGGATACAGCCCTGGGTGATGTGCTCTGGGCAGCCCTGCTTTGGCAGGGGAGTTGGACTAGATCTCTAGAGGTCCCTTCCAACTCTGACAATTCCATGATTCTTACAATTTTGGGTATGTTTTGGACCTTACCAAAATCTCCTGCAGCAGTTTATACCGAAAGTGAGTTGTTATCCTCATGTCATCCCACCATTTTTGACTCCTAACATTAGTTTTAAAGTAATGGTGTTCAGCTACCAAACCATCATATCTTCCAGCTTCTGGGAACAATCAGTGTTTTCTTCCTTATTCTCATAGAACCTTTGATCCTGATGATAACTTGATTTTCTCTGTTCTGCATGCCTGGAATAAGACCACCGAATGTTCGAAATGGTGGAATTCACGTGAGGAACTTATATCCTGCTTCACATTGCATTAATTAGATCCAGAAAAGTCAAAGGGACGCAAATCTCTTAACTCAAAATGCAATGCAGTGAGAATAGTTCGTACAGAGGTACTGATCTGCGTGAGAGCAGAGTCTGCAAAGAGGAATCCTTATAGTCACAACCCACCATTGATGCTGTTTTCTGAAACCTACTGTTCTTTATAACATTATTAGTTTATTGCATCCATAGCTGTTTGGTGTTAAAAGTGTATTAAGCAAATTTCTATTGCATCTGACCTGTAGATATTTGACGTGCATTACTGAACTATAACAATGAAGCAATGGTTAAGTCATTAGTGGAAGTGAAATTTGAAATCTGAAAGAAAACACAGGATTCAATGTCAAGATACCATTCAGTCTTCATGGCTATAAATATTCACTACACTAAAATATAACACTGCGAGTCTTCTCTTGGCCTGGTCCTGTAGTCTTCTCATTGGGAACTCTTCATAATCACAGAATCTCTGTGGTTGGAAGGGATCTCCTAGATCATTGAGTCCAACCACAGTGTGGGAAAAAGGCAATAGAAGCAAGCTCTGCTCACCTGCACCCTTCAGCACAGCATGGCTTATAGAGAAGCATAGAGTTTCTATGTTTCTTTTTTTTTTTAATTCCTTTTTCAACATATACAAAGGCCCTTTAATTTCTAATTTTTAAAGGATTCCGTCTCCAAATCATCAGTCTGGGTCACAGAGGTTTATGCTAATTTTCCAAACATTTTTTAAAAAAATAGTATTTTCAGCACTTAAATCTTTCTTACAACACCTAAGCATGTATAACGGGGGAAAACTTAACATATAATTGAAAACACAGGATCTAGCACTAGCAAGATTTTTAGGCAGCCTTATAGAGGTAAGCCTCTGCACAAGTTCATTGGCTGTAACTCCAATGCCATTGCAGAGCGGTCCCCATCCCACCAGTGTGGTACCACCAGGGAGTCACAGAGTTTCCTTTTCTGTTGCAGTGTATTTAACCCAGCTCCCAATCTCTGGCTGTAAGACCCTCAGCTGTCTTAACGGATATAATCTTTGGATAGATACCAATACTTATTTGCAATTTAATAATTTTACTTTTTATGCTTCTTTATTTTTCATACTTTCACTTGAGAAAAGAGAACACAAGGTGTTGTTCTCACATTCTGTTTTCACGTTAGCTCAGTGAGTGCTTGGCAAGTATTTCTTTGCTAGAAGGAGAATAGCTAGACTGGGTTTACCATAAATGTTTAGGGAACCATTGCAAAATCTATGCATTTTGGCCAATCCTCAGCTGGTGCTGTGCAGCCTAGTGGCGTTATCTGGCCCCAGCAAGAAACTTGTTTTAGAACAGCACTTCCATTGAGTGGTGGAAATTCCGTATTTCCCACTCCCAAGGAAACTGAGTCCCAGTCTGAGAGTACATTAATAAACAATACTACACATTCTGAACTGTGCAGCAGATTTTGGCTAAAACCATAGAATCAGAAAAGAAAGACCGACAGATGTGCTAAATAGACAGAAAGGGAGATGAGGTTCAAAAAATCCTTTGGCAAAATTCTAAGAAGAAAAGAAACACTATAAAACCCCTCAAATGTAGTTAAGTGATTATTTGATTTGGTTTGTATTGCATTTTGTATACTGTGACTCTTGCATTGCAAAAAAATATTAGTATACAATGGTAAAAAAGTATTACTGTAGACAATGAATGCTCTACAAAGGGTTTATTTGGAGGATAAGAGTTAAATATGTGTATAATTGGGGTGCAAACACAAATTCATCTTGGTGTAGCAGAAGAAATGGAACTTCTCAGGACTGAAATATAGTTTCTCGAGTTGCAATTTTAGTATGATTTTCCATATATTATATGCATTCAAATTAATCTTAATTTTAAATTGGTTAGAGAGCCCTTCAGTACTAATCAACAAATTTTTCTAAGTAATACATATTTTTTCTGCCTTCATTTCTTTGAGTCCTTGAATTTAATAATGTTAGGATTTCTTCCTGCAAAGATGGATCTGCTAAATAAATTTGAATGAACTCAAACACTTGAAAAAAGAATGAAACCCATGAAAAATACAGTTTGATAAGATCAGGAGTCTGAATCTATAATCCCCAAACATGACAATTTGAAATTAAATCTGAACCGACGTGTTCATCAATTGTTATTCAGAAACGTTACCTCCTTTCTTTAAAAACCATTTCCCCAAGCCCATAACCTGAACACGAAGTTCATATAGGAAAATATTCTAGAATAAGGCTATTATTGTACAAGTCCCATAACTCCCACGGAATTTCCCTTACGAAAGGGAACTCCAGGCTGGCCAGTTGGCTTTCGCATCATCTTTGCTGGTAGAGACATTCAGTGGGGTTATTATTGTGGGTAATGCCCCATATGCTTCCTGCATTAAGAAGGTGAGGGGAGATGAACACCTGCCATGACATAACTCATAATGAAATTCACTGTGCAAGGTAGAAAAGTCCTTAAAAAAAATGAGTGGAAAAATCTCTATTTCTGAATTTGAGAGTGGAATCGTAGAGGGCACTTCCAGCCAAAAACCAACTGGGTTTTGAAATGAATGACGGGGACAGTCTGTGTCTTGCATTTGCAAGGTCGTGGAAAAGGTTAGAAAAGAAAAAAGAAAGGAGCTGCCAGATTTTAAAAACAAGCTAGCAAGTTCTGGGTTTGGATGGCAGCAGTGACAGGCCACACCAGTTTCTTGGTGTTGAACACCACGCAAACACAAATGTTCAAACGCCCCACCACAGATGGTTTGGAGAAACGGCAGAATGAACCGACACTTAATAATGTAACTGTACTCAGAAGCAGGTTTTTATGATGCCAATTATGGGACACATCTGCTAAAATGTAACTCTAAAAAAGAAACGTACAAATTTCAGATCTCAACTCATTTATATGACGAACATGTGGGAGGATCCTGACCCTACGGTGGTCATGATCATACCTCCTGCCTAGATATGGCAGGAGAGGGCAGGGGCATCAGGCTCTGACCCACCCAGGGCTTTTCATATTTTCAAAAATGAGCAAACAAAAAGGCCACAGGAATTGACTACTCCTCTGGTTTAATTTTAGTTGGTTGGTCCCACATTTCAAACAGAGCTACGCGAATGATTTAAAAAAAAAAAAAAAATTAAAAAAAAAACCCCAAACTACACTTTTAGCTCTAAACCTTTCGCAGGTTTGGTCGGGTGTGTTTCACGGGGTGAAATTAAGCCAGTGTGAAAGTGCTCTAGGTGTGCAGAATGGAAACGCTGACAGGCTTCTAGCTATAGATGTGCGGGCAACCCAGCTCCAATGTGTTGTCATTAACTAAGAGGATGAAACAGAAAACAGAGAGAAAAATTAGCTCGAGTTCAGCGGTTACTTGTTGCAAATTTGTAAATGGCTCCTCCACAGCAGAGATATGTAAAATAATGCTCCTGTTAAAAGTTATGTGGAAAATAAAGGTTCTCAGCGAGCTAATTTTACTCTGTTAACAAAGCATGGTTTCAAGCTATTCTTGTTAACCATCCACCCACTTTCTTTTCCTTCACCACCTCAGATTTGCAGATAGGAGGTACAATTACAGTCCTTTGTTTCATCCCGAGATCTCTTTACAAAATAAAGTCTGCTTTTATCCTGTTGAAACCTATGTGCTTTCTTCCATTGTGTAAAGCTAAAGGAGTTGAGGTCTAACTTTAAAGTAATCCTTTGTGTTGCTTTTTCTTTTTTCCCCCCTCCCCTGCCGCTTTGTTGTACATATAGCCTAACTCTGTGCCTTCAAGTGAACTTTTCCCCTGCCAAATCACACACTTCAAGCAGGAAAAAAAAGAGGCTGGGGTGAAATCCTGGCCCCGCTGTGCTGAATGGACTTCAACAGAGGTAGGTTTCCACTTGAGTGGCTGCTGCTCTTTGAGCTGCTCCTTTTAGTCCGGCCAGAGATGTTTTTCTCCTCCCGGAACGGTGCAAATTTCTGGTGTAGATGGTCTGCCATAGCCAAGTGCCACGAATTTGTCTGGTTTAACTGGCTTTGACACCGGCACTTGACGCTGTGGTGGGGGCATGGTCTAAGAATTTAAGTACACCAGTCTTAACACATGTGCAGTTCCTAATATGACTCCAAAAGAGTGAAGCTAAAGAAATCATGTATTTTTATTGATATTTATTGCACTTCTTCTTCTCTGCTGGCTTTTTCTCATCTGCTAGAGCATGCCAGGCAGATTTTCCCAGTGTACTTCAAGGGCTGTTCTGGGCATTTGTAGTAGAAGATGGTGGAAGGAGGTAGTGAAATAAGGAAAGACAGTCAAAAACAATTTAAAAAAGAAAAGACCAAAGTTACCAAGATGAGGTTGAACACGGTAGTGGGGATCTTGGCCACTGAGCTGGCCAGGGCAGAGGAAGGTGTTTGTCTGCAAGATCCATATAGTGGGGTTCCAGGGACAGAAAAGTAGAGACGTGAATGCTGTAGGGTTTCTCGTGGTAGACTATGATTTTGCTTTCATGCCTGCAACACAGCTGTTCTCTGAAGGAGCCACAGGAGATGGGATTGATGGCAGGCTTGTCAAAAGAGTGTGTGCCTGAAGACTAAACTCTTCCCCCTTCCTCTGCCAGTAGCTTCAGACTGTGCTGATTTCCTGGCCATCTCCTTCATTTCCATTAAGTAATCCCACTGAGCTCACACCGAGCCCTCAAGGCAGCACAGGCTTTGTGTTGAATCAAATCCACAGGGATGTAGAGATGGGAACAGATACGCTTGATCAAGGCGAATGAGCAGCTTCACATTTCTGTATCTTTCCCTTTCTTCCTCAGTGAGGCCCAAAGCTGTGCACCACGAGGATCCCGGGGCAAACTGCTGCCTCCTCACTCAGTACCAGCTCCTCTCTGCAGCTAAGGCATCATTTGTCTGAAATCAGGGCTGCAAAAATGGTTAGACTTCACACTTCTTCCAACGAGAGGCGCAGGGCACTCTGAACTTGTCCACGGACGTAGCCATAGTCTTCCTACCATCATCTTCTGCTTAAAAGGAAAAGCAGATCCCCTATGATCATCGTACCTTTTCTCCCTTTGTATTTCTCTTCAAGTATTTTTCTCGTTCTGTTCTCCTGAGACACTGATTTTTGTTTTCCAAATACAGCTCTGAGACGGGTACTAAAAGACACCAGAGACATTTCTGGTGTCTGCATTTTGCATAGGATGCTGAGAAATTGGAGAGGCTGCAACATGATTTGAGAGCTGGAGAAAATGTCTAAAAGCCCTCAATCTGCTTAGGTTATCAAAAAGAAGACAAAAGTGGTGACTTGATTGCTGTGTTTAAGTACATCTGGTGAAACATTTTGACATTGTAAACTCATCCAGAACAGGAGTTTCATGAGGACTGAAACAACTAGGAAACTGTCAATGAATTCACAACAGAGTTTCAGCCAAAAGTGGAAAATCCTTTTGTTTTGATACTTCTAAAGCTAAAGCTTATTCCTTCATTTGAAAAGATTTTAATGGAAAAATGTAACTGAGTGAAAGGAGGTTAAATAAAAGGACCCACTTAATCATGTTGTGTTGACCCAACCCTTTTGTTTGTTAAGGCAAATACTGGGCTCACTCTTTATGTTGATAATAACTGTTCTAGAGTCCAGCTATCATTGTGTTAATTACTCTAGAGCTAAAGAGACATCCCCTGAGGTGGACTTTGTACTCTGAAGTTGATGTAATTAAAAAAAAAAAAAAAAAAAAGCAGCAACAAGACCCTGGAACCATCTGAGCATTCTTGGGTATACAAATAACCACTTCTACCAAGGGGAAAGTTACAGAACCGCCTACAGTCATGTTTCAGTCTGATAGTTTGTCTCACATATGCTGGGAAGGAGAGGGAAAATTTAAACAATTATTATTATCATCATAATTATTCTTCAGCCTTAGAAATTATTTAAAACTTTCCTGTCAGAACTTTCTGATGTTAGCAGTGACCTTTGGATGGAGTTTTCTCACTCTTTATATTTTTTAACTTTTTGGGATGCTCAGTTTTATAAAAAGTATTTGCTAAAATAATTACTCTGAAGATCCCTGCAGAATAAGTAAAATATTTTAGTTCATTTTACCTCTCAGGTACAAAGTTGTAGGAAATGCAAGAAAAATAGACATCCAGGGTGAGACTGTTGAGGCAATCAGGAAAAAGGAACCCTCGGGGAAAAGACCCAACCTTTTTTCTGCACAAGGAATCTCAAGCTCAGGGTCTGGGTGAGAGCAGGAAAAATTACGAAATAAAAGGACATATTTTTAAAATTCTGATGAAGCAGTCACTTGGAGCTTATGCGGTTCCTGTACCTTCACTCTGGTTTTTGGAAGAAGTGCTAGTATTTGTCTCTCACCGCAGAATACCAAATTTAATGACAATAAAAATTAAGAGTCTCCAGCAGCAGGACTTACGTCTGCTCCATTGGCCAGCCAGCAGCTCTGGACTCCTCCAAGCTGTTCTGAAAAAGAAAGCATTTGGCTAATTGGACAAAGGTGCTTGGTGGAGCTCCGAAATAATCACTACCATCCCTCATCTTTCCCAGGCCTAAATATACATTTGAACTCTATCTTTTTATCCTGTTTTTTTGGCAGAACATCTTTAATCTCCTGCTCTCCATACTAAGAAAAACTCATCTGCATGTGAGCTTAAGTAAAAGTTACTATTTATAGTAGCTTTAAGTGGTTTATATTGTCTAAATTTTTATTATACTGTCATGATAAATTTACAGGCTATTTTCCAGTGTTTTGCTTTGAATAGAGACTCAGATGTGTGCTCTGCTCATACCGTCTGACTACCGAAGTTGGATGATTTTTTTTTTTTTTTAATTCCAGTAACAAATATCTTTACTCCTTCCTATCCCTTTCTAAAATACAATCTAGGGTCATTCAGAAACGGTGCAAATTTGACTACACTTTTCTTTAGTTGTTCCCACCAAGTGAAAAATAGAGACAAGTTTTGGAAATGAGACGTTTCCAAATGCTTCAAATCCTAGGGTGTGCTTCACAGCAAGTTTAAGGTGCCTGTCATAAACCTGTTTTGCCACTGTCAGTGCACCCATAGTTAGGACATAATGTGGTAGTTTGGGTATTTGCTTAAAATACGTCCTACTCAAGCCCTCTACTTCCTTCTTTTTTGGAGTCTTTTCAGCCTTTTCCTGTAGACTATAGCGTGATGATTCTTTGTGAACTCCTTAAAATATCTAAGAAATAATTAATTAATGTTTTCCACTTCAATTAGTGAAAAAGGAAATAAGAATTGTGTTGTATATTCTGGTTCTGTGGTGATACAGAAAAAGAAATTATTTGTACAGCCCACTATCCACATGCTAAATTTTGGGGTGATGATTTCCTAGATACCTTATGTTGAGTTGATAAAGCATTTTGATGCTGTGTTTTGGGTAGGGGGAGGTCTAAAAAGCTGGCTGGGTTAGTTACTGGCCTAAGGGAAGCTTGCTTCTTAGTGACCATTCCATGGATAATCTGCTTTATTAATGACTGGTTTATTTTGGTTTAATTCCATGGTTGTTGTGACAGAATGAATTATCAGAGGTAGGAAAAAGCCAGAGCACCTGGGTTCAATTAATCATTAACCCTCTCATGGCCTGCAGGGAGCTGTGGCAGGAGTGGGAAGAAGGCTCTGAGATCTGTTTGGATTCAATTCACAATAGGACAAGAAGATTTCAGGAATTTCTGAAGGAAATTTCAGGAATTCTGAATTTCATCTTTTCTAAAGCAAGACTGACAGACTGCAGAACACATTTCCTTCCATTCTGACCAAGCCTTGCCGTGCCCACTTTGGGAAAAAATGTAGTTCAAATAAAAAAGGATGACAGGGAGTAATCTGAGCTCTTGAAGACATGGTTTATCCAGAAAGAATGAAATGAAGTGTGTTAAGCTTAAATAATTGTACCTGCTGGGAGGATTTCAAACATACAAAGAGGATGAAAAAGATTCTGATTCTGCTCATCCTCTCCCAGATGAACGTTGTAAACCTTAGACCAGTGGTTTCCAAATTGGAAGATGAGGTGTGAGCACAATGAATGGGAGCTCCCAAGCCCAAAATAAGCTCTAGTTCTGCAGGACAGTATCAATACCAGTCTTGAGATTGGTCTGGGGAAGGCAGTGGGCTAAGGAGTCAGACCCAGTAAAGCATGGGACAGGGCCAATTTATGTTCCTGATGCTCAGTAATATAAATACTGGGTCTACACAGTGTCTACCCAACTGGTAGATGCTTGTGTTTTGGTCCCTGATCTAGCGGGAATGCGCATACATAAAACAATGTAACTTCAACAGAAGGCGGCAAGTCTGCCCACTTGCTCCCCAAATACTTTCTAACTTTCAAGCCCTTCAGGCCCTTTCAAGATAAGGGTTAAAATCTTTTTAAACCAGAGAAATCTTTGTCTGATACAGTACTTTAACCCCTGAGCTACTGGATAAAAAGAGCAGAGGAAGGATCTTCACACCAAAAAGTTTTGTGAAAAATTTAACTTGGAGAAAACCAAATGAAACTATTGTATGAATTCAGCAGAATTTATGTATCATTTCAGGGCTACCGAAATTGCACATTTTTTTTTTAAATGGAAAAATAGACCTTCTTACCATTGTAAAACTGTTGCTAAGTCATTCTTCTAGTACTTTTGATTATATTACAGTGTTAATATGTTTAGGAATACAAGGCTAAATTTCATGTTTGGATATGATCTCTGTGAATGTAAGGTCTCCATTCTTTTCTGGAAAGATATGACCTGACAATACTTGTTACCCTTATGACAACAATGTTGTAAGTATTGTTTAGTTGTTTGCTGCTGTTTTAAACGATTTCAGGAGACCAGTGGACAATGCTTCTCTATAGTTTCTTTTACAAAGGGACCAAAAAGTTAACTGTGTCGTGATTCTAGAAGATAAAGAATGAAATTAAATGGAGAGAAACTGGGGTCTAGTCAAATGTAAGTACTAGTAAATAGATGATTGATTCCAGCAGATAGAACCTACACATTCTTCAGACAGCTCGAACAAGTACTTAGCCCCTCACCTTAATTCTCCACTACCCAAAGCAGAGAACAATTGTTTTCTGAGCCATGGATCTAACTCTCATCCTCTACTACATAGTTATCAGTGATGGCATTGAAAACCAGAATGGTGAGGAAAGTGAGCCCACCACTGTAAAAAGAGAAACACAATAAGCAATGTAAGTGGAAGCCAGGAAAAGGGAAGAAAAAAAAAAAAGCCTACAAAATAGAAATAAAAGAATGTTTTTGGTATTTTCTTCTATGTTAGCGTTTGCTGCTGTCATTCCTTATTTCAAGAAACAAGTTTGCCCCGTTTAACTTACTTTTTTATATTAAAAGAAAACAAAGCTGGCACTAGTAAAGAGCTCTACATTGAGTTTTTAATGGGGAGAAAAAGCTGTAAGAACCTCAAGAGCAGATGAAGGGCTGTTGAAGCCTATAGCTGTGACAATGCTTATGGGAAAGTCTGGAACAGCAGGGAGGAAAGTGTCAGCCAAGAAACCTGAAAAATAGTCCAAACACCACCATAAAGTCCTTCGTTTAATAATGTGGTTTTAATTTTAATCATATATTACTATTTGGTGTGTTTCTTAGGGACCTGTGTTTATCATAAAGTATTTCTCAAAGCTGTCAGTCTATGGGAGCTCCCCTAAATTCCCTCAAAATGCAGCTTTAGCATTTTTCCTCCATTTTGAGAGGGTACATTAGTAACCACGTACTACTAGAGGCATTAAATAGGCCACCCACCCTCCAAGCTGTACAGCCCACGTTTCTAGCTGCTCTTTATGGTAGGTAGCCTAACGGGAACAATGTCAAGGGGTGCAATGAAACACCCCGGGCTTCTCTTGACTTCTGTCTTAGGGAGGGTCTTTTCATGTTTGACAGTCACAGACTATTCATTCAGTCAAGGAAAATGACCGATTTAGTGCTGATGAGAAAGGGAGGGCGCCACCCGCCGTATCATCGTCATCGTCATCAGAAGTGGTGTCCAGCCTGTGGTCACGTCTGCATGTGCCCGACCTGTAAGCTGCTCTAATTACTCCTAGCTCTCTCTGGTTTATCACTCACACGTGCTGCACGCCCCCGACCCATGAGCAATGTCTGCAGCGCTGGGAGCCTCATTTTCTGGCTGACTCCAGAGAGTTCATGCCTGGTCTCGTAACTCTCTGCTCTTCCCATCTGCATCTGGCCAGCTGTGCTGGGTCTGTCCAGCAGCAGACACATGGGCACAAACGAGGTCGTTGAGGAAATACATGGGTGTGCATGTGTGTATGTGCAATTTTTTATTACAAGCAGGGCTGGCAGCTCTCTTTATTTAAAGTTGCCTGACACTTTTCTGCTGTAAAATCTTATTTCCAGTTGCCAAAATTTAACTATTGGATCTGAAATGGTCCGAGTCAATAGCTCACCTCAGATTCAAAAGATTGCAAGAAGCACGTCCTTGTTTATTTGAAAGTATCAGGCAAGACCTTTCAGTGGTTCCCTGAAAGTTTAGGACACCAATACACTCCTTTATAAGCAGTGCATTTCTTTTCCCACATTAAAAACCACAGTTCTCTGGTGAGAACTCATGCCTTCCCAGTAGCAGGAACGACTGCCAGCTTGGCTGGCATATTGGTGACTGCTAGTCTAGGTGAACACTCCTTCAGTGATAATGTGTCCAAATCTGCCTGAGATTTAAGCCAGCACTTCAGAAATTGCAGTCTGCCTTGTAACTGCAACTTCATTTGCTGTTGCTGCAGCCACATGAAAGAACATGAACTGGTTGTAGGCTGCTCTCTAGTGTCTCCTGATTGACTGGGCTCCAGGCTGTATTGCTGTCAAAACTCATGTGTCAGACATCTAACCTACAAGTCCCAGAATCACGGAATCACAGGATCTCCATGGTTGGAAGGGACCTTTGGAATCATCAAGTCCAACCATACACACACACAAAAAAAAACCCCCAACCCAACAATCTCAGGCACCTGAAGAGCCACGTCTACACGGTTTTTAAATCCCTCCAGGGATGGTGACTCCACCACCTCCCTGGGCAGGCTGTTCCAGTGCCTGACCACCCTCTCAGGAAAGTCATTCTTCCCAATATCTAATCTAAACCTCCCCTGCCCCAACTTCACACCATTTCCTCTGCTCCTGTCATGATTCCCTTGGGAGAAGAGGCCAACCCCCGCCTCTCTCCAACCTCCTTCCAAGGAGCTGAAGAGAGCAAAGAGTCCTTAGGACATGCCTTACAAGGCATCGTGCATTCACCAGATACACCCAGTAATTGCAGATTATGCTGGTGGTCACCTTTCAGTGATCTAAAAGTGCCAGGGACAATGCTCTAGCTCTGAAACCTGGTCTCTTGGCTTCATCCATGCCACATAACACTTGGCCTTGGGTCGCAAAATATGTGCAATATATCTGTGCATATAATGTAAAAGGTTTTGCTTGTGATATGCCAAAATTACTGTACTGAGCTGGCTCTCTCTGACGTACTGAATTCATCACACCTCCTGATCTGCTCACGCATAGTGGCCATTTCTTTGATATTTCTCAGCCTTCAATATCCCAAACAGAGCTACTTCTCCGACCAGAACAGCAGATGGATGGAGTACAGAAATATCTCCAGGACAAAGATTCTGTGTGGAAGAAAAAAAATAAGGGCATTTGTAGCCAAACTCAGATGTTCAGTAACCATATATTCAATCTGATTGGTGAAGGGGCCAAAACCAAGGTCTCTTAGAAAGACCAGAAGGGGTCCATCACAGGAGGCAGAAAAGTCCATCCTTACCCAAGGCTGCTCTTCTCCAGCCAGAACCCAACACTGCTCCCTGCCATCACGCTGCTATCAGCAAACACTAACCCATCCTACCCCTTCTGGTGATAATGAACAAAGAAGAAGCCCACTCTAAGTGTGTTATCAAGTCACTTCATTTGTTCAAGTGGAAGAATTTTTGTCTGGTCTACTGGGACATCAAAGGGCAGTTACAGAAGGTTTCTGCTCTCACGTCTGGTTTTGGTTTTTTTCTTTTTTTAAATTTCCTTTAAAAGAATGCAGACCTTCTTCACACATAAAATAATTGTAATCCAATAGCATATTCAGAATTTAGGAAATTCCAGATGAAAAGGCATTTCTGTCCTGATAGAGTTTATGCTAAAAATGTAAGTTTATAAAACATAAATATAGAAAACACTACATAGCTTGCATCAGTATAAAGCACAAACAGATTTTTTTACAAAAGTCTTAATCACAATGTGTGTTATTCTTTGTTTCCTAATATCTAACCTTTTATTACTGTGTCTGTTTTATAAAATTTTCTTGAACTAGACGATTTTTTAATTAGTTCCCTATTATTTTCCAATCAACTGCTAAAGTAATTCCTCAGTTTGATCCTTCCTTCTGTCTAGAATAGCCGTTCATGAATAATGAATCTAATTACTCAGGTATTTTCCTACTTTATTTGACATTTTCTTTACGTAAGTATTCTGAATTTTAATCCAATAAATTAAGAATTACTTCAATCATAATTATTAGAAAAGAAGTTTCATACAATAAGAAAATTACATAATACAAAGTAATACCAGACTGAAAAGCCAATAGTTTTTAATAATTTTTAGTGTTGTGAAAGAGAAAAAAAAAACCAAAACTCATGATGTTTTCAAGCAGAGCAGTTTTTAGAGAGCTTTTATCAACAGCAGCTGTCACAGATGGGTTATGTTAGTTAAGAAGATTCCAAAACAGGGAAAAAAAAACCCATGCTTATATAAATGAGAAGAATATCAGCTTGATTCTAATACTCTTTTGCTAAGAGAACATTTCATGTTAGGCTTGTCTGTGTTTGCTTAGACAGGAGTAAGGAAGTGTAGACCATAAAAATATAGTCCAGAGCACTTTTTCCCATCTAAAAAAACCTTATATCTATTCAAATGCCCAGTGATTAAACAGAGCACAATATAACATTCTGCATATTTTGAGGACTTCGTAGGAGCCTGGATGAGAGAAGTGCTAAGAGGATCATGAAGCCAAACAGAGAATTCTTTAGTCAAAAGATAATACCTTATTGCCAGATTCATCTCTGAACACAATAGATATTTTTATCTTAATGTGTTATAAATTGATGTAGTTATTCATTTTTACTTGAGTCTTTACAGAACTTTAATTAAACAAAACTATTCTCCATAGAGTTAGCATAGACAGTCACAAACCAAAAGGTATTAATAATCTGAAAATGAATAGATCTTTGTCTGACCCAATGTCACATTTTATGTTTTTAGCCATGTCAATAGGATTAACTGGAGTGTAGACAGTGACTCCTGTAATCTGTGTTATAACACAGCTCTTCATGAAGTGAAAATGATGAGGGTTTTATTTGTCAAGTTCACTGCATAGTCACATGGAAGAACTAATTAACATCAGAACACTGATTTAAGAAATATTTCTCTAGCCAAATCCATGATCATAACCTAATAATTAACTATCTGTTTCGGTCTTTGCTATCAAGATGTTCTTTGCTCTGTCTATGGAGTGTAAAGCATATAGATGGAAAAACGCAAGCGTGTATGGAGCACTCTCATAATCATAGAATGGTTTGGGTTGGAAGGATTCTTTAAAGACTATCTAGTCCAACTCCTCCTACTGTGGGCAGGGACATGTTTTCACTAGATCACGTTGCTCAAAGCCCCATTCAACCTAATCTTGAACAATTCTGATGGTGGGGCATCCACAACTTCTCTGGGCAACCTGTTCCAGTGCCTCACCACCATTGTCCTAAGAACTAGAACTTATTTTGGCTCCACAGTTTATGTTCTTGACAGCCTAGTGGTGTACTTTCAGCAGGCCAGTCAATAAAGGTTTCAAAGATAAGGACTCAAATAACCTGAGGTTAAGGTGGGACCTTGGCTGCATACCTGAGACAGCAGAATACTACATGATTGGTGGTAGTATTCTCAATCTCCTTATCTGAAGAACAGGCCAACCATTTGTATTCAAATGTGACGTTTTAGATGCTGACAGTAGTTTCAGTGTCTGAAGCCACCTTATAGAGCAGGTGAAGTATATGCGAGGCTCAGGAGTCTCAACACTCTCCTTTGGCTGTGTCTCTTGTACTCCCGTAGGCTGATGTCAACCACACTCTCTTAAGTCAGGTAACTTTCCCAATTTATTCTTTAGGGAATGCAGAGTCTTGATTCAGTGTTATAAATTCCATTTCCTAACAGTGTCCCCTGCAAGTCAGGAAGCCACATCAACGTGCTCTTCTCAATGTCCCAAGGAAGAGAACATCAGTTGCACTAAGGACATGTTCTGCTATACTGGAGTTTGAACCTCACCAGCTGCTGGGTGCAGAGGATCAACTGGAGAAAAACTCATCTCTACATGCACTTAGCCATGGTTATACTCCTTTCCAAACATTTTTTTTTCCTTATACCTGATATTTTGGGATCCTGAATATATTATAAATGTTTCTTTAACTTCCTGCCTGACACAACCATTGGCTTGCTTTGGGCAAGGAGGTGTTGGAGGAATCTTAGGAGAGCAGTTGATGACTGCAATATGTAGAATATAAAGCTTAAACTCAAGGGAACCCAGTTTTGATAATTATCTTGTAAACTGGTGTTTCCAGTATAAGCACAAGAACTGAAAATGTGGGGGGGGGGGAAAAAAGTGTTTAGATAATTCTCTGAACTGCAATCCTTTGGAGAACGTGCTTCCCTAAAATGTGTCTCTTGGCTCTTTGAGGACTAAGAACTTAGTTTTCCTCCTTTATTCAAATGGTCTGAGCAATATAGTTAATTCAGAAGACTTATAATCAGTCTGCACTTAGCTTGAAGTTCGCTTCCTGCATTTCAGATCAGCCAAGTCCTTTTGTTCCTAAAAATGAATCTGTTATTTCTAACACCATTGATCTAATAAATACAAAAAGTCCCCCTAAAATCCTTGCCCTGTGTTACTGAAAATCACAGCCTAAAGGAATCTGTTGGGAGATGTGTCCTTCTAAGCACGTCTGTAAGTTCTTTCTGGATATCTGCTAAGTAGAGAGAGTTTTCTAAAATCTTCTTAAGATAAGGCATGGGCAATTCTATGTGGGAACTGTCATATAACACATTGTAAAACTTTTTAAAGTTTAAAACATTTCACTGTATCAAGAGGTCAGAAAGATAGGAGATCTGGGGAAAGGAATGTGTTAGTTTGCTTTTAATAAAGACAAAAGGAAGGGACAGTAAGTAATGTATACTGAAGCTACTAAAGGATTAAAAGGTGCAAAATCATAAATGAAATGATAATATTTAACAGTAATTACATCCTCAATCGTAACGATTTTGTATATTTTATGTTCTTTATGTGCACAACAGCAATTAAAACAGCATTTAAAAATACTGAAAGCAATGTTATTTTGATAAAAACTCTTTCAAAAAATTGTGATTTAAAAATCACTCAACACTTAGGGATAATAAAAAAGATCAGTAGCAATAGCATCTGTCCTAAATGGCTCATAAAACCAACATGTAAGCAAAATAACAAACTTTGGTTCAAACTGATGGTAAAATTGAATTTGTTTGAATGTGAGGCCTTCAAGATGCCCAATGAACCAGTAAAAGTGAAACCAGCTCTTGAATGTATATCACGACATTATCAAAAGAACTCACTAGAAGTGAAAGAGACTATCAATGAATTCTGCTTAGGGGTGAATGATGTAAATAGCAAGAAACCCAAATAGAAACGTTGGGTTTTTTTTTCTTAATCAGCGTTAATCAAACATAGAGTAGTAATTTAAGATTGCTATTCCCCAAAATATATTTGCATGAAATATTAAGGCAACCCATCCTTCTGCCTAGGCAATTTGTTTCTTTTCTTTTCTTCTTTCTTGTTAGCACTGTGGGAGGATCTCAGCCTAGCTCCTACTAAGGGCTGTACTACCCAAACCACAACGCTCATTTTCCTTTTTTTTCTTAAGTTGTGATTTAAAAAGGCTTAACAGCTACGTTTCTAATCACGTAGCTGTAGTGGAAAAGCTAAGAAGAGCACATGCAAAAGGTAGTACAGCCTTCTTGTTCACGTTTCCATCCAGCAAATGCTGTTGTTTGGTAGACTAGAGGAGGAAATTCAGACTGTATGTAACATTTTCACCCAATCTCCTCTTCAAAAGCATTAACTTAGTTAGCAGAGCTGAAATCATTCTGCCAAAACACTGTGTATCTTTGGCATTCCCAGATAATCAGACACAGAATATATTCCTGTAGGTATAATTGAATTCTGAAATAAGTACTTACTGTAGTATAAAATACACTTGGGCAGCATTTTCATTACAGCACTTAATCCAGTTGAAATCTGTATGAGTGCCTCAGAATTCCCCCAAAGAGTATCGTGTTTGCAAAAATAGGTTTGACAGATGTACAATAGGTCATGAAGTATTTAACAGAGATAACACCTCCCAAACATAATTACTTCCACCACGAAATGAATAAAAGAAAGGTGTAGAGACTTCAATAAAATAAGTCTGAAACACTCCACATTTTATTGAAGTACCTAAGAGAGACCAATCTTTCCCAGAAAAGAGCTGAACCTTATTACAAAGCGGAGGTGGAATATCTGCACTCAGGCCGTGGCTTCCAAAATACCAATTATTTTAATGTGACTGTACGACTTTTAAGACATAGATTGGTCGGAGAAGTATTTTAGTTGGGTTTTAAAACAAATTCCTAAAGTCTATGAAAATGATTCTAATGATTTATTTTCAAAACCACCACACCTCATTACAAGACATAGCAGAAAAATTCTGAACAGGTTTTCAGTTGCCAAACCGGTTTAAGAACCAAGATAGATCTGGAACTTTTGGAACTTCCACTGTCTTTTTGAGATTTCAAAATTATGGGAAGCCATGTTTCCAGGGACACTTATTTCCATTCGATCGCTTCAGATGGTATTTCTACCTTCTTTGCAGAAGAGATTGTAAACTACGGAAAACCTAGTCCGGTACAAAAAAAAATGTGCTAAAAAGACAGACACCTGATAAGAGCTCTCATTAAATATCTATATAAATTCCCTTGTGTCTAAAAAGAAACATTTAATAATATAGGAAACAGATGTTTCCAGGATGGAAAACTGTAGAGAATTTATACAATTACCAAAATTAAATGACAGAGTGTCCTTTTTCTGTTTACGTGATACCAAAATGCTTCGGTGCTAGGTGTCTGAATCTGCATAAGCGCTTATAGCTGTTTCTTAAACTGTGCAGTTTGTAAATCTGTTGGCCCTTATTGCCTAATAACAGCTGCCAGGTGATTGGAACAGACTAATTTGCATGATGATTAGATATTTCTTCTTCAATAGCCATCATCTCTGCTCAGTGTGACGCCTCCTGTCCGGAAGCTTTTCCGAAACGGCAAGACCCTTGCAGTTTCTCTCCTCCTCTCGTCTCTCCAACACGGGCGACCACCCCCAACCCAGCCCAGCCCAGCCCCATGCTAAAATTTATATAAAAGAGAAAGAAAACCCCTTTTCCTCCAGGCCACCTCTGCAGCAAGTGGAGTCGATGGAAGTTTGGCCAATGACCTCAGTAGGCGCAACACTCTCTAAACCTCCTTTCTTCTAGCAGGCCAATAAACTTCTTATCTCCTCAACGACTGCCACATCTTCATGCCATGTATTTTTGCCTACAGTTAGACTAACTTAGCACTGGGAAAAGTTACACAGCCGTAAACTTGGCAAGCATTTAATAGGGCTTTTAGGAATATAACCCCCTGCAAATCAGGAACCTGCAGCTGGAACCTGACGTTTGCTCTCCAAGTGCTATTGAGGCACCATGTTCTTGTGTACGCTACGGCCGTCAGGAGACGTAGGGGTTTTTATATCAGAATAATGAGTGAAAACTAGAACATTGTTTATTTGTAATATATGCTATTGAGCACCTGAATTAATGGAACAGGATTTGTGGGTGGATGGCATGTTTCAGGGAAGCAGAAAAACATTATAATTCAGCCTTTGACGTTTATATTTAGGAGTGGCTGAGGCAGAAGTCTGGTGTGTTTCTGGTTTTTTTGTCTCTTAAGCATTTCAGTAAGAATTTCGGCTTTGGAGGAGGGAGAGCAAATGTCCACGTTACGTGGATAGATCCAATGTAGAGAAATCTAGGCAAAGCTGCTTTCCAAACATCAGCCTACCTCAGTGCGGATGGGAAAGGGCACCGTAGACCGAGATTCCAGTCAGATGCAGTCTTTTCTGACTGGAGGAAGGAAAAAAAGGCAACTGTGCTGGAGTTCTGGGATGATCACATCTGCCCATCTATCTCTCTTTGCACAGAGCTACCGAGCAGCCATCACTTCCATTAAAACTCTCAGTCCATTACCAACAGTTGACCTCGTGACCTTAGTTTAAATGCTTCACATCCCATTACTTTCCTCCTGAGTCATCTACTTCCCTAATATTCCACAATAAAGCCCTTCAGCATTGTCACAGGTTTCTGGCTCCAATTCTGGAAAATGTTTCCATTCAAGAAAACACTCCACCGTGTGCTTTATTTTACTTATCTCCTGAAATAAATGAAAACGAAGCATGCCCTTACCTTTTCTCTCCATAGAGATAGACTCAAAACACACTTAACGCGCTTCTCCCTCCTGGGCTCTGAATGACGGGCAGTTATTTTTTCCAGTCTGTTTCAAACAGAAAAAAAAAACCTAATGTAATCATAAATGCATTGAAATTAAATCGTAATACAGGGTCTTCAGAAGAATGCATATATTCGTGTTCCCACTTCAAGAAAAAGGTTTATTATACTTGAAAAAGATATTTGAAGCATTCCAGCTTTCTAAAGCATTGCAGTATACTTTTGCAATAGCTTGTTACCCATTACTGAATAGATTTAATTATACTTTCTCTGTAGTAGAATTACAGTTACAGATGTTTTTTTGCTACTGATTGGAACGTCAGTAATAATTTAATTAGATATTATGACAGTTTCCATGGCTTATACGTTAACACAGTTAAATTCTCTCTGTAAACTAATTTTGAGAACAAATGTTTCTGTTCAAAATCTTTTACAGTGGAAATGTTTCAAAGGTAGAAAAAGTTAATTATAAGGCTTTTTTTCCCCTTCTAAATCCTCTGAAGGAGTAAGAACATTTTCCATGGAAATATGGTCAGTCACTGAAATGCCAAAGAGACTCTGACTGTAGAGCACTGAACGGTAGACGGAAAATATATGAAATTTAAACTACCTTACAATCTAAGTTAAACGGCACTATTTATTTATATAACTATAGTGACCCTCAGTGTGCAGAAGATATGCTTTTTACTGTGTGGTTTTCTTGTATGCGAGAACATTGAATGGCTGTATTATATTTAATTAAAAGCAATAGTGGGCCTACCCAGATGTTAAAAGGGCTTGATCTGAACAGTGTGTTGACATCAGATGAATAGGAGAGGCCACCTGCTAGCTCCACTTTTGGCTTTGTGGATGATTTGCATTCCTGTGGCCTGTTGCTCTGCATGATTGCTCTCAGCACTTCACAGCCCCATGAACTGTTTAATATCATGGATACCTTCCAGCCATGCAGGCTATCTCCTTTTGTAACATCAGCGCAAAAGAAAGAATGACCACTTGCGTGGTTCTGATGGGTAGAGCATGATGTTTTCACTTAGCGTATACCACATCAAAGAGGAGGAAATGCTTTTCTATAAACTGGATTAAGATAAAAATTAATCCATTCTTGCCTAAGAGCGCTAACAGACCTTTATTTTTTTTTCTCTTTCTGAAAGATAATGCTCATAATTTGAATCTGAGTACAATACAGTTCAGACTGTAAGAGGTATCCTTGTCTTTTCACTTGAGCACAGAATATGTCTAGTGTAAATATGTAAAAGTTAAATAATTTACTAAATACGTATACTCTCTGAACACTGAGAATCCCTTCAATAGCATAAATGTATTCATGAACACACTGGACTGCATGTGCTTTATAATTATTACATTACCAGTGCATTCCTGATTTCTGTCATCTTGCTAAAAAACTTTAAATATTTTTAAGTGAGAGGCAAGAAAAAATGAAATTAAAAGGAAAAAGAAATCATTATAGCATTTTCCAGTGATTAATACTGAAAGTCAAAAAAGAAACTTCAGATCCATGTTTCCATATATTGTCCTCTCTTGAGATTATACTTGCTGCATAAGACTTAGTGAAAGGTTCTTACATGCTTCCAACTTCAAGGTTACTGTATCATCACTCAAGGAGCGGAAGGATGCCATTATCTAAAAATACTCATGGTTATTTTCCAGATTCCTTTGTATTCGTGATCTATATTTATTTTTGCAGCGATAAGTTGACTTCATTCCAGTTCTCATTGACATTTCCTTGTAGTTTTATACTTCAGTATTAAATAATGTATTTAGCAGACAAAAAAAATGTGTCCTGTTAGAGTGCGATAAAAGATACATTCATTTATTTAAGTTCTAGAAGCAAAAGCTAACAGTTACTTTTAGTAGATAGATAGTTCCTTTTAGTAGTAAGTTTTAGCAGATTGCTGAAAAATATGCTCACTTTTGTGTTTGATGTATCTTTTTCATTATGCAATATGATGATTTAAGGTACAAGAAAGAAAAATAAAATATTAATGCACAGCAGATTTATTATACAATGTGTGTGATAATTCAGTTCTGGCTTGATGTTAAAAGATTTTTAAAAGTCTGAACATTTTAAATCAACTTTTTGCTATAACCAGACAATGACCTTCTGGCCAAATTATTAAGTTACTTAAGAGCGGGGATAACTGAGATTAAAGCAGAATATATATTCTTAAATGCCTCTTTAGGAGCCTAACTCTAAAAAACAGATTTTTCTGACTTGTTACTCAGCTAACTTTAGTATATAAAATTCCTACGTATTTAAGCTTAGGATTTCAAAGTTGCTCATTTATTGCAAATTTTATTTCTTGGTATATCCACAGACTACTCAGTCGTAACGTTGGGAGAGAGCAGAGATTTCATTTTGAATTCCAGAATACAAAGTACACATAGCACTGGTGAGAAATGTGATGTCAGTTCCATCCTTTGGCTGAAAGGGACCGAATCCAACAGTGTTTCTAAACTGCCAGACTTCAGAGGCTTCAGGGAATAGGAGCTGTCATTCTCTTCTGGTTAATTAAGGTTTTTCATTGCCCGATTAAATGTTTTCTAGTCAGTGGCTGGGATGAAGAAAGTCAGTGACTCCATGGCCTGCTGACTGGTCAGGATTTTCCTCCTGGAAAAACTATAGTGATGGCTTGTAACTCCTGCAGCCAAATAAAAGGGCTCAGCTCTGCTCAGGCAGAATAGGGATCACTAGCACTGGACTGTTGGCTAAACAGAAGCTACTTGGTTGTTCCAGTTTTCCTGAAAGAAAAAAAAAATTGCCCCCAGCTTCCAAATAGTGAAACTCCATCAGAGAGAAAGAGAAGAGTAACTTTTTAATCTGTAAATAAGCATCCTAAACCTCAAAAAGGATGAAGCTGAAGATAATGCCCCACTTGCAGCACTTTAATTTGAGGGGCTCTGGGGTGTCCAAGACATCTGCAGTAGGTCTGACAGATGTCAAGGGCTTGCTGGAGACCTACAGTCCTGTAGACCAGCAGCCAGGGGATGATGGCACCTCAAACAGCAGTGGGTTTTTGTAAGCACGCGTGTTAAGCCGAGACAATTGAATCCCAGTCTAGAGAGCGACGGAATTCACTTTGTGCCTGGACCTGGGAATGGGTTTTCCAGCTCCACGGGCTGCATTGGTTAAGTCTGCACTGGCTGCCACCGGAGCTCATGCCTCTAGCATTGGAGACAACTGCACGCAGACACAATCGAATTCAACCGTCCTAATCATGCACCGAGTCTTAGAATCATAGAATGGTTAGAGTTAGAAGGGACTTTAAAGATCATCTTGCTCCAACCCCCCTGCCATGGGCAGGGACACCTCCCACCAGACCAGGTTGCTCAAGTTAATCAATCTTATAATTGATTGTGATGTTTTCCTGTACTTCTAACAATAATCAGTAAAACTATAAGGATTTAGAGAATATATTGCAACAAATGCAAATGTTGTAAGTCACCTATTCGTAAGGTGACTGTGGAAGCCGGGTATTGTACACTTGGGACTTTGCAAAAAACTGCAATTATTTATGCACATCTTCTCCATAGCACCAGGGAAGCTTAGAGAGAAGAGAACAGAGACACTGACATTATTCCCCCAGTGAGCTGGCTTGCAGCACAGGGTTGAAGTAAGAGCTAATATAGCTCATGTCCACCACGATCCTTCTGGAGAGGCCCTGCAGTCCTAAAAAAAGCTGAAGGACTTGAGACTGGCAGCAAATTAAAGTTTAATATGTACTGCAATTTGTATCTTTTAGAATCCTACATCACTTCCCCATCATAACTGTGTGTTAACTGCCATTACATCCAAGTATATGAAGTAATAAATAGGTCCCAAGTGCCAAGTAAATGCTGAAAAAAATCTGAGGCATTTCTTCTCCATGTGGGAATCATCTCTAGTGAACTACACTTCTGTAAAAGGAAAGTTATTACTGTTGTTCTACAAGTGTTTTCCTTCACTAGAAAGCTGCTATGGAAAATGACAAAGAGTTTACCCTTTGGTTGAGTGCTCTGTAAATGCTGGATGCCTTCTCCAGATACAGCTTCGCAGATGGAAATGCTTGAGGTGAGGCTGAAGGCTTTACTGAATTGTGACCTGCCATAACACGAATTTTCTTCTCAGCCTAATTCGCCTCCGCTTTGCACCGTTCAAGCGCGGCAAAACACCTGGGGGACTTGCTGATCTACGGAGATTTAAATTCTTCTGCCTGCATGAATCCCTACGTCATGTCATGGTGATGGAAATGGACTGAGGAGCTCTGCACCAACTGACTTTTTTAGCCATTAAAAAGAAGTGGGCTTTCCCTGAAGAGGTGATAGTCCGGAACGTTCCAGCACTCCACCGATCCCTGTATCTACACGCAGATTTGTGTAATTTTGAAGCAGAGTTAACTTCCACCACAGCCAAAATAGTTCCTGCTGAACCTCAAGAACACTACAAGTGACAAAGTCATCTTTGCCACCCATACACGACAGAGGCTTTTGTTTAATCAGCACTAAGTAAGGAATTTAAGTGAAAGAGAATAGGATTATACCAATTTCACTTTTCAAACAAACTAGATTATCATCCCTTTGACCATACCATGGAGACAGCTTTAGGATAATATCTCCCAGTACATCCAAAACACGATAAGGAATTGATAGCGGATGTTTTTGTTGTTATAGCAAATGGAGTGGTAAGGCATAATGATAACTGCTGCTATGCATTGCTATTGTATATATAACGACGGGGGTTGTGGGGCACCACACTCTTTAGGGCTTATCTTTGTCTATTTTTAAGCAAAGTGTTAATTGAGTGCAAATGTGTCTGATTCTGTGATGTAAAGAACTGTTCTTTGTTGACAGTCCTTAGTCTCTTGATTGCTTGTTTGGTATTGGCCAGCTGTGGCCTTGAGTGATGAAATACCTTAAAATATGAACTGTGCTTTCTTCAAAGTGTGTATTTTGCCTTCAATATGGTGAAGCAATCAAACACTTAGACTTAGCTTACAGGAAGAGAACAACTTTGCTATAATAAGTACTGGGGGGCCCTCAGTTCAAGGAAAGAGAGGATACTGAGGAATGTTAAAAGCAGACGCTGTTATCACTCCCTTTGAGGACTGAGTTTACCTTCACCTATAGCTGCTGCTGATCCTCCCTCTCTAACCTCGAAGAAAGCCTTTCACAAGCATAGTGACATAATTTAAGGAAGGCGTAGCACTGGGGAGGACAGAAAAGGGAACATCACCATCTTCTCTTTGCAGTAATTTTACAGAAGATATATAGGCAACTCTCTGGATTCCACGAACGTTTTAAAAGATCTCCCTGCCTTCTTGGTAATAATCTTAAAACAAAGCAAAACTCACCAACCTCCTCATTCCTCCTGTTATCTCTCTCCACCCCTAGGAAAAAAAGTCAGGACAGTTTTGTGTATGTTCCCGTGTTTAGAAGATTAGAAAATATACTTGTAATTCTTGACTGATGCATGTTGACAGCTTGTCCCCTTGCTACCAGCAGGGGATCAAACCCAGTTTCACTGATGCTCTGACATGAGATGCATACCATGAATGGATTCTTTTTGAGAAAGTGTCTCTTTGTATCTTTCCAGGATTCAAAACCTTACAATCTCTGGACCTTCCTGCTTACAAAATAACCACAACTGGCCCCAACCTTGACAACACCCCTTTCCTCCCTCAACCCCACATTCAGGCGGTAGCTGAAAGCCCACTGAAGCTGGTGGCTTCCCCGGAGGCATTAATTTCAACAGAGCTGTTCTTAAGGGATGTGAATTCACAGGACTGAGCACTACTCTGGCGCTTATCCCACAAGGATAAAGCTCCTCTCCCTCTCTCCCAGTAACAATTTGTTACTTGCATTTTTTGTCTTTAGCGCGTTCTCTGAAGCGTCTCACAACATTTCTTGTGTCCTTGAAAAATAAATGCAATGATCATATCTGTGGCTTGCATTCACTCCAGTGGGATTCTTGCTTCCTAGCTCTTCTGAACTAATAATCACCTATTCCCAGATCTCTGGTCTCTCTCTTACCTTCATTTCACGCCACTGGGAGACACCAAAGTCTTCTGTGACTCTCTCCTTCAGAAAAGCATTCAGTTCCCTTATTCCCTGACTTGTATTTCTTACCTGCTGAAGGTGAGAAAGTTCTTGTCTCCTGACTCAATCATTTTATGGGCTGCCCTTACTGCTGCCTTCCTTCAGCAGAGAAGGTGGCTCCCACACCTTGCTCGTTAGTGCTTTGCAGAGATTCACCTGTGTGGGCACAGCCCGAATCTCAACAGCTGGAAATTGATTGTTACGGGAAGAAGTTAGGTCCAGCTCTTAACTGCCTGAGCTGGGAAAGAGAGGTATTTAAAAAAGAAATTAGTAGATTATGCTTTTGAATAAAAGTCACTAGGCGATTGCCTTTTTATTTGCGGTGATCACATAAGCTGGTAAACTTTATGTTGCATACGTTCAGGTTGCAGTCTCCCTCTTTCACATCCACAACACGTATGCATATATGAGACTCCATCTTGCACCTGATAAAGATGTTAGCAACAATAAAGCTAGAAAAAAAGTAGTATTTGATACATTTTTCTTGGGTTTCTGCAAATCTTTAGTTATGGCAGAAGACAGTTCAAGATATTGCTTAGGTAGTTCAGTTGAGATCATAACAGGTTTGTTTCTCCTGTTGCTGGTAAGAACCAGCAGGAAACACAATAATTTGAGAGTGGGTATAGTTTGGGTAGGTCATACCCAAGTTTCATTCAACTGGTGACTGGAAAAGGGCAAAAAAGAAAGGAAAAGGAGAAGGGGTCCAAAATGAGCTCTGGAAAAACAAGAGTCTGCTCTCAATCTACAGTAAAGAGCCTGGACTGCCAAAATGAGGATCATTTTCCATCTTTAAGCCTCTGTAATTTTTCAGTGAAACCAACATAGGAGAACACCCACTGAAAAAAGCAACTAGTACTGAGTTTGAAAAAAAAATAAATATTTAAAATTCTATCAGAAAGAAAGGTTATTCCTAAACCACTTTATTGTAGTTAATTACCCAGTAGAAATATGTCACGTTTGAGGTTTTGACTTTTTTTTTCCCCTCTCTGCTACTTATAAGCACATTAGCAGGTATCCTGAATCTGGAATATCTCTTCTTGAAGCATGATTATGGTTATCTGCAGTCCTGAAGGACTGTGCTCTTCAGAGTTAAGAAGGCAGAGCAAAAGGTCAATGGAAGCTCAGCTCGTGACTCTTTACAATCCGGCTTTTTCTTCAGCACAGTCCAAGGAAGTCCAAGCTGTGGTGTTTCAGTCTCATGAATGTCTTTTGGCTTCCACTGCAGCTTGTATTTAAAGCTGGATAACTGTTTTAAAGGGCACTTGAATTCAGTGTCCTTTGTAGCATACTGTTCTGCATCTGTTTAAGAGGTGTTCCATGTGCTTTTGGCAGATGATGGTATTTCCAGCCATTCTGAAATGTTTAAAAAGGCCAGTTTTCTGAACTGCCTGCCGCTGTCTGTGCTGTAATTCCTATTTGGGCTTTTGAAGTTATGGATGAATTCAGTATTTGAGATGTAAGTTGTTGTGAAAATAATAATAAAAATAAAATACCACTCCAAAATATAAACAGTGGAGGAAAAATATAAAAATATAGGTTTAATATTTTTATGGTTCATTGATTTAATTTGGAAAATAAAATTTTTGTTTCTTTTTGACATTGCTGGGAGGCAACAAAATCACTTCTCGCTGTAGCAGTATGCTAGTTGTCTGGCCTAGAATGTGTCATTGCAAAAGAACAACATTGCTAATTTTGCATAAACAAAAACATTGGGGATGATTCTCAGAACGGGAAGATCGAATCTTTATGAGTTTACAGATTTTGACACTCCCCACTGCCCCACGGAAGACATGAAATCGAGACAGAAAAGCTGTTTCACCTTGCAAAATATATACCTGAATAAGTAAGATGGCGTGATGTGTGAGGATGCTCTTTCTTTCCTTTCTGTTTTGCTCATTAGAATAAAAAAAACAGAAGCTGTTGCAAGAGAGCATGAGACAGAGCTTAAAATTCAGAAAGCCTGGCGCTGCTTGTCATTATGTTAACCTTAAATTACTTGTTAGGCAATTATAGCAGATGCAGAGCCATTCTGGAAAGGCACAGGTCCCGGTCCCATGCTGCTAATCCCATACAAGACATGTATCATCTCTTATTTCGTGTCTGTTAGCCTCATACAAACGTCTCGTTAACTACGGTGCTTAAAGGCATCAGGCATCCGTGTTTATGAACCTCAATCACTGCCCAGACAGACTACTCGTGAAGAAGCCATAATGGAAACTGTTCTTTGCAAATATTTATAACGGAAAGTAAACAGGTGCCCTGTGTGTAATTTAGAGACAGTAGATGTACATACATCGCTATTTACATACTGTCAGAAATATACGTGAATGCTGTCCAAGTTCATGACTCAGTATTAATAATAAAAGTGTGCGTGCACACACGTGTGCAAACTTTCTCCCTAGAAAATATATTTCTTCCGACTTAACACACATTATTAATATGCATTATGCATCATCCTTCAACTCATATGCTTATAAAATCCAGTTGGGATCAATAGGTATCCTCCCTATGTAGGAATTGCTACATTTATTGAGATTTCTAAATTTACGTTAAACAAGTTGGCTAATGCTTTTTTAGTGTAACATAGCATTCTTCTTTAGAACAAAATGGTAATAACTCTGAATCTGCTCAGACACTGGAGGTTTTGAGGCACCTATGGACTCCAGGCTTCTAAGTTTCAATAGCTTTCATAGAAAGCTGGCATATAGGATATTGGGGTATTCACTCAAGCGCTGTTATTTTGAGCAATCAGACCTGACGACATCATGAGATGCCTTTCTTTTTGCCTTGCACAGCTCCTCGCTTTAAAATTCTACGTGTCTTAAGAGTGCTCAGCACCTCACAAAACAGAGTCTTCGAGCAGCAGAGTCATACAGTTGCATTTCATTAGGCTATAACATTAAACACACACTTTTCAGGCTTGGTATTGATTTTATACCGTTTATTTATGCGGTGGTTTGCCGTTTTTAGGTTTGTCGCTCTTGCTTCCCAACAAGAGGCCAGTTTATGATACAGCCCGACCGGCTGCCCCTTGGTAAAAAAGAAATATTTTGCAGACGACCGTCGCTGGGATTGCTTTCCCGTGGCATTTTTTGTTTCTGATCTGCCACGCTAGGATTATCACCGACCCCAGCCTCTCCGGGGCGAAGGCTGCCGAACGCGCTGAGCTCTGCCAAAACTTGGCGCGGCGAGTCTCTGCCGCGAGGGAGGTTTCGTCCAAACGGTGGCTTTCCCCTAAACAAAATGGATCAAGCTGAAAGGCGTTGTGATTTCGAGCACAAAGCGCGCATCAAAGAACAAGAACGGCAGTTTGCCTGTTATTTTTCACGAGGAAAATATGCAGAACTGGTATTTTGCTGAGAAATACATCAGTAGGGTTTAAATATAAAAGAGAATGATTGCTTTAAAGGAGGACCGGTGCTTCATTTGAGAAAATATACTTTATTATTAACATTAATATAGGCATCCAAAAGAGTATGTGTCTGCAAAATTCCAGAATGATTTAAGTATATAAGATATAAGCCTATAAGTATCTAAAAGGTGGTTTGAAGGATGATGGAGCCAGACTCTTTTCAGCGGTCGCCAGAGAGAGGACGAGGGGCAACGGGCACAAGTTGGAACATAAGAGGTTCCACTCAAATATGAGAAAAAACTTCTTTACAGT
>JAOQGH010000023.1:90673214-90715182 GCA_025769975.1 Gallinago jamesoni
CCTGCTTCAGCAGGGGAGTTGGACTAGATGATCTCTATGGTCCCTTCCAACTCTAAAAAAAAATTCAGTGAAATTCAATTCAGTGAAAATAGATTCCCATTGGAGAGCAAGGCCTACCTCAGGCCGGTTTCCACACTCTGTGACTTGCAGATCAGGGTCTAAAAAGTTTACATCTCAGTGGGGAATGTCCTTTATCTCCTTTCACAGCAGGTGAGTCTGTCAAAGGTGAAGAATGATCCCAAGAAGACTCCTTCCAGCCCCCTTTATCATTCAGTCTTGTTTTGCTTTATTAAATTTTTTATGCAGTTCATCAGGTTAGTCACCAAGCTTTATTCTCACTTATTGGACTAATTTTAAAATGATACTATTTTGTCTGCAGGAATAATGAGAAAAAGTCACTGGGGATCAGCTGTGGATATATGGCCCCTCCTTTACTCGTGCTCTCGTGGGGTGGATTAGTCATGTGTTGGTTTAACACATCCCTACAGGCAATGTCTTATTGCTTAAGGTTCAGAAATATGAATAATAAAACTCGACCATAAGCTATTTAGCTTGCTAGAAATTAAATTTAACAGCTTCAGCTCATGAATCCAGCTGTAAAAGTACATACAAGGCATTAAATTAACAGGAACACATGGAAATCTACAGGATCATATTCCAGAGGAACCAAGTTTTGTGTTTGTCTTACCAGATAATCTAGTAAAACTAGACAAAACAGATTTCTTTTTTTTTTCCCCTAACATTAGACTTCTCCCTCCACTAACAAAACCCTTCTTGAAGAAACTTTACTGCTGCAGAACAATAACTTCTCCTCATAAAAACCCCAAATCTCTCAACTACTCAACTTCCTTGTCTCTGTAGCAAAAAATTGATGCATTTAGGAAGGATTAATGTGCTCAAGGGATTATCTGTTTTTTTTTTCCCCAAATATACTCATTAATCCCACTAATGATATTGCATCTCCCCACCAACTTCTTGTGCATATTCTTGGACCATCACAGTCACAGCGATGCTTCTAGTGTTCGAATTTGAGTATACATCCAAATAAACAAAAATTAATGACTAAAATCTTGTATCTCAAGAACAAACTCCAGTCCAAAGGGATTTTATTTTTTTTTTTTCAAAGTAGAGACATTGATTCTGCATAGCAAGCATTCAAACACTGCAGTAATAGGCAGCAGTATAAAACCCCAGGGTAGATATGGGGTGGGGGGTTCACTGATACAATTGTAAGATACTTTTGAGCCTTCTGTGGCAGGAGAAGTTTCATGTAGGAAATTGCTGTGTTAAATGCTATGACTGCCCTTAAGACAGTGGTAAGTTTGGGTGATGGTATGGTGGGCTTCGTAGAAAGGTGAGCTTTGCATCTATTATGAATATATCAGTGAGGACACATCGGGGTAGGCCAGGTTAAGAGCAAAAGTGAACATCTGGCAACTTGTCTTCCTCCAGACCCTACGAGCAACACCTGCACAAAGGCCAAATACTTTGTCATTACACAGGATTTCAGGATTTCTTGCTGTATGAGGAAAATAAAGTGCTTTTTCTCCCTTGAGGCAAATCCTAATTCTGCTTCTGAGGCCAAGATGACTCCTTCTGGATTGCAATTACATTTGGCAGCACGTCAGGTCGACAGATTTTGATGGCACATCTCTGTACGGACCAGTGCACCAGTAACGGCTACGAATGGGAGCCAGGCCAATGACCAGCTGCTAGCCAGCTCTCTTCCTTCTGCAGAGTAGTGACACCAGGAATAGGATGTTCTGCTGACTTATCCCACAGCCCCCCAGAAAAGATGAACTGCTATCGGAGTCTTGGGTTATATCTTGTATGAAGTCAGCTGTCCCTTGTTTGCCCAGATATTATTTATGTAATTACCGCGAGGGAGCCTTTTTAGGAGAAAGCTGATTTCATCACAGCCACATATCCATCAACTTTATTGTCTTCTGACATCATCCCTCGTGCCCCTATATAGCTGTTGCTAGGTGACATGCTACCGATTGTGAAATCACGGCTAAGTAAGGGTTTTTCATGTTATGACAGTTACTGTCCTTTCAGCTATTGCATATGGCCTTCTCTTTTGTCGTGGTAGAGATGGAAGGGCTTAGTTAGGCACTACAAAAGGGAGCAATTAAGTCTTCCTTTAAAATTATGACCTGATCAATATTCATATTAAAAACATAACGTCCCATATTGGTGCACACGCTGCTTTTTGTTTATATCAGAGGTATGTATCGCGATACCTTTTTTGAAAGAGACAACTCCATGAGGTGTAAGGTCTAGGTACAAGTAACCTCTCACAGGATCTGCGTTCCATTGGTTATTATAAGAAATCAGGCAGGGATGAATAAATAAACATGCTTCTGAGTAAAACTCTCTAATTCCATCTAGTGACAACTGGGTAAATACTTGTTATATTTTTTAGCCTTTCTTTTATAGCTATCTTCTCATGCCTATGGACACTAGTCCTCCTTAGAATTCTGCTAAGCTTTTAGCTTCCATGATATCTCATGCAATGATAATAATCCACACTAGTTAAGAATTGCCTAAAAATGTACTGAAATATGAATATTTGTATCCGTTTGAAATGCTTTGCCTGCCATGAAATTCATCCTTGTTTTTATGCTATAAGAGAAAAATGTGACATATTCAATTTTAACCTTGGTTGAAAAGTCATACTTTTCTGATTTGTCATGATGACATGTGTTAAGAATCAAAGGAATCATTTGCTTTCTTAATGGTATGGGAATATAATTTGAAGTTTGTTTTTAAAGCTGAATCACTGTTTTCAAATATCATTCCTCAGGAAATATGTTTTCAATTATACTTCCCTCCCCTTTTTCTTTCAGAACAGCTACACAATTATTTAGGCAAGAAATATAAATTGCTTTTCATAAAGATATCTCTCAAACACCTTCTTTTCTAAGTCTCCATCTCTGTTGGAACTGCTTACATAACATGTGGAATAATAAACCACTTATTCCAAGGACACCCAGCTAATCCTGGACGTGCATCTCATCGATGGTTGACTTCATTCACTCTCACTTTGATTTGTGCTTTGAAAAACTCAAATCGTTGGTGTTATTCACAGACTGCTGAGACACATTGGCAGTAAAAGTTTTGTATCAGTTTAATGCTTTAATTAATTCTTGTATTCCCCGTCTGTATATAGCACCAGCCGCACAATAATTCATGACAGTACATTCCAGATAAACCACATTTTGAATAGAATACAATAATTACCACCCTTAACAGACCATTTATGCTTCTACAGAAGGATCCCAAGTCTGCCCGGGCAGACTAGAGGACTAATAAGGGTGGTGAATTATTCATCATGCAGTGAATCTACTCCTTAATTTGGCAGATTGCTTCACATTTTCCAGCAGAAAAGACATTTCAACTGGTCTTGCCTTTTCCATATAGCTCTTTTATGGATGAAGCCTTCATCTGTGTTAAATTTTTGTTCCTTGTGGTTAGAATTTTACCTAACAGGACCTGCCTTTGTTCTCCCTTCTCTTTAAGAAGGGCTCATCTTATTCCCTTTGGATGGTCTCACTGTTCAAATGCCATAGCAATGATTCGCTCAGATATCTAACCATGACAGAGATTATTTCTTCTCATGACATAAACAGAGCACGGCAAGAGATTCTATACTCTGCCTCCCACATTTTCCTATCTGTTTCTGTCTAAAAAAAAAGGGGCTCGCTATTTTGTATCATTTTTTTTGTCAATAAAAGGCTTTAAAAAGCTGATTATTTTTCTCTGATTGCCTTTCCCTTCTCATATTTCTGTTCTCTTTTGTCATTTTGATAATTTGGGATAGAACCATGTTTTATTTTACATCTGGATACAGTCAAGCTTAAGACAAACATTCAAGTACCATTACATTTTAGTATGTTCATAACTAGCATCTTACATACCTCAGCTGAATGATCTCTTGCTTGAGATAATTGTTTTAGTAGAAACAAAATAGTCCACCGGTACAACCAAATTCCTTTAGAACTAGAATTCTGTGAATTAACATTCTGTGAACTTTCTATCCATACTATAAAAAACATACGAATCAGACGTGAAATCTATGAAGCGCAGCATCCTGTCTGTGATGGTAGCCAAGACCAGATGTTTTACACAAAGGTGCAAAAAACCCTTACGTTAGGCAGATGTTGGATTATTTCTCTACTAAGGAGGTCTCATCCTAAGCCCTAATACTTAAAGATTGTCTGGAGCCCTAAAGGATGAAGTTTTATTTTCATTCCAGAACTCTTCTTCAAGTGTCTCACTAAGTTTTGCTCTTTGAGAGTGTTTGTTGTGGAATGGTGGCAGGAATTGAGTTGTGTGGGCTCCAGATGTAGGTTCAGCATTGTTTCCCATGCTGGAGCAACATGCAAGAGCAAAATCTGCTCAGAGCAACTGGAATATTAAACTGCCTAGCTGTTAGCCCCTGGCAAACAGAAAGGAGCAAAACATAGCTAGAAATTTACATTTCTTAACATTGTAGAAATTAAATCGATCTTCACCAGGACAACACAGGGCATATTCCTGACTCCAGGCTATGCTGCTGCTAAATTCCAAATTCTTGCTACAAGACACGGAGATGTCGGTGCTTTTAAAAACAGTTGGACATACTTCTGTAATGGCAAAGCTTTGGCAACTTAAATATAGTGGTCACTGCTTCAGGCACAGATGTACCACGGGTAAACACCACCGTGTTTACAATGGGAACACAAGTTTATTGTCTCATGGACATGTGTGGTGACAAGACCAAGGCAAGGAGCAGGAAATGGACGTTAATGAGGCTGAAGAGCCAAAGTCTCTCTGGGACCAATTGCAAAAGAAAGTTAAAGCTTCCCTTCCTGGCTGTCGTGCACTGGAGCAGTTCTACTGCCTCTGTGGCTACAATGCTGCCTCTCCTGTCTGTCTTGGGTCTTCTGGTGCTCCACGGTGACCTGCTCCCCTTCTCTCATGTTCCTCACGAAGCCCACTGAAAGAGGAGAATAAGAACTCAAACTACCTCCGTGAACACTATGTACCTCACGTCTTTGTTAGCTCTTGCCTTCAGCTCTAAATTACAATAATTGAAGCATTGGGTCAAATTATGGTCCTTAACATAGTATGAAACACCTCAAAAATTTTAATAGAAGTTCTGTACATGCCAGAGGGAAAAAAAAGTTGCAAAAATAATAAAGAATAGTTTTATGTCCAAAAAGCCTATTTACCTGTTGTCCTCAAGGGAAACTACAGATCTTTAAGCATCTCTCTGTACTAGGACCAGCCATTCTTAAAGGTCAAAGAAAAGTCAGAACTGTAACACTAATGTATTACTATAGAAGTTAATGAAATATTCTATGCATTGTTTTTAATTCCTTATTACTCAAATTCCTGGCTGTACAGTGATCCAGTGTCAACATTTGGTTTGGCATCTAGGATTCTCTCCTAGGAAATGGGAAGTGTGGGTTGAATACTCTGAAGGCTTCTCAAAGTCTGAGCCAGGAACTTCACGGCTGTTCCTCTGTGCTTGACATTTCCTACTGGCCAAACTTCAGGGGCTACCTGTTCAACATGTGGACATACTGCACTGCCTAGAAGAGACACCTAAGCTTCCCACACGGTAGTGGAGAAGCAAGTCTGTAGCTAAGCTGCTCCAAAGAAGTCCCTGATGATGTGGACACCTAGCTCTCTCCACTGACTCTGCAGAAAAACGCAGCTTAGGCAGCCTAAACCTCTCTAAAGGCACATAAATGCTGCAATGCCTCATTTAAATGCCTAAAGTAGGAGGTTTGACTAATGCTGTCCATACCTCTTTTAATTCTCTGCAGTCTCATGCAGACAGACTGCTGTATCTGTTTGTTGTGGGTTACCCCCTGGCTCAGCCCCACACACCCCTCCGCAGTGGGACGGGGGACAGAATCCCAAGGGTAAATGTGTGAAAACTCAGGTTAAGATAAATACAGTTAATTAGGTAAAGCAAAACTGAGAGTGCAAGCAAGGCAAAGTAAGGAGTTACCTCACTACTTCCCATCAGCAGGCAGGTGTTTCACCATTTCCAGGGCTTCACCACGTGTCATTGTCACTTGGGAAGACAAGTACCAGAACCCCGCTTCCTCTTTCTTTGCCCCCAGCTTTTATTGCTGAGCATGATGTCATATGGTATGGAATATCCCTTTGGTCACCTGGGGTCAGCTGTCCCAGCTGTGTGCCCTCCCGACTGCTTGCCCACCCTCAGCCTACCTGCTGGGAGGACAGGGCGAGAAACCTCTGGCACTGGTCAAAGACAGCTAAAACACGGGTGCATGATGAACACTGTTTTCATCACGAATCCAAACCATAGCACCATAAAAGTTGTAATGAAAAAAGCAAAAAGACTCCACCCCAAACAAAACCAGTACCCTCTTGTACTAAGGACCTCACTGTCACATCTCAAAGCCATTCTTTGCAATCAGAAAGATGATAAAATTGGTAATTTTCTTAAGAAAAAGGCTGAGTCTTGTGTTGTCGCATAATTCTATGAGCTGACACACAGACATTAAAATCCCCAGCTACTAAGTGAAACAAACCCCTTCTTGTCCTGGTGTACAAACATCTATCTGCTCTGGAGGTGAACTGTGTTTTAAGTTGGGGAAAGAAATCGTTAGGGGTAGCGTGGAATGGTTGATGCTGCAAATAACAATCTTGTTATGAAGAACAATATTGCCCTCTTTCAAAGAATATTGCTTAAGTGATACTGTGGGCACCGAATGTTAACAACAATAATATGTGTTCTGCTTCACGATATGGCACCAGTATTTTAATTTAAAGGTTGTTCTCCCCCCTCCCCGATGAAGCTTGCAGATATATTTTTTGTTTGAGATGCTGTAGACTCAAGAAAGTGCTTATTACTGCAACTGTTACATGAAGTAATGCACATTAATTTGTATGTGATTATGTCTTGTATTAGCAATGAAGCTAGAGAAAGAAGATGTAAAAAAACTTAAGAGTTTTTCCAAGTTTATCATGGTGTTGCTACCATTATGCTGGAAAGGGAATCTCTGAAAGTCAATAGCATTCCAGTATTTCCTATGTCTAGAGCCACAGTATTCATTTGTTTGGTTCAGTCTTTGCTATTGAAGCCAAAAAACACAATCCTTTGTCCTAACTTATGCAGGCTACCAATGAGGATTTTAGATCACAGGACACAGCTGAAAACTGCAATCTGACTCTGGAGTTAAATACAAACAGAGATGGCAGAAATAAATGATGCACACATTTACTTGATGATCTCAGATTACTTTCTATTATGGTGCATGTGATATTTGTTTTTATTCCACATTACACACTATTTCAATTTATTTTTCATTATTTAGCAGTATATTGTCCAAAAGTTTTTGCTACGTTGATAATTTAACAACTGCGTTCAGTTATTGTGGATATGTGTTCTAATTATGCATTGTTTAGGCAAAATGATATGAAGTAAATTGAAAAACATCAAACTGCCATATTAAACACAAGCAGACTACCTTGGCAAGCACATCCTTTATATGCAAATATAAACTTTGCTTTGTCTGTTCAGTAATGCCTCTCTCTTTTTCACTGTTTGGTTGCCAAATTAAGCAAGTTTATACTGCATCAGATGACTACTTCTCCATTTATTTTTGGCCCTATGTTGAATAATGTTGGTGACAGAAGGAACAGAAAAACTCTAGTGACAGACAGGTCGCTAGAATTTAAACTGTTACTGTTGCCCTGGAACAACTTAATGTCAGGGACACAGCAGTTGAGTATCCCAAGTAATTTTTAAAGGACAATTATATGGCAAATGCCTAAAAAGAATTTAAATAGTTATTTCTGGCATGCCCACAAAATATTTTTTGTACATTAACTTAGTAATTAGAAGAATAAAACCAAAAAGAACAGGGAAATCTAACCTTTGGATTAATATACTCTACATATATTTGTGCTTTATTAGATAATGACTAATTCATTTTCACTTGCTGGAAAATTTGAAATAGAGAAATTGCATATTGGGTATTAGTATATTAGTCATTAGTATATTAGACATTACTATATTAGATTCTAGGGTTTGTAATACAATCTCCAACAGGCAAGACAGCAACTAATCAATCTCTATTTCTCTTGTGATTTCATTGTCTGAATACACAGGTCCCTGGACTATCTGAGCTTCCCAGAAACACTTCTGCTCTACTTTTTTCCCTTCCCCTTATGCTGAAGTTGTATTCTATGATGCTGGAGGGACACAGTCTCTAGTTATCTCTTTCCCTACCTACCTCAAAGCTATTACCACATCACCTTTAACAGATTATATATTATACAATATATAATGAGATACAGTGAGCTTATATATTCATATTTGGATGTTGAATTTCATTCCTACCCTCCCTTTCAGCCCACTTCTCGCTTCCTTGGTGACCTTTTCTCTGAAGGCATCAACAGGTTTGCCAAGTGTAGTGGTTTGAGACTTTTCTTGTCTGCAGAGGTAGAAACCAGGAATAGAGTTGAATGCAGTGACAGTGTAATGGACTTAACAATATTAGGTGATGTGGGACTCATTTGAGTAAATGGAATTATCTGCATCTGAGTAGTTACGCTTACCTCTGTACAGTCAGTGGGGAGACAAAGGCATACATTAGAATATTGTTCACTTGATACTAAAAGGCATGTTTAAAATAAATCAGAATTGCTCCCTAAGAGAACACAGAAAAGGTGCAGGTCTTTTAACTCTCTTTCCTGCCCAGAATGCAGTGCAGGTACACTTGCCAGGTGGTTATTTTGTGATGTTTTGGCTAAACTCTGATAAATGCTCTCTGCTTGAGAAGAAATGGATATAGCATGAAAATTCTCCCAGTACCTCTTTATTCAGTAAATATTTCCTAAGGATGATTAATAGTTTCTCTTTGTACTGTGTGATATAAAGCGGTTGCTGGCTGGAAAAGCAAGAAAACTGGCCCCACTGACAAATCAATACTGTTTTCTTGGCTCGTAGTAACATAAAGGGAGGAAGGAAAACAGAGGTTACTGCATATTGTACCTTATAATCCATATAAGAAATCACATCAGTATTTAATGGCAGAAAAGACTAGGTGGAGAGGAGAGTGAGATACTAACTGCATTCATGTGAAAGACGGAGATGGTAAAGTAGTCGGTGTAATGGTAAGCAAAATAGTTGCTCTTAAAAGGAAATACTTTCTTAAATATTATAATAGCACCATTCAGGAATAGGCTCATTTTTTCTCCTGATAATGCCAAGGAGGTAGGTCAGGTCACCGAGAGGGGGAACTTGCAGTCTAAAACACAAGGGACATTCTTGGTTCATCCACATTTCTGTCAGGTATGGAAATATCTCAAATGGAAAATATTATCCATAAATAAGCACTTTCTGCTACAATCCTCTGCTGTCTTTGGTATTTCTCATGACAATTCTATGTAACTATGTAATGTTGGCACTTTCGAGATTACCCAAAGGGCTGCTGAGTACCATTCTTACCAGTGTAAAGCTAGTACCATGTAAAAATATAGAATAGCCTAGCTTAAGGTACATCCCTTTATTTTATGACTGTGTATAGGTTTATAGCTGTTGATTATGAAACTAGGTCCAAGCTCACAGAATTTCCTTCCTTTCCTATTTAATACTGTCTCGTAGCATGAGAATAAAATGAAAATGTTTCAATTTCTTTGTGTGTTTTACACTGTCATCTAGTTGGCAAAAACCCTGTCATCTGACTGAATTAGTGAAAGAATAGAAAAGAACAGGATCCAACATCTGGCAAGAGGTAACTTGGACTTTCCTCTTGATTGTGTCTGTTTCAAATGCCAGGTGTCTATCACCTGGGCTGTAATCTTACTTTGGCAAAGTAATTCTATTACTAACTCTCTGAAGAATGCCGTCTCCGAATGATGCCGCTGCTAATGGAACACTGATTTACTGCCACAACTGTAAAGAATCTTTTTTAACATTGTGTTACACTTCCCATCAATTTAGATCAACCAGACCTACCATATGTGAGAAGTTATCTGCATTTTTCTCCAATAAAACTGAAATGATGAAAGCTTTGCTTTCCCTGAGGTATCATCCACTATTGGTAGCCCCGTTGTTTGTTCTTTAGCCCTCATCTTCTTTGTCAGGGCTGGAGCATATTATTCCTGCAAGGCTTGCCAGAATTCTATGGCTTATTTGTTGTTTGAGACTCACCATATGTGTCTTTGATCCCTGCCTAGTAGGCACCTTGGCCGCTTGCCAGTTTGGCACTTAACAATTATCAGCGGTATGAATAGCTCCCTTGCTTCTGATTCTGTCCTTCTTGCTGTCATCAAATCACTCCTTAAACAACTTCCTTATTTTCTTTTAGATGCTTGTAAACCATGGACTTATTTTTACCATGCCTGTCTTGGCCAAGGCTTTGTGTCACCCGGCAGGAAATCCAATGGCTTGATGTTTCCACTCCTAATGATCTGACTGCCAACTACCTGTGTAATTGCATGGGAACAATGAGGAGTACAGAAACATCTCTCGTGGTAATATTTGAAGTTTCTCTGCATATTACACAAATTTGCCTGTTCTCTCCATCTGCTAGGCTTGGTGGCATGACTTTTATGAGAGGTTATTTATTTTAGTGAAAAGAATTCCTTTTAATAAATGCTTTAAAACCTTTGACCAGAACAGAGCGTGAGCCAATGACAATGATAAATTCAGAGGAATATCAGAATGATAAATAGCTTTAAGAGACAGATGGAAAGCCAAAAGCCAGTCACGTGCAATTTCTATTCGCTATCCTGATGTAGCGCTAAACACATCTGAGTCCTTCCATGTGTTCCAGTAAACTGAAGTTGTTCCAAAATGCCATTGCTGAACAAAAGATATGCAGAATCAAAATAAGGAACAGCACAGGGCATATAGAGGTCCAGACCACGAGAGGCCCATGTGCAGTTGCAGAAAGATCTGCCAGAAGTCTCCATTATTCTTCTCATGATTTTGCAAAAGCTTCAATCAGTAAATATACTGGTACTACCACCGAAAGTAGACAAGGTTAATCAGCATGTTACCTACCTTCATGCTGAGGCAGAAAGTTGGGCAGAGTAAGTTTTTTAGCCCCTGCAAGCAAAGAACAGTATGGGCATAATTATGCCTGCCCAAGACATGCTCTTCTTGGAGCTACTTTCACATTGTGTCATCCCATGTGGCTCCTGTTTAGGAAACACAATTTGGTTTAGCTCTAAAGTTTTTAACACACAGTGCTAGATTTAACATCCTTCTCCCAAGAAACATGAGACTTTCAGATAAATGCATTTTATGTATATACGGCTTGATTTTGAAACAAAAATTTACATTAAATTAGAAGCAGTAGTTGAAAAAAATCAGTGCTAAATTGGCAAGCATGAAAATCAAATTCTGATTTCAGAGAGAACGAGAGGGACATCAGGAAAAAAACAACGAGAAATTGTTCCATGAGAATCCAGATTAATTTGAATTACTTTATAATGTGTCACTGTGATATTTTCTTTCTCTGTCCCACGAGACTGGGATTTCAGATAAAGATGCTCCTTCTCAGCATATTTGGTGGCACTTTGAATCTTAAAGCAGGCTTGAGACAGAAAGCATTCACAGGGAGAGCACACTGAAGCTTTAAGCCCTACAAAAATGGCATCAAATCCTGGCAGTATGTTTTTATGGTTATAACAACAGTGACCAACAAAGAAATAAGGCTATTGGAAGGGATTTTAAGTGGAGAAGACAGCAGTTTGATGGTTAAGCTACCTACAGAAGGTTACAGTGAACCTCATTTCAGAGGTATTTGTAAGAAAGATGATTAAAGGGAATATTAAGTTTGATTTCAATGTTGGAGTAACTTGAGAACATGCCATGTAGGTTGGAGAGATATACTATATACACACAATTGCATTTTTCAATCTATTTTCAATGTGCTGTGAAATGTATAGAAAAGTGTAAATCAAATTATTTGCCTCAATAAAGTGCTTTTCTCTTTACTTGTACCACGTCAGCGATAAACTGTCTCTCCCTGGGAGACAAAAGAGAAAGGCTTGATTTCACGGCCAACCTTTTTGTATTTCATCCCTAGCTTTACAGGTAACCAGACCAAAGCAAGTACCCAGAGTCAGATTTAATGGAAACTTAGTGGAATTTTGAACTAGTGAAAATACAAGAACTTTGAATTCACAAATATTTTACTATAAGGCGGCAGAAAAAATACTAACTGCCTCAGCCTGTGCTCAGTAGAGAAAACCCCTGGCACTTTTCTGTGGCCAGATTTGAAACTGAAGAGAAACCAGCGACATTTCAAAACAAGCTTTAAAATCTTATTTTAAAGACTTTATTCCTGAAAAGCTGTCATTATCCTTGAAAAACAAAAATTCCCCAGCCAATCCATCAGCACCCAGTTTTGGTGTATAATTGCACTTGGAAGGGGGGAGAGTTTTAGGTGCATAGAACCACAAGCTTGAAATGCAAAACAGCAAGAGAGGGTGCTTTGAGAGCATCATTTCTATCCCTGAACAACTGAAACAGGCTTGGCTGCAAACCTGATAATCTTTTGCAGAAAATGACTGAGGGAAAGGTTAGTGAATTTAAAAAAAAAATAAAAATCCCTGATACCCCGGAAAAGGAATGATCCAGAAACAATTTCCATTGCATACGGTATTTCGCTTGAGAGTAGTTTGGAAAGTTGGCTGACGCACTGAACGCTGAAGGAGATGCCAAAATATAACCTGCTGCTTCTGAGAGAGCTGCTAAAACCTGGAAAGTATTTCATGTGCTAGGTCCTAACTGTCTGCCACACAAATGAAAAGTGTAAATGCCAGTGTGCACGCAAAGCCTCCTGTCAAAAGACAGGTTTTATTCCTCCCTGTTTGCCCAGCCTCAGGATCCCCAACAGGGCAGGTGGCCTCGGTCTGGGAGGACCCCGCTCCCTTCGCCTTCCTCTGTCCCCCTCAAGCTTTCTGCCAAAACCATGGAAAGCCCGGGCTGGGCCCCGTTTCCCCCGGGCGTGCAACGCTTGAAGCCCCCCAGCACCGAGCTGTGGGCCCGTCGAGTCTCCTCAGGGGTCTCTCCCGCACTCCCGCCCCGCAGGCGGCACCAAACGCGGGCAGCCACCTCCGGGGCAGAGTGTCCTCAGGGGTTTCATCTCCTCAGGGGTTTCTCCCCCTCAGGGGTTTCGTCTCCTCAGGGGTTTCTCCCCCTCAGGGGTTTCGTCTCCTCAGGGGTTTCTTCCCCTTAGGGGTCTCTCCCCCACGCCCGCCCCGCAGGCGGCACCAAACGCAGGCAGCCACCTCCGGGGCAAAGTCTCCTCAGGGGTTTCTCCCCCTCAGGGGTTTCGTCTCCTCAGAGGTTTCTTCCTCTTAGGGGTCCCTCCCCCACGCCCACCCCGCAGCCGGCACCAAACGCGGGCAGCCACCTCCGGGGGCTCCTCTGCCAGTGGAGGAGGTGAGGGGAGGCGGCCGCTCCGCGGTGGCGGCTGCGGGCCGTTGGCGGGCCGAGGCGGCGGTTGCCGCAGCAGCCGCGGGAGGGGGGGCGCGGCGGGGCTGGCGGCGCGGCGGGCTCCCGCCCTCCGCCAATCACAGGCGCTGCTCGGGGCCGGGCTGCAGCCAGTGGCTGCGGCGGGGGCTGCGGCGGGCGCGGAGCCGGGGCTGGGGGGGGGGCGGAGGGGGGAGCTGTCCCCGCCGGCCCGGAGCCTGCGCTGACCTTGCGGCTGGCTGCTGGGCGCCCCGCCGCCGAGCCATGGGCACGGTGCCGTCGGCGCTGAAGCACTGCCTCAGCTACCAGCACCTCCTCAAGGAGCAGCTGTGGATCGGGGAGCCGGCGGCTCCGCACACCGGGCAGGTATCGCCGGGGCTAAGGGGTGAAGGGGATGGGATGGTGCCGGCGCGGCCGCCACCAGGGGGAGGCCGGGGCCCGCCGGGCGCTGGGGGCCGCCGCCGCCGCCACCTTCCCCCCTCGATGCCGCCCCCTCACCTCCGCCCCTCGGCCGCTCGATGCCGCCCCGGCCCTCACACACATACCCCGTGTCCCGGCCGCCCGCGGCCCGGCCCGCCCCGCCGACAGGGGGCCTCTCTCATCCCCACACGTCGCCGGGCCTTTCCCGGTGAATATTTCAGAAGGCGGCTGGTTTTAAACCATCTGAGTGGTAGTGGCCGCAGTAGGTGGGCATCGCTAGTGGCGCTGGGGGGGCAAGGAGGAGGCAGTGTTCAAAAAATCTGCTCATCCGTGCCGCCTCTCACCTGTTATAATCCACCGTGTGCGAAGCCATGAAGTTGTAGGGTGACACATGCTTTGGCGAGGCCACAGTACCGCCTTTGCTCCCCCTGGAGTTCTCAAACTGGAGTGTGGTGGGCCCATCTGTGCTCTTGGGGGGGGGAAGTCACGGCAGCCGTGGGGCGCAGAGGCAGAGCTGGTGACTCCTCTGGAACAGCTTGTACCCTGCTTTTGGCCTGCCGTGCTCCGCGTAAGGATGGGGTCGTCATGGAGGGATGAGCGGAGGTGGTTGCAGACCCTCCTGTCTGTCTCCACAGGGGTGGAGAGTGGCTGGAGATAGTGGGGAGTGGAAGTCAGGTGGCCAAATGAAGACCATAGACCAAGGCTGTCCTAATTGTGGGTTTGGAAAGAAAGAAATAAAGGAAAGGGAAAGCTACCAGTGGCTTTCTGGATGAGGCTGCGTAAATCTGGAAGGACTTTGGAGGAAGATGTCCATATGAAGAGCTCAAAGAAGGAAATAGAGTGTGACATTGTCTTCTCTATAACAACGCATATGTTGTTCAGGGTGTATTGTATTTGAACTGTTGTTCTCTCCTGAGTCTTAACTCAGTAACCATTCAGTGCTTCAAACATTACAGAACATGAGCCAAGTCTAGAACAAAATTGGTTTAAATATCATGTCTTAAAAAAATCGCACTTCTTATTCATTACATCTTCCTGTTTCGTACACCTTTCAGACATACCAGGGGTACATCTTCCATTTTTCTCCACCATCTGGAAATGAAATTCAATTATTGAATAGCAATGTAACTTCAGAGGTGGGGAGATCATGAAAAATACAATGCTCTGAGTGCCATGAAAGCTGGCAGCACTGCACTGTGACTTTGCTTCGGATGATCTGGGCTTGATGTCTCAGAAGGTACATCTATGACCAACAAACCATACTAGCTCAATGATTGTAAAAAGTGATTTTTTGTTTTAACCAGTGTATGCAAGACACTGTGATGACATTTATGTGGGTACACCAAGAGATAGAGTAGGGGAGACCACTTAAGGTGTAAGAACAGTTTCCCAGAAATGAGTTAGTGCTTTCATCTTTGATGAAAGTGAGGAGTTGATTTTCTTCCTGAAAACTTCCAGGAGTTTTTCAGGATGTTCCTTTAAACACAAAGTAAAATGTAGGTGTTACAAGACTGTTGCTACTAGGGCCCTTGTAAAAGTAAAATAATTGTTTCCTCTGAAAAAAAACCAAATACATATAAATTTTCCTGTTTCATTTAGCCAGCAATTTTGTATTATTTTTACAACTATATTTGACTTCAAAACAGGGTTGATTGAGGAGCAAAATTATTGAAAAGGAGAGGTGAAAAGCAAAAGGTAATTGGGATAATGGCTAAAGAGAAAGTAATCAGATTTTTCTGCTATCTATTAGTAGAATTTACTAATAGCTATTTCACTTTTATTTAGACTGGTCTGTGTTGCATAAACTGTCAAACAGCTGAGTACTCAATAGGATACCACATTCCTGTTGTAGTATCTTTGTCTTACTCCATTTTCTTAATTTCTTCATCTTGTTTGCTTCAGAAATGCTGTTTTATGTTTTATATAAGGGGATCCTAGTTCTCCTTCATTCTCTTAGCATACCTCAGCGTATACTGTTTTTATTAATACGTCTGATTAACTTAATATTAAAGGTCTGATTAATTTTACTAAATAGGAGCTATAGCTACATGAGAATTTGTTAAAGATATGAATTTATATCAGAACTGTAAAATGTGCTAGGATCTCCGTAGAAAGGAGGTGGCAGTAGATGTAGCAGAATTAGGGAGATTTCCACTGTGATGGCGATTGCTACTGATGGTGACTCATAGCACTTGACGGGAATTTGTAAGGTACTTTGTGTTCTGTTTTGTGAAAAGCTCAGACTGAGCACCAGGGAGGAAGGCTGGCTGTTCATCTGCTGCTGATCATTGTCTTCTGGCTTAGTGGAAACCTTCTGGCTGGAAGGAGAGATTTTCTGTGAGCAACTGAGATTGGTTTTATCCTGCATCTGACTTAAAGTTATATTTTCATGTAGATTAAAATTGAATTTTAATACATTAGGAATATGCTAAGAGGACACAGCAGGGAAGAGCTGGATGGCTAAAGAAAGGGTGTAAAAGACTGAGATGAAATTCAAGGATGCAGAGTGATTATTTACTGTGAGACTAATAATCCAAACTAGAAACTGACGTTATCAGTTACAAGCAATTGAAGAAGAGAAGAATCTTGGAATATTCAATAATTGCATGAGGACTGTGAGCTGCCAGTACAGTATAACTGTTAAAAGAATCAGATTAAGTCCTCAGATATATCAGATAAGAAATTTCCAGTCAAACAGGGAAATGTTAGTGCCATTGCAAAAGACTGTATCTGAGACTTGTTTGGTTAGTCATGTTCAAGAAATTGAGTACCAGCTGGGATGAGTTAGGTCTTGCACTGGAATGGTCAGGAAAATGGAGATGAAATGTAAAAAGACTGATTTGTTCAATATCTAGTGTTAAGACCTGGAGGATGAGCAGACAGGGAGAAAAGATGACGAAGGAGCTGCTTAAAATAAAGGATATGTTGCCACACACAAGCAAACACTTGTTATCTGTCTGTTTTAAAAGCAGAGTAGAAATTTAAAAGCTAAGTATCAAGTGGTGACATTCTTTAATAGCTTTCTAATCAAAATCATGAGAGCGAATAACACATATGATTTAAGTTTAGAAGAAGGATTCATGATGTGGTTTCCATTGTAGTGAAAATGATTTGATTCTTAAGAGATTTTAAAGTTTATGTAGTAAGGAATAGAGGACTAGATATTTAAATGAAGTCAAATAGAGACAATTCCAAATCCAGGTCTTAATTATGTTGCATGGCTTACAGTACTTTGGAAATAGAATTAGTTAAGGTCAGAGTGTCAACTTCAGTGTGAATACTGATCTGCCACTTAAATCAGTGCATCCTACTCTACAAGAGGGTTAGATTCTTTCTCTTAGACCGTTGTGTTTTAATATACCACTAGATGGGTGAACTAAGAGGTACTGTATATTAGGAGTATAGTAGGAGTTATATGGTTTACTGAGGGCTGCCTACAATCTACCTCAAGCAAAGCAAAAATAAGTCAAAAATAAAGCTAGTCTCTTGCTCTTCTGGATGTGACTGACTCTAGGAGGCATAAATCTATCTAAATAAGCTGATGTGTGCTATGTTATCTTGTAGGATTTCTGTCACAGATTTAGGCTGTCATGTGGGATGCAAGACCCAGAATTATTAGCAATTGTTCAGTATATTATCAGTGGAAAGCACAGCATACATTATTGTCAGTTTTATAACTGGAGAGAAACACAAATTCTGCATGCTAGATGCAGAAGAGCTTGGATTCTCTAATTATGACAGCTAACTTCTGCTTCGGTTGCAGTGATTTATATGTTACATGCCTAAATAGCCAGACCTAAACCACACAGCCTAAGATTCCTTCATCTCCTCACTGCGTAACACTGTTGGATCAAGAGATGCACACAAGTGTCTTACTTTTGCAGTTTTAATTTCATAGTTTAGATTTGGCAGGATACTATCATGTTTTAACCATATGTCAGAAACCTCTCAAATTTATTTTTAAAGTAACTCAGGGATAAAAACAAAAACTATAGCCCACATGACAACTATGTATATTTGTCTTAATCACTTGTATTGATGGATGATCCTTCATTCAAATTACAGCATAAAAAATGAGGCATATGGTATTATGCTACCTGGGAGAAGAAGGCATGTCTGTTTTATTTTAATCTTTCAGCTACACCTCATAGCAACTGATTTGAGACATACTGTATTTCATTTTCTCTTTATCTTCATCTAATTATATATTCCATGAACAAATTCATATTTGCAGGCTCTCCTTAAATAACCATTTAGATTATTTTTATTTTTATATCATTTATTTACTTTAAGAAGCATTACAAAAATTTGCTGTTATCAATATTGCAAATATATTAATTTATTATGACAATTACCATATGCAATAAATACATCATAGTTTGCATTCAGGTTTTTTTATCTGCTGAAAATTGCATATAAAGTGTATTTTAATAGAGAAAAAGGAAGCTACATGTCCTGAATTTTATATTGTTTCTTGTTTAAAAGGATGACGTTATTTAAGGGAACTTAATGAAATCAGTATAAAGTATATTGATTGCATGGAGCAAAGATCTTGTATTTTTTCTTTTTTTCCCCTTTCCTTTACCTACATGTCTTTCATGTAACTGAAGACTAAATAACTGATCACTAAGAGGCTTTGAAATTCCTGATTTCCAGCCCTTCATACTCCTCTACATGTAGAAGCCTTGTCAATACAGAACTCAGTAGATGGATCTTTTTCTTGACAAGAATGGGACTTTTTTGTTTTTTTGCAGGTTCCCAAGCAGCATTTATTTTCTTAATGTTCATAAGATGTAAAGCATGCAATGTTATTCAAAAAAGAAAATAAATAGAAGAATATAAAGTAGAAAGGTTTACTATAAATATAAATTAGAATGAAATTACAAACGATTAAGTTCGTATCATCATGCTGTATCTTTTCTTGATGACTTTGGAGATGAGAAATTACATTTGGTACGTGCTGACACTGAAGGTAGTAAATAAAACACAAAAACTCCCAGTGAATTTAACTGGAGTAAAGAGAGTTCAACGCTGAGCTCTTTCCAAAGTTTTCTTTGAAGTCAAGAGGAGTTTCCCCTTTAGAAGATCCAGTCAGTAGACTCATGCCAATTTTTTCAGCCATGTATTCTTTATGCTGCAAAATAAGAGCTCAAGAAATGTTGGTGCATAAAATGTTGAAGAGAGGATGTCTGAAAAGGCTAAGCAGTTGGCTTGTTAAAGGTGCTAAACAGGATGTTAGGAGTTAAGAGGCTGATAATAAAGTGCTAGTTTGACCTAAATGGAGTCACTAACTTGTAGTTCTTGTGTGCCATTGGGTTGCAAATAGTGGAAAGATAACAGGAGCTTTTTAGTTGATACAGATTTATGCTATATTGGGGTTATTATGCGGGTTTAGAACTTTATAATACAGCTGGAAATGTTGTAAAGGATTTTACACATCTTGCTCTGCAAATTTGGGAATTAAAAAAAACACACAGGAAATTTCTGCTCAGGCCCAACATCTGGTTTTTGGTGAGATCCCATTTTTGACTTGTCCCACCTCCACCTCCTTCAAAGCTTACATATGGGCACAGTGATGCTCATTTCCTCTCTTGCCAGCTCAAGGAAAAAGATTAATTTCAGACACCCCATGTGTCAAATCGTCATTATAAAATTCATACGTCTTGAGATCATTCTTCTTAATTCATTTTCTCATTGCCTTGGTTGAGAGTGAAGATAAGTGGCTTGCCTAAGATCAACTGGATCCAAATTTAATTCCTACTGAAATAAATTGGAATATTATCTTTGTCTCAGGTTTTAATAAGGATTTTATTTACAATTTGTGGATTTTCTAGCTTCCAGTTTAGGTAAAGAAATCTCACAAGTGCTTTATAAGACTACTGCAAGACTTACCAGATGATCAGACATAGACATTTTCATAAAGCAAAATATTTACTGCTACTAATGAAGCAAATTTTGTATCTTTGAACTGTCTGACAAAGTGACAAATAGTGATAACAGTCATCTCTAGATTGGCTAGGATGGCAAGTGTTTGGGTTGTTTGTTTGTTTTTTTTTTTACACTTAATTTCTCTTAAGTTTTAGCGCTAGGATCTTTTTTGGTGTTTCAGAGAAAAAAAGGTAGCTCCAATTCTTGCAGTGTCTGGGTTGCAAGATTCACTTGTTTATGCAAGTGTGTGTTTGAATTGCAGTTTCTGTGTGAATATCACACAATGAGAAACCAGTGCAGTGTAGGTACCGTCCAGAGATAAAGCTGAAACGAATTCTTGTCACCCTCTGCTCTTTCACAGCATAAATATTTGAGGCATTTAACCAAGGTGATGATTCTCTGAAATTTTAGGAATTGAAGGTTATTGAGATCCCTTTGATGTGTCAAATGTGGAAGAAATTATATTTAAAGAAATTTGAGGGGAACTTCAGAAAAGTAGTTATTTAGTACTTCAGGCTGTGTTGAATTCTCTTCTGTTCTTTAGCTCTCTCATCCATTTTACGAAGATGAAATATTTTCCGTAGCATTCTTCTTTTCCCCCAAATGTATATTTAAAAAGATAGATGAAGTATGAAAGAAAAGTGTGTATTAAAGATGGTGTGTGGTATTGGGAACTTGTTGGGGAATGAGTACCACCTTATGTATGCCAAGGTACATCATAATGCATTTGTGGACCTTGACATACAGTTTAATGAATCACAGAATCATAAAATCATTTGGGTTGGAAAAGGACCTTAAAGATCATCGAGTTCCAACCCCCCTGCCCTGGGCAGGGACACCTCCCACCAGACCAGGTTGCTCAAAGCCCCATCCAGCCTGGCCTTGAACACCTTCAGGGATGGTCGATGAAGGACCATCGATTAACTGAACCTCAAGAAATACTGGAACAGAAAAAACATTAATTTTAAGAATGGAAGGAAAAAAGCTATCAGACACAAATTTATAGGAAGAAGTTCCCTTTGACTATCTAATCCATCCATCTTCTGTCACAGAAAACCTTATCAGGATATTGAAACTGAGGAAAGTTACTTTATTGGCTGATTTGGGATTTTTAAGATAAGAGGATGTAGTAGGATGCCTGGTGCTCCATGATGCAAATCAGGCTTTCGTACCGTGCTAAATACCAGTAAAACTAATTCAGCATTTTTGCTTTTCAGTAAAAGTGAAATATTTTATCACTGCTGTATTAGTGCATACTTGTATAGGCCTTTTGGGGCAGAAATGTCAAAATGGTGTGCAGCTGAGATAAAAGATTTTTCTGTTTTGTAATAAGTTGATAGTGACATGTTATAATGAATAATATAGAATTTATTAAATACGAGATTGTAAATCACATTCAGACTTTATTTTTTTGACTGTCTCGTCTTTTAGTCAATCTCACACTCTGAAGCAATCAGAAAGCTGATAAACGCATGATTTACATTTCAGGAAAATACTTTCAGGGATTGTTTTAAGGGTTGCTTTTTGATCTTAAGGTGTTAGAGTTGGAAGTAATCAGTTCATGACTTTTCACAATTTTACTGTGTTAGACATAATAATTAATGGCGAAGATTTCAATCGTAGTTTGGGGCAAAATTCTAATGTTGCCAAAGTTGCCAAATAAGTTGCAGGTGATGAGAAGAAAAGTACACTTTCTGTCAGAACATTGTAGCTGGTAATGTTTTTAGATAATTGTCTTGTTAAGTGAAGATTTATTTTATGGTTTGGTGTAAATGAATGGACATTACTACAATTTTTATATTCCAATTGAATTTTTTATTTGCATTAGATATACTTAGGAGAGTGCTTCTCAACAGCTCTTGCAACAAAAAAATAGATTTATTACATGCAAAAACTGCTCAAAGGTGCATTGGTAAAAAACTGTGCTGGGTAGACATTTCTTCTTTGTTTGGCGTTTTTTTTCTGTCCACAGATGTTAGCTGTTTTGTATGGGAATAAAGGTGTTAGTTTATGAGTTTCTTGAAAAAAAAAAAAGTTTAAAGGCTTTGAATGCACGAGATGTGTGGACTGAAGCACCAGAGGACATTGGTGGAATGTTAGGTGAAGCCCAGAGGGAAATAATTCAACAGCAGCATCTGGAAAGGAACTGTATGTGGCTTTAGGGTTTACTTTTAATGCAAGTAGTTAAGATGAGATTAAATATAGGTGTTACTATGTGAGAAATGGGGGAGCAAGGTAAGTGATGAAGGTATGTCATGTGGAACACTGGGCTTAGGAAAGAGATTTAACAGAATCCACAGCTGATCGCAGCTGAATTTTTAAAAGCCTGGAAACATAATTTGAATTGAACTATACGTTGACTTCATATAAAGCAAAACAGCTTACATGAAGAATTTATTGGGAAAGAGAAGAGAGAGGATAGGCAAGTTCCTTGGCCCTGTCATGCCTGAATGGTACGAAGAAGACAGAAAGTTAAGTGACTAAGCCAGCTGGCTGTTGGCTATACAGAGGGGAATCAACCGGTGATTGAGAACTGTCTTGTCTCCCAGCTGTTTTTTGATATTTAGGACTTGATTCAATTGCCTAAGCACAGTTGCTTGGTGCAGCACGAGTTGCCCTAGAGTAGCTGAGATGGCTTACAGGGTTGACAGATATCAAGATACATATGGGGGATCTGGGCCCTCTGGCACATTAACTGGAAGTGGGATGCATCTCAAATGCCCCAGATGCCTGTAATTAGCCATCTGACTCGTGCCCTTACTGCTCACCTGAGTTGTTTCATATGCTTTTGGCCATTGCTGATAGTGCTGAGAAGTGGCTTGATTCAGTCATCCACACTTCATTCCTGATGCCTTTTAAGATGCTGTATAATATCTTACTTCACCTCCAGCTTCCAAAAAAGGCATAGGTCCCGTGTCCTACATGCTGTGTTTAGGGAACCTTAAGACATTATATGTGAATATATAAATTGACTGTACTGGGATACCTAGCACACCTGGAGGCATTAATGTGTAGATACCTAAGTTCAGGTGTCTTAAACTCCAGGTGAATCCTGTCATCAAGGACACTTCAGGCACTTAATGAGTAGTATGGCTGGGTTTCCGCTTAGCCCTTAATTATTACCTGTTGTCAGAGTTTAGAACAATTCTTTGGTCAAGATTCCATGTCACGGTAAAGTAAAAGTACAGCTAATAGTAACACTATTATATATTTTTGACTCATTTTGTGCTTAGTTAACACTGACTCCTTGATCTTATTACCAGTTTTACAACAATGCATATTTCTTTCTCATCTGTTGTACAAGTTATTATCCAGAATATGAAGGCTGAAAAAAAAAATCTTTCTCAATTTGTGAAGTCTAGAAGTGGAAGCAATAAAAAATAAGGAAATCTCATGATTCATTTTGCCATGACAATGCTTAATCTTCTTAAAAGCTCTGACATGATATGATCCCATTTTGGTTTTATCTTTGTCATAGTTTCTTTAGTACCGGTCCATTTTCTTCTGCTTGTTCCATTCCACTGATTTCAGGTTTGCATGAATAGAACATGTTAAAATCTTATTACATTACTATTTCGTGTAATTGGAAATTTAACCAGTTCAGCAGAAGCTGTGACATGTAATTGTAATATGACTACTTTTTAATAAGCTCATAAAAGCTGATAAACATTTAAAAATATTTATTTTAAAAATAAGGCAGCATATGTGTCTTTTTTCTAAATTTCATATAAGGAAAATTTTCAATAGCTTTAATTATTATCAGTTAAATGGGCAGAAAATTATATTCTCTAAATATACTCACATTTGACTGGTTCCTTTGTGAAAATGAAACATTTTTATAACATCAAGAATGGTGTAACATTCAAGATACCATAATTTCCTTTCTACTATTGGAAAATTATTATGGAAACACTTTGCAGATGTTATTTTTCTAAAGAGATTTGTGAATTTTAGATTCTCCTGAAGGATGAGTTGCCAACTGTGGCTAAATAAATAACCATTAAACTACTGTCATTTTTATCAGTGTCTTTTGGGAAGAGAGGTATGGAAAACATAGTGGTGGGCCAGCTGTACTTGAATTAAAGATTTCCTTGATCTTTTAGGCAATGCCTTCGGACACAGAAGGTGATTTTGATGACAATAATAATTGAGAATAGTTGTATTACTTTCAACTTTTTACTTGGGTTCTTAAAGATCAATGCGTAACTCGCTTTTATTGACAATTTAAAGAGACTTGTCTGATAGGGTGGTTGGGGCTGGCTTGTCAATGTATTTATTTTCCCCATTGATAGCCCAAAGCATTATAAAGGACAAATGACTTCCACGTGCTGGTCTTGTAGGGATGATCATGCTTCTGCTTTTTCAATGTGTGTGGAAAAGCGCCACTCCTCCTGCCTTCTAGAATTCTGTCTTCAGTCTTGCCTGTAAAACACCATATACACCATAATACTATTACCATAAATAATAGTAAAGGAAAGTGTGGGAGGTTTTGGCTCCAGTGTCATCAGTATGCTGTTGATCTCAGTTCTCTGTATCCTTTTCATCCAGCCCAGATGGTAGAGTATAATTGCTTTTCCAGGCTTTGACCAAGATAGGGATATGGATGAAAGTGAGTTGGCTGCAAATCAACTTGGTTAATGGAGAAACGCTGCTTGTTAGCCAAGGGAAGCATTCAGGGAAATAGAAAGTAGAAAAAGGTAATGTATACACCATGTCCTGAAAATACATTTTTAATTTTTGCTAAAGTAGTCATTTTAGTAAGTAAGTAAGAAGCTGTGTTGTCCTCTTACTAACAACAGAGGCCTGTAGTACATTTATTGTTAATTATTCCATTGTAACACAAGTCTGACCGTGGTTGTCTATGCCTCTGCTACCACCTGATTCTACTAATACATTCCCTTCATCATTATTTTGTAAGTTACCCCAAATTATCTGTGACTACACCACATCTGTTTGCTTTCAGGTTGCATGAACGGTTAGCTGTAATTGACACTTAAATTCAAACCTCTGCACTTCCACATGCTCTACATTTGTTGAAAATAGCAACAAATGTTTTTTAGAAGACAGAAAGTCAAGTTGTCAGTGATAATTCAGAGGGGTCAGGCTCATCCAAGAGACTGTTATTTGAGAAATTTGGTCTATTTTTTTTGTTCTGTCAGGTTGTGAATGATTTTATGTAAAATACAGACGTAAATATTACAGAAGGAATTTCTTTGTTTTATAAGATTGTGAACTGTCTTTGGGCTTGATTTCATCCTTCTGAGTATTTGTCCTGTAACGCTACTACTTTTTTTTCAGAGCATCCAGTGTCATGGCAGAGAACTGGATGTGATTTGCAGTTGCTCTTAGAACTAACTTCTCCTTCTGTTAGACATTCAGTCCCCAGCCCCTGAGGTTTCCTTTTTGCAGGGCTGTCAGAACAGCAGTTTCGATAGCCTGCATCTGCCTCTGCAATTTTCTGATCCGCTGGAGCTCACATTTGGCAAATTTTAAGCCGTGACCACCAGAGATGTCTGTGTGACTCTCAACTGACGTGTAATAAGTCGTTGTTCTTGGCAGTATCGTTAGAATGTATCATGGACTGTCAGGATTTTGTTCACAATTTAAATTTTGTCACATTTTTAAATGAGTAACTTCATGCAATTCAAGTTCACATTTCTTACCTTTGCTTACTAAAGGGAAAGGCTTCTAGAGTTCTGTAACTTATCTTCACATCATAATAATTTTTATGCATATTTTCCAGTATACTTTCACTGGCTGTCTTTAAACTGGAGACAGCCTGGGCTGCAGTGATCGTGCACTGGGGGAGTTTGCAGTCCTGAGAGATAAGGGTCAGGCAAAGACTAGAGTCAGGACCTTGAATATTAGGAAAGCAAACTTCCAGCTGTTCAAGGAGTTATTCAATAGGACCCCCTGGGAAACTGCCCTCAGGGACAAGGGAGCAGAACAGAGCTGGCAGATCTTTAAGGAGGCTTTCTATAGAATGCAAGAGCTCTTGATCCCTGGGTGTAAGAAATCAGGAAAGGAAGGCAGGAGATGGGCATGGCTGAGTTGAGACCTGCTGGTCAAACTAAAGGGCAAGAAGGAAACGCACAGGCAGCAGAAGCAGGGACAGGTATCCTGGGAAGAGTATAGGGATGCTGCCTGGTTGTGTAGGGATGGGGTCAGGAAGGCCAAGGAGTAGCTGGAGCTGAACTTGGCAAGGGCTGCAAAGAATAAGAATGGCTTCTACAGGTAAGTGTACCCCCGATGAGCAAGACTGGCAAATTGGTATCAATGAATGAGGAGAAGGTTGAAGTACTCAACAACTTTTTGTCACCTCAGTCTTCACCAACACATGGAGCCTGGGGGTAAACTGGAAGAACTAGAGATCCTGGTGGTGGATATGATCAGCCACTAGGTGTGAACCTCAGGATGACCTGAATTATTCTTTATCTCCATCAGCCATATTAATTAAAACTTCAGCTGTAATGGGATTTTAAACATAGAGCATGGCTTTAGATACCTGCATGCGGGGAACCATTAAAATCTCATTTCAGTTGCCTAACAGGTGTCTCTAGTGCCATTAAAGATTCCCTGCAGATCCCTTGATAGATTTGAAATGGGACCTGCAGTAAATGGACCCTTGCCCTTCCTGAGCAGCACTTGGAGGCCAGAACTTAAGTCATCCAGACTGACTTCAGGTACATATGTTTAGACAGCAGGAATGAGCTGAGGTTTCTTAACCTTGAGCTGAATACCACTCTTAAACCTCATCTTCTGTAGCTTTGGAAAACCAATTCTAAAGAATTTCCAAAATGAATAGTAATATATAGGTGGTAATTTGCTTTTTTTAAATTTGTAACCATATATCCGTGAGTAGTGTAGTTAAGAGTGTGATTTGAATTTTCTAGTTTTGTGTTAGAATATTCTTCTTAACAGCAATTTTTTTTACAATCTGGAGCATTCCCTATTAATATCATTTGTTACCTTTTGAACTGTCAGTTCATCACTGCTCACTAGATAGAATTATTTTTACAAAACAATAATTTCTGATTTCTAAGTAAAAGTCATAGGTTTTTCTTATTAATAATTAGTAATATTATTTGCTCTTTATGACTTTTGTATTTACCATTAAATTCCTCTTTGTAAGCAGAATTAGATCAAACAACTGGCCACTCGAGCCAAGTTGAATTCCCCTGTGTTTAAAATAATATTTCTTCTGTTTTCATATTAATGATTTTTATTTTATTGTAAACAGCCCTGCAACAATTTAGTAAGTGCACTAATAGATTATTTCAGAATCCAGCAATTAATGGAAATGACAGTCGGAATGTTACAGCTATTGCTTTACAATAGAAAACCCTACAGTGACTTCTCAGTTCAGATGATCTCCCAATATATGTAAATCACTACTGTTTCATGAGCTTACACAAACCCTCTGATAAAAGTTGTAAGCACATTCAAATTAAATTTGAAGAAGTGGACTAAAGTAATAACTGTGGGTTTAATCCCCAGTATAGGAGAGATGTAGACGTACTGGATCAGACCCAGCAAAGGGACATGAAGATGATTAATGGATTGGAGCATCTGTCATTTGAGGACAGGCTGAGAGAGCTGAGAGCGTTTGGCTTGGAGAAAAGGCTCAGGGGATCAGTAGGAATATCTAGTAGGGTGAGTAAGGAAGACAGAGTCACAGTGGGCACAAACTGAAGTACAATAAATTCCATTTAGAGATCAGAAAAGTCTTTTTTACTGTGAGGGTGGTCAGCACTGGAACAGGTTGCCCAGGAGTCTCCATCCTTGGAGATACTCAAGACCCAGCTGAATACAATTTTGGGCAACCCGCTTTAGTTGACCATGCTCTGAGCAGGAGTGGTTGAACTGGATGATCTCCAGAGGTTTCTTCTGACCTCAATGATTATTTGGTTTATTCCAGATAAGTTAACTCTGCAACTAACTATTATCATTCTGTAATGATTTACTTGCATGTTATGCTTTGCTCTCCTATGGACGATTTCCAGTTGATTGAATTATTTTTTGAAGTAGGGCATCCAAAAGGGCCTCCAAAACTAGATGTGGTATTCCTACTTTTTAAGTGTCAGGCTACAGTTTTATCTATGACATCCTGTTTATAGCCTAGGATTAGATTTGCCATTTCATTTTCATTGTCTTTTATTTTTTCTTGAGAGCATGCTGTTAGTGACTCACATTCAGTGTGTTATTCATTTTAATATCCCAGTCTTTTTCTATAGAACTATTTTGTCGGGTACTCTCTATGTTCTATTTTACAAAAATCTTTTTTTGGGGGGTCAAAATTATTAAAATGGAGAAATAAGCATGTACACATTAGAATTTGTAAGGGACAAATGTGCCAAAATTTTTTTACTTACTTAGCCAACATCAGATACAATACAGATAGTCTTTAAGTGTTGTGTTATATATTGCTTTTTATTGAAATATATCATATTTATTTCTGTAGTATGTCAATGGAATTTTGCATTCCAGTCCTGTGGTCTAAAGCACTTGTTTGTGATATTTCTATGTTATCATTCAGCTCATGAATATGCAGTTGTATCATAATTAAAAATTACTTAATGAAAGCTTCTCAAGGGCTGATGAGTTTTTTTGCTAGTAATGGCCTGTTCCTGGCTACTGTTCTCCCAGGGGTCATGTCAGCAGCATATGGCAGAAGTTCTAGGACTAATACTCAGTTTATCTTTACTGAGGGATATTTACTAGGTACATCCCACTGTTTTCTGAATATCCGTATGTATTCTTTATATCTCACAGGTGAATCTTCGCCATTTTCCCTCTGGTTAACTTGGGAAATAATGTTTTATATCTGCCTTTTGGCAGCGTAAGCTATATAAACAAGTCTCTGCAATATGACCTCAGTCATTATTTGATTATGTACTGAAACTTTGATTTCTTCCTGTTTATGTCTTCTATGTCTTGTAAAGTTTAGAGGCGTCGATGTGTTCAGAAGATTGACCACTGTTTTCTTTGTTCTCCTTCCAGCAATCATATAATTTATCTCAGAGTCTTCTCCCAGGTTTTGGGCATTTGTCCATGTCACTGCACAGATACATATGGAGTTATGATGCCACCTCCCTACTGACCCTTGTTTAAATTTGTTTTCCTGAATAATTCTTCCTTGCACAAGATGGACCTACCTTTGCTCAGTTGTCCTCTGTGCCAGAACACCACCTTGTGGAAAAGGAAAGCAGAGCTCCATTTTTGCTTGATTAGAAAGATTGAAAAGACCCAAACCTTCAGATTCTACTCGTTTACTTTTGAGTCCTTTCAGTTATTTCTGAGCAGCTCTGGGTAATATTTATCTGTGCTACTTGTGCCAATATGAATGATCTGCATGGAATAAAAATCAGAAGGATGAATGAACCTCAGCACCTTTACTAGAAGTTCTGAAGCAGTGACAGAGCTTAAAAAAGTATTTTTATTTAATTTGATTACATTTATGGTTATCTTAAGAAGATTATACTGCTCTAATTAAGGTTTACTAGGTTTTTCTGTAATAAACTTGAATTTTCAGCTATTTATACCTCAGGGAAAATGTTTCCATAGAGAAATTTGGCATTCAGTCTCTCAAGCTGAATGGTATGGTTTTCCTTTTTTAATTTTTTTTAAAAAAAGATCCTTTGGCTGCGTTCTGTTTTGAGGGAGGCAATATTTTGTGGTTTTATATGTTTTTTGTTCTCCCTTGGCAAGGCTTGATACATGGAAAAAACAAATTTTCCAGGCTCTTAGACTTTTATGTCAACTATTTCCTTTTTGATAGTTCAAACATTGTAGTTTGGTAGTCATTAGTTTTTAACAGAGCCACTATATAATTCAATAAGCAGTCACCTCTAAATATCTACCATAATTACTTTTTATACTTCGTTACATGAAAATACTTTATACAATACAATTTAGTAAATATTTTTTCTGCAACAGAATTGTTTTACCTGACATGCTTAGTGCTTAATGCGCATTTATCCTTTTTGAATTCTCTTATAAAAACTATTTTTCATTTTTCTATTTATTTCTATCTTCTATTTATTATCTCTAGACGATTTAATGGCATATTTGAAGGTGTTGAAATTCTTTAAGTTTGTCTCGTTGTTTCCAAAAATCCTTCCTTTTACTCAAGGGGGTGGCGCACATTTGGAATCCTCCAGTTAGAGTTTGGGAAACTCGATCCCTCAATTCAGGAAGCCCAAGTCCTGGTTAAGGTCTAATGCCATCCAGATAGTAAACAGAGACGTGTTTAAGTTCTGCATAAGTTCTTAAGGACTTCAGTCTGGTAATGGAGATTTGAAACTTGCCTGGTGAATGCAGATGGCATTGAGCCCGACACAGAACGTGACTGGTGGCTCAGGTGACTTTTTCAGCTGTGTTTCAAGTGATGTCCGAATATTCTGCAAGGGAATCTCTTTTTTCTTCCTGACAACATTGTCAAGAATCTCCAAATTCTTGGAAGAATGGCATAACTGCTAGGTTACCGAATATTCATTCATAGGACAGGTGAGATTAAGGTGAAGAGGTACTCCTTTTCTCCTCTGATTCGGCTTGGACCACAGAATGGAAAAATGCTAGAGTCATCTTAGCAGAAGATAGTACATGTACTCAGATTGTCTCGGATTTGTTTCTGAGTTTTATCCAGTGATTATGCACTGTGAAATGCATAAATAGTACACAGGGGCCTGAATCTAAGTACTCTGCCTCCCTTGTACTTGTTTGTTAGCTGAGCCTCAGCAATGCAGTACGAGAGAAATTATTAGTTAGGCTGGGGAAAAGGATGATTAGAACAGAATTTGTGAGATAAGTAAAAAGCTGTCTGAGGACGAAATAAGAGATAACGTTGAATGCAGAGTTATTAGGCCATTTATTAAAGAGATGTAGATAGTGGAGTTCTTCAGGTCTTTTTTTTAAAGACGGATTTCTTCTGTAGCACTAACCCAAATTTTTTGAGATAATATATGTTTGTGGTAAAGTAAGGTAATCGTGCTAGTCCAGGCATTTTCACCAGGAAAGGTAGTAAGACCAGCTGATGACAGAAAGTCAGGAGGAGATACCAGTACCACAATGGGTACCACCCAGGAGGAACTGAGTGACCTTGAAGACAGGAGCAATCAGTGCGCTATAGATGAAACGAGGTGAAATTCAATGCAGAGCAAGACTCTTCTGGCCTAAGAACCAAGTTATGTGCTTGAAGCTGTCAGTTCATCAGCTCAAAGAATGGAAGGATTTATCTGTAGTGCTGCCTTGAATTTCCACTGCGTGGCCTTTGTGAGAGTCATCCTGTCCCCGGTTCTCAGGGTCACGTTCAAGAAGAGTGAACTGGAGTTGAGACTGTCTAGTGGACAGCAAGGCTATAGAGAAAATCAGGGGATGAGAGACCTGGATTGTGGCTGAAAGAGATGATATCACGGATGGAGAATAAAAGTCAGTACTTGGAGGCCTTTTAAAGTGTCCGTTCCAAACTTCTGTCCCCTCCCAACTCCAAGGGCTGCAGATGTCCTCTCAACGGCCACGTGAATGGCTACTGCTCCTGCTGTAGCTGTGTGAACTGCTCTGTAAACACAGGTACAGCTCTTTGATTTCAGCAGAAGTTTTACCACGGTAGGAACTGAATAGGATTTAAGGGATTTGGCCTAGAAATAGAACATTTTTGCCACCGAAGTTTTATGGACATTTTTCATGCTCTAAATTAAGCTTTGGTTCACATAATCTATTTTAGCTCTTTTTTTCCCACTCACAGCTTTACTCATTGTGCAGCTGTGGCATTTGTCTTGTAACAAGAAGGATCTGATAATCGTGAAATAACCCAGATTTATGCCCGTAGTCCTGAAGCGGTGCCATATTTGTGAAAATAACTTAAAAAAGGAGAAACAATGTGCAGCAGATGTGGAGGTTTTACCTTCACATTTAAGTAGGTTTATACTGTCAGTGAGTGTGGGCTTAGCACAGCCTGACAGAGTTTTAACTTACCAGATGTTCCACGTGATCAAATAGATACTATACAGCTGTTTCCCATTCTTTTTACTGGACTCAGATAAATACACAGTAAATGCTCTGAAATATGTTTATTGTATTTTGGCTAGTATTGTGGCTGTTGCTGCAGAGAATTTACTTTAATCCACAGGCACAGAGAACGTGGGGAGAAATCAAAGGTGCTGCAGGAGCGCTCCTTTCCCGTTACCAGGAGGAGAAATTAGCGGCTGCTAATTAGCTAGCTGATGATGCTAGATACAGGGAGGGATGAAAAATGGGTTTTTCATCTGGTTACGGGGGATGTGAGATTAGGGGCCGTATTTCTGCACTGCAGAAGTGACTTCTGGTCTCTGGGTGAGCTGCTGGGCTGATGTTCCCCTGAGCTGGTGGTGCTGGTGGTGGATCTGCTGTTCCCGTGGTGTCACCCTCCGGGGAGGTGGCAGGATGAGCCCCTCCGGCAGGTAGCTCGCGTGAATCCCAGCATGGGCTTTCAACACTGGAATGGAGACACTGGGTGGGATTCCGTATTCAGTGCAAGACAGGAAAGAGGGAGTCTGCGGAGCCCCTGGCGAGGCTGCCTGCTTCCCTCCTGTCTTCTCCTCTGGGTCGGGCAGCCTGCCCCAAGTTGGGCATTTAATGCGGTTTTGAAGACACCAAGATTTTGGGGGTCAGCCTAAGCAACTGCTCTGAACCGTTTTGGGATTTAAAGGCCCGGGTTACGTTAACTGCCACACCTGTCAACTTGATTCAATAACAGAGCAGCTAAATAATAAAAAAGGAAGTTTCATTTCCCTTCACCTGCTTTTCTGTTCTTGATTCTCCTTCCTCCCCCTCCAACTCCCTGTGCTCTCCCCAGCCCTTTGACCCTACCGCTGCCTTCCTTCCCTCTTGTCACTGTTACCCTCCTGCCTTTCCAGAGCTCCTCTTACACCTGGAAAATTCTTCTTGTCTACCAGGGGCCTTCCTTGTTATCCTTTGAATCCTTCTTTAAAACCTTCACCTTCAGGCAGAGGAATTACTTTCGTCTTTCATTAATAATCTCTTCAACATTTCTTGACTGCTCTGTTATTTTCAGATTTATAGCCTGGTCTTGCAAACGTTTACAGAGAAGTAACTGTTCAGTTAAATTGAGAACATTCTGTTAGAAGTTTGGAGGGCTGGATTGTTCGTTGGGAAGCTTTTTGAAATGGGAATATTTCCCACTCTGTAAAACACAATGTTCATTTATGGTTTTATGTACCTTTTTATAATAAACATTTGTGGCCTCAGAGGAGCAGTGGAACATGCACACGGATAACTTCTGCTTTTAACTTTTATTCCCTAACTCAAGGTGTGGAACATGTTCTCACAGATTTTTAAAGGCCATAAGCAAACTTAATGTTGACAGTATGACTTTATGCTGAGGTCAAGTACAAGCTGTACCTTTGATCTTGGTGACCTTCATTGTTTTGTGTTTCAATACTGATTTTTATTTCAGGAATCTCAAGCATCTGGACTGCCTGAGTACATAAAGATTGTAGAAGTTGGGCCAAGGGATGGATTACAAAATGAAAAGGTAATTTTTCTCTTGTTTTTTCTTTTTGGGTTTTTTTTTGGCATGTGTGTTTTGATGTGGACAGTTGTGTCATTTTCATTGGGTAAAACAAGTACATCCTGCTAATTGTGTTTCTTCCATTTTGTACTATAAATATATTTATTTTCATATTAATAACTGTTTTGCATATTAGAATAGAAGTATATTACTATTTAGCCAGATATTAAATCCTATAATTTCTTTCTATACTTGGTTAATTAGCCTTTCAGTTACTCAAATGCCATCTCTTTTTCTGGAATTTGTCTTGTTGGTCAATAACATCATTGATAAATGCTGTGAAACTGGCTATCTTCATAATATGTGTTTGTGCTACAAGTGCTACTATAGCAGGAATAGTACAATAGGTTTCATCATGCATCCTGCTGAACAGGCATGGAAAAAAAAAAAAAAGAAATTACTCTTTTGATAGTATTAGTTGCCTGAAGGGTGGTAGGGAAGCACGGAAGAAGATTGGAAGAGACTATGTAAAATAGGGTATGTGTATCAAAACAGTCATCTCTTTCCACCAACGTGAGGATAAGCTTACATATATTGTTGTTACTGATATCAAAAATGGTAGTAGTAGTAACAGAATGGAATTACTCTGCCTCAGCAGTGCAGCTTTTTTTTGCCCCTTTTTTTCTGGTTGGACTATTCTGTCTTACTGTTTCCTTTGACGCTTCTTTTCCAGGTTGGTGTTTGGTTACTAACAATTAGTGAGGGCAGATCTATATCCATTTACACAGAAGTGGTGGACAAAAAAAGAGTAGGATCATGTGTATTGTGTAGCACTTTGCTTATGCAGGAGCTTCCTACTGGCAGGAAACAACATAATTATGGTATAATGCATGATGAGAGTTCATTATATAAAAGAAAATGTATTGATTATATACTGAGAACATTTCACTTACAAAAGTTTCTACTTTACTTACTTACTATAGTCTGTCTCTATGTCTGTAGGTGATAGTCCCAACTGATATCAAAATTGAATTAATCAACCGGCTTTCCAAAACGGGCCTGCCAGCAATAGAAGTGACCAGTTTTGTTTCATCCAAATGGGTGCCTCAGGTACGTAAAGTCATCACCATTCAGAACGATTCCAATTTAAATGCCATTCCATGCAGTGGAGTTTTCCAGTGATATAGCCTGTATAATTATTCAAGAAAATGAGACAGATATAATGCTGTTTATTTTTAAATGGGGTGCTGTTGTCACAGCTCTGAAGTTTTGCACTTTCATTCAGGTCAGCTGAAGTTGGGCTAATGACTGAAAAGTAGTCAAAACTGAAGAAAAGCCAGTAAGCTGGGCAGAAAGCTGGTTAAATCCCTACCTCATCAGCAACAAGAGCAGGTTGCTCCAAAAAGGAAGGGGAGCTGGAAGCCAAGCATGATAACAAGGGGAGGAGAGGTTGTGGCCTTGTTGACCAAAGGGCAGTCCAATGGTCCATGAGAGCAGAGCAGGTCTGGTGAGGGTAAGCAGGGCAGGCAAGAGAACACATACTCAGGTGGGTCCACAGTGATGTGGCAGGTCCTAGGTCAAGCCCAGAAGTCAAGTCTGGGAGACGTAGTAAGGACCCAGTATAGTATGTACATGGCCAAGCATGGGCTTGGACACTGCTGTGCAGCTGCACTGTTTCTCGGGCAGGGAGGAACCATGAGAGTGTCCCAGCTTAAAAGTTGCTGTGAAGTTTTGATGAATCGTAATATTTTGCTCATTATTTTTCAAAAATTCATTTTTACATTTGGTATATATCAGCAGAAATCCAAGCCTTTCTGAAGTCAGCAGCAAAACTACATCGGCATTAAGAGTGCCAGGTTTTCATTTGAGATTTAACCCTGCAAATTCAGCCTTAGTCCTGATGTATGCTAGGTAGCTCCTGTTTGTGCAAACTTATTTATTCCCTGCAAGTAAGGAAATAAGTCAGTACTTTTCTATATCATTTAAACTAATTTTCAAGAAATTATGGGCTTGTTTGCACAGAAGCATTTGAGTACTTAGGTTTAGTAAGGACTAAAGTTATTTACAAAGTAAAACATAAAATTAATTATTTGGGAAAATACTTTACTTTTTAACATTGTTTGTTGCACATCTTCTGTCCCAATGTGCATAAAGTTTGTCCACTTTAAACTGAGAATGCATCCTGGGCCTGGACTGTATTCCAGGCTTTCCTTTAAGAAGAAAATGCTGCGATCATACTTTTTCTTATTCATGAGTTAGCAGAGCAAACTGGCTGCACAGCACCCTGAGGGCCTCCTTTGATTTATTTCAGCCTTCTCGGGATCACCAGGGAAGGGACTAGAGGAAGGGTAATAGGAAAGGGCAAGAGAAGAGCCACCATGCAGGATTTCTTTGGTGTCAGTGCCTGGGCAATGATGCTGTGCCAATTAAAAGTGGCTAGGCAAAGTTTTTCCAAGTGCCATCAAACTTTATCAGTTACAACAACAGAGAATAATGTAAGTTTTTAAACAGTAGAAGTAAAATTCTGAAGCAAAGGTGGATTTCTTCCTTTCTTATTTAATTACTTCCTTTTCCTGTGAGGCATTAGGAGTACCAAATTTAGCACAGGTTGTCAGTTTTGGAAAAAGTCAACAATCCCTTCTTATCTTAAATTTTTGTCTGAATACTTTATTTTAATGGCTTCAATTGTGTTTAAAATGTCTTTTTATTTAAAAGATAAGATTGTGTTGCTTTGATAGGGATTGCAGTCTTGACTGCCTTTACTTGTTTTTTTTTTCTTTTCATAGGTCATGGGAATAGAATTCATGGTTATGTTTAGATCACTCATTCACTTATTTCTTTTTTTAGTATTTTAAAGCTCTTTTATGGTTTCCCATCCACTGTTTTTTTTGGCAGAGTTTTTTACTGAAAAAAAGCTAAAAGAAAAAGTTCCGCAGTAGCTAGGTGCCATATAAAACAGGATCCCACACCTATAACCTAAATGGCCAAAAATTATAAATACCTACCATTAAAAAGCTTATTTTTAAAGAAATTTGGAAAAGAAATATTTTATTACGATTTAAAATCTTAAAACGTGCAATATGTGTTAAAATGGGATTTTACTTACAGGAAAAATAGTTATGGGACAAATGTAATACATAAAATATTATCTGGACCTGTCAGCTTTATACTAGTTGAGAAAGTGTTATTTTAGTTTTCTTTTATATTTTAAGACAGGCTATAATTTTAAAGTGTGGAATTAGTTCCAACATTTGCCATTTAATTAATTATTTACTTTCAAACATTATTCCTTGCCCTGGGAAATGTAGATACTGTTTATATTGAATTAAGGAATGAGAAATTGTTCTTAAAAAAACAAGGTTTTTGAAGAGCAAATATTTTTTTTGGTGAGGTTATCAGATATGTGAGGTGGGCACACTGATAAAGTTTATGCAGAAGCAATTACAAAAAGTTGCTTTGTGCCATCATTTGTTTGCTGATGAGAAATTAGTTGTGTCTGGCCATAAGACACTTTTCATCCCTTATATCCGCTTCCTTGTTGACTATTGTTTGCTTGGAAGATTGGCTTTGATGAGAGATGTTTAAAAAAATATTGAAAATACGCTATTCATTTATTAAAACTCAAAATCTGTAAGACATGAAATATGAGGGATACATTTTATTAACTGTATTGTTTACAGGTATGCATACCATTAACAAATAAAGTTATTTTTTCCTCCACTTCTTTCAAGAAAAATGTGCTTGTCTAAATAATCTGCAGTTTATTACATGAATAAGTCTTGATTCATCTTCTTGATTAGTAGATGGAGTATGTTTAATCTTGAGTGAGAAAAATGTAAGAATATCTTAGAAAAGGCAGAATTTCTTTTGTGAGAGGGCGCTAAGGAAAACAAATGCTCGAATAAAATAATGATATTTGCCTTTGCTGTAATAAAGTTTTTCTTCTTTGGAAAGAAAATTCAAAGTATATTAAAATGTTACACTGTGCAGAGAACTGGATTTTGCTATATTTTTAAGGATAGACTTGTGATTAGTCTTTTCAAATATGCTGATTACAGTGTTGAGTAGTTCAGGTTCACTTATGCTTAAGATTGTGAAGTTGCATTTATCAGAGTGCTGAAGTTTTCAAGATTTGGATGGTTTTAACACGTCAGTTATTCTGTTAATTCCACCTATTCAGTCCACTGAGGTAAGTTTACAGTTGCGATAATAGTCAATGATGAATCTGATCACAAGTCTATCAATTTATGATGCAAATTGTGTTTTTACACATACACACAAAAAGAAACACCGTAGAAATCTTAGCCCCAATTCTATATTCATATAGAAGTGGAAAGCTTGCAACTCAGGTACTCAAAAGTTAAGAAATGTAAAAGAAGAGCACTTGCAGTTTAACCCCTTTGTTGTTACACTTTTTGTATGAACTGTATATCTAATGAAGGCAGAAGCCCAGTTTAAGCCCGTTTCTGCGTAGCTGTATAAAATCAGAAAAGAACTGCTGATCAGTACAAATTATGTCTATATTTTAGATGGCAGATCACAAAGAAGTAATGAGGGGCATTGAGAGGCACCCTGGAGTCCAGTATCCTGTTCTGACGCCTAATCTGCAAGGTTTTCATTCTGCTGTAAGTACCTCACAGAAGCTATCCACAATTACCTCTTTCACGTTTCAGACCGTTTCAGTTCAGTATGATAAACTACCTATTTAATGTCATATAACCTGTCCTGTTAGAACTAAGCTATAATTCTTTTAGTTAAAATCTCTTGGTTTTCATTGTGAAAAATGGGCAAATTCACAGAGTGATGTTAAGATCTATATATTGGTATTTCAGTGGAACTGTTGATCAAACCGTCTTTTCAACTTCCTATAAATGATGCTTGTATGTAAAGAGAAAGACAGTTCTTCTGTTGGCCCTAGAAAAGTTTCTGAAGAGTTTCTTATTGGAAAATAGTGAAGAAGGATGAGGAAAGAGTCAGTTAAACAAAAGGAACTGTCTTTCAGTTTCTATACTGCCTATTCTGTTAAAACAGAATCCTGTACACAGGTGAGTTAACTATCAATAGATTTATAGTGCCACAACTTTGTCTGCAATGGTAGCTTGTATGAGTTGAACTAAGTCTGCTGTATCTCTGTACTGCATGTAGTGATATAAGGAAAGGAAAACAATGCAAAAATAGTTGTAGGCGATTGCTGAGTTCTTTGTTGCTGATATTTTTTTTCTTTCTATTTGAAAGGGTATTTGTTCCTGTAAGGGTTGCTGAAGCTTAGACATTACCCTGTAGAAGCAGAGAGTAAAGGGAAAAACTCCATTTATTTTATAGAACAAGAGTATTATTCTCATTGGAGAGTGACAATTAATTAGTTTTTCTCTTAAGCTTAATTTTTTTCTTGTATTATTTGGCTTTCAGTATACTAGTTTGCCTCGCGTTAGTTGATTTACTGAGTTACTGAGGTACTGAGCTCAAGCTAATTGCCCCCTCAGTGAAGTCACCACATTTACACATTTTCTAGACTGGTATTTGCTCTGAGACTATTTCTCAGCAGACTCTCACATACACACTTTCCATATTATCCATATCGACTATGACACCAAGGCCACTGGAGCCTTTGATCCTCGAGTTGGCTCTGACAAGGAAATCCCTGTTGGTTATTGTTGCTGCTGTAGGCACATGCAGGCACAAAGCTTTCCTGAGCATGGGAATGACTTCCTGGCGTTCATGAGGAACAGGCTTTGTGGATGGATATTTCAGAGTTCTTATATGATCTTTTCCTTTTCTGAAAAATGAATATAAGTATCAATCACTGTTATTTGCTTAGTTGGTTCATATGGTTTCCTACATCTTAATACCTTTATCATTTATCACTTTTAAAATATGTTTATCTATTTGCTAAGAAGAGGAAGGAAATATGCCATAATGAATGAACTCAAAATTTGATTCAATCTGTATGCAAAACATCTTAAAAAAAAGTGAATGACACTTAGATTTTAGATACGGATGATGCAACGTACTTTAAAATCCTAGAATATCGTGCAGAAGTAAATGCTTAACCTAATCTCTTAATATAGTGTTATGATTCTGTTTTATTGAAATGTATTTTTCAGATTGCAGCAGGGGCTACAGAAGTCTCAGTATTTGGTGCAGCATCTGAATCTTTTAGCAAAATGAATATTAATTGTTCAATTGAAGAAAGCATAGAAAAATTTGAAGAAGTTGTTAAATCTGCAAGGAATATGAATATTCCAGTGCGTGGGTAAATATAAAGATTCTTACCTAATACACAGTTTTTGGAATCACTGTTAGAAGGTTTCTTTTGTACCAGTAGAAAAATATACTACCATTTTTCCATTGTAGATAAACTGAAATAATAGTCTTCAGTGATTTTTTTAAAAGATTTAATTTTTTTAAAGATTGAATATATTTAGTAATTTTCTCTTTGTTCCGTAGCTACTAATGGTGACTAGTTTTCTCTGAAAATTGGAAAAAATAACCTGTGTGTATAAACATACCCATTTTATTATACAAATTTATTTTTATTGTCACAGATCACAGAATAAAATTTATTTTGTCCTCCTGAGAGCTCATAACACTGTTACCTGCCCCTTTAAAAATACCGTGCATACTTTAATTTTATTATAGTGTTGATAATATATGACTTCATACACTGTAGAATCAAAGTATAAAAATGATAGAAAAAGTTTACTTCTAAGAAAAAAAATATTCTTGATGTCAGTTATTCCGAAAACTCTAGGCATTGAAGAGTTTGTAGTCTCTAGTGCATGAAACTCTGGATTTGGCCAGTGTTTATCTTTCTCTAGAGTACCTTCTTTTAAACTTTAAATAATCCTGAATGGATTCCTTCTATGAATCCTGAGCGGTCTTTTTCATTTCCATTTTCTTTTGTGTTACACAGAGCTATTATCTAAGATTATTTGTGAAGTCCTTGTGAACACAGAAAGGCATACATGGGTTAGAGCTATTATCTAAGATTATTTGTGAAGTCCTTGTGAACACAGAAAGGCATACATGGGTTCAAGAGAAACTTAGCAGTGAGATTCCTTGAGCATTACTAGTAATGCAAAATACATCATGCTCAGAAAATACCTGGACTTGAAAATAGATAGAGGTAGATACGTCAGAGACTAAGTGCTTGAAAACCTGTGTGGGAATAAATACTAGGATGTGTCTTTCCTCTAGAAATAGTGATGAGGTAATGCTACTGTTCACTTTTTGCCCAATAATGTGGTAGTTGGAGCATTTGTCTTGAGAAAGTGATATCTGATTTCTAGTTATACCTCATCCTCAGAAGATCAGAGTGTATCAGAATGGTTTAGGTTGAGAGGGACCTCTGGAGGTCATCTTGTCCATCCCAAGGATTTTAACACACAGACACATTTCCAAACAAAGACAGCTCATAAAATACTTTGGTCCTTTTTCCCTAGACTGGTTATATGTTTCAGATGGAAAAACACTGATTAGAGAAGTAAGGACTTTCACTGTATTCAGAAACAATAACATACCAGAATTAAAATACAGTAGCTAGATGCTAATCTGTCAGGTAGAGTCAGGGTTTGGCTTCCTAGGCAACTCCTCTTATAAGAGGTCTGTTGTGACACTGTTTGCCACATTTTCTGAAACTAAATTCTGAGCTGATAACGTAACTAGTAATTTGGGTTTTCCAGGGGGATCAAGCTCAGGGATGCCTGAATTTTAGGTCCCAGATAGGTGTGAATAAAGAAATAGGCAGTCAATTAAAAAAAAGACAGCATGTGTATAGCAACAAACCTTAGGCACTGGTGAACATTTTTACACTAAACTTTTGTTTTCTAGTTTTCTCTGGTGTCTAGGCATGTCAGGGAATATTTTCGGTTTCAAAGTCCTGTATTTCACTAACAAAAATCAACCAAATGGCACAACAGAGGCAACCAAACATCAAGGGAATCCTCAAAGCCTATGCACTGTATATGTTTTTTGATAGTATGGGTATCAACAAATGGACCTTGCAACTGGCCCAGAAGATGTAAAGAAGGTGATGAAGAACTCCCTGTGGTGTACTGTAGATTGATGCTGGAATTTAAAATGTTTATTTTTCTCTGCAACAGTTTTCACATGTTTTAGAAAGTGGCAACCTGGTGGGTTTTCCCCCCCAGTCTGAGGCATTTGTAATATGCCAGTAGCAGTTATTCTGGCACTAATACAGTGACGTGATGGAAATTACTGTTCCCATGATAGGATTCTACAACATTCCTATACATTTACTGTCTTTTATCTGATTAACTGTGTGTGGCAGGATTTTTTCTGCACACAGTAGAAAAAAAAATAAAGAAAGCAGCAGGATGTGAAGGCATATACAGAGAAGAAGAGGTAAAAGGCTGAAAATGGTCAAACAGAAGCAGAGCACAAAAAAAATATTATAATAATGAAGAATAAAAGAAGGAAAAAAGGCAATGACATACAAAGAGGAAGGTGTCAAGATAATGAAGCAAATAGAAAAAACAGTGGTACAGAGATGAAGAGAAATAATTGAATTAAAAGAAAATACAGTAAGATTATTGGGCGGAGAATGGCTGGAGAGCGGCCCTGAGGAGAAGGACTTGGGGGTGTTGGTGGATGAGAAGCTCAACATGAGCCGGCAGTGCGTGCTGGCAGCCCAG
>JAOQGH010000023.1:90715282-90740031 GCA_025769975.1 Gallinago jamesoni
GTGGGAGGTGTCCCTGCCCAGGGCAGGGGGGTTGGAACTGGATGATCTTTAAGGTCCCTTCCAGCTCTAACCATTCTATGATTCTACGATTCTGTGTTTTAAAACATTCTTGCTTTGTGCATCCAGTGCAAAGATCTCCGATTTCACGTCAGCGTGCAAGCCTAGGCAAGCTTCACCCAGTGTGTGCAGGACACTTTCATTGAGTCTGTCGTGCCAGGTGCAGTGTGTTCCACAACGCTTCAGCAGAGGACTGCTTAATATCAGATACACTACAAGGCAAACAGATTCGAAGTCGCAGCTGTATCTTTCTTCCTCAGGCTTACAGGTCTGAGAAAAGTGAATCATCCAAGAAGTAGGAAGCCATTGACAGAATCATTTGCTTTGTGGGATTATAGCCGAGTAAAGAATCCAATTAGAGAGGGTATTGAAGATAAACTACGTTTATGTTTATACTACAACTATCTTCATCACAGGATATTAGCTTGGGAACTAATTTATCCAGTGAAAATTAGAGGTTAAAGCGTCAGCAGATAAAGTGCTGGACTAATGTTACACTTCCACAATGTCCAGGGGGATCTACCATAACTCAATAATAAAGTAGCTAATCTGTTAAAAACCTGCTGAGAATCTAAATTGCAGAATATGGAGCCTTATTTCATAACAAAAAGAAACTTACCTAAAGTAATAATTCTGAGCATCTGAAACATCCACTGAACGTGGACTTCAGTATATGAAAATGGTGAAAAGAAACTTTTGAGCATGTTAATGTTAGAAGATAAAAGAGAACTGGTTAAGGCAATCCCGTTGGACTTTGAATGCAGTTTTAAAAAATCCCTCTGAGGGAGATTTTGAGGAGGCAAAATAGTAATTAATGAGAAATAAAATGCTGCTATGGATCAGAGTCTAGACAACAGGTTTTCAAGAAAATAATTATCAAGTGTTGTGATGCATCTAGTCTTGTTCCTGCATGTCCATACACAGTCAGATGCAGTCCTTATTGGGTTGCAGAGTTACTGGAATCTGTAGGAGCACTGAGATGTAATGATTGCTCAGAAATAATTAAAAAAAGAGAGCTTGTTTAGTGTCCATCTATTTTGGTACTTTTAAGCTCCAGTATACTGTCTTTTGTTGAGTAGCATTCCAAAGACCAGAAAAGTAATAGTAGCAGCACAAAAACAGAAATGCAGAAATCAGAAGGACTTTTTTTTAATGGTGGATCTCTTAACAGTTAAACAAAGCTCTAGAAGCTGGACTTAAATCTTCTAATTAGTTAAAAAGTTAAAAAATGCCGGTAAGGAAGAAGCATCAGCTTTGAATGCCAAATCCAGGAAATAAATAAATCTGTTTACAACATTTCAGCTGCTCGTGAGGGGGAAGCACATCATCATTTCCAACTTAATTCTAGAAGACTAAATCATAATTTTCTCTGCTACTAACATCCAACAAAAGCCTGCCCTACTACAAGGAATTCATTAGCAATTCATTGAGCACAAGTTGTTCATTAGTTCCCAAATATCGCAGTACATTTAGAAGACTTGTGGAGTTTTACATTGTATATGATGATATAAAACACAGGGTTTCTCTTCCTTGATGAAAAACAGTGTAGAAAAAATAATCTGAAAGTAAAACTTAAACAGAGATTTCATATCAATATTCAGTGCAACCAAGGTGACTTTTTTCTGGAGATAAAACAATAAAAAAATAATTAGCAATCAGCCTGCGAGTTATGATCTTGATTTATGATCCCATATTTAACTAAAGAAGCTGCTTTTAGTGACAGGTAAAATAAATGGCATCTTTGTATCCCAATTCCATGCAAAATGCTGAGACAGTTGAGGCTTTGTGGCAAGTTGATCTTTATGTGAAGTTCTTTATGCTTTATATCTGGACCCATATTTTAAGTATCACATAGACAAGTGGGGGCTGAAACTGACAGTTTCAGAAACTGAAATGTGGGAGTTTCTGTTGAATGACCTCAAGCCCAGCAGTTTGGAAACAAAAGGATGGGGTGTTTTAGTATTCATCAGTTGATGTATTTGGAATTGGTGTTCATAGTTTCACTGGGTGTTATTGAATTTCAAGAAGATTTTTTCAGGTTTTAGTTAGCCGCGTGTCTTGTAGTTACTGAAAATAATTGCATATTTTTTACACCTATTGTTAACATGAGGCAAATCTGAGTGTGACCTCATGACAAGTCTGAGCTTATCATCCTAAATCTGCTTGTAGTTGGTAGAGAGAAACAGGCAGCCTTCAGGCTGTGATTTATCATGTGTGCTTTCTGAAGTACCTGCCTTGGGATAAGACGGATCACTCTCGGGGCGATCCATCCTCTTGGCTGCAAAGGAGTTTGGGTCCTATCCCGTGTTAGTCATCCTATAGATGGTCTACCTAAGGCATAGGGTGGAGATGGTTATCTTTGAATCCAGAAGTTAGAACAGATGAATCCCATCCTACCTGTGTGCAGGCTAAGGATTAGCACCTTGTCATTTATGGAAATTACAGAAATTACAATAGATACAGTAAGTGTCTTAATAGGCTTTGTGGTGCAAGGTGACACAAAATGAGCCTGTCAGCTGCATGGACAAAGATTTGTACTCTGCACTGAGAATCAAAAGTTTTGTTTTTAATCACCTTTTTAGAGATTGGCTACTTTTAAAGAACCGTGGGCAAAACCTGCAGCAGTTGCTTAAGCAAGCTCTCAGGACTACACATTTTGGCTTCTAATATAAATTTTGTAGGCTAAATATTTTTCTTGAATTGCAGAGGTAATAAAAATATTAATATACAAAATTATATTTCTATCAATTTCAATACCAAGATTGTTTCCTTTCTAAAGCACTGTTATTGTTTAAAGTGTTATTTATTTTCAGGAAATGGATAATTTAATGCCTTGCTCTAACTCCTGATTTGTGCAGTTGAAAAATACCTCTAAAAATAATTTTAAAGGGTTTAAATTTTATTTCCTATTTTTACTGGCAATTTAGAATTTATGTAGTGAGCGTAAATCATTGGCAATCCTTGAATCTTATGAAAAATGCACTCAAACAGTTGAAACTAAACTTTAAGCTTTTGCATGTCTTACTGTTGCTACAGCTGCACTAACATTGACTTGATCATCATCCTAAAAATCTGTGTTGTCAGCTGTCACATTTAAAATCTGCATCACAGTACACAGTTTCCTAAATGTTTACTAAATTAGTTCAAATGTTTATGAAGAATTGAAACCTTGCGGATGGTCTTAGAAGTTAAGAGTATTTATTAGCATCATAAAGGGGATTTTATTTTTATTTTTTGTACGTTCAGAAAAACTTTCCAGTAACATCTGGGACATATTCTGTGAAGATACTGAGCCAAATCAGTTATAAACTATGTGGTCAGCTAATTACTACTATGCATATTTTGCATGTGAAATGATACAAAATACTGCTGGTTTTAGAGTGGCATCTTTTAATGCATTATTCAGGTACTATTAAAATGGCCAGGGCTGATGAAAAACTATGGCAAATAGTAATTGCAAGTAGTCACTTGAATTGTGTTTTAACTTAAATGCATTTTAAAGTTAAGTGTACTTATGAGGAAAATGTTAAATAAATTCTGATTAAGCTAGATTCTTCCCAGTTAATCATAGAGTCATAAAATCATAGAAGTTAATGTATGACAAAATTTAAAAAGACACAGAAATAAATTGCAATTAGTTCAATAGGAGAACTGTAAGGAAGTAGCGACTTGTGTTTCCCCCTTTTCAGCAAATGGTACTTCAGTACCTTTTTTGTGTCCTTTGACAGTGAAATGTCAGACTATCTCCCTCTGAAACATTCAGTTCCCTATAGGGCTGTCTTAGTCCTGATAAAAATTAGCCGCTGATATAAGAGCTGAAAGGTTACAATTTTTTTTTTTTTCCCTACTAAAAAACACGTCTCCATGACCAGCAATTAAAAGCTGATTTTATGTCCTAGTCCTGAAAAATTTCATGTGCCTTTTTGAGGCCATTTGGACTATTTGCATGTGTAAATGTGAATGTGTGTGCAAAAGTTTAGGGGTTTAGTGTTAGAAAAACAGATGGAAATGTTTCCTGTAAAATAACTCTAGAAGCATTTCCTTACAAAGCTGCTGCTTCATAAATTAAAGCATACGTAATCACACATTAATTCTAAACTGGTGTATGCAGTTCCTTTGTTTATAGTCTTGTGTCTTTTAAGAATGAGCAGTTTGGTGAAGTTCAACATAAATAAAAGCATATTGAAATGTATCAGTATTTGACTTAACGTCTGTGTTTGTATAGAATTCAAAACCTGGTTGATATATAGCAATATTTTTTGCTATGATAGAAAGATACCAAACAAAAGATTGTATGCAATATTGTTATTATTGCATTTTGTATTACATTATAATAAAAGTTACAGGTTACAACATATATAGTTCCTTGTTGATTATAGGAAATAATTATTGTTTTACTTTGATGCTAATATGCAAGGTAAGACACAAAATAGTGGAAACTTAAAGAGAAAAAATTTATTTTAGTTATCTTTGTCTTGTGCTAGTGATATTTGGATTTATTTTGAAAAAAAATACATGTGGAAGAACACAACCATTTTATTTATTAATATTTATTTATGTATATTTATTTTATTTGTATACTTTATAACAAGTAATTCTGGAAACTAATAATCACATCTGTTTTGTTTACAAAGAAACATCCTGATTATCTGATACTTCTGATTATATAGACAATCTGATCTTTATAATTCACTTCATCAATGCTCTTTTTTTTTTTTGTTAATCTTAATTCAGAATATTTGGGTGGCCTTACAATACTGTATTTTATATACCTAATTAGAAGTACCATGAGAGAAACTCCAGCAATTCAGTTCTGCACAAATCCGTACAGTTTAAAGTGTCATAAGTTTTACAAATACAGATGGAAACTTTGAACTCATATTTTCTGGTATTCTGGAATATTTAGGACTGGAATCCATATGGTTTTTGACATTGCTTTAAAACTCCACTTTTAGACTACATTGTGTTGTTTAGCATAGTCACAGTTATACTGATAACAGGGTGATTTATACCGTTGTCACTTCTTTAGATTGTAAAACCAATTTAACACCCTCATCTCACCGTGAGTCTATATTTGAGATCATGGGAACAACAAAACGTAGATGAATATTTAATAAGCATAGAAGCAACACATTTTAGTGCACGAATGGTAAATGGTCCCCTGGAGAAGTTTGAGAAGCTGGAGATTTCTGGGGTGTGGGGACTTGGTGCATTTCTCTGTACTGGGGACAGGTTAAGGACATCTACTTTTGGACGTAGGAGCCTTTGTACTAACTGTCGTACTGGATTATTGCACTGTGTTAGAGGGGAGATTTTTTTTTAGGAATAACTTTATACCAAATTATACCTTTTTTTTTTGCAGATAGAAAATATTATTAGGCCAGAAGAGCTACATTTTTTTAATATATATTTTAAAAAAAAATTTAAAAGGGATACCTGTACGAAGTAAAAAAAATCCCTGTTTCTTCTTAAAGAAGAATAGCATAAAATCAGGCTTGAAATATTAGTATGAAATTATAAGGTAACAATACAATGTGTTTGCTACTATGTTACTGATTGCTCCTTGGATAATTGGATACAGTTATTGAAAGTTAAGTGGCCCTTCATTATAGTAACAGCTTTGTTCTCTTTTTAAGAAGGAAGTTATTTTCAAGAACATAGTTCACAATTTTATGGTATTTTCTGGGCATTCTAAAAATAATACCAAATATTATTACTATAGGATTTCACTTTGAATAGCATATATATTACTCGTAACTGGGCACTAAATACATGGAGAGGTGGTTTGGATTTTTTTAAAATCAAATGTGGAAAAAAAAATTCCGGCTTTATTTACACATTTTGGGCTTGGCTTGGAGATCCTGTTTCTGGAAGAATCTCCTTTCTCTCCTCTCTTCTTTGTATTTCCCCTATCCTTACAGTAAAGATTGCCTGTTTTTAACAAATGGCTTCCTTTGCGGAGAGACAGAATATATCAACCTTAATATTATGAATTCACCAAATGATAGGCATATACATTTTAGCACGAACATCCAATAAAAATAAATACATCTGCAGTGAACATGGTAAATTATATGCGAACTTACACTATAATAATAAACAGGAAACAGCAGCATCTGAGTCTGCAACTGGCTTCTCAGGAGGCTCCATGCTTCCAGCTGTGGTAGCAGCTGTGGATCTGGCTCTGGAACTCTTGCTGAAACAAGCTGACAAAGGGCTGATTACAACATGGAGTTCAGTTTCTGCTTGGATTCGTTTTCCTTTTAGCACACTTCGGTTATGAAAAGTTTGCTCATTTACCCTGTTTGTGGTTTTGTATCCTGCACTTCACAGTCGTTGGGCTGGCGTGGTGATTATCACCATTCCTAGTGACCTTGATCGTGGGGACCTTATACTGTCTATACCATTTGTGGAACGTTGCAATTTGGTTTTGGCTTATTGGAAGAAATTGAAAACTCTCTTCCTTTTCCTTCTCCCTCCCCATCCCCAGAGGCTGTGAAGCATCTTTGTCCAAAATATTACACTGGAAAGTTGTTGGGGTTTATTTTTTTAATTGTTCTTGTATGCACAGAAGACAACGTAGGAGAAAACCAAATGATACTCGCTGCAGAGAAATCTGTAGAAAAGGCAAGATACTAAGTAAACTCTGCCAATGTGAAATAAGTAGAGAACTTGGTTTTATCATTTTTTATTTAAAGGGAGGAATTCTGATTTCCCAGAGCTTGAGTGAGTAAAACAGCATTTACCCGTGTGTTCCTAAAGCATCTGTGTAGATAACGTTCACTTAATGCAGGTCCTTCTTTCCACCTCTGCTGCATGGGCTCTTTTCTTGCTTGCATGCTAAAGACGTAGTTAAGCTACTAAAACTTCTGGCCTTGATTCAGCAAAGATTTAAGCACATACTTAGAATTAAACACTTCCATTGCAGTGTTTGCTTTGTGAACTCCTAGATATTTGCTTCTGCTCTTATACTGTGAAGTGTCTCTGGTGAATATCCTGAGACCAAGACAGTCTTTTTCATTACAAAGTATTTTTTTTTTTCTTTCATTCCTGCCATCTTTTTAGACAACAGCTGTATTCTCCAACTTAATTGAATCCCCAAATTAAATCCCAGTTGCCCCTGTAACTCATTGCTCAAACTCTTCCCTCTTTTTCCCTCTGCTGCTTTTCTTCATGTAGGATCTTGCTTTTTCTCCTAAGGAAGAATACAGTATGCTCTTCCTTCTGTCACTCTTGTCTCCCTCCCCTAATCTTTTCTCTTTCTCCTCCGCTGTCAGAGCAGCAGGAGTTTCTTATCTACTTTCCATCTGTACCCCTTCCACTTGCCTCAGTGACCCCGTGTTGCGTTCTTCCTCTTATTTCTCCCCTCCCTCATTCTGTTTCTTAACCTCTCACTGTCCTCTGGTTCTTTTCCACTGCAATAAAAGCAAGCGTTCGCCTCTTAACAATTGCACCTTTGACCCTACTTGGTTCTTCATATCATATCTCATCGCCTATCTCTTCTTCATTCCTAAGCTCGTTGAAGGCACTGTTTATAATTACTGTCTGGAGACCCTCTTCTGTGATTCCCTCCTGCAACTCCTACACTTTGGCTTCTGTTCCTTGCTTGCAACTGCAACAGCTCTTACCAAACTCCCTGATGACAATATCTCAGAAACAGTAGTCTGTCCTCATTCTTCTCGCCTTGTCAGTAGTGCGTGCTGCAGTTGACTAGACTCTTCTTTAAATTTATGTCTTTTGTGGCTCTTTGTGCCTCTGGCTTGTTAATTTTCTTCTTTCTAAGTGGTTCTTCAGCACATTCTCCAAGGTTGTCTCCAATTTCTGGAGTGGTTCTTCTAAGTGGTTCGTCAGCACATTCTCCAAGGTTGTCTCCAATTTCTGGAGGGTTGTGGGTAGAGGTTTTGGAGCTCTGCTGGATTCTCTTGTGCTTTTAATGCATTATGGGTTATTTCATAGAGAAAAAAGAAAATGTAACAACCAAACGTATCTGTAGATAATGGATCTACCTTCCTATCAAAACCTATTTCTTCTCACTTATTAAGTGGGAACCACACAAAGGCAATTAGAAAGCATCCCACCTGGTGCTGCCTTAACTCTATGTGTCTTGGCAAATGCTTAGACCAGACGTGAATATCTTCCCTCCTTCATGTAGACATGCCTTTTTTCTCCTTTCCTATGCAAGGCTCTCCATGCCCCTCCTGCTGCGCTCGCTCCTCGACGGCATCTTTTTCTACAAAGGACTCAAATTGTGTCTCTTATTTCCAATAAGACTATAGCAAGACCTTGCCAAATGGAATTCATATTTTATGTCTTCTATTAAAAACGTTTATCCTGATACATGTTTTTGGAGTGCACTTTACTCTTTTACAGCCTGACTTTAAGCTTCCTTTGTCATTGCCGATAACCATGTCCTGTTTCTATTGCTCTTGTCCTTTCTCCATGGAATCTCAGTGGATTTTTTTGTATTGACAGTACTAGGAAATGTAATGTTACCACCACATCTCTGCTTTTTATGCCAATTTATTAAATCAAAATATTAGATAAAATTCTGCCAAGCTCATACTTGATGAACTCTACTGAAACCCGGTTCTTTCGTTCTCCACAGGACTCTGTTCTCTCTCCGGTAGGAAGTTCTTTACCTGTCAAATTCTTTCAGTAATCCCTATTTTCTCCAGTTTAATATTGAATATCAGCTGCCCAGATAGATTACCCCTATCATATTTTCCTTGTTTAAAATGTCAGTCTAGTCACACCGGTGTAAGCTCGCAGAGGGTTCATAATCTCAAACAGATTTGTACATTGTAGTAGGCAGATTCCTCAGGTCACCACATACTTTCATACCCCAGCAGACCCAGCTGAATTATGTGAGCTCAGGCGAGTTTCTGCTCGCTGGTGTGAACCACAGGGAGTATTCCCTTGTTCTCTAGATACCTTTTGGCCTGCTTTTACTTTTGTTTGCCCTACTCCATTCCAGATGTCATTTTATCACTACCAAATGCACGTCTTCTTGATCTAACATATGTAGCTGTTAGGAACATGTAAAGATATATATAATTAAAGGGATCGTGCATATATGTACTGCATATTTTGCATTTACTTTGTATTCTGCTCACTTCAGAGTAAGTGCTGTGGCTGATGTTGCAAAATAATTTCAGTAAAAGCCTGTGTGTTCACTACCTCTAGGCACCGTAGTGTTCTACGAAAAGCAGTCTTTTGGGTCTGACATTTTTCATGCTTGGTTTCATTTGAAAAACTGTGCATGCATTAAAAAAAATTAAGGAAAATATCCTGAATTGTTTTTTAGTTCTGTGTCACTGAAAAGCAGGGAAGTATTTAACTGTTAACAGTAGCTACTTTTTTTTTCTTTAATGGAGATAAGAAAATTTAGAATTCTGAAGCTTAAACAGTGACATCTAAATTGGGGGTGATATTTAATGAAGTCTGTGGCCAAGTTTCAAAAACGTGGTTTTCATAATGACATAATGATAATTGAAATCATGCCTAGTAGGCATCTGGACTAAAATGATGAGGATGTAATGGACCCAACCATTTTTGTGGAAACAAAATTAATTTTCATTTCTTTGTCAGGGCTAATCAAGTTCTTTTTAGGTTCAAGGTTTGCCTCATTCTTATTGCTACTTCCAGTGTGCCAACACTATACCTTCATATAAGGGATGGAATATGTTATGCACATTAAAATGTTGACATTTTTTTCACAATTTGTTTTTGCCTGTTACTCATCCTAGTTTCACATTCTATCAATCAGTTTCTCCTTCAGCTGAAAAGAAACAATACATCCTTTACCCTGCGGACCCTGACTGCATACAAACTGGCATCTGTTCAATCCCGTTTGCATTATACAGTGTATAATTTTACATTATATCCTTCAGTGTTGAGGGAAAAGGAATGATGGGGGATTAATGAAGGCTGTTGTTCTTCTATTAAGCAGTTGAGCAACCTCCCACTGGGACTGGGGCTCTGCCTGCCTCTGAATCTGTTGTAAATCCCTCTACAGCCACACTTATTTTGATTTTGAATGGCTGTTTCTGCTTAGTTTAATCCTATTCCTAATCAATTTAAGATAAACAATTAGAAGTTTAATTGGAATTCTGTGGCTCTTAATTATCATTAAAAAAGGGAAATTTAAACCAAATTCTATGCTAACACAGCTTTAAGACTGAACAATGGGAGGCTTGGTTGTGGCTTTCAAATTTTGTGCTTTGTGGAGCTGATAGCTGCTGGGAGACACAGCCTGGCTTCTCAGTTTCTTCATGTCCCAAGGCATACCTAAAGGACAGCTTGTGATGGAGCTATAATTCTTCTGGGGCAAAAATGCCAGTACAGAGGTAGAGGAGGAAAGCTATCCCATTCAGCACAATCCAAAGATTTATGAGATGGTGGGATTGTTACAAGTTGCTCGTGTCCATGTGTTGCTTTCTATGATCTGGGCAGCTAGTACAAGGATGAAAGTGCAGTCGTCCTCTGAATACCTTGTGTGGACCAGGCAAGGTAAAACTTGACCTGGTTCTTATAACTTTAGAAAGAAAGAACAAGAAAATTTGAAGTGTCCTGCAGCAGCGTGAGCTTGGGTGCTTTGTGAGTCCTTTACAACTTGGGACATCATACTTTGAGCATAAATAACGCGATGAATCTCTGTTCTGCCATTGAAAAGGAAAATTCATAAAATGGCTATTTTAATCTGATGTAATCTTATCTTTTCATTCAAACATTTACTCCACATTGACTGTCTTAAAATATTCAAAATTATATTTCACATTTATTTTTTCTGTTACGTGGACGGATACAGATACAGATATTTAAACCAGAAGTATCTTTGTTTTGTCTTTTTATTGTAGGTACGTGTCATGTGCATTGGGATGCCCATATGAAGGAAACATCACACCAGCTAAAGTGGCAGATGTAAGAGTAAACTTCTGGCTTCTCTTTTTAGTGAATCAAAAATACATTTAAAAATGTCTATAAGTAATATGTTCTCTGCTTAATCCTAATAAGATCTTTAATGGATAAAAATTAAGGAGAACAAAGACAAAACATAGCTAATACTAAAACTGGGTGCATAATCTCACTCAACCACAAGCAGTCAAATCTAGGGAAAATAGTATGTTTGATTGTTATCCATCTTGAGGAAAAATATTATGTGCCGTTTCCTCCAAAAAAAAGGTAAGGGCATGATTAATGAAATAGACTCAAGAGTGTATGTCAGTGGCCCATGTTGTACGAGATGATTTCCAGCACAACGTCTTGCAGAGGGTATCTGCTTTTAAATCCATTTTATGCTGGCATAATCATAGTGTGCTGGCAGTGGGTAGAGTCACTGCTACAACATTGTGCTTCCTGTGAGCATCTTGTGATTGACTCTGGAACCAAAACTCATCCCCAACATGATTTCCTATGAGTTAACTTGCTCTACTGCTATGGTGGAATAAGCTACACCTTCCTTCCCCAGCCCCTTTTCCCATTTAGTTTAAAGGAGAAGAAGGAGAGAGAGCAGAGAAAGATACCAGTGATACACAAGTGTTAAATTTTGCAGGAGGGCAAAGAGGGCAGAGAAGCTGAAATGGACAATAGAGAAGGAAGTGGACAGTATTCCAAAGGCACAAATCAGAAGATGCTGGCCTTCCTCTTGGAGAAAGACTTGTCGTTGTCTTTGTTACACTTAATCACCTACTTTTGGTGATCTAGGAGAATCTCCAAACCACATTATTTTTTCTTTTGTAGCACTAGCAGCTAGTCAACATTTGTCTGATATATTGTGTTCTTCGTGTGTGGCTTTCAGGTCCTGTTCTCCTGCATCTTCTAGTGTACATTCCAGATGGAACTTGTGATAATACTTCTCCCACAGCGGCCACATATACTCCCTCTCTTTGAAAAGAAATAATAATAATAAAAAAGCTAAATTGGAAGGTACTCAGGATTTCTAAATTAATTGGGTTTAATATGAAGTGAAAGTTAGAAGTGACACAGCTTTAGCTGGAGCAGTGATGACAGACTCAGCTGTGCTGTTGGTAAATTGCTTACTGCAATATCATGTTCCCCAACAGGCTTCTTTCCATGTGTTGCTTGTTTTTTAACTACTCTCCCTGCACAGAAGAGCTCCTTTTCAGTTTGCCAGTGGGAGTGCTACTTAATGCTCCAAACCTGTAAACTTTGACTTCCCACAGATATTTTATTTTCTGTCTTCATCCTAATAAGTGTCTTCTTGGGTACCTGTGCACCATCGGGTATGTGTTTAAGAACAAAAGCTGCCGTGTTAGTTACCGAGGCCCAGCTTCAGCAAGCCCTGATGTTTATGTAGAAGCATTGGATTAGCTTTTAATGGATTTTACATAAACACATGCATCCATCCTTTGCTGAATCAGAAGTATCAAAATTGCTAAACCTTTTCAGAGAGCCACAACTCTGGTCGTCCTTCTTGGGATGGGAGGGTGTGACTCCCTTGACTGTGCACTGCAATCAGCAAAAGTTTAGACTTGCTTCTTCTGCAGTCAATGACAGTGACATTTATTTATTTTTTTTAAGCAAAAGATTTTTTAACTGAAGCAAAACCAATTAGGAGAGGTTTTGCTACCAGACAACTCCCTAGGTACGTAACTGTTTCACGGATAGTTACCTAATGAGTGCAAACTTCAGATGCTTTCAGCCTTCTAGAATCCATCTGGTATATCCATATGGTTCTTTATTAAACAACTCCAACCATATCTATGAAAATAAACTGCATAGTCCTTTTCTATCACTCTGCTTTTCTTGGAGTCATTGTTTAACCATTTATCATCCTGTGGTTTGCGAATTTCAACCTTGGGCAAATAAGGCTTGAAACTTGTTGGAAGCACCGTGCAACATCCTCAAAGTCAGTTGTGTTGTCCATTGTCTTTGTCAAATACATGACTTTTTCTGTCTTTCTGCCTACTTCTTTCTCTCCTCAGCTGCCTTTTAACCTAGATTCTGTGATTCTAGAGCAGTGAATTCCTCTAAGTATTATCCAGCATACAAGCTGAGCAGGCTACAGAAAATGTGCCTGTTCTTATTGGAAAGCTGTTGGATTATTACAAAGTTACAAGGACTGCAGTGTGGTTTTATGTTGTTATTTGCTTAACATCGTCTGTAAGTCGATTATGACCTTTTGTATTGAGTTTAAGAGTGTAGTTTTAGATATTATTTCCAGCACTGGGATTGTTCACGTGCCAGAGGGGTTGCGGTGTTGGGTCACCAGCTCCCGTTTTGATCAATGCCTGGTGTCAGGGCAGTGGTCCCAAGGGGAGTAGCACAAGACTCATGCATAGTAAAACTGCTCAGTGGTGCACAACACAACCCTGTTCAATCAACAAAGCTGCAAGCTCGTAATCACATTCTGATTGCACTGACAAAACAGCGTGTTCTCCCCCACTCTCCTCCCAAAAAATCCACATTGAAAACATACAAAACTATAACTAATGGGCTGCCTCCTACTATGGTAGGATAGAAAATCCAATATGAAAAACTCCCATTCTGCTTCCAAGCATGCACATTCTTCTTGACATTAAATATACATCTCTTCTAAAGGGTCAGGTTAAGGTTAGATCATGACAAGGCAGTGATGATGCTCAGCTTGTTAGCAGAGTTTCCCCCTCTCTTCTTTCATCCTTCAGAACTTCCATTTTCAGAAGCTGAAAGACCTAAGGACTGAGCATGGGAAAGAAGTGAATGCAACATGAGTTCTAGCAGTTTATATAGTCTCTTTGTCATCACTAAAATGCTCATCTAGAAAAACTTTGAATCTTGAATGAAAAAGAACATGAGAAAAAAAATGCAGTCAGAGTCTTTTACCCTGATCTTAAACAAAAACTGAATTTGGAGGATTAACTAATCAACCACTAACTGCAGGTGATTTTTTTTTTCTTACAACAGTAGTCCAGTTAAAACACCTGCTCTGTGTTGATGATATAAAAATATGCTGCAAGATAGGATCTTTTTTGCAATCTGGTGAATGTCCCTTTTGTAAAGGTTATATTGAATTTATGCTGATGCAAACCAGGGGCTCTTTGACTTTAAAGCACAAAGAGTTTGCAATAGTCCTAGCACTTCCAGGCTTTAAGCAAAACAATTCAGACTACTTGAAGTTCTTTTTCAGCTGTTCTTTGAATTAAGTGAATTAATCCAGCACTTCCGAGACTGCTGGTGCAGCACTTTGTCAGCTTCCTCAGACACATTCACAGCAATCCCTCTGATGAAGTCCTGGAATTGCTTTAACAGCAGAGTGCAATGCAACTGAAGATGTCTTGGAAAAGGGTCATATTTTTTCATTTCTAAACAGTTAATTTCCAGATTGGGATTCCATTCCAGTGGAGTGGCCTTTGGGGATTGCTGATACACAGTGGGGGATGCTAAAGGGGACAAACACACTCAGCAACTAACAATAAGGTGAAACCTTTTCCAAATAAATTCAACAAAACTAAGATGGAAAGGTTCTACATTCGATTTCTAAAGCGATATTTTTGGTGCAAACATAATTTTGTTCTGTGGAGTGTATTTCTCTCTCCATACAAACATTATGAAGCTAGACCTCAAATCTCTTACTCATACAAAGAACTCCTCAAAGAGTTCCAAAAACATTTAGGGCTCTGCTTACATAAGTAAGAACTATTTGCATAAGGTTTTGTTTGGTCCTAAGAAAAATTCTGTAGACTAGAATGTTAAGTTACAGTTTTGCTTTGTTAGTATTTTAATGTTTGATTTCATGAAAAGCAAGCAATATTAGCATTAACTAGATGTTAAAACTTCAGTTTTCATTGATGTTTTCAGTGCTAAGAGAAAGCAAAATCAGCCTTCTTCTTAGTTATATATTGTCTTAGTTCAGCCATGTCCTTGGCTCTGTGTAATAAGGAAACAAAAGGGCAGGTCTTTACCCTGCAAAACTTGTAAACTGAAAAGTACATGGAGAAAACCAAACAGCTGGGAAATCCCCAGAGACATGAATATGTTGGGAAAGGGCTTGACAGAAACTTAATTCATAGTGTAAAATCTTGCTTATGTGGATTCTGTAGGAGAGTCAAAAAGCAAGTTTTTGATGGATTTGGCTTGGTTGATTATTCCATGTACAGAAGCAGAACTATAAATTTAAAATAAGAGGATCTATGGGACATTCTTCTTGGGTGACAGTTTTCAAGAATGACTCGTGGCTTTCTTATAATAGGTCCACCTCGATGGGTCAAACCTTGAAACCTGTACAGAAGTGTGTCCTTTTTAATGTATGTTCTTGATCCTATTTTACATTCTTTCTTCTTGATCGTTTCATGTTTCTCTGTTTCCAATCAGGTGTCTAAGCGGCTGTACGGTATGGGCTGTTATGAAATCTCTCTGGGGGACACAATTGGTGTGGGGACTCCTGGAAGTATGAAAAGAATGTTGGAAGCTGTTATGAAGGAAATTCCTCTGAGTGCTCTTGCTGTTCACTGTCATGACACGTATGGCCAGGCATTAGCCAATATCCTCACAGCCATACAGGTAACTCAGGTTCTTATTTTATAGATACGATAGTAGTAGTCTCAGTTTAATTCAAATGCACAATTTTAAAAAAATTCCAGCCTTAAAGAAATTACTAGAAAAGGAAAGAGGCACTCAGTAAACTTTCTGAAGGTTTTGCTCACACATTGGGTTATCTACAGGTATTACTGTGGATGCTTTTCCAAAAAAAGTTTCACTTCTTATCTACTTACTACCTTCAATTACATGCAAAGACCGAAACAAACAGTGGTGATTATTATATTTCAATGGTTTTGTATAAATGAGGGAGATAAAATATAATTTTTTTTGATGTCTTAGATTCCACTTTTCTTGGGAACAAGAATGTCCCAATGGACAACAATGTATGTTCATTGTTCACTGAACTAAAATTTCTGGTTTACAGAGGTGTCTTAATATAAAATAGAATAATGCATGATTATATCTTGATTTCAGATGGATACATCTGAATGCAGCTGTGTACACGGAGGGGTCTAGATAAGTTTATCTCTGTTAACGTGCAGTCAATATGCTTTTTTTGGTTTGTCAGTTATACCTTCCAAACAAGATTAGCAACAACTTTATATCCTATTAAATCTTTCAAGTCTGTGGCTAAATAATCAGAAATAGTGGATTTCCATAAAAGATACTTTTCTTTTTGTGTTAATATATTTTTAAGAATAGGACACAGTACAAGAAACAGACTGTAAGTTCTAATGTAGTTTTTGTAAAGATATAAACTTGAAAAATACCTTAATGTATATATGCATTCCTAAGGAGGCTTATTTTTACTAAATGTTACAGAATCAGAAGCTGTTTACAAATCTTAGGCCTTTATTGTTCTATTTTATACTTAATGGCATCTTCTGCTTCCTTGCAATTCACGCAGCCGTTTTTAAGGTGAACTTTCTTTGTCCTGACTTGTTATTTTGGCAGGGCTCATATTATGTTGTTTAGAAATAACAGCAGTGTGTTAACAGTATTAATGATACAAGCAACACGAAGGAACCGGCAAATGTTTCATTACGTGAATCTCTGCAGGTATTTGATTGAATACTGAGTGGCAAAATCTGGTCAAAAAAGCTCTAGCTTTTATTCACAGTATTCTCTTTGACCTTGACACAGTTTTTCTGTTGAAAATATGTGCGTATGTACCATGGGATAAATAAATTGCTAATTTCACAGTTAGCTTCAGTTGCAGATGTAACAGCTAAAAGCATGAAAACCCCTGAGCATGGGAGGAGTTCACCATGAAAATACTTGAAACCTTGTTTTTCAAGTCCTTCCTTAAAATGGTGGCCGTCATGGTGCCTACTAAACACCGAATGATGGCTGTGCTTCCTTAAACCCTAGTATTTGTTACAAGTGATGCTTCTTTCAGGTTTAGCTCCTGTTCCTATCTTCTTATTAACTCCTTATATCAACTGTGTAAGAGTTAAAGGGGAAAAAATCTCTTAGGTACCCAATGTGCAGTTCAGGCTAATTAACATGTAAATTTAAGAGAGCAATAGACCTGAAAAAAATATAAATCCCTATGCAGCCTTGTCATATTTCTGGAAAGCCAGGGGTGCCTGAGACTCACCAGAAGACTTCCCTGTGTGCTCAAGTTCTGCTACAGTGCACGTCTAAAGGTGCAGTGTTCTTTTGGCTGAGCTGAACTTGAACTTTGCCAGAAGTCCCCGATGAAGCAGGCATCACAGTGTCTCTCGGACTGGCTTTGTGCAAGCAGCTCCTTGCCTTGCTCTAGAGGTAGGTCCTCAAGCTCTTGGATCCTCAAACGGGGGCCACACGTCACAAAGGTGGTGGGTCAGAGCGCCCAGGTCACTTGTCTGGTACCAACCCCGTGGTCAGGCTGGTCTCTGCTCTCCTCTCCCCCAAAGGTAGGGGGATGGCAAAGGACTGGAGTCAAGCCCCTTGTCTTCAGCTCAGCCCTTCGTTTCGTAGACCGGACTCTCCACAGACACAATTCCTTACCCTTCCTCCTTTATGGGGCTGCGCGACCGACACGATATTTCATCAGGAGTGAAATAGGTTTGAGGGGTTATAGAAATCATGGGCTGCAGTTATTGTTTGAGAATGATTTTAAAGAAGGTTCAGCAGGCAAATTACATTCTTCTACATTGCAGACTGCAACCTCAGACTGAGTACTATTGTACTGTGTATTGTATTTCCTAAGAATTAATGAATGACAGCTGGAAAGCCACAAATCACTCTGCACTAATTCATGCATTGCTTCGATGGGAGATCTCCTAGGAGTGGAAAGAGGTGCTGGTGATTCAGTAAGTGATTTTTTATACAGATCACATTGTTCCGTGCAGAGTTATACTACCCAGAATATTTTCTTTTGTTTGGGGCTGATCCAAAGTCATCTAGAACTGACAGGCCGTATCTGTATAAGAAATTAGCAGGGAAGTAGTCTTGTAATTTTAGTATTCAGTTTTATGTGTGTTGTTTTAGCAAAAGGATAGGTAGTGAAAGATGGAAGAGAGATTAGCCAACTTTTAAAGGATAAGTAATTTTTTAAGTTGTTGAAGTGAATGATACAGATAGAAAGCATTGCCCAGAGAAAGGAAATTCACTTTCTTTTACAAAGGGAATCTGTGTAAAAATGTGAGGAACATGAAGTGATGTTTCAGAATAAAATAGTAAATATTTGAAGTGGAAACACGACTGGCTCGTGGTTAAATGGTTTAATATAAAAATATCAGAGTATGCAATTTAACAAAGAGACAAATTCAGAAGTTGGGAAGTGATGTGGTGATCTAGTTAGCGGTTGCGGTATTTTAAGTAAAATTACATATGTGGGTTAGCTAATGTGACAAACACAAAATGTAGCTAAAAGAAGTAGTAAAACATTTATAGGAAATTGTTACAGACCTCCAAGGAAGGGTAAAAAGATGGGTCAGGAAACTTCTGTGCTGGAGAGGCCCCAAGAAGGTAGACCACTGATCTGGAGAGATTTGAGTTACCTTGACAATTGACTCCCATAGCGTGTACAGAATGGGTAAGAAAGGGGAAGTTTTTTAATGGAAGTGATACAGAACTCTTTTCTTGCACAGCTTGTGTAGTTGCCAGAAATAGCTTTGACTGTTTTCATAGCACATAGCCGAATATGAGAAAGAATATGCTATGAAGCAAAGAGGAGTTTTGGCTGGTAGTGATACCCCAATGAATGAAACAATCACACGGTAATCCCATAGAACTTCATCAAATTCACATCACTATCATAAGTCATTAATATGAACCGATCCTTGCCCTACTGGGATCAAATCCCAACTTGGAGAAAACAGGCATAAAATTCTAATGATTTACAGGGAGCAAGGATTTTTACCACCTCATGTAATCATTTCCACCTTATTGGATACAATGAGATGAAGGAGATGGATGTTTTGCCAAATAAAATTACTTTTTATTAGTGTTTCCTTTTCCCAGAAAACAGGAATTTTTAAATAAAATCCACATTTTATAACAAAATGAGCTTTGTTGCAAAATGCTGTATTAGAAGAGCCATGAGGACGTGATATAAGTAAACCAGTAAAGCTAAAAAACGTTTGTTCCCTGGTTTTCGAAGTATGAAACAGCAATCAAAAAATCCACAGCATGGATAATAAAACAAAGGCTTTAAGGGAGAACAAAATGCAGGATTAACTCAAAGCATTATTAATTCAGGTATGCACATTTATTTATGTGCTGATACAAATGATAACCATTTTGAAGGATCAAAATTTAGGGCTGCTTTTTGTTTGCCTATAATCGAGGTTTAAACAACGTCTGAATTCCTTCACTTTCTCCCCGTAAAACAGAGAGCAAAGTGTATGCACATGCCTTCAATAAAGATTTACATTTTTCTGTCCTGTCTCCCACCTTTATTTGCCATTGACTCCTCCTGTCACATTAAGTTCATCATTGGTAGTTAACAGTTTCTTCCTAATGACCATTGGTAGGATTGTAAGTTTGCTTACTCAGCTACGTCTCTTCAACTCCTGTCTAGCTCATTAGCAACCTAAAATTGAATGTTCAAGATGGTGCCAAGAAAGAAAAAAATAAAGGCACCTTATCATTCTTTACTTGTAAGAAATGCTTTCTTTTTAATTCCCCACAAAGCCAAATCATTCAGAGTAGTAGTAGAATAAACTATAGTGTAGTAGAATAAATTATCTCTTCTTTTACAAGGTAGAAAAGATAGATAAACAATTATGAAAAAGCGTGAGCCTTGCACATACTCATTGTGCTAGGCTTGAGCTAGGAATTCCTTATGGAACTGTGAATATGAACTTTCTAGCTGAGGAAGGCAGTCTAGCTATATTTTTATGTTGCTACAGAAATCAAAAAAATACTGTTTTGGGGGAGTTGCATGGTAATTGAGGAAATGAACTTGGGTATAGCGGGCTGCCAAAGCTCTTGCTTGAATAATACCATGAGGATTTTGTTTTGTTATCAGCAGTGTGCTGGGGTACCTACTGCCTGGCAATGAAATTATTTACATCTAAGCTAATTTTTAACAGTCATAATAGTTTTAAAATTTGGACACTGTACTATAGACAGTTTTTTTTTAAAAGCCAATAGGGAGGTATTGTATAAAATTAATGAGGTTCAGGAGGCAGGAACCATAATATATTGTCTTGTCTTTTCTTGATTTGACATGTCACCGTGCATATCACTTTTATTTAGTTTACCTGTAAAACAGGAATAAGGCTCATCTCTTTTAGGTTGTGAGATGCTAAAAGACATCTACAGAGGAAGAGCATCGGACAAGTACAAATTATTTCTATAAAGTCTAGATTTCAAATTTATTTTTGAAATTGAAGTTTAGAAACGGAATAGATTTCAAGTTTAGTATAGAATGTAATTTTGAGATTAAAAAAGCTAAGATATATGAGTAGGCAAGTGATCAAAATACATACATGCCCAATCAAGTTATATGAGTTCTGTAACACTCCATTTCCTTTCCCCTGCACAACCTGGCACTTTGAAGAGTTTGTGTAGCACAATGTGGGAAAGAGTGGGAAAGATTTGATGTATGAAGCATGCACATATTTTGGGAACTTGAAAAAAATGTTAATATTTTTGCATTCCTATTTTGAGAGACACTTAGAAATGGAAAGGTTTCTGCAAACCTCAGAAGTTCACTTTCCTTTCCTGTTTGTACAAAGATCTGCTAGGAAACTGCAGAAGATTTAACAGAGATCTCCAGAAATGAATTGCAGGGTTCAGAGAGGGTAACATTAGAAAACAACTTGTCTGAGAATAGCTGTACGGGGTTCAGGAAGGGCTGGTCATGCTTCAGTATTTCGCTGGAATTCTTTGATGTAGTCGCTGCCAAAGAAGACAAAGGACATACAGTGGCCATCATATGCTTTGATTTTTCAGAAAACACTTTGCAGTGTTCTGCACTGGAAGTTAATATTAAGGCGTGGAGGCATATAATAAGTGGAAAGTTGGCTAAATGGCAGGAAACAAATGGAGTTATGAAACGGAATTTCTTCAAGCTGGAAAGCACCCATCAGCAGGGCTGGTGGAAGTATTGGCCTGTGGGTCCCAGGTTTTCCTGCTTAAAGAAATGATTTGCAATGCCTTAATGCTCATGTTAAGTTGTTCTAATGTGTAGAAATTGAGCTTTTCAAATTTTAGGTTTCCATTGTGAGAAACAGAAACAGCTAGCACAATTTCTAAGTGTAAATTTGTGTTATATTCTAAAACATGCAAAAGAAAAAGTTTGGGACCAAAAGGAAGAGTACAGAAATACACATTATTTTAGGTAAAGCAAGAGATTGTTTATTGCAGCATGCCTGTCCTTCTAAATAAGGTTCTTCCTAGAACTTTCAGCTTTTGGATTTCTCTAGGAACTAATTTCTGTGTCTAAAAGGGTAAGCAATATTTTTGAATTATTTGTCAGCAAACTAGAAGAACTATTCGTAATAATTCTTTAGAAAAAATCAGTTTGCTTTATTTTTCCCCCCTGTTTCCTTTTATTCCCTTTTCTTCATAGAAACAACGTAGCACTTAGGAAAAGTTAGCAATGAAAAAAATCAGATGTTTGAGCTGAAAGAGTACGTGATATTAGGAAAGAAAAGAGTGAGTAGAATTGTTTAAGGTTGAAAGCTAACAAGACAGAGGTGAATAACACTGTTTTTGAAAGCAGGTAATTTAGATGGAAAATGGCAGGTGAATTGTGAAAAGATACCAGACTGCAAGGTTTCTGTGAAGAAAGCTTAAAAAGAGGGTTTGTGCTTAAGAAAGCTTAAAAGAAGGAAAGTAGAAAACCACTTGCATTTTGTCAAATAATATTGCTACTATGAGCAGTCAGCTAGTTACTTTTGTAAGTGAAAAAACATACTGCACAAATGAATAAATCAGACCTACATATGGGAAGAAAATGAAAACATAAGCATTCATACTGAAAATCTGAGAGATGTTTTCCAGTATTTTCTCTGTTCTTTCTTGGGTTTTTTTTTTTGCCTTTTTATAGGTTTTACGTTGTTGCCTGTAATTTCAGCAAAGTAAGAAAGTAAGCAAGTGAATGGGCAATACCACCCCTGCTCTTTTCTCAGATCGGTACAAAAGAAGTAGCAACCCTACTTTTATTGCTCTCTGCTGCTTTTTTGCAGGATGTGCAAAGTATGCAATTTCTGAGGAGCTGAAAGGTTTTGATCTTTCTCCCTCTGCTTCAGAAAAACTTGATAGCCTGATAGTTCACAAATGTTACACTACTACTAGAAAAAAAATTAAATAGTAGACTTGGTTTAAAGATTTTTTAAAACTTTTTAGGATAGCAAAGGGAATATATTTGTTGTTGTATACTGAAATAGCAGCCAGAATTCCTGAGGCAAAGATGTATTTGTGTGCATATACCAATACATAGCCTGCATGCATTTTGTGGTCTTTTGGGTTTTTATTTCAAATGTAATTTAGGATATTGTAAATGAATAACAAATAAGGGAGATCTACATTTTTTCTAGCTGCTTCTAATATGATGACTGCATTTCAGAAGCTTTCAACCCTAGTTACTGACCCAACAAACCTCAAGTCTAAGTCTGTTTCAGGATACTAATCACACCAAGAGATCCTTCATCAGTTATAGATCGTTCTCGTCTCCAAATTCCCTCACTAGGGCTGACTTGGAGCAGTACACACAACTTCCCTTTGGCTTACAATCAAACCTCAACTGTCTTTTAAAACATTTTTAAACCTTGAATTTCTCATGCCCATTTACACATCTCTCTTTGTATCTCTGCAAGTTCATGTAGATTCATCACCCCAGGTCTAAATGGAACATGAGTGGAGAAATTGCTGCAGCAGCTAGAGAAATAAAATCTGAAGTGGTTTTAGTTTTCTATCTTAAAGCCAAAGATAATTTCAGTACTAATAGCATTGAAGCTGGGGATATATAGAAAGAATTTATTTGGCCCAAATATTCTATGCTGTTTTTTTCTGTTTGCAGTTTTGTTTCTGCTCGCATACTACTTTTTTCCTGGAGCGCTGTTTTATTGTAGATTTCCTAAGCACTTCTTAAATGTTTTCATTTCTGAGTTTCCCGTTCTGTAAGTGGCATTCATTGCACATTTCATTCTTCAGTGTCAGTGGTATGTTCCAATTTCAGCTTCATTGATCGTTTTCTGATTCATTAACTCTAGAACCATTAAGGCCTTGCTGATTTGGTTGACCAGTACGCAAAAGGCATTCTAGTATTGCTTTCATTACTGTGCATCTTTCTCCTCTCGTGAATCCAATTCCTCCCAAAATAAATGGATTTGGAGAATTTACTTTAAATGGTTCCTCCTTTTTCCCATTCTTTGCCTTCATCAGTGCTTAAGCAGAGTAAATATCCCGCTGGCAGCTCACTAGCAAGAAGGGAGGATGATGTGAAGATACCGTGCTCGTACATTCACCTAATCCCAATATTTACCCTGGCACTTATGTTAATTTTTTTCCTCTCTCACTATTTTCCTAGTCATTGTTTGATAGTTGTAAGTCCACATGGCCAGAGTGATGGTCTTTTTACAGACCTCCTTTTATCATCTCAACTGTGCCTTGTTTAACTTGACTATTTAAATGGGTAAGAGTCAGCATCATCCAGTTCTGAAGTGGACTGGGCAGTAATCCAGCTCTTTCTGTTAGAGACAGACATTCATTTTTTTGGACTAGAAACAAATTACTTCCAAATGCTGGAAATGTAAGAAGGCTTTTCAAAAAAAAAAAAAAAAAGCTTTTCAGGTGTTTATAGAACAAATTGGTATAAAATAGTTTTCAAAAGGCTAAGCCCAATTTAAAATAAATATTTAGTACTGTTAGGAGTTGTGAAAATATAGCACTAGAAAACTGAAGTCACTGATCTGTAGCACCCACAAAAAATACGGTGAGGGCACACTGGTGTCAGATACCCCATGCATATTTCTGTTGTGCCTCAACTGGACTGCGTGCATTAAAAAGGGAGTATTTTGGTTTGTTTTTTCTTTTTAACGTGAGACTGCCTGGCTGTAGGTTTGATGAGATGACTGCCTGGAGCATAGCAATCAGAAATTGAACTGATAACTGTCGTTTTACAACAGTTTTTGATTCAATTCCTGAAAATCAGAGTTTAGGTTATCAAGATGACTAGAAAATGAAGAGTTTTTGTTGGTTTGGAGGTTGATTTTGTGCCTCATACAGCATCACATAGGCACTCTCTCATTCATAAAAAGACAAGCTAGTTCTCCAGAACTGTTACCTGCACTTTTTGGTTTTATGGTGTCTTGCTTGTCTCTCACACTCCCTCCAACTTTCACAACAAATGAAATGGCATCAAGGCCAGTTGATATGAAAAGCTTATGACCATAAATCAAATTCTTACCCTCCGAAACAACATCAGAGTACTTCCAGACTGACACCTGTGAATGGTCCTGGAATGGTGGTAGTTGCCAGACTGTGCCAGAAAGTGTTGGGTGGAATGCTACCTGGCCCAGGGTAGCGTGGTAACTGTGCCAGGAACTGTGGCAAGAGTTGCACACAATGGACAGTTGAGTTCCAGACCTGACTCCATTTAGTTTATAGGTCACAGAATCATAGAATCATAGAATCATTTTGGTTGGAAAGACCCTTGGGATCATCGAGTCCAACCATCAACCCTACTCTACAAAATTCTCCCCTACACCATATCCCCCAACACCACATCTAAACGACTCTTAAACACGTCCAGGGATGGTGACTCAACCCCC